>OZ059896.1:15782500-16982500 GCA_964057225.1 Auanema rhodensis
TAATATCAACTGTAATAATCCTATAGATTAACGTTTATAAAACATTTTTGTTCAAAATGAAACACACAAATGGACAGTTAGTTTGGTCAAATTGAATGTTCGATGATAAGCAATTTCGAAAAGACTATAATCAATTCAATTTGTTATATGATTCAAAAGCTATAGGATTTAGAAAACTTAAAGCTGTTCAAATAGATTCCAAATTAAATTTTTAGGGAGAAAAACTGTTAGCAGTAGTGAAAATGAACATCTGATAGCAATTGAGAGAGAGAGAGAGAGAGAGAGAAAGAAACCATTCAGGACACACATGAACAATGGTTTCAGTTAGAAGTAACATATTAAATGGAGAGTATAGAGAAGAAAAAAGTTCTTTCAACCATATACAGCAATCATTTTTTTCGGAAAAAAGCAAATAAATTCATCCTCATCTATGTCTCTATGTCTATTAAGCTTTTCTATGTAATATAGCTTGTTAGATCAAATAATAGATAGCATGTTTATAGCTTTTTTTTTTGATAAATTTTCATTAAAATGGAAAACATTTTATATTTAAAGTATATTTGAAAGAAAAAGACATATCACCATACATTGTTCATTTCTCTCTCTAATGAATGAGCATAAAAAAATTAGAAACTTGAAATGAAATCATAAGCATTAATGCTGCAAAGTTGGAAAAATGACAGCAATTATAAACGTATTAGTGATGATTATTATGATGATGTTTGAAAAATAATATAGATAATCATTATGGTTAAAACATTATTATCATCATCATCATAACTTATATATATATATATAATTGTATAATACATAGGAAAAGCTGGAATGAGTTTGAAAAAATAGAGAAAATATGAAAAGAAGACTGTCACATGCAACGGAAATTAATCTTTCTATAGCTATTTCAAATGATATTACTATTTCATTGGCTTTTTATCTAAAAATTAAATAAAAAGTTTAAAAAACGATCGACAAAGCTTGTAGTTTGAATTCATTAGCAATAGCCACATCATGAACCGAATCATTTTCAATGTCTGGATCCATATGATGACGAGGGCAAAATCAATGAATCAGACCTATAGGTTGGGCAGAACTGATAAGCCTATGAGCACACGTCAATGCTTCATCATGATTTGATAAGGCAATGCTCAAATGAGAAGTTGTAATTATGAAGGAAAAATGAGTTTTTTTTTTCAATTTTGAAACAACTCATACATATCTATGGATATGTATATATGGATATGTTGATTATAATTCTTTGTATGCTCCTATCCTTCATTTCCTTTCATAACTCTCTCTCAATCTCTGTCTACCGGTATTTCTCTCTATTTCTCTCTCTCTTTCTCTCTCTCTCTCTCTATCTCTCTCATCCTTTCTACTATTAGTATCCTCAATCTATTTCATCCTCCTACGCTTAGAAATCTTCTAATATTTTATGCAAAACCTACTAATTCTTCTACATCTATACAATATACAGTGAATGTTATATTATATTGATTATTATTGATTTATTTTATAAATTAAAAAAAATATATTATTTCTTCATATTAATAAAACATCTCTTGTAACATCATTGTCCTCCTGAACTGAACCTTGTTTCCATGGGAATTTCACTAGTCCGTTCATGCAAAAACTCGTGTTTAACCAGCTAACGATGGATTTCGTATGAATAGAAAGTCAAAACAGTAAATCCACAACGATTTTCATCACAATCATTTCCAAATGGAACAAACATAAACATTATTGAAAAATGCTAGAACAAGCTTTAATGTTGTATCAAGCATGCATCACCCAGTCATTATAGTTTGACTTCTCTTTGATCCTTCCTCCCTTCCTTCTTTCTCATTTCAAGGAAAATCAAACAAGAACACAACGATCCTACTACTCTCACAGGTTAACAATGCTCAAAATAAAGACAAAAATAAGTTTTAGTTGTCGACAAATTTGGTCATCGAGCGGGATTGGCATAACGAAATCTAGATCCCAATTTCAATTGTACTTCTCGTGGTTGAAAGAAGACAAATGATTCATCATCTATTTGTATAAGAAACAGCTATGGAAATATGACGTTTGTAAGATGTCAGAGTTAAATTCAATCACAATGTCAATAACTGTCTTCGTTATATATATATACATGTGTGTGTATGTGTGTTCAAAAAGAAAAAAATGGCAGAAAACCATTTAACTAGGGTTAGTTAGCTCGAAACCTCGGTGAACGATAAACTAGCTGACGAAAAGTCTTGACATTTGTCACCATTTTTCTTCAAAATATTGAAATATTTGTGAAAGTTCACGTATTCAATCGAAACATTATTATATCAAATTTAACGTAAAAGGAGAATGATAAGATGAATATGAGAAATAGAAGATATAGAAATCTTACTAATAATCACAACTAAAGTAAGTTTAAAACTTTAAAACTTTAGGAAAAGTGAGAAAGAAATTCACAAATATCATATGTTTAAAGAAGTAATGTTTACATAACTATGATAAACAATGATAATATTGTAAAAAGAATAAATTATAAATAATCTTTCATATTCTTTGTATGTAAAATAAAGAGAAAAGATAAATAGTTAATGATGATGATGATACTCATGTTGTAGTAGATACATATCATACATAGATTAGATCATTTTCTAGTTCTTATATGAAATATTTTGAAACAAAAAAGGAGAAATAAGGAAGAAATTTCCTTGTTCTCTTTTTCTTTTTTTGGCCAGATGATTTGAATTGCATCATGACAACATGCAAAACGAGACGATACAAAACAATACTTGCTCAAAATTATAGAAAAATAATTTTTTCGTTGAAAAAAAAGAAAAAAATCAAAAAAGGCTCACCCATTGATGTAGATACAGCTGTTTTAGAGACTTATGTCTTGGTAACGTGTCTGTATGTGCTTGCACGTGTGTGTATTGTGTGTTGTGTGAGAGGTAGATTTCTATCAACGGTATCGTTCTATCATATTCTGATGAATCGCACAGTGCTTGAAGCTGCTCGAAGTCGAAGTCGAAGTCGAAAATGGGGACCAAATAGAAATGAATATGGTCGAATATAAGAAAACAATTGTTGAGCAACGGACACTGAAAAAGAAAATTTCAATTGAAACATCATAGATACAACATAGTTTTACATATAACGTCTAGGTAACGTGAAAATAAAAAAATTTCAATGCAAACTGAAGAATTTGAAAAAAATTGTGGATTTAAGCATATTGAAGTGAAGAGTTAGTTGCCATTCAGTAAAACAGATGAAAATGTAGTCTTATTTCAGAGATTCATGAGCAAACAAGCTGTAGATAAAGTTTCTCTTGCAAATATATTAGATATAACCAACTTACTTACAAGCATATCATAGATTATATGCTATAGAAATTGAATAAGAATAGAGAAAATGAAGGAAAAACACATATTATAAGGATATATGTATACAACTACATGCATACTAACCATATCATGTGGCTGAGAAGTCAAGAAAGTAAATATGAGTAGCAGTCAAAATGGTATTGTAATGACGTCATAAAATATTAAATAATTAAAATTTTTGAGAAAACTTCTAATAAGAGGACAAGGAAAGACAAAAGACGTAATTGATAATAAGATAAAGAATAAAATATATATTATATTATATATTTAATAATGTGTTAAATTAATATAAATATTATAAGAATTTCTTCTGTCTATCGTCTACAAACTTACTACTTACTCACCAATGTCATCATAATAAGAAGTTGTGAATAAACAAATAAAAAAAAGTATAAAAAGAATATTTCAATATATAGTTACATATATCATATATAGTTAGATAGTAAAAAGTTCTACTTTTATTATCCGCTATTTATTATCTCTTCATTTTCAATCAAAAAAACTTTTCTATTTATCGCTTCTGTTAGCAAATCAATCAATCAATATTTGATTTTAAATATCCTAAATATCCAAATATATATATATATATATATATAAATTTCTATAGAGAAATATAAATATTAAATATTTTTTTGATTAGTATCATGAGAAAAAGTAATTAAATAAGAAAATTAATTATAAAGAAAAGAATAAGTGAATAGCGTTATTATACAAAACTTTCAGCAACATTATATCGTAATAATCTTAATCTCATACTAAAATTTCATTTTTAAACATTAATATAAAAGTTTTTTATATTTCAAATATATATTTAATTATTTTATTTTCTTATTTACATATTTCAATCATGAGAAACCTTTTCAAGCTTATATTAAGACATATATGCTGATGAGAACAATCAACTTAAATAAGTATGATGATGTGGTTGTATGGAAAATAACAATATGGAATAGAAAAGTTGGAGATCGGCAGAGTAAATTTGAAGTAAAACAAAGAAAAAGGACAACTGCCCTAACTGCAACTTATCGGTATAGAGGATACAGAGAGACCAGAAAGAAAGTCGATTCTCAATATCAGTTTTGACTGGTGAGGGAACACAGTCACAAATGATTCAAGAATTAAGCGAAATTATAGTTTTATGATTGAAAAGTAAATTATGAAGAATTTGATGATCTTCAATAGAAAATATTTTTTTTAATTTTGGGTCTATAAATTGAAAGTATAAAACATGTAACGACATAGAACAATAGTTATATTAGGCAAGAAGCCTAAAATAGTAGAGCAGCTTCATCGAAAAAAAGGAAAAAGTATACAGAATGTTAGCAAAACGATATTTTGTGCGCGAAAATTATCTTTTTTTCCTTTCTCAAAACAAAAGAATGGCAGAGACTGGGGCCAAGACAGTGAGATATTGATCGAGTTCAATCAGAGAATATGATGAAAGAGATTATTGGGAAAGAATTTCAAAAAGAATAAATCAGTATAGGAAAGATAATATCATTTTGAGATATGCTTATTACCTGAGTACCTGAGCCAAGTGCCGGGAAACCGTTGTTGAGGGAAAGAATTAGATCGATTCGTTGCCTGGGGAAGGAATAGTAGTCAATGTGGGAATGCGAGGATAGAAGAGAAGCACGTATATAGTCGGCGAGAATGAGAAATCTAAATGAATATATCGCCTTTCCATTAGGTAACTTCAAAAGGATCAGGAAGATTAAGCTGTAGGAAAGAGGCAAGGATGAGAGAAAATGAGAGAGAGGGTGGTAACTAATTCAGAAAGAATTTTCAGAGCATAAGATGGCAAGAGAAAGAGAAACAGGTAGAGAATTGGAGGATACTATGTAAGAATCAGCAAGATGAAGAGAGGGGGAGGAAGAGAGAGAGAGAGAGAGAGAGAGAGAGAGATAGAGAGATACATAGAGAGAGAGATACATATAGAGAAATGGAGATTTGATACTGCACCGTCTCGGGTACATACATTCATGTAGTACATTGGCTCTCTCTCTTATTCTGAAAATATACATGTAACTCAATCTAAAAGCCTAGAATTCTATCGCTAATTTTTATTTTAATAAGTAAATAACTAATTATATGCTATATTCAAATAAAGTTTTATGACATTTCGCATAGTTAGCCAGATATTTCATAATGATTTTACAACAATGCTCAAAGCAACGTATCTAGCTAGTAATATAGCTATTTCTAACTAGTTATAAGTAAAGTTATGATGACAAATAGGTTAGTTGAATGAAATTTCTCATCGATAACGACGACAGCTTTTCTTTCTTCAATAGACAATAATTATACTAGACATTCAAATAATACTATAAATCTTAGATCTATCTATGTATCTATCTATCTATAGATATTACTATATACATATAACTACTTTGCAAAATATCTTTAGTCAGAACAGAATAATAGAGAAAATATGACAACAAATGAAGAGAATGAGAAAAGAAAGTTGAAAAATTGATTTGTTGAAGAAAAATTTAATTAAAATGTTAATTTTAGAAATCAGTAATATCAATAACATCAGCTTTTACACATATACATATACATATATAAGATTGAATAGGAATAGTAAAGAAAGAGAGGTTCAATTCCTGAAATAGAAAAGGTACGCACACTGTGAATGGATAGTTTGTTTGTCATTATTGTGAGTCAAATTTTCAAATAGTTTAGATTTCTTATTTTTTATTCGTTTTTCATTATATATTCTAAGAATTGAGAGAAGAATTATATTAAAAACTAAAGATATTATAGAATAATAGCCTAGAACTCGTGATTTTGAAATTGGCTTAGTCTAAGAAGCCCCACGAATTTAGGAAAGCTTAGATGCCTTAAGATGAAGCTGTACACGCTGTTGAACTATATTGCCATTCCAAGAGTGTTCAATGGTGCAACAGATCAGTATAAACCATTCGGCATTCTTTTCGTCTGCTTTCCGGACAGAAAACGGATGCCGACACTAAACTCGTTGACGTCGAGCACAACGTTCGTCAACAGAAGGCCGAGTGACGAGTTCGATGAGCAAACATAGGTGGGAATGAGAAAATTGCTGAGCGACGACCGGAATGGAGATAACTTCAGATAATTTTTTAAATTGATCTATCCGATTTGATTGAAACTTCCGGTTCCGGAAGAAAAATATATTACTTAGTGCATGGAAAGATTAAAGTTGAATGCATGCCATGGATTCTAGAAATGCACATGCAGTAGCGGTATCGGATTGATCTTCTGAAGCAAAACCAGAAACATAGTAAGTTTATGGAGGAAAAATAGAAAAGATAAATAAAGTATCGTCATGTGATACAACATTCAATTCACGCGAGAAAAGTATATATAAAGTTTGAGAATACTGCTCTAAATCATATTTAAAATAAAATAAATTATTTTAAGATACCGGAAAGGTATAAGATATACATACATACATATCTTGTATAAAGAAATTATAAAAATATAAAATATTCATCATAATATTTTATTTAATATATTATTTATATAGCAGATTGTAATAGAAATGTGAAAATAATTATTTGGCTCTGATGAAAGTTCGTGAGAAGCTAAGAAAACAACGCAACCTATTCAATATGCTAATTAAGCGTGACTCTTTGCGTGCAGTAATATGAAAGCATGGAAAATCATTTTTACAGTTTGAAAGCTAAATGAATGGTTGTATTCGACTGCAATTCAAATTTATACAGTAACATCCGTTGTTATAGGAAACAACTCACGGAAAATCACTTCACACAATATGATGAGATGGTTGAACTGAATGTTTCTAGCGACGACTTTCCAACTTCACAAGACTGAGATAGACTAAGTAAATGAGAGAGTAAGCGAAATAATTGACTACTGGAAACATGTCTTATGAATGAAAGATAACTACCATTTGTTAAATAAACTTGTAGTAGCATGCTTAACCGTTTGCTCTTTGGCAAACAAGATCAACAGACATTGAAAGAAATTGTCAATGAATGGCAATTCGTTCAAATAAAGTTGGATATATTGAATGTCGTTTTAAGAAATATTCAGACTCACTATAATGACTTTCAGCTATATTGAAGATTCAAAACAGCATGTTCAATAATAACTAATAAATCAAGATCAAACTAATGAAAGTCTTGAAGACAAGGAGAAGAGTGGGAGGCGGATGTCATAGTTCAAACAGGACGTTTGTAGGCAACTCGAGAGCGGAAGAGCAAATACATTTTATGAAGCAGAATACGCAACGAACTACACGAACTGTACCTCTCCCAAATTCATGGGTTTCCTAACTATAACTTGAACAAACACATGTAAGGAAAAGACAACTATGCGCTACCGAAGGCGAAATTTCAAAGGTTATGTCAGCAATCGTTGAAACAGGAAAGTCCAACAGCTGTGAAAAGCTAACAGAAAACGTTCTGGATCATATCGTTTGTCTCGATCACAGTTCAAGTAGAATTGTATAATTTATTTCGAAGAGTGGCGTGATAGAAAGAAAAAACAATGCTTGAAAATTGAGAAAAGTACAATGCTGGACTTATAGTCTCACCCCTATCCTTATCCTCTAAATACATGTTAGTGCAACTACATTAATTTTGCAAAAAAATGTGAACAATCTTCTTATAACAAATAAAAATAGTTTAAATAGTAAGAAATATCTAAAAATGGGACACTTTATTGAGCATCATCCATTCTACAGCAGAAATACACTGGTGCCATTTTCATCTTATCGTTTGAACCCTAAGAATTTTAGCTATGAAGATCTTTACAAAATTTTTAAAATACCTTAATAAGACCTTCATCATCGTCGCAAGACAATAATTGACCCATGAATCCCGTTTCATCTCCGTAGATAACGCGAGTCTGAAAATAATGTTCGTGTCAGGCGTCTGGAAACAATGATACTCACATGTTCATGAACCTTCGGTCGCACAGGTAGAATTTGGTCAAAATCTGCATCAACCTGGGTATCATAATCAAGAAGCATGACTTGACAACGTCCATCCTGTAAAACAAACACAAATAAAAACCGAAGTAAATGACAAGAAAAACCTCGACTCTCTTAATGATTCCTTCTCTGTCATGATAACGACTGTCATCGTGGTTATTTTTAATGGTGACAAAAAGATTCTCCATAACCCATTCTCCATTTTCCAAGAAGTGGTATGCTATAATGATATGATATAACTTGAACGACAACTTAGCTTACGTATTTCATTTCCTCCTCCACCTCCATTATCATATGATCCTCGTACGTAGGGTGATGGAGCTGAATAATCACCATACATACCTCCTGGGGTCATAGGATTATAATTTCCTTAACATAAGATATCAATTACTCATTAAAACAAGTAGCGTTTGACTCTTTTCTTGAATCAACAAGAGCTTACCTGGTGTTTGTGGGTTAAGCATATTGCCAGGAGTGGGTACGCTATAGGCAGGAGAAGAGGGTTGCTCATAGTGTGGTCCTCCGTCCTGAAGAAAATGGTTTTTGGATTCCAAAAAAACATAAAAACAAACATCATCTTCGTCGTCGCTACTGTCCCTGTCGTTATCTCTGGCTGGAGTGGCGGCTGGCTCATAAGCAGGAGTTCTTCCGCCATCATACGCGGGAGTTCTAGCACCGTCATAAGCAGGCGTTCTGCTTCCGTCATAAGCAGGTGTTCGTCCCCCATCATAAGCTGGAGTTCTTCCACCATCATGAGCTGGTGTCCGCCCTACAAAAGGTGAAAATCTATCAAGATTTGATTAAGAGAATCGAACCTCCATCATATGCTGGTGTTCTTCCTCCATCGTATCCGGGAGTCATACCACCATAATGGGGTGTGCGGCCACTATCGTGCATAGGAGTCTGAGCTCCATACATAGGAGTTTGAGCTCCATACATTGGTGTCTTAGCACTAGTGTACATTGGTGTCCGACCGTCATCGAAGGCAGCCGGAGTTCTGCTGTACATATTGGTAACAGATCCTCCAGGAGTTCCATCACCGACAAGCAGAATTCTTGATCTATCAACAGAGATGGTCTAAGAATAAACATATTACATATACGACAAAATATGTTAACAAGATACTTTGCATTGTGTATGAAGCTCCACTCGGACTGTTTGCTCAGTAGCATCTTTCACAATTCCAAAATAGCCCTTGAGAGGACCTTGAGTAATACGAACACTCTTTCCTATTAACGTATTATCACGTCTGGCTCGAGTAGGGTTATTAAGAGGAGGTCCCATAGCTCCAGCTAAAAAAATTAGAATAAACATGTATCGTTAAAACTTCTAACTTGTAGTGCTGCCACCAGGTGTTTGTCCACCGCGCATACTTCTTCCGGAAACACTTTGAGCAGGGGTCATACCACCGTAAACACTAGCGTTATCAGCCCTTCTTGGAGACATGAAAGGATTTGGCGTGATCATTAAACGATTCATAGTTGGCATCTCCGCAGCTGAATAGCAAACGTTTAAAAATAAATATGATTAAAATCTTACATTTAGGCTTTGACCCAACTAACAGAAGGTGGCGTGGCTTACAAACAAATACTCCTCCATTCTCAGTATGACGACGTGAATAAACAAATGCAAATGAACGATACAAATGCTTGATCTCTCCTTGCTTTTCCTCTTCTTTGTCTTTCTTAGCCTAAATCAGAGTTATGCATAGACTCCATTCAAGGTAAAAATCCATACAGCATGTGGACCATCAATGATTTTAACCATATCTTTGACTTCAATTGTGTTTTGCTGACTGTCAAGAGCTTTAATATTTCTGCTATCCTTTTTACACTGGATGGATTGAGGTTTAACACGCACAATCTAAATTTCAAGCGTAACAAACTTATTTTAGTTGATGAGAGAATGAACCTTTCCCTGCATCGTTAAAATTTCTACATGTTCTTTCTCCAAACGGGTAATAACTCCAGCAGTTTGTTGATCTATCATAACTAAATCATGATACTGGTATTGACCAAGTGAATCAACTCCAGTAGTAACGTCAGCACAGAGTTGTACATCCCGAGGACGAACTTTCATCTGAATGAAATTCAATCTAGGTACCATAGTAATGGATAACCAACCTCAGCCACTCCCAAATCACTGATTACCACAACCATGTTCGCCTCCACACGAACAATCATACCCGTATCACCTTCATATCGTCCACCGATAACCTTGATATGATCTCCAGCTTTGAAGAACTTTTTCAATTCGAATGCATTCAAAGTTAAAGCTTCCTGAGTTAAACAGTAATAATAACGTATAATTTCGATTGAAGTTTTACCTTTAAGTCTTCGTGTTCAGGAATAATGACAACCTTATCACCATCTACACTTTCTACTTTACCACGCAGATTAACCAATTCTCCTTCAGTTACTTCTATAGTATCTCCAGGAGCAAAATTATGTCCCTTTTCTCTTACTGTAGTAGCTTCCACTGTAAATTACTGAGTTTAGAAGATTTCAAACAAACAGATTCATACATTCTTTTTTGAGATCATCGTTAGTTTCTTGGAAGATTTCTAGCTCTGCTAATGTAGGCTTAACGCCATCGGCAACCTAGAAAAACAGTGATTAGATTTTGAGATAATCAAAATATTTACAATAGCGTTCATAGGGAATGATTTATACAAAAATCCTCGTCGATAATGACCACCTTCGAATATTACAAAATCACCATCATTTGTAACTTCTCCCCCAATTTCTCTGTAATTATGAACATTAAGCCAAAAATAAAATTTATCTCATACTTTATTCTATCTAAATCGAATAACCGACATGTAGAGCGTTTCTTAATTTTGTAATTTCTATCTGCTTCCTAGAAAAAAATCGCAATTTCATATTTTATCAATAGAAGTTTTACCGTTCTCAAAGCTCCTCGCATTCTGTTATAGTCAATCCTAGGAACTATCTTCAAGTTGACTTTATTCTGTGGAATGTCAACCCAATCAACCTAGAAATATGAAACTTTGGAAAAGATGCTATCAATTTAACAAACTTGGGCCAAATCGTCTTTGTACATTGTTCTTTTCAATCTGACATAAGCTCCAGGTTTAAGAATAGGAATATCTTTCACAACTCGAAGAGTATCAACCATATCTTTGATGGGAACCATCTACGAGAAGAATTTAATTTCAACGACTTTCAAAAAAAGGGCAAACCGTGATATTGAATGAATTAAGAGCAGAGATTCCATCAATTGCACTAGCAACATGAGATTGTTTGTAAGCTTCAATATAAAGCATTCCTTTCAGGCCTTCTTTGACAACAATGGATTTGATTTGGAGAGGCTGCAAACAAAAGAAAACAAGTAAAAAAGGTTTCTAGACTTTAAGAACTAACTTCATCACTTGACTCATAAGCGATATACTTTCTCATTAGCTGCATGGCAACAAGCTTTTCTTCACCCATTCGGCATTTAACAATCCAGAGATTCGGATCTTTTGTTGAAGGCAACAAACCATGTTGAGAAATGTCATCTAATTAAGACTATAAGTAATTAGATAGAAATGAGAAATACCTAGATCATCCTCATCATCAATGACATCTCGTGCAGAAGTTGATTTGTACTTGTTTTCAAAATATCGTCCAATTTCATCTTCATTCATGTTTCTGAAAATAGCACAACTTTTTTGAAAATATTCAAAAAAAACCTACGCAAATTTATTTCTCTCAGTTCTTCGTTCTGCTTCAATTTGTCGTCTATACTTATCAGCCTTAAAAAACTTTCCATATTAATCAAAATAAAACTTGTCACACCTCATCTCTTTCATTTGGCTCAAAATTTCGAGTATCATCATCATCATCATCTTCGTCTTCCGACTCGTCGTCATCTACATCTACATCTTCCAAGAAGAAATCAGTTACAGCTGGTCTACGAGACTACAATAGTAATAAAAATATAAACATTCCTCAAATGCCGACTTACTCTTTTATGCTTCTTCTTCTTTTTGCTTGGACGTATTTCTTCTTCTTCTTCTGAATCCATTTCACTCCCATCATCGTCATCTTTAGCAACGTCGTCTTCATCATCTTCTTCCTCACTTTCAGATGCTATCTGAAAAATATCGATCAATATTTGATTAAGTTCGTAAAATTTACTGATACCTTTCTTTTTTTTGCCTTTTTTGCTGGTTTTCGTTCGCCCTCACTATTAGAACCATTTTCGGAGTCATCAGAACCACTTTCATCCTAATGATACATTAAATTAAACTTTAATTATAGGTAATTGAAATACCCGAACTGATGGTTTTTCTTGATAGTCATCGTCACTCTCATCCGATGACATCCTGGAAGAACATGTATATTACAAGAAAATAAACAGAAATAGGGCTAGTAAGTGAAGGTAATCTTAATATAACTCATAAGAATATAGCTACTTTAGACATTTCAAGGCACTGGCAAAACCATTTCAATTTGAATACTGACTTATTAAAAACTTATAGCAGCTTGCATTCTTATTGAAATGCAAACATTAAAGGGTGCAATACTTTGTGTTTAGGGCGCGCTTTTATGAACGCGTGCAGGCTCATGTGTTCACAAATCATCGAACTGCGAAGAACTATTATTGAAACGCGTCCGGACACCATCATGACCTTTTAGCAATACTAGAAAAGATTTTTTTACAATTGTATGCATATCATACTTAATTATTCGTTAAATATTAAATATAATTAAGAATAAAATTTCTTACCAGGTTGCATGGTTTTGTTGTAATTACATAGTCCTTCTTGAATCTTGGGAAATATATGACGAAACGAAATTTTAAGATATAGATCATCGAATGCATGTGTAGCCTCACCATTTAAAACTTATTCAATTGCATAACTAATACTATGTGAATTATAATCAGATAAACTGTTTTTATTATAAATAACTCGGTCACTCAACAATTTTCCGAAGAAAAAAATACTATTGTGACTTCATTACAAACATGCAAACTCTACTACACTCAGCAATATGGCTTTCATCCATAATTTTTTTACTTTTTACTTTATTATTTTCATCAAATTATGTAATGAACAGTCGCCATCTTCTTATTATGAATGAGAATGAAAAAGAATTTCAAGCTATTGATATATTTCGTGATCCTTCATTAACTAAAGCCATCAAGTCATTACCGGATAATTATGGTGTTATTTTATTGAATCAATATGCTTTGAAAATGACTCTAAATTGGTTATGTAATACCGCATATATGGGAATTCATCACCGAATTCTATTCTTTGTACTTGATTCTGAAGCAAGGCTTGGCCTTCAACAGCATTACAGTAATCTAACGATAGTCCAATGGAAGTCTCCAGTTTTAGAGGTTATTAACATCATTCTATCAAATTCAAAGCAACCAATTCTTTTTGAATGCGAAATGAAATGAAAATAAAATAAAACTTTACTTGAATTAAATAAATTTAAATTATCAATTATGTCTGCTTTTCAGAATTCATTCAAACCATTTGATTCAACCTATATGAGTTTCTTCTTGATGAGAACTAACTTGATCCAAGCACTACAGTTTCATGGAAAACCTTTTTGGATGTTACAAGCTGATACTATATGGGCTTCTAATCCATTACAAATGTTAGAGAAGATGACAAACTATGACATCCTAGTTGATCAGCAAGGCTATGAAGGTATAGCAGATTCAAGGTACATCAAGTTTCGAAATCCCATTACTTCACTTCTGCTTTAAGAAAGAAAATTATGAATGGAGCAAACTTCTATATTCCAACTTCATCTAATAGTAAATCGTTAGTTCATTCTTGGTTAAGCTGGCAACGTTGGGTATACATCACTGACCCAGACATCGTCAAAATGTTTTGCTTGAGCCATAAATATAATTGTGGCTATATACCTCATAAGTAATTAATTTGAAAAAATTAAATTGTTATAATTATTTTAAGTATTGTATCTGGATGGGAATGGATATATGGAGATCAGTCAAATCCACCAATGATGATTCAAATGGATGGAGAAACAGATGGAGGCAAGGTAAGTATTCTTGACTTATCTATTTCGTTCAATATAATCAAAAATTATAAGAAAACTAAGAAAGGGAAGTATTTTTAGAATTCAATTGAATTTAGGATTTTACGTGTACTTCTTTTTAGGAAAAAGTATTAGAGAAATATGGCTTTTGGTTTTTAAATGAGAAACTCTCCTGTGAACCGAATCATGTTCGCAAAGCCATCGAGAACATCAGAGGAGGCTCGGTAAGCTTAATCCATTCCTCTTTCTTATCTCAACTTGAAATACAAACTAATTTATTTCAAACGATAAATACGAATATGATCTAAGGATTCTCAAGGATATATTTTCTGAAGAATGACTTCAACGTAATTGTCCTCGTTCTTCAATTTATATCATTCTTTTTTTTGAAAATTGTCGTATTGGAACGACTAAAATGCGATGGATATGGTTAAATTCATCTTGCTAACAGCATTTCCTTATTGTGAAAAGAACGAGGGTGAGAGAAAAGGAGAAAATGACTTCCCTCTCTCAGTAAGCTAACAGAGATTGGTTAGCCGAACGTTCTTTCATTCTCTTTTTAATCTTAAAATACATCTATACGGCAAGACATACATAACTCCCACTACTAGAGTGTCTTCTCTTCCCTCTTTTTATATAATTTTTTCCTTTATTTCCTTTTTCTTTCTATTAGGCTCTCAAGCTGCTCTACCCCTTTCCCCCCACAACAGAGCATTCTTTTTTTTTTTGAAAATCCACCAATTTTCGAGAATCCTGATTCCCTGTGTCTCTCTATTCTGATCGCACTGTGACAGCAGGATTACATTTTATGATCATGAGAAAATTGTTTTATTCAATATATTAAAATTGCCTAATTAGGTGCTCTGTAGCGAATGATGTGATTTACGGGAATGAACCAGGCTTCTCCGTGCAACTTGGAGCGATATTTTTGGTTTTTGAGCTTTCAACATCTTCTAGCTTTTTTCAGATTTCAATTTTCCTTTTTCGAACAACCTAAATTAAATTTCTAAAATACAAAAAAAGTAGAATAAAAGATATTTTCAGGTACCAAGAGTGTACTCTGCATCAAAAGAAAAGCAGAACGTAGTGCTAAAGCTAGGAGAATGGCTCAATCAGATGCCTATATTTGGATATTATTCGTCCATATATGGTGGAATCACATCCCTATATTTGCAATTATTTAATTTTTCTCTTCAATAAGTTTATTTCGAAATAAATTCGTAAAATGTTTGCAAAAATGTTTCGGATGAACTAAGTTTTCTTCGTGCACTCCAACTTTGTTAGCATTCCATCCATACTAAGAACTTTAACAGTTTATCCAATATTCTTATAAATCTTTAGGAGGATTGCCAGAGGAAGAACGCACACGATACTTTTTGACCTCAGGGGAATTTGGAAAATCGTGAGAAAATTTGTGGCCAATAAGGATATTATATACATATTTCCATATTTGCATTTGCTATATGTATACTTAACTAGCTTGAAGTACAAGTTATTGGTATAATCGGAGGCAGCTTAACTGATTTTTCGAAAAAAAAAACAAGAAGAGTACGATGGTTTGAAAGAATATTTTTCTGGGTAAATGGGAAAATACTTTTTTTACATTGAGTAAGTTAAACCTTAAGAAGCAGTATATCTCATATCTATCAAATATGTGTGTCTCTGTGTCATATGCTCTACACCAGAACGGCAATCCGGCTTCTATGTTGATGCAAGAAAGCTTCTCAAATGCATATACTTTCAAAACTATTATATGTAAAGTCGTAACACTTACAGTATGAAGACAGTTGTTTACTTCAAGAGGTCTTTAGTACTTTTTTCTAGAATTTTGTGAAAACGATAAGGAAGATATAAACGGAAAATGAATTGAATATCACATATATTATGTTGTAAGATAACAGCATCAAGTCGAAACATAATGAATAAGCTGGTAAAGTCTTATGTCTTTTCAAGCTTTGAAATGCTGATGTTAGCCTTTTTCTTTATAAATATGTACATATATGTATGTATGTACATGTACATATACCGTTAATACTATTCTATAAAAAACATTGTCCCCATTACTAATATAGAGAGAGTTTGTTTAGAGATCTGAGATCTTAAACTTAGATAGCTTGATTTGAATGAATAATTTGTTCATTTTATGTCTATTCTTCACAAATTTCTTATAATCGTACGGAGAAAAAAAAGGAGTTGCCTTGAATAATTGAACAAATAATTCCAAAAATCCATTTCTTATACTTTCCCATATATTATCAAATATTCTCTAATGTTCTGAAATTTCCATTTTTTCAACAAAAAAAAATATGAAAAATGGATGATATTCTCAATCGTTATAAATAATTATATGAACTATCCTTTTTGAATAATTTTTATTATATTCAACGAATAAATGTAATTTCTTAACATTCTTATTAGCTTTATATTGTAACGAAAAGAATATCCAAATCTTCACTAATATCAGTGACAAACTGTTTTATTCTGACTAAAGCATAAGGTCATATGAACTTTGAGCCGAAAATTATGGGATTGAGTTGCTGTGATGGTGAGCATGATTATGAGATAACATGGTAAACTTGAATCTTTTTGACCGTAGAAGCAGTTTAAACTTGCCAATAGTTGATGGAGGATTAACGTTCGAATTCGGGTGCAAATATTTGAAAATGGGTTCGAAAAAAATCGAATAATCATCTGAAATAGCGATTAGCTGGACAATTTTCATTCAAAGTGCTTACGCATTCATCCCTGGTGTCTTCTCACTCTCATTCTCTGTTAGCTGTGCGTCTTAGCGCTTGTTCCTTCCTCTATTCTCGAATCACAAGCCAATTGTCGTCTGAGACAATGCGGCTCACCAGCAAAGGTTAATGCTCCTTGTATGTGCTGCAATACATCTTCAGCTTCTGCAGCCAGATTTTAATAAAACATCCAGCTTCATAATAATGCCTCAACCTCAAATAATTTATTAAACATGTTAATGACGTCATTAATTCGTCTCATTTCCCTTTAGTAAGTATTCCATTTCTGCAGTCCATAGATAATCTAACTATCTCATTTGAGCATTATCACACTTCAATCTCTCAAACCAAATTATATTTTTTTCCCTCACACACTATTGATAGTGTCACTTTATGCCATCTGCCTCTGCTATTCTTCATCACTCAGTTGTTACATCGTTTTTCAAAAGTTTCTTCTATGTTTTCATCTATGGCACAAATAGAAAAAAACATTTCTTTAAGAATTTTCTTCGTACTCTACCTTAAAATCATTCAAAATGTTCATTTCGTTTTCGACTTATTTCCGATACAACTATTTAACAAAAAAATGGCTTGAAACGTAGTTATAGTATGGTTAACCATACGTTTTTTTATTTTTTTTATTTTCATTTAAATTTTTCTTCTTTTTTTCTTTGTTTCTATAACAAGTTCATTGCCCTAACTTCATCGCTTGTTGAAATTCCATATTGTTCTGTTTCTGGTCGTCTTTTCCACTTTTTATCTTTTGTTTGAAGATGTGGAAAAACATTTTTTGCATTAAAAAAGATTTTAAAGTTATCATTCATCATGCTGATTATCAAGCTAAATATATAATCTTCAACACTAAAAATAGATTTGTATTAATAGAACAAAGAAAAGTTCATTTTTGCTTACTAATTTTGATATATCCAAGGAATTACCTTAAAATGAACTACTCGTGTAAGAATTATCTTTATGACCTTATAAACACAAGTTCGATTGCTTTCTCTTTTCCAAGTATTTAAACTGTTTTTCTTTCATTTTTTGAACTTCAGTCGAATACTTGTGATGGCGATGCTTCAAAATAATTATAGTTTTGACCACAATTTTTCTTTTTCTGATTATTTTGTTGAATAATTAAACTGAATATTCATTTTTCTATACCAATACGTAATTATTTCCAAAAACGTTCTTTCACTTTTTTTTTCTTTCAGTTATCTCTAAAAGTTGGTGATCTATAGGAAGAAAGAATAAAATGAAGGAACGTTACTATAAAACTTCTCAAAGTTTATCTGTCAGCCTTGAATATAATTGAGAAGTCGGAATAGTAAATACTTGCATGTTTCCACTATGAAATGACACATCTGCTATTTGTGTTCTGAACAAAGATGTTTTCAACAAAAACAATATAACCACTTCATAGATTGACTAATCTATCCTGAACAAGTTGGAATCTGTCTTGTTGCATGTGCTCCATTTATCTGGCCTTTAAACGATAAGAGAAACAAAAAAAACGAGCTTGTTACGTTTGTCTGCAACAATCAAATTCCGGCTGTTGATTTGAAATTCGAAAATCCATTTGTAGATTCATTTGTATAGACTTCCTTCATAAAAAAACAACAAATTGACAACAAATGTTTTTTTTCTGTTTTACTCCAGAAGTGCCTCGAGTATGAAAACGTATGCAAGACATCTTCAATCAAAATTTCAAATTCTTAAGTTTCATAAATCATTACTTTCCATTTAATATTGGTTAAATCGTAAAATTGATTATAAATTCTTCTTCTTGTTCCTTCTTCATTATTTCTCAATTTATTTATTTAGTAAAATGAAAAAATGAAATATTTTAATAATTTTTGAAAATTTTTAAAAGGTAAGAAATGCAATATGATATCTTATATTGAATTTACAAACAATTTTCATAATTCAAACATCAACACAAAACATACACATATTTCAGCTTCAAATACAATATGATGATTTGACGTCACAAAATTTGAATACACGTCAAGTATTACGTGTACAAGTTTCGTACAGCCATTGCTAACTTGCAGATATGATGAGCGGTTGTATATGTAACCAATATCTTCTTTCATTCATCCTATTCTTACGAATTAGAATTGAAATATTTTTGCATACATTTTTAGGTTAAAAAATAAAAACAAAATGTTTTAATATAAATATACCAATTATGATTCTCTATACATATACTTATATACATATAGCCTGCCCAGAATGATATGTATAATCGAAATTAATATGTATATATATTATGTCATATTATATATACATATATATATATATATATATATATATATATATATATATATATATATATATATAGAATAACATATAATTAAGATATATTTAATGTTATAAGTATAATTTCGACCAAATATTTCGGAAAAGAAAAGAGGGAGGAGATTAAAGAAATGCTGAGTTTTCTCTCTGTAACCCATACATTGAACTAATCAGATATAGCTTGCTCTAGCTTGTGTTGCTCTGGTTGCTTTAGTTCAAAAGAAGCGACAGACATGCACCATCATTCATGCAAAACACATGTTTCAACATATTTGTTTATGTTTATACTAATCATCAATCAGATCTATTTGCCAATTTTTCTGAACATATAAGATAACGAGAAGCTGAATTTAAGTCGTTTTTTGGCTTCTAACTTCCTACCGCCATTTTTCAATTTTTTTTCTGCTTAATTCACTATGAGCGTTTAAAACTTATTTTTTCGTGAAAATGAGTTTCTAACTATGCTATATATAGTTTATATAATTTCAAAAATACTTCTCAATTCAATAGCTTAAGATGCGATGTACTCATTCTCTACATTCTTACCACCCACGTCTTTCATCTTCAATCACTATTCTCAATAACCGCAATGCTCTTAGTAGTCATACAGGGCATTCTTCTTCTCCTTCTTCTTCTTCTTCGTTCAAAATCTTTACTAAACATGAATAAACATATCTTTCTTCATCATAATCTCTGCTATGAATAATTCGGAATTTCTAATTGTTCCATTATCCATTTATCATCATTTTTCTTTTTTTTTTTCATTTTATTTTAAACTTTTTTTTTTCTGACTCCCTCATTCTCATTTTTCGCGTTAAACCATCATATTAACATATTTTGTCAGCATAATACAACTATTATTATTCAAAAAATAGATAAAAAAATCAGTTTTCATGTTGATTTTCAATTTTAACCTTTCACGCCCTCAACTTCAACAACTTGATGTTTCCTGTAAAAACATTCCCAACTATCTTTTCTTCTTTTTTTGGTCGGAAAAGGAACAAAAAACTGCGCATTGATGAAGTACAGACAAATCCAAAAAACAAACGGAAATTCAGGAGCATAGCGATGTTTAAGCCTAAAATCTAATCATTCTTTGATTTCTTATTGTTGGTCAGTGGACATGGTTCAACAAGTCATCACGCTAAATCAATGTGAAGATTTGCCAACTGTCAACTCCTTAGATGTTATTTAAATTTTAAGAAATCACGATCGTAGCTCAAAGCTTGAACACATAACACACTATGCTATTACAACATTACAGCCTGAATGTAGATCATGTATTTTCAATTTTCTTCTGATGAAATATGAATTAAATCTAAGATATGGCTGTACTTGAAGTAATAAATCAGTTACGGAACAAAAAATCTAAGTTTCCAGGAACAGCAATAAACTAAAAAATTATTGAGCATGAACGCATTTCGCAGGATCAGCTTTAGATACATATACATATATGTATGCACATATGTATCATCGTTATTCTATTATTCATGCATATTTTGCACCTGAACTACTAGCTTATCCTTGCTGTTTGATCATTTTCTTCATCTTTTACTTTATTCTTTACAGTTTTTGCAACATTTTTTTCTTTATTTTGGTCGATGTTTAACTTCTATATATGTAAATACAACAAGAAACATCTTTTAAAAACTTATAAAAGCAGAACAACATGATGACAAGACGACAAACGGAACAGAAATTCATTTGTAATATTTAAGATCTATGTATAGATGAATATATACTGCAATGAAAGTATGAGATGTTAGGGTGGGGTGGGAAAAGTTGAATATATAAATATATTTCTATAGAAGAACATAGATCATTATCAACCTGTTTCCCATATTATACTAAATAATTATGTTTCTTTATGATCTTTTTGAACTTTCTATAAAGCTTAAATCTTTACCTTTCATCTCCTTCAATCTCTCTCTCTCTCTCTCTCTCTCTCTCTCTCTCTCTCTCTCTCTCTCTCTCTCTCTCTCTCTCTCACTTCTTTCATTTCTGTAAACCAAAAATCGAGACGAAAAAACGTTTTAATGACGACAATTACGACATTTTTGTAAGCCATGTTCTAAGAACGGCAGACTGCACTTAGACATCCATACATTGTTTCATAGATGAAGCAAATACGAAATTGAAATCTTCATTAGGATGTGAGGCTTGCATCAACCACAACCTACCCAGAAACATCTTCAATTTCGGCATCACCATCACGATATTTCTGCTATAAATTTTGCAAAAGAAATGAAAATCTGTTCTGTTCACGGCATATATAGCTGAGCAGTTCCCTGGCCATCAATCTCAACGCTTTTTTTGTGTCTTGTGCAAAGAAAATTGTCTTGAACAGCAATATAAATCAAAGAGTCCATTCCGGAATGTAATTAAGTCTTTTTCACTTAACTTTTTCTTCTAATTATCATAATCCATGAATAAATACAAAAGTTTTTACAAGTTTGACATCAAGCAGAACTTCATTCATTATTCTACATTCATATCATTACTTGTCTCCGCATTTTTTGCAGTACTCAAGTTCATAATCGGACCCTAATTCATGTCGTAGCTATAGCGCACAAGTAACTAAGCACAAGAAATTCAGTCTCTCTGGCCATTGTCTTAATTCGAGAGCTACATCATACCTGACATTAGGCATGCATATGTGCAGCAGCATGAACAACTTGCTTTCTCCCTCCCCACTCCCTCCTCCCTCTCTCTCTTCCTTGTTCCCTCCCTCTTTTTTTCCTTCTTGCTTTGTATTTTTCACTCTCAATCAGTATGTTTTATTTTCAAAAACCATTATAACACAGTATTTCTTCATTTTTTTAAACTTCAACATCAAATTAACTCACTTCAAAAATCAAGAAGTGCATATAAGTAATCTGGATGATATCATTTACATGATTCAGTTAAATCTTTATAGAATAATTGATTACATATATGATGTAAGATTTACCTATTCTTTATATATTTCCATTATATTCATAGTTTTTCTATAAAATATTCAAAAAATTGATCTGATTGAATGAATACTCATTAACATTCTAAAACATCGCTGCTTGATCATTGACTTCTAGAAGTAACTAAGAGGATACTCATATTAAAGTCTGTGTCTCCTTTCTTTCTTCACACCATTTTTCTACAATTCATCTCATCTCTTATGAAAACCTTACAATTATCCATTTTCATCATAATTTCATATCAAATTTTACCTAGTAATTTGTAATAAATTTTCTTTTTTCTTTCTTTTCATCTCATAAAAGACTGCAGTAGTAGTATCTTATGCTAACTCATTACTTGGTTATGGCATTGACTAGTCAACGACCTTTAATCTCTTTGTTTTCATATCAAATAATATTAAAATTTAAAAATAAAATAAAATATATCATATAATATAGATGAAGATATAAATATGTATATAGTATTTACTATTCTGAAAAAAAGGATAACGATTTGAAGAAACCCTGCCACAGCTTTTTCTATTTTGTTTACAATGATATACCCGAAATGTGAGTTGTATGACGAAATCAGGCTAAAAACTGTATGAATTTGAGAAAATCGAATATCTTTACATACACAATGGTTAATAAGATTTTATTATTCTGAGAACAGATGATTTGAAAGAAAAAATGATTTTTTCACATATTTTGAGTTTTTCCTCTTAACTTCTAAATATTTTGGAACTAGCTCTGTGCGTGTGTATGTGTATGTGTGTGCCTAGCAGCACTTGTTGTATTGCTCAATATAATTTTTATTTTTATTAAATTCTATTAAACTCTAGATAAATGTGAATAAGATTAAACTTTTACAAATAAAATTAAAAATTCTCTTATTATTCTCCAGAAGTCTTTTAGCTTCTTCTATAACAATACTTGATTTGAGAACTTTCAAATCTCACACACCATTTGAAGCTAGTTCGTGTGTCTGTGCGTCGTATGTGAGTATGTTCTCCCTCATCGTTTAACTGGCTACATTAAAACCTGATAGAACTTGAATTTCAACGAAAATCTGAGTAATATCCTTTATTTAAGATCATCTTTGATATTTACTTCAATACATTTACATCTATCTGTCTATATATTTAAACTCTAAAAACAAAAAGTAATATGTGTCGCCGCAATTCTGAATGGGTGGGGATGAACTAGGAAGAAAAGAGGCAAAAAGATTAAAATTTGAATAGATTGCCACATGAGTCTGAGAGATTTAAATCAGACTGAAGCATCAATTTTTAAGATTAATGATCAGATGCTTCACCAAAGTGAAGGAATCAGATAAGAGGACATTAAAGCTTTTATCTCATTTAAACTGTTTATAACATTATCTCAAAAAAATCTTCTTTTTTTTTTACTTCATTTTCTTTAACTGAAACTTTTTCCATATTCTGATGCTTCATCTTTATCGCTTTTTCTCATTAGTCATCTTGCCTAGATTATACAATTATAGCAAGTAACGGCACAATTCGAGATAAATGTGAATAAGATTAAACTTCCTTGATGTCATCTCATTATCACAGCTTCGCTTTTTTTTCTCTCTGTCTCTTCTTCTCTTATTTTCAAACTCATCTATAACTATTAACATGAAATGATTCAAAGGTCCAATTGAAAATTCTATTTTGCTATTTATGTTTTTCTCTCTCTTTCTCTCTCTCTCTTTCTCTCTCTCTCTCTCTTTCTCTTTCTCTCTTTCTCTCGCATTCTCTCCTGTTCGTCTTCCTCATCTTCTTATGATGAGTGAAGTAACCTTTTAATCGCGTGTATGAAACCATTTTTCAACTTGAATCATATATTCAGCTTATAGCTTGATTTGAAACGCCACGTGCTTACTACACGTGAAATTGGTCTATTCATTATTTGAATAGTGCAAATGTCTGAAGCGGTTGTTAATTCTCTTTTGAGTCCACCCTCCCTTTTAGCAGCATTTTTCCCCATTTTTATGTTCCATTATCTTTTTTCTTCCTCTCCTTCTCTTAATTTCTTCTTTTCCTTTTCATCTATTCCCATATATTTCTTCGACGTACCATTGTTCCCGAATGAATATTCGAGCGATGTATATCTTTGAATAAATGGCAAAATCCAGAGCAACTTAAGCTTCCTGTGTCCTGCAAATAAGAGTTGAAATAACTGCATTTATCCCATAAAGTGCTACCAAAGTCTAGATATAGAAAGAGAGAATTAGAGGTCAGAAAGTATAGTATTCAGACCCACATCTACTAAACTCAATGAGTTAACGTCACTGCGCTCTTTGTCATTTTCTTGTCAATGACCCATATTCATTAACTAGTCATCATCATTATCATAATCATAATTATCAACGTCATCTTCATCATTAAAGTTGCTTATCATCATTATTAAAACCATAAATGACGCTTATATTAAGGAATAAGCTTTGTACATGGCTTATGTAACTAATTTAATAAGTATTAATTCATTTTCTTAACTTCATGTTAACATAGCATTTTTCAAATCAAATGAATTCTGAAGCATTTATCAAAACTTTAAAAAAAAGCCTTGTAAAGCTATATATAGGATTACCATATGCCATTTCGATCATTCAATAATAGTTTTTTCTTTTCTTTTTATATGCACATGTCACTTCTTCATATTCAGATAACTTTAAGAATTCATTTGATCATATTTACCATCTGAAAAAAAACGTTAAAAATCATATTTGATTATGAAATATCTCCTTCACATCTAAACTTCTTTCGTTTTTTTTATTCCGATTTTTATATAAGATTGAAAATATGTTTAAAAGAAGAGGAAGTAAAATAAAAAGAAGAAAAAAGAAAAATATAAGCTCTGTATTTGTAATCTTTTCACTTGAAAACTACAAAAAAACTACCTTTGAAGCTATTAATGTTCACATGAAGTCACTAAAGGATTATCTTTCAGTCATAGTGTTTCTGCAAAAAAAAAAATCAAAGATTACGTTAGTCTATCACCCTCAACTAGTTATCTATGTATCTACATTGATATATACTATAGATAGTATGTTGCAGATGGCAATGAGAAGTCTCTATTTCAAACTAACAAAAGCTCATCTGTTCTATCCATGTAACATCTTTCATATTTATATGTTTATATGCTGTATGTATGTTAGAATGACCGAAGAAAGACCTTTTCATGCCGTCCTTTCCACAGAACAGAAGACATAATCTGATATATATATATATGTGCTTATATATGTATATATAAGTATATGAACTTTATATATTATATATTATATATGTGTAAATGAACGTATAGATATTTGGCTCAATTGCCTTATTTATCTTTTACAATCTAAAATCAGATCCATGCTGCTGCACATTGCAGAGCTAGCTAGTTTCATACATACATATACATATTATGTACATAATACATTCATGAAGCTTTAAACGAAGAAAAGAAAAAAAACCAAATTTCTTCTCATTTCTTCCATAAATTCTATTAGTTAGTTAAACAATTTATTTACGAGAAAACAACAAAACTTGAATAATCAGCTTATATAGGTTTAGTTTGATGTTTACTATTACTTCAGACAACTTTTTGATATGAATAGTCAACTAAGGAAGCAAAACTTATAAACAGAACGCCTTATTTCACTCATAGTCACCCTATTTATCATCTAGATTTACTTGTCTTTGTCTTTTTTTCTTTTAATTTTTCCTCTAATTTCTCTTATAACTATCGTCACTCATCAAATTGCGTCATTTGTCATTTCGATCCAGTGAAAAAGCAGAATTTTCATAAATCATCATAATTACTGACGTCTCATGGACATATAAGCCAGCCGGGAAGGGTTCTTTTTTTCTGAGTCCGAACCTACTGTCTCTGAATGCTGCTTCAATAATGATATGGCTGTTCTCATTTGTGGTTGTCGCTCCGACTAGAGAATCTAGCAGCTCATATTGGCTGTGGTGATAGCTGATGTTCGAGCATGCCACCTGAATTCGAATTTTCTAAACACTACACCCACAACTCATGCAATAAGTTCATCAGAATAGGTAATGTTTTCCGCTATTATCTACATCATCATCTTCATCGTAGTTCGTCGTTGTCGTCATCGTTGTCATCACTTAGTAATTTTTAGTTAGAATATCGTCGTTCTATCTTAAAGATACTTAGTTAATAACAATAGTGGCATATACGTGATGCCGTCAAGTCTACTACACTCAAGAATTCCAAAACATCTCTGTATCGTTGCAGCTAGAACTGCTTGAACGCGGAAGTTTTTCAAGCCGGGTGGGTGCGAATGAGGTTCGTAGGTCATACCCTCAATCCAATCGCATACAAGATTCTCCTATACATTTACATGTATAGCAATGATGTTGGAATTTATAATTGGAGACTAGATATGTATGTGTGTCAGCTCATCACTAATGATTGACATCAAGTTGCCGAAAAGCCGTCAAAAAAAGTTTTTTTGAATAAAAGGCTCACATTCTTTGTTTTCATTTCCCTACAATCTGATCTTTTTAAATATATTGTTAGTGATTATTATATAAATTTAAATGAAAATAGAAAGAGTTACATGTTCTACAATGACCCTCGTCCGGATAGGATACAGGTGAATGAATCTGATTAGAAGCTATATTCTATGAATGTCTTCTAGTGTTTAAGCTCGTTTGTCTTTTTTTTTGTTATTTTTTGATCCTTCAAATGTACATATTTTATTTATCTTTGGAAACAAAGAAAAATTAAAAATTCTTTTATTTTCAGGGATGTATTAGTGGTTTTAAGTTGTCTCATTTACTCTCTTTATATGTCCATATTCGTTTTTTTTACCTCTCCATATCATATTCATTGCTTACATCACATCTCTAACCATCATTTTCTCTCTCTCTTCTTGTCCCTTCACTCCCTCCTTTCCAGCTCTCACTCTCCCTCCTTTTTCTGATATGTTTTCATCGAACACACACACACACACACACATGCACATACACATAAAAAAGAAAAAAAATAAGGGATTTCACTTCAATAAAGAGTTCCCAATAGTAACTTGCGGTCTTCTATTTAATTTACTTTTTTAGCTGACACAAAATATGAAATAAGAACTGGTTAAGCTTATGTGCTTGTTATAATTAAAAGTTACATATCTATCTTTCTCTCTCTCTCTCTCTCTCTCTCTCTCTCTCTCTCTCTCTCTCTCTCTTATCATTTCTCTCAATCTCATAATGTTAATATATGTTTACTTCATTATATAATCTTTAGTCCATTTATCTTATTCAATATTATCTTTATTGTACCTTGAACTAATGAAAACCAACAATGATCCTCATATTTTCTACAAAGATTCCCTGAAGTATCTTCCATCATACTTCTATCTGCATTACATTGCTGCTTCTTGTCTCAGCTGAATAGAGAACAGCAAGTTCATCTACGAATAATCTTAAAAATGTGAAATTCAATTCACTGCTTACATATCATGTTATCTTTTGTTTGACACTAAAACTTGGGGAAAGTTCAAACCAGCATACTTTAGAGAAGATTGCTGATTTGAACAACGAACGAAGGAACTAACCTTGTTTCTCGTATGAGCAGTAGCTGCAGCATTAACATCAATGTCTTACCTACACCAATATACTATCATTTTTTACGATTTGAAATATAAAAAAGAGCAAATTACTAAAGTTATAACATAATATAAGCTTAAGAAAAAGAAAATGTTGTCTATGTAAATATCAAATTATATTTTTAAATTAAAAAAAAAAAGAAAAAAGAATCTGTTTTGTCTTGTAATAGGTCAACATTACATCATGAAAAACGTTTAAAATATCGTATTAACATATCATTCCTCTTCTGTTTATTTTTGTTTTTTTTTATTTTTAAACGAAAAAACATCTTCTTTTTTTTGGTTTCCATCATCTTCTTTTACTAAGATTCAAGAAAAAAAGACATCATCTGAATGGTTTCACTGCGAACTCTGGCAATCGCATTGTTTATTCCTTTTTTTTCAATGAACATGAATATTCGAAGAATATTATATACTTATTCTGATAATGACAAAAAAAGTTTCCCATAGAATACTCAAAGAGAAAGAGGTCATGAAAGCTTATTTCTTGTTGATATGTTGTCAATAGATGATTTCAAATTGTTCCTTTTGCTGAATCTCCCTCCTGTGTTTTGACGTTTATCTATCCCAAACAAACACAGACATTCACAATTTCTTCTTTTTTTTTGTCATCATCTCCACAGAGTTTACCTATCTTACTAAAAAGATAATAATATATCTTACTGAAAACGCTTTGTTTTCGGAAGTTTTTGAATTTTTTGTTACTCTCTCTCTCTCTCTCTCTCTCTCTCTCTCTCTCTCTCACTCTCTCTTTCTTTCTTTCTTTCTTTCTTTCATTTTCTTTTATCTTATCTTCAGACTCATTTGACTTAAATTTTACTTTCTCGGTTAACTGCCACCCCATTCTCGCAGTCGCCAGATCATCGTTTACCCACCCATGCTTCTCCCAGCAAGCTCTTCACACTCACCCTCACTTCCTATTCTATACCCCCTGAAAGCTTGAGTTCAATTCATTCAACTTAGTCCCAAATACAACGCACAGATGTTACTTTCAGATTATTTTTTATTTTTTAATTCTTGTTCTCATTGTTCAATCAAAAACGAAAAATGATCTTTTCAACCGGCTACCAATATCCAATTTAAAAAAACAAATAAACAGTGTAATCTATCTCAATTTCTATATAACATTCTTAGGTGAGTCAACCGAAATTTGGCTGAGAGCTAGCTATCGAATTCACTGTTCCTTATTTGAACTCAGATATTCCGGATATCTCAGATAGCATGCACGTGATGCTGTTCATATTTACAGCATTACAGGCATTTTGTCTAAGACTCTGTTCCTGATCAGCACAGACAAATAATATTTTTCGCCGAAAATTTAAAAAAAAACTGCCTACATAATCACAGGGCTGACAGAAAGCACTCAAACCCTTGCTTTTCGTCATGTATACTAGCAGTCTTCTTCCGAAAAAAATTAGAGAAAATCACAAATTTTCTCACGTCTTTCTCAAATTTCTACGTTTTGCAGATGGTATCTGTAGTTCTGTTTCTGCAATACATATAAATAATTATTAATTATAAATTCAATTAATAAAAATACTATTTTACCCATTTCTCCTCTCAAGGTCTCAGATATATCATCACGAGATCCTCTATCCTGTCGTCTACATCACAACCTTATTATCCATCTTTTGCCAGATGAAAATTGAAAATATCCGAAAATTGTTGCATAATTTACTGCATTTGAAAAAGCGAAAAAAAAAAGAAAATGTATTTTATATCTAGCTTGAACTTTTGTTCGTTTTCACCCAAAAGCCTCCTACCTCTCAACAACCCACCTCACCCTTCACCTCTCCTCTCATTCACACCTCCTACTACCCTTGCCTGTTCTCATTCTCAATTTCCAATTGAGATGTAAGAAACATTAGATTCAAAAATGAATTTTCTGACTCTTATGATCTACCTAAACTTCTTCTTAATTTCAATATCAAGCATATTGCTTATTGCAAAAAAATTGAAACAAGAAATGTGTTATAATATCCTGACAATTTCTGACATATTATGAATAATTTGTTTATTTTGACGCTAAAATTAATTTTTTTTTCCTCAAAAAAATGGTTCCGCACATTGAAAAAGTGAGAAAACCCTCATATTTTTGACAGAAGAGACATTGTAAAGTTCATGAATTAGAAACTACGTCTTCTCTTCTTCCTCAATCTGTGTAGTTACAACTCGCATGTTATCATCTCCGTTCTTGATTTCGAACTCATGCTACTACTGAAAGCCAGCTGTCTAAACACTAAGTTGCTAATGCTTCCATGGAATTGCAACTAACAAACGATTTATAAGGCTTAATCGTGATTATTTTCTTCTTTGCCACATCTTTTGCACTGATGTTTCTGCAGGTTTCCGACAAATATAAGGAAGAAACAAAATTATTTCAACTCAAATCACATTGAAAAGAAATGTGGAGTTAACAGCATTTATGAGAAGTACGACTTAAAGTTTGCCAAATACAAAGTTAAATTTATTCCATCACAAGCTTATAATCCACCACAAAAAAACTTTTTTTATCGTTTTTTTCGGAAAAAAAATGTCTTTTTTTCACCAAATACATCTACTATACTTCATGTATATAGAGGGTGTGGATATATCTATCAATCTTTCTACCTAACTATACATATAAGTTATATGATAACATTTATCTTATATTTACTTCATATATATATATATTAAAATTTTTTTAAATAAATAAAAATTTATGACAAAAGGTTTTTTGCCTGCTCTCAAGAAGTTTTCGTTCGTTTTTCTTTTCGTATTCTAACACCCGACACCCGGCCATCAAAACCACAGATCAGCTGTTTTCCATTTGTTGTTATAAATCTTGTAAACTTGAATTTTTTTTTTTTTGCTTTCTTCCATCACCTGTGATCTCATGTCGTGTGGATATACTTTCTTAATTGCTAAAGTATGCTTTCAGCTGTTGAGTTTAAGTATTAGTTTTCAAGCTAAATACTAAACTTTACTCAAGATAATGATGAAATATACAAGTACAAGAGTTACAAAAACTCATAAGGGACTACTAATGTCAAATTATCTCTAAAAAACACATTTATTAAGTGAAAAATTGAATTATTTCACACTTCCTCATGATTTAATTCACACAAAATCTTCTTTTAACTATCCGTCTTTATCATATAACATCTGTTTATTTTCCTTCACTTTCTTAAGCAAACGCATTGTTGTTCTTTTAAAAACAAATGTCATTTCTCTTTCTTTTCCTAATATTCTATCCAACTTATTTTTTTTTCTTTTTTTTTTCAAATTTAAAACAATTTCCGAAATAAAAAGAATACGAATCCAACGTCTCTTTTTTTTTCTTTTTTTTGCCGCCAAGAGCCAAAAAAAATAATCAAAAATTTGTCTTTGAATGTCATGTTTATGAGCAGTTGGTGGAATCATTTAAAATTTGACAGAAGAACAGATCAAACTCTTCATATCCGTAAAATAAAATGTAATATGTCGACAAAAGCTATTTCAAAGCAATAGCATATTGTAGATGGACACAAAGACTATAAGAAGAAAATAAATTCCCTATCCACTATCTATCTATCTATCTAGTAGTAATCCTTTCACACATCTTACATCTATATAGTATATGTATGTATATACATATGTACATATATAGATATAACATGTATGTAGAAACATAGATATTTCAGAATTGTCGGATAGTTAAGAGATGTGACAAATCATTCTAAACTAAAGCATCACCGTAGTTATATCATATCTATCAACACTCATAATCTTATATGTTATGCTTAAGCTTCAAACTGATTTATAAGTCAAAAGTACAAAAAGGAATATAATTTATTTTATTATTATTTTTAGTTATAATAATAATATTAAAGATAAAACTAAGATTAATGAACTAAATAATCGAATAGTTAATCTTTTATAGAATCTTTTAGTTAATTTTTCTGAATGATTTGCCTAATATTAATTTATTAAACTTTTCAAAAGCTATAATCACTGAAACATATTTTTATAATATTATATTTAATATAATTATTATAAAATTGAAAAATAACTTATCATATCATATCTGCAGATCATTTTTCTTTTTTTCTTGAAAAAAAATGAGAAATGAATTGACAATCTTTAATGATATGAAAAGAAATTTATATATTATCAAATCTATATATGTAGATATTTGCAAAAATGAAAGAACAAAGTTGAAAAATCTAATGTTTCACTGATATTCTGATGTCTTGAACAAGACATATCGACTCATCTAGTATTGAGCGTTCTTCTTTTTCTTCTTTGAATAATTTCTGCATTTGTTTCTGCAAAAAAAAATCATTTTTTTTGTGATATAGTAAGAGATTCAAAAGATCTGATCCTCTTTTTTCATCTCTCTCTCTGTCTCTCATTCATTCATGACGATATATTTTGGCTTCTACATTTGCGAAACATAATGGTCATGAATATTTTTTGATCATTCTTCTACTGACGATCATGTTTGGAAAAAAAAGCCAAATTAATGAAAACAGCAATGTAGGAGGCCGTTGTGTATACATTTGATTCAAGTATTTTATTCCAATTTTTATTTTATTTTTATTTTGATACCAATATTAGCGTTCTTGAATTGCTCTCAATCCTTATAATATCATATTTAGTATATTTCGTTCATTTACTTCTTTATCTCAATACTCATAGCTTTTGTACCAATTTTCGTTAAATTCTAATTTCCATACGTGAATATTCACGTGAAATGTTTCTTTTTTGAAACTTTCTTCACGATTAGCATTTAACTGCTTAACTGTCAACAGAACGTTTGTTCTTTCGAAGTCTCCTCCCACTTTTTCCCTTTCTTCTTATATCTCTCCCTCTTTCACTTGATCTCTACTACTGCTTCATCCGTTCGCTGTCGTTCGTCCTATGCTTTTCGTCTTGTCTAATTTTTGGTCCTGAACTCATACGTCCGGCGGTAGTAGCATTCGAACAAGCATTCTTAAACATATTCAGGGCGACGGTGATGCTTTTACTGCTTCACTACCATCCTATCCAGGATGCAGCGTTCCAATTTTATTTTTTTTTGGCTTTGAAAGAAAGCTGAAAGCCAAATTCAAGCAACTGTCCTACCAGCAGATCAGATCTACCAATTTTCTATTTTTCTTTTGACTGATTTTACATCTTTCATTAATAGCCTGATGTCATTAACTCTTTTTTATTTTCTTCTTCTTTTCACATCTCAATGAAATTTTTTTACAATAAGCTCCACTTTTCTTCCGTATTTCTTCTTTTCACTTCGACAAACTACACCGTCTGAGAATATGAATCCTTCTTAATTATGCTATTTTCTTCTGATAGTAGAAATTAAATGAAAACCACTGAAGCCAAATGTGTTGCCTAATCTTCACCTTACTAGACAAATCTGTGTGAACTTGCCCTGAACCCATCCGACGAACATGAAAACTTGGATTTGCAACTTCTTCCCGCTAAGTCAATTAAACCTCTTACAACTCGTCAGACGGGATTATTCTTAAGCTTATAATTAAGATTTTTTTCGGAAAAAAATTAAATTCGGGGCTCAAGATTTGCATTCAGCTTTTTGAAAGCTTATGTTGCAGAGAAATTACATTTGTTGCTGTCGTTTAACTTATCTTTTGACTTTGTATCAGCCGTGAACTCGAAATTCGCTCTTGGTTGAGGGCATTGCTTCGGACCTTGCACGTTCCTTCGTTATTCTCTTTTCATAATCTGAGTTCTCTCTCACTCTCTCTCTCTCTCTCGCTCTTTTTCTCCTCCCTTTTCAAATATCTTAACTACAAATTATTTATAAATAAATTATATCATATGATATCAACTTCATACTTAATACATAAGTTAATTCAAAAATTATTTTTTGAATTTTTGAAACAAATATTTTAATTTTTATAACTTTAATTTATGCTCCGTTATATCGCATTGTTGAATACTTGCTGATTATATATTAAACGAAAACATAATTCAAACTTCTTCAGACTAGGCTCTACAATTGGCATGAATGTCGAACTTCAGCGAAGAAGAGAGTGGTTACTTCGATCCATGCGAGTATCAACCGCAAATCTTCCTGGTAAATTTTGAATTTTTATAATAAATTATGATACATATTACTACATATATAACGTGATTTCGATAAAATATATTTATATTCAAATGATTAAAATATTTTAGGAATGGAAGATGATATTCGTTGGAATCATTGGGCTTATCACAGCTCTTGTTAGTATTCTGCATAACTGTCTCCTATTCTATACGTTTAACACATCACATGTAAGTATTTTCTTCTTTTTGTTGCCTCCTATTCTATTGAATATGTGAGGATGTGCATAATCTGAAATGAAAGAGTTTTTAGCTTTTCTTTATTTAAAACTGAAAAAAGGGAATAAAACTGCTAACCAAATTAGCTAAACACATACAGCTTTACCAACTTCAGCATCAACTACTGAAGAGTACATATATACCTTTTTAGGTTTTGAAAAAGCGTAACCTCACTTATCTCATGTGGATATCAGCATGTGATGTCTTCATTTCTCTTTGTTACATAGCCATCATGTGTATGCAGGTAATTCATTGTATCCATAATTCAATAGAAAACATGATTTTCAATGAAATTTCTTGTTTTTTGTCTTTGAAGCTGAGTTAGTAGTAACCACATAACTAACTAAACTTTACTACTAATATAGATAATAATTATATTATTTTGTTGACTGAATTATAAAAGCAAATTTTCTCTCAATATTTCTTAAATTTCATACTCGGGATTTTGCAACAATATACCTTGTTGATGTCTCTTTTTCTAATTTTGTTATAAACAATCTTCTTTTTCATCTGATATTCTCAATTATATCTTTTTTCAGGTTTATACTGACTATTATGAATCACTACTCTTGTTTTATCTATGGCATTACTTCATTCGTTTTGCTTTTACCGTCTCTCATATCACATTATCTGGAGCTTCATTCCTACTTATGGCAGCCACAATTGAAAGATATTTGCAGAGTACGGGCGATAATCGGTTAGTACATATTCGCGTTGATAACTCAATTCATATTAGTTTATTAATTTAAAAATATATTTATAAGATCATATTCATCTACTTTCTATTATAGAGCTATCAAATTGTTCCGCATGTTGGCAACACATCGTACAATTGTAATACTTATCTGTTTTTCAGCCAGTATTATTCTTAAAGGGACTGTATTTTTTGAAGTAGCTGTAAGTTATAATATTTTATTTAAAAATAAAACATTTTTAATTGAGCTGAAGTATGTTTTTAGAAACAATTCTATTTGTTTTTATAATTTCAGGTAGTGACATATCCTAACTGCACAGATTTAAGTAGCATGGGTCTGGTAACTGTTCGCCTATTCCCAACTCCGGTTGCTGATGTTGTATGGAAGTTTTGGATTCGAAAAATAGTTACCGTATTTCTTCCATTCGCTGGTAAGTTTAATTATTTTACTGAGTTTTTTCTAATATAATCACACAATGAATTTGAATTTGGGAAAAGAAAAGGGCAAACAAGAAAACATAATTTCAAATTCATTCAACAATGTCTCATTGTTTTGTAATTTTGAGACGTTCTAGGACATCCATCCAATGCATTCTTGTGCATGAAAAATTAAAAATTTTACTCAGTTTCATTCAAATTTCTTATAGTTCTTGCTTATTTCAATGCTGCAATAGTGATGAATGTACGTAAAACAGATCGAGATCAAACAGTTAAAGCTTTGGTTCTATTCGTAACAGTCGGGCAGAGGTGAGAACAATACGATAATCTATTATATTTCGAATCCTTCAATTACTTGTGGAACTCAAGATTTTGCTAAGTTCCTCATTTTCACGAATTTCATTATCTTATGCGCCAAACTCAACACACAACTCAATTTTTTTCTCCAATTTGAAATATTTCTTATGAATCAACTAGCTATAGCTTAATCTATGTGTATTTATGTGTAAACCTTGAATGTTAACTAGTTAGCTATAGACTGAATATCATTATCCACTACTTTCTTATAATAATTAATCGTAACAACTGATTTTATTGATTGTATTATCTCACCTTGTAGTGTATTTGTTACGATATATCAACACTTTTCTCCGATTATCATCATTCCACCTTCACCTCCCTCCTTTTGTGTCTTCAACTTCCCCTTTCAAACTGTACTACATGCCACGTGCTATTTTGTTTTTTAGGTTAAGATATCTTCTTTTTAATTTTTGTTTTCATTTTTGGGTATAATCATTAATTATTTCACACACAATATTTCTCTCTCCCTTTCTTCCCCACTCTCCCACACACATGCTCTCTCTCACTCTCTCTCTCTCTCTCACTCTCTCTCTCTCTCTCTCACTCACTCTCTCTCTCACTCTCTCTCTCTTTCTCACTGTCTTATTTCTTATTTTTTACCATCATCACCTCATCATCGTTCTTCATATACATACATGTGTATGTTATATCCACTTATTATGTGTCGTTCTCTGACATCTTTCATATACAAACACGCATCCTATATATGTCTCTACACAACATTCTCAAAGATTTTACAACTCAAACACTTTAGTTCATATCAAGAGCTTAAGAAAGTCACCTCACACGCTATCGTCTCAACAACAGCATCACGCAAAATCTTTTTTTAGACAAAAATCGGAAGGAGGGGCTGATTTCAAAACGTCACAGAAACGGTGTCGTGAATGGCGGTATGTATCGACTACAGTCGAATCGCTTCTAGTATATTCTGATTGGATATACAATTTGTTTCATTTGTGTTTCCATTGCACAGTGTTTTGATTTGTTCTTATCACTAGATTTGGATTGTGCGTGTGATCACCTGCCTAGATATCTCTTAATTATGAGCAATCTCAGCACTCTAACTCTGATGCACATGAGAAAAATGTCTGGAAAAACGTATATTTTCGCAAAAACCGGGGCACCTAAGTTGTTTTTTCTAAGCACCTTTAAGTTATTTATATATTGGTTCACATCTCTTAGTTTCTATACTTGCCTTCAAGTTTACCTCAAGTTCAAGTTTTTGTGTGTTTCTACGTGTGTATTTGTTGTTCTTGAGGTAATCAAAAACACAACACAGTAAATATTATCAATCAAAAATCTAAAAAATTTCAGAATCAACTCTTAGAAAAGAATAAAAAGGGGGGGGGGAATACATGCAATATATAAAGCCAAGTAGTACTTAAATCTATCCTTCTCTTTCAGCACAATCACATATGAATATGTATATATATATATACTTTTCCCTACAGATTACTATCACCTATATAGCTTCTTTTTTCCGTCTCTCACTCAATTTTCTATTTCACCTATATGTAGTCAAAATAGAAATATATTAGTCTTGTTCTGTTTTTTCTTGTATTTGGTTTGAAAATGCATGATGCGGATTCAGGGAATGCTTTTCTTTCCCAAATGCTCCTATGTTACACTTCTTGATTTTGAACTGAAAGCACTGAAATTTGGTTTTTCCCGTAGATTCTTGCCAATTTAACTTGACATTTTGGAATATTCATCATTTCCAGAGGTGAAGCAACTCGTCTAAGAAATCGACTCCGCACAGTTACCCGAATGCTTGTTATGGTTGTTTGCTGTTACCTACTCTCAAACATAATTGATGTAATTGTCTCATTCATAGAGGTACATGACGATCATTGAACTCAGGAAACCTTGATCATTTTCAGACAATCGACTTCGAATTACTGGAAGAATATGGTGGTGTGTATGCTGTCATGACAGATATTTCTTCTTTCCTTCCAATCTTAGCTTGTGCTCTACGTCTACCCATTTATTGTGTTAATGACAAAGTCATAAGGCGAGAGGTTAGTACATGACAATCATTCTTTTATTCACATTTTCCACAATTTATTCGAAATTTTGATATTGAAACCGTAGATATTATAGTAACTTTAAACAACTACTAAACGAATTGAAAGTAGAAGAATCAAAACAAATATATTTAACCAGTATTTATTATAGGTCATTCGGAAAGTTCATAAACTTATACAAAGAGCTTGCGTCTGCTGTCCAAGTCTAGGAATTGTTTTGAGATTCCGTCGGAAGCTCTATGATCCCGAGAGAGAAGCTGAAAAACTTTTCAGCTTGTCATCACCAAGGGAAAGTATTCCACACAACCACATGGAGGTAAATATTAAATTTAAATATCTCAACAGCCTGAATATTTCCCTCACTGTTGCATACAAATTTTTTACTTTGATGAAGTTAGTATTTTTTCCTTATTAGGGCAGCATAAAACCTAGACAGGTCATTGTTCATTGTCATCCAGATGTAAGTTACCTAGACAGTATCCTCTTTCTTCTAATCGATTTGCACGTTTAACGTTATTTTTGAATTGCAGTTTATTAATTATAGAAGTTAATAGATAACTAGTAGAAAGAAATAGTTATAATGATTTTTTTTAATTTTCTTTAATTGTTTTATTTTTCTGGGTTTATTTTTTTAAAATTGGCTTACTTCCACTTCCTTTATTTCTTTATCAACAGCTAAATTGCAGATAAAAGCTTACGGAATGGGCAGCTTAATTATGGCTCGTGCTTCCCTATCTACACAAATGGAATATCAACAACTGACCAAATTTCAAAATGGAATTGTTTTGTAAATATTGAAAATAGGAACTGTTTGTTATGATCTCGGCTGAACGAAGAAGATGCGGATGCGAGACAATTTTATATTTGAAACTTATTTTGTACTGTGAGAAACGTGCAGCATTCATTCAACATTGCAACATGTTGGCGTTCAAAGTCATTGCTTTCTCTTACGCTCAATTAGATCAAAATGCTTAAGAAGTTATAAGAATAAAAATTTTAAATTTATTTGAAATCTTGAGAGTAATGCATTATGAACTGATAAAGATAATGTACACATAACAATTACGTTGAATTCTTAAATTAGACACGTATATATACAACTCTGTGAGATTTGGCTTTATTCAAAGAGTAGTCAAAACATGTAAAGAGCATAATGTGAAACTGAAATGCATTAAAGAAATGTTTTAGATGACTAGATATTATTAAGCAACATAAGTGATTATGGTGGCGATATAAATATAATTAGAAACTACCAGTGCACAAAATATAAAACCGGGTGAAGCTGAGCGGTAAGCGAAATGAATGATGGCAAGTTTAAATAACCAAGCTAAGCATAGAGCTCTCTCTCCTGATCATAACATAACTGATATGCGGTCCTTATTAGATTGTATGGGAAGCAAGCTTCGAGAACATCCATTGTTAACCAATCAGATTTGATTACCAACTAAATGTTAAGTTTATGAATGATGAATTTATAAAAAGAAAACCTGTTCGAGCATGATATAAAGTGCCGCCTGATGTTTTGATATCTCGTCCATTCCTTCATTCTCATGTGCATTACGAAGTATTCCACTAGATGCTAACTGAAACAGAAACTTCGGGTTAAAAGAAAAGCACAACGGATTGCAACCGCAAGGAATTCTTTTAGTCTGTGTTGAATATCTTGCCGTCCATGCAAGAAAAACAGGGCACCCGTGATAGTTGTAATTGCTAATGGAATGCAATGAGAGTTATTAAGACTCCCTAAATAGTATTACCATTTGGATTTTGAAAAAGAAAAATCTCACCTTTAATGCTTGGTTTATACATTGAATTTTCACTTAAAGCTAATTTAGGAAGCGATACCGCTATTGCCACCAACAACAAGCATGAGAGGAGGTAAAACTCATCGGGTTGAAGATGAGAGGTTTGAGCTCTCATAGCATTTACTAAAGCCATATCTACAGTGCATTTCATTCCCATTGCTGCAGCTAGTTCTGCTACCATCTTTAAATTAAAATTATACTAGTTGAATCTTTAACAAGCAATATTACAGTTTTGCCGTTAGTATCTAGAGATTGATACAAATCATTGAACGATGCAACCATAAATGGTAGTCTTTGTTCAACAATTTGTTGTAAAGCAGCTTGTAAAGCATCTCTGAACATGAAAATTTGACCCATAATGGCGGTACGTTGTAGAATACAATCTGCAGGACTTGAGTTGGGTTGAGACTAAAAAAACCAGTTTGAGTGTGAAGAAAAGAGATTCTTACTTTGTGTCCTTTTGGCTCCATACTTAGAATGGACAGCACTTCTTTCATTTTTTCTACATTGTCAAACTGAGTTCTAGCAGTGTGTAGTTGTTCCTTATGTGTAATCACTATCTTAAAAGGATTTGAATAAGAATCTGATAATGGTATTACAAACCTTGTGTAGTTCGTTAATTTGGCAAGCAACATGCCAGGTTAGTCTTTCCGAAAAGTAATTCACTCCATAAGGACCAATTAATTGAGCTAGACATCTTAACTCGAGTGGATCAGTATATTGTTCGGGTTGAAAAGGATTCATATCAGCATAGGATACCATAGCTTGCAAATGATCACTCCATACCATGCTACCAGTAGCAGCTCGTCGAAGTACAACATCAAGGTACCTAAATATATAAGATTAAATTGAATTTTGAAAATAAGAAAAACCATTTTGAATAGATGAAAGTTAATGTTTCTTTATTCCTTGAATCCAATGGTTGCGTTTGTTGAAGTAACGCATTGTTGAAAAGACGAGTGATATCAACAGTAACTGAAAAAAACAGTTGAAGTAAAAGAAAATAAAGGGAGATCATACTGCAAGTATCAATGTTCTGAAGTACAGCCATATAAGCTTGAACAACCATAAGCAATTCAGAAGGACGTCTGGGAGTTGCTGAAAAAAAACATAGATTTCATGATTAACTGAATTCACTAACAATCAACAACTGCCATGGAATGAATAAGGTCAGAGAATTTGTATTCTAAATGTTGCGAAAGATACTCGCGTGGAGCAAAGATATGATCCGAAACAATAAGTTGTCGCTGTTGCACTAGCCCAGCGCATAGTTCAACTGAAAAATAACAATAAAAACATTGAAAAAGCAAATAAATAAACTTAATGTAGTCTGTAACTTATCCGGATACGTCAATCTTTGTCTATCCGATCTATAACTTTCTTCACCAGCTAATAAAATTTCAGTTTGTGGTACAGATTTTCCACCTTTAGTTTTTTGCATTTGTTGAGCAATCATTAAAGCAACCTAGAAATGAAGAATAGAAAAATATTATCAATATTAAGAGATATTACCTGCGTAGCACTAGTTTGTTCAGCCAATCTCAACTCATATTCACATAATGCACCAACAACGTCTGTTGTCGTACGACATATATCATCTAAGATTGTTATACAAGTTCCGAGAGACTGAAAATATTATTTTAAAAAGATTAAACTAGCATTACCCACTCTGTCAATAATATGATTTTTCTCTTCAGGACACATGTCATGTAATGTACTCACGAAATGTGAACATATCCGAGCAAAAGCTAGGGTAAAACGAGACTGTGAAGGTAAAGATAAACTTGCTTGCCACTGTCGCTCAAATTCTCGGGGGTAGAAACTTCAAATAAATACATAAAAAGATTCAAAATGGTAAGCGAGCATACCAATAAATACTTAGGTCACTAGTTTCCTTGATCATTTCGTCTTGTAGATCTACCATTTTAAGATGGAATGTATTCATATTCATAACAACGGCTGTTTTCCTGTTGTTTAAAAGGTTGAAAGAACTCTTAGCCATTGATGTTCGGGCCTATAAATGTTAGTTTAAACTTGTCACATATAAAATTATTTTAGTAAAGTCATGCAGCAACCGATCTAGAAGCACAAAAATAACAATGCGCGAAGTTATTCGAATAACGTAAGCAACAAGAAGAAGATTGAAACTATTAAAACAATTAATTAAACTAAAACTTGGCTTACTTGGAATCGGAACCAATCTAATCTAAGAGCTCTTAAATCAGTATCGGAATTGATATTGGAAATAGAATTAGAAAAATCGTGCAATAATATAGAATCGTCTCCAGATAAATTGTTTAATGTAGATAGTAATTCTCTAGTTACAATAGCATCATTGCTAGCCACATACTTAAAAAAAAATTTTGTTTACAAAAATTCTTTTTTTTTCTTGATAACCTTTAGATGATATCTTTGAATCACTCCACTATGTTTTATAACTAACTGTCTTAGCTCTTCCATGTAAAACAAAAGTTCCGGTAATTGCTTATCAATTAGCTCATCAGCACCCTTGCTTCCTTTTTTAGAAGAGGGCCATTCACTCAAATGGCGTAAAAGCCAAAGAACCTATATAGAAATTTAACTGCTATGAAAAACAGCCTATAATACCTCATCTCTACTGAACGACAGTCCCATCCAAACAAACAAGATCTTTGGACCTAATAAACCAGGTTGATCTTTAAGCAACAAAGTAAGTTCTCTCAAAGCGGAACGTAAAAATAATCGTCGATCAGCATGAATTGCAGCACTGAAACATTTCGATGTATGTGCCTAAGCTATGACAAACTACCATTCTAGTAAAGCTACTGAATAATATTCCTTAACTTCCTGAGATCGTTTATGCAACCCTTTAAAGGAATCAAAAAAATGTTGTAATTCCTGATGCATTAGAAAAACCTTTAAAACAACTAATTATGAATAATTTTTGGTATTTATCATACCTCATCACGAAACACCCGAGCACATATGCCCATTTTTAATGTTAACTGCCATAAGCTATATATAGTTGGATCATTTAAAAGTGATGAATGACAAATTGTTCCACAATCTGAATAACTTAAACACTTCACAAAGTAAATCTAACTAACTTACAAACTATCCACCTATCCATCACATCTAACGAGAGGTATTCACAAGCCATCTTAAAACAGGAAATCATTTAAGACCAATTCAAGTACGTACTGTTTCTGTTTGAGCAGCAAAAAGAATTTGCTGGGGATTGGCAGTTAGAGATAAAACTTGGGCTCCTCTCCAATCATTGGCAGTAATATTCCTCCGCCAATACACAGGTGACAAGGAAACCAAAGCAGAATGCATTAACTGAACTTATTTGTATTTTATTACATTATTCATTAAACATACCCTATTAAGAGGTCCTAAGTCCTCGGTAAGTTTTTTTAAAGGATGTTCGTAATCCAAAATCATTTGTCCTAATCGTGGAAAAGAAGCTTCGCTTTGACCATTAGATAAGTCATAAGCAGCGTTGAAGAGACCTATCATACAGATACAAACAAAATTTTCACTTGAATCCTACCTAATACTACTTTTCTGTCATCGATTCTAGATAATAAAATCATCAAGGAAATCATGTTTACCACTAAATTCAAATATCCAGAAGTCAACTCATAGTTCAGTGACTAAATATGGAGATTTAATGCTAAATTAGAAAAGTAGAGATTACAATATCTAATTGGCATTGACAGGCATCCATTGTTGTCAACAACTGAAGTATATTCTCTTTCAAATCCATCAGATCAGCAAAAGTATAATAGTACAATGAAAGGGATCTCATAATTTCATCTTTCATGGAAGCAGCATATGAGAAAGTTGACTAAACGTTCACTGTTAAAAATGAGTGAATTGGAAATGTTCACCATGTTGTTTCTGGTATCGACTATTGGGAATTTCTTCAAGATATGTTTGATAGCTCCCTCCATCTGTTTGTCCAAAAGAAACTGAGGTTTGGCCTTCGAATCTAAATTCACAGTCACAATTGTACTAAACCTCAAGCATTAGTCATACCAGCAGCACATCCTTTTTTAATATTATAAAGACGAGTTAGCATTCCAGCTGCCCGATCATTTAAAATCACTAGCTTTTCAGCTATTTTTAATTGACTTGGTTCCATTTTAAAAGCCATAATGACGGCTTATTCCGCAAAGCGGAATGTGAGAAAATTCTTTTCTAAAACATTAGATAATTAATACATAACATGTCATGACTTTCATTTGAGAGTTAATATTAACTCTAAAGTACAATTTCCAATTTTTAATTTTGAAAAATTATTCTTTAAAAATTAATTTTTAAGAATTAAATTGTATTTTCAAATCAAGTTTCAGAAAGTTATGTTTTTGAACGCGGTTAAAGGTCTAATATTATTGCGCGAAAAAAATCCCGTAACGACTGCAATGCTACAGTACCTTAAGAAGATAACAACGTTTTAGATTCGTTAAAAATTTTTTACTATGTCCTAAAACAAGTCGCTTTCAATGTATTCGACATCGATGTATTATTTCATTTGCTTTTGCTTTCTTATTTATATAATGAGTTTAGTATTTAGTAAATGTTCTTTCGAAGGAAAAAAAAACAGTATATTCGATCATTCTTTCGTTCAATTATTTTATAATCGTGACTTGTTGTTTTTTCGCAAAACCGTTTTTTTAATATATTTTCTTACAGGTAAGAATGCCACCCAAGGCAAAGAAATCTGACCCCAAGGGAGGAAAGGCTCCTCCATCCAAGAAGAAGGAGGGCTCCGGAGGAAAAGCCAAGAAGAAGAAGTGGTCCAAGGGAAAGGTCAGAGATAAGCTTAACAATATGGTACTCTTTGACCAAGCTACCTATGACAAGCTCTACAAGGAAGTAAGAACTTTATAATAATGGCAATTTTTCTAATATACAAACTCAGGTTATCACCTACAAGCTCATCACACCATCCGTTGTATCCGAGCGTCTGAAGGTTCGTGCTTCTCTTGCCAAGGCCGGTCTTCGTGAGATGCAAGCTAAGGGACTCATCAAATGCATTGTCCACCACGGTGGCCAACTCGTCTACACCAGAGCCACCAAGGAAGCTGATGTAATTGTTGAGTAAATGTTGTTAATTGTTTCGGTGTTTATAGTGCATAAACATCTTTACTATATATATATTTAATATGTTCTTTTTTATACATGGGAAATTGTCACGAGTACTTTAATACGAATGCATTGAAAACTAGGGAGCAATACAAGACTTTATAGATGTTTATATTCCGGGTGCTTAACACAGTTCCATATAGTAATCAGGCAGGCGCTAAAGATATAGTAGCTAGTGTTCATTCGTTCTTCACATGCAACTTGTTAGTTGGCTTAGCAGTGCTTGTTTCATGGAAACAATTTGGGGGAAAACCAATAGAATGTATGGTTCCTACTGATTTTACAAGTGCTTGGGTTCAGGTAGTTTTGATTTCCCAGGCTTTGAAATTTTCTATTTAAGTATGCTGAGAACTTTTGCTGGGCGCAAGAAACTTACTATGTTCCCTTCACCGATCCTCTTGTATCAGAGGGAAAAATTAGGTCTGAAGCTCCGAAGGTATATAAGCATTAACTGTAGTGTTAATGTGAATCATTAAGATATCCTACTATCAATGGATGCCGTTTTTTTTGTTATTTGAAGCCGCATGTTTTAAACTTCCATGTTTAATATGGAAATATTTCAGTAGTCAAAGTGGTATTAGGTTGATTATATTAAAAAGTTGATCATTTTATTAAGGCATGCGCGTAGGAGAAATTCTAAGATTATCTAGTGACGATCATAATACAGTTCCTGAAGTGAAAAAAGCCAACATTGATTCTTTATGTTTCCATTTACAAGGTGCTCTTCGTTTTCAGAAAAGACTCAAGAAGGTTCTTTACCAAATAAAACTTTAAAAATAATATCGTTTCTAGAGAAGTTTGGTCCCACATAAAGTATTACGATTTTTAAACATCAAATATTCTACTTATTATGTGGTCTTCATATATTTTCTTGCAAAATTTGCATTTCTGCTAAACGTAGGTTTGCAATCAAAACTGTTGAACAGGTGAACTTCTTTATACAATATTGTTATAATTAAAAAGTAATGTAGTTATCTGTTGAATAACGGTGATTCTGAAGCACTTACTAATTATGGTTTTGATATATGGTATTCTCTACTTCATGGAAATACTACCTGGAAAACCAGTGGGCTCTTCCCTCGTGTCACTTTATGTGATTTTGAAGTTTGTAATTTCTCTGTATTATTGATAGTTCTTATTTTAGGTGCGGGAGATGGGCAACATCCAGAAGCACACTGTCCAGTGTGTTCTATTACTTAATGTTTTCACCGAAAAAATTTTTATTGTATTGTGGGCATGGTCATCACACTAGTTAGTATTCATTATTGAACATTTTGTTTTAGGTATCTGATTCTAGCAGCATTTACCACTTGCAATCTCTTTAGTTGGGCTTTTGTAATCTTCAGTGAAACTTCCAAAGAACACTTTATTATTAACCATTTGGAGATGTGTGAAACACCATTTGATAGGACAAGTGCAGGTGAGTTCGCTTTGGCATAATTCTCTTATCATGCTAACAATCATTTATAGAAAACCAGAAGCATGTCGATTGTTTTATTGATCATTATTTGGGTCTAGATGGAATTCTGCTTTTAGAGCTTATCGGTCAGCACGCAGATGTTGTATTTACTACAGAATTGATTGGAGCGTTATGGAAAAGTCATTATGCTGTGGAAGAACAGCGAAAGTAACTATATACAATGTTGGAAACATAACAACAACTAAATCTTCAGAATGCTCAAAGAATTAGACACGTTGTTACCGAAAAAATCTATAGTAGTAGTAGATACCAGTGGACCTACCTCTCCTGATGCACCACGCATTCGCAATCCTCGGGTATGTTTTAAGTATTTCGTAATAGTAGCCTAACATGAACGTTGTGGGCTTACAATTTTTCTAATACTATTTTTTCCTTTTTAGGCGTCTTTGGCTGGACCAACGCTCAAAAGAACTACAAGTTTTGACGACGCTGAACTTACTGCAAAGAAGTTTGATGATAGTAGTGATGAGGATACATCAAAAAACACAACCAGGCACACTACCCCTGAACATTGTAATTCCAAGAAATCAAGTATTGGAAGCAAAAAAAAAATTTAAGTTAATCACTTTTCAATTTGTATATTGATTGTAATTAGTGCTTCTATTAATTTATATGCATAATCTCATAATTCTGAACTTACAATTCGCTTTAATTTTATCCTTACACGCTTTATACTTTTGTATTTTCTCAGGTCTTTAGTATTAACTGTTGATAAGTCCTCACTTTGCTCAATTCTTACATTGTTATCGTATAATACAAACTCTGGTCCTATTATCTAACGAATGAGCTTCATTCGTACTCTTCTTAATGGATTTTCATATACATGTAACGATAATATATATTTTTTTAACAGATAACATTACTTGTGCTTTTATCTGTAAAAAAAAACTTTTGATAAGATGTTTTATAAATTCTTAATACATCTTTTGGTTTATTATTTGAAAGCTAACTGAAATGTGGTCACCTTGTAAGTTTCTAATAACGAAAGGAAATATGAAGAACTTAGTTGTGGTTTTTATTTTTCTGTATATCCTTAACCCGTGTGTTTCTCATAAAATATTATTTTTCAATCCAACATTATCCCGTTCTCATATGATATCTAACGGACGAATAGCTGATGAACTTGTCAAAGCTGGACACGAAGTAGTGAGTTTTAAGCAAAATTTCGCTTTAACGAATTCAATTTAGGTTTTATTTGAACCTGATTTTCTTTTTATTGTTAAAAACTTGAACATTTCTAAGTACGCTCGACGATGGGCCGTTCATAACTTCACATCGACATATTTGAATTCTCTTAATAGTAAAACTTTTAATGAGAAACATCATATGCTCTAAACTTTCAGCTTTTACTAGAATGGACATATTAGGAGATGGAGATTATCTAAGTGATAGTTCAGTTCTTTATAAATACGGGAAATCTTTCAATCTGATGTGCAAAGGTTGTCAATTTTACAATTACGCATTGCGCTCAATTGCTCGAAGATATTGAAATTTATTTGAACAATGGTTTGCAGATCTCATCAACAGCGATGATATCATGAATCAGTTAAGAGCAGAAAAATTTGAAGCATATTTTGGAGAGCAAGTAAATCTTTGTGGTAATGGTCTTGCCCATGCTTTGGGAATTAAAATCCAATTTTGGGTTAACAGGTATTTTCATAATCGTCATGTTTTCCTGGTTGTTGGAAGAAAATCTTGCAGCTGTCCCATGGCCGAAGGACAAACTTGGACAATTGGGCTTCCAGTTCCCTTGTCTTATGTTCCAGCTGGTATAAACCTGGATATGGATTTACATCCCTCATATTTCAAAAGAATTGAAAATATTTTGTTCTCTTCGGCATTGTATTTTTTTTCTCGACTGATCAACAGCGAGCTGACTTCAATCTTTCGACAAAAGTTTGGGTCAGTTTGCTCAAGACAAAGGCTCGTATGAATTATCTTTGCAGTGATGATTTCCCGGATGTTGAAGATATTGTCAAGAACTCAGATATTGTCTTTGTGTCAACAGACGAATTTGTGGAGCTTCCCAGACCTACATTGCCTAATATTGTTCACATAGGTGGGCTTGGCGTTACGGATGACGCTGGTGAAATGGGAGAAGTTTGACAAAATTGAAGAGTTATCAGAAAGTGCATTTTAAGAATTTTAAAAAGGAAATGGCAAAAGGTAAAAAGGGGGTTGTATTATTTTCGCTTGGAACTATTGTGAATACTACCAATCTTCCTTCTATCGCTATGGACTCAATAAGAGATACAGCTAAACACTACACGGACTATCATTTTCTTGTCAGAATAGACAAATTTGATAACGTAAGTTCTGAAAAAAAACTGCGAATCGTATACATATACTATAGTATGCTAGAAAAATAGCAGCTGTAACTGATAACCTAGCAGTTTATGATTGGCTACCTCAACCAGCAATTTTGCGTAGGTTCCAAAGTTCACAAATTTACAATTAAAAAATAAATCTATAGTGCATCCTCGTCTAAGAGCATTTATCACACATGCTGGTTATAATGGAATTATGGAAGCTGCTCGAGCTGGAACTCCTTTAATAACTATACCTTTTCTATTTGACCAAACTAGGTGGAATCACAATCCTAACTATTTATTATCTTGCCAATTATCTTCCAGGAATAGCCGTGTAGTTCAAATGTCAGGTTGGGGTGTGATTGTACGAAGACAGACACTACGTGAAGGACCAAAACATTTAATTGAAGGATTAGGAAAAGTTTTAGGAGATGAAAAGTGTGTTGATGAAATAAAAACCTTCTCAAACTTTTTTAAGGTACAAGCAAGCAGCTATGCGAATACGAAACCTGGTTCGTAACAAACCTTTTAATGCTAGTGAACGCCTTACGCAGTATACAAATTTCGTGCTGTCAAATGGAGGCATGAAGGAATTGCTTGTTGAAGGAAGGAATCTCAGTTTAATTCAATATTATAACTTAGATATTCTAGTGCCATTTGCATTTGTTATTTTCATCATACTATTCGTAATTATTCGCTCGTTGTTTACTTTTATTCAGCTGTTAATACGTAGTCAGGGTCAGCTAAAAACGAAAACAGATTAAACTAATAAAAGACCATAATTTTAAAATTTTATAAATAAATTGACGTGTCTATATTTAAATTTGAAACTCTATATGAATTCTGATATAATGTGAAACCAAAAGTTATTTCCAAGTAACTAATCTGATAACAGATTCTATAGCAAGTTAGAATTTTCTTATGAATTGAATCATCCGTTTCGCGCTAGATATCTTATTCAAGTTTAACTATACATAGTTCAATAAGATATAATATTGTAATGAGTTTTTTCTTAGAAGCTTTCAGTTTTCATGGAAAATAGACTTCATCATTCCAAGAAATTATTAAATGCCTTTTATGAATGTCTGAAGCACATCATATATTATTGTTGTTAGAATACTCAAAGCAGACAAGATTCAAATGAAGTTGTCGGGCTATTACGCTTTCGTTTGCCGGAATTATTTAGTGTTGGTGAACCTGCAGCTAAATTAATATAATTTGCTAGCAGTCTTCTAAAATACGTAAGATTAATAAAGATACTTCTCTTTTCATCACGAACTCGCAACATTTTGCTCTTAGTTGAACTTTGTCATTTTTTTGTTTTAATGTTAGCATCAAACATTCTAATTTTAAAATAATCCACGCGTTAAATACCCACGTGACGTAAGAAAAGCTACGTGAGGTGATTACTACGAACTAAAATTATTTATTTTAACACTTACGAAGTCAGCGAACGGTTGTTTTTAGTGAGAATTTCTTTTATTTCCGAAAAGGTTCAGACATCTGCATTTGAAATTAAGGCTTTGTTCATGGTATGTCGCTTTCCTATTTTATATTTATATACGCTTGATATTTTTCGAGAATGTATGAGTTACTTGTTAATTATTCACTCTTCTCATTAATTAGAAAATGTTAGTCACATCTGGAGTGACCTTCAAATTTCATTTTCCATAACCTCGATCGGTTTCCAATATATTGACGGAAACTTTTAATATTGTTTTCAATCCTGGAAAGCTATATTGTTTGATTTTGTTAACGAAAAAACCCTGAATCATTAATTTCATTCCTAATATGTTTCTTGCTGTCATTGAGAGGCCGATAAACCGAACAAATCGAAGATCGATAGGCTGTTATTTGACTGCAACGGGCACATTGGATGATTCGTCTGGGTCCGTTAAAGCGCGACCCGCCCTCATATTGAGTTGCGTTCCTTCTCGCTTACTATTTTTGTTAAAAAAAAATAAAACCTTAAAATAAAACTAAATCAAACTTGATTGGAGGATCACGAGTTTAACGCATGATGCGCTCAGATCGCAGTCCGCAGAATGGCGATTGTGCGTTGTGTGCAGCTCTTGTGCGTATTTACTCATCGCATTTCAAACTAGCCATTCTCGCCCCCTTTTCTTTTTAATAGGCAATTGATACTTTTCTGAGCTTTTATAATTTTGTTTTTCGTTGTTCCTTTTTTGTTTGATGTGTATTCATCCTATATTACGAAGATAACTTGTAACTGTGACCTAAATTAACATTATGAATGATTGACGAACTATCCTATGGAAGCTGGTGCGTCATTCAACTTCTCACAGCCAACGAGAAGTGACAATGACGATGACGATGGGTCAACAGTCAACGAACTTCCCCTATTTGCTCATTCTGTAGAACTTTATGTTTTTTGTAAGGTAACTGTGCTTTCAGTTGAATCATCACACGGCTGTGTCCATATCTTCCTGGTTACTTATGTTAAAGCTTTTTAATTTGTTTCATTTCTCTTTTTTTCCAATTTCAATGCGGAGGTGTACTGATCAATAATTTTATTGTGTTTGCAGTTGAATGGAAGAAGTTGCACCGTCTACCACAGCAGAGGTGGTAGACGTTCAATCGAACGAAAGTACAACTCCTGTGACTGGTTCTGAAACTCCGAATATTGCCGCAGTTGAGAAGCAAGTAAAAGAAAGCTTAACCCTATCCGATGAGCAAGAAAATAAAGTAGAAAATAATGTTAAATAGCTCTATTTATTAATTTATATTAGACTGACGATGCTACCCAGATGTCTAACATCCAGCAGCAAATAATGGAGATGTTTTTAGCGGAAGAAAAGAAATTATCAATAACAGATTATATTAAGAGTTTTTTTGTACGTTTAAGCTATTCCTAGAATTTTTTTGATTGAAATTTTCAGGATATACGAAATGCTCAGGATGCTCTACGAACGGAAACTAAGTATTCTTCATTATCAGCTTGTAATCCCCTATATTTCGGTCGAAACCGTTATCGAGATATTTTGCCTTGTGAGTCACACCAATTGATTTTTTCACCTACGTTGAATATTCTAGATGATTATAACAGAGTTGTTTTATCCTCAACTGAGACAAATCCAGATGGCTATATGAATGCATCTCATATTAGTTTAGAAGGTGGAAAGACTAAGTTTATTGCTGCTCAAGCTCCATTACCCACAACTCTTGAAGAATGGTGAGTTGTTTCCTATAATCCTTCCTTAAAATGTAGATTTACAGGTGGCAAATGATTGATGAACAGAAAGTTACTGTTATTCTCATGTTATGCAAACTTTATGAAATGAGCAAGGTTAGTTGTGAAATATTTGTTAAATATGTTTATAGTTTTACCTCTATATCACTTGTTATTTAATTTTAATTAGTTGAAAACTGTATTGGAGTTTGTTTAGATTAAATGTGAACGATATTGGCCTGAGGGGAAAGGATCTAAAGAAATTTTTGGTGATTATGAAATAACCTTTGAAGATGAGGAAAAGTCTGTTTAGCGTTTTGACATTTATGTGTTATAAGCTTTTTTTCAGGTTTGATGCTGATGATGACTACATCTTGAGAATATTTACAATGGAAAATCAAAGTAATGGTGAAAAAAGAACAATTAAACAATTGCATTATAGGTTGGTAACATTACTGTTATATGTATACATGTTTTGATTCAAATATGAGTATATGTTTAGGGAATGGCCTGATCATGGTTGTCCTGCAGGTGAAACCCAATTGCTTAATATGATTAAGAAGATGGCAGAAATACAACCAAATCATGATCATCCTGTACTGGTTCATTGCAGGTTTGTTTTTTGCTTTCAAGCTCTAAATAAATATTTTTTATTTTAGTGCTGGAGTTGGCAGAACGGGTACCATTATTGCTGTTAACTATATTAGAGAATTGCTTGAACAAAATGCTCTCACTTCTCTCGATATTTTTGAATTAGTTATGAGCCTACGTAAACAACGAGCTAGCATGGTTCAAACACAGGTTTGATCGCGTATCATACTTCAATTATATTTTTCTTCTAGGATCAGTATCATTTCGTTCATAAATGCGTTACTAGATTCTGTCGTGAGCAATTGGGATTGCCTGAACCTGATCCGCCGGTGTTGAAGGTATGCAATCATTCAATATTCTGATATAATAGTTTTTAATCTAGTGTGCTCCTGTACAAGCATATGTGACTCCTGCTGCACCTGTACAAACCAGAGAAGAAAGTAGCGATGCTGACTCTAGCGACGACACAGAAGTGCCGGGTTTGAATAACTTTGAAACCCTTATATGTATTTATTATCTTTTAGATTTTCCGCACGAGCCGCCTGCTCCAAGAGGTCCAGAAGAACTGGGCAGCGCGGCAAGCTAAAAGTATGAGGATTTAATTGAGATCTTAATGTATTTATGTCATTTTTTCAGTTTAACTTCAAACGATCCAGTCTGAAACAGGTCAATCAACTATCCAGTACTCTGGCGTCGAATAGTAGCATGTGGTCTGTTATAAAGAATTGCAAGATTATGGATGTTGTGTCTACTATGTTCAGTAAGTGATATCCTCTTGTGATTTTTTTCGGCTAATTTTTTATTGTTAATTTTCTATACTCTTTTTATTATTCTTTTATTTTCGGTTTATATCATTATGGTTTTTCCTATATCTTTTTCAAACAGGGAATTATTAGGAAACGGAATATATCTGTTAGCTTTCCTATTTACATGAGAAGATTCAACATTCCCCAACGTGTTGGCTCTCGATCATATCTCGTTCTAATTGCTTATCCCGTGTCTTCAACGAATTTTTTGCAAGGGTGGGGGAACCAAGTGAAACTGTCCGCCTAGTCTAATTTTGATTTTTTATAACTTGAGAAATATTACATTTCCCTAATTTTACATTTTGTTCACAGCACTTCCGGCTTACAAAATTTTATAGTAGGAGAACTTGTCATTTCAATTTTCACTTTTGCAAAACATCTGATATCTGAAAATAGCTATTCTGTAACGAATCAACTAAATGTTAATACCCATTTTGCCTTCTAGGTGTAATCTTGATATACGTGTCATTCAGTGTTCAAAATGTGGTGTTCATATACATTTTTTGAAATAGCCTAACAAGTTTTCGCAAAGGTAGATTAAGCTGTTTGTTTTTCAGTTAGGTTCTAAATAATCGGTTACAGCTATTTTGATATTAACTTAAGATTTCCTTCCTCAAGTTATATTGAGCTTCAATTTTACTCTTAGGTTCGAGCGAAATTTCATTTCACTTCATTATTTTTTGAAATCATATTTTGTAAGGTGATCTTGAATGCCTTCCGGTAGATATAGTTTAATCAGATTCGTCAAGCCTATGTTTGTGTGGCCTTATCTGTTATCCTTTTTTGAAACTTGACCATGTTGTTCAAGTCTTGTAGCAATCATTTCAAGTTATATTCAGTTTTTTATAACTATTGTTTTTGTTTTTTATTTATCCTCTCTGTCTCGCAAAGTATTGTAGCTTTAAAGTTGCGCATTTCCCTTTATCTGTGATGAGCCTTATTTGTCAAGGACTCCTTGCCCTATTTGCGACAAGCGAAATAAAATCTTGTGCCCTAACGTTTTTTTTAGTTTTGGTTTGTAATACTTTACAGATAATCTCAGTTTCGCAAGACTGTCCGGATTCGAAACTGCTTTCGTTCGCTTACCTTTGCTTTTGCCGTCATCTACCATCCGGAACTCCTTGAGAGGAATTTTCTCTGTCCTCTCATGGGTTTTTATACACATATATATATAGTCTCCTATCTTTTGCTCATGTAAACGTGATTGTCGAAGAAGAATTATAAGAAGACGAAAATGCCAGAACCAGCCGGAAGAGCCACTGTTTGTTTTCCGGCTTAACCGGTCCAGCCTAAACCTCACGCTTTAGAGTCCGCTTGCTTACTGAAGAAGGAGGAGCAGCTTCTCACAGTAGAACATCATCATCGGTCCATGGCACTATGCTCTTTCATTTCTGGTTCGTTTACAATGTTCCAGAGTCTATACACTGACATAGCTCCGTTTTCATAAAGTTCATTGGGAATTTTAATTCGGCTTAAGTTGTCATACTTAAGCCGACCGAAATCAGTTACATCAACTTCTTATTCAAATTATTCTTACTAGTTTTTTGCTTAAAATTCTGTCTTGTCGTTTTTTTTATTAAAAAATTTGAATGGTGAACCGTCTGGGCTCGAATATAAACTCTTGATCTGACTTGTTATGAGCTATTCATAACTTTCTTTTCTATTCTCTATAATATTCACTGCATTTGATAATTTTAGAAAAATGTTTCGTAGCACGCTCTTAATCGTCCTCGGGCTTATTTCCGTTTCAACAGCAATCAGATGCTTTTTTGGTCAACAAACTATTGGAAAGCAAATCATACCCTCATCTAATCAACCTTATCAAGAAAGTAAGTGCTTGTACTTGAGTTTCAGATGAAAATTTGCTTTTAGTGAACTGTCCTACATCTGATTTTTGTTTCCAAAGCTACGTGAGCCGCAACACGAATGGAGATAATAGTCATACCGTCACTAAAAGTTGTGGTGAACCAGGAAAATGCTTTGTGAGTAACTTGTCCTTGTTCTTTGTAACTTGTTAGCAAGGGGGTCATAGATATTTCGTATTGGAAATATCTTGAAATTTAATATCTACTCAGTTATTTTATATATATATCAAAGGTTTCTCGAAGAAAAATTTTTGACAAACAATCATATTTACTTAGCAATCTCAGGACGTAGCTCTTAAAGAGATCAACATGCTCACGTGTTGCTATTTACTTTTTGTTTGAGATTATGGAATATATTGAATTGATGATTTAAGTCAGAAGAAATCAATTTCATCAGTTCGTTAACTATATCGTCGTATTGTTCAGAATACAAGTCGCTTCTGTAATCTTTCGTTATTGTCATTTTCGACTTTCGGAACAGCGCATAATCGGATTAACGCTTCCGCTTCTCTCTCCTACTGTTTGTTCGGTTGTAATTTTGGCAAAATTTCAGGAGACAGGATGTGAGGGACCTGGTCATGCCAAGCGATGTTGCTGTGCAGGAGATTTGTGCAACTCCAGCAACGGTCTGAATCTTTCAATTGTCGGAGCTTTATTGGTTCTCTACAGATTTTTATAGAAAATTGGATTAGCATCGTGAAGCCGTTAATGTTTATGTATATTTCACGCTCTAACTGTCTTCCTAGTTGCCTTTTTAATTATGAATCTAATTACCATTGACAAGAGAAATGGTCTTCTTTGGAAAAAGCAAACTCAAAGCCAGTTCCTAGGAATGCTCTTTCCTTTCTATATATCTTACGATGATTGTTTTTATCTTTGTTTATACGACACTTGTGCAAAAATGATATTCTTATGCCGAAAAATTGCTCACAAATCTGTAGATTTTAATATTTTTATTCATGTCCTGTAAAATAAAGGAACAGGAATTTCTCAGATAACAAACTATTTAAAGCATTATTCAAGGTCATACAACTAGCGAGATACAATTTAGGAACAAGTAAATATGTATTTGAAGTATGATCCAAGGCATGTCATGGACAGCTTTTAAGAACAAGTGAGAAAAAGGAGAATAAAATTCTAACTTTGAAAGCTAAAACGTAACAGAAGCACTATACTGGCTACGAATTTGTGCTTCGAAAAATTACATGATTAGAAAATTGCGAGATTATATCAACTTATGATGTAAAATCTTTAGTGACTAACCGAGTCAAAATATGATCAGATAGAGATTCCTCTTTGTATTGGAGATTTCCAATTTGATAAACCTAAACGACTGACGATGAAGATGAAATAGTGATATGAGAAACAACCTTTTTTATTATAGTCAAATTTGCAATAGATGGAAGGAGATCGAGATTCTGAGGTGTTCCTTCAATTTTTTCAGCAATTGCCTTCAAAATAAATACGATTAGAAATTCCTTGTAAGCAAACGCACCTTCATTTTATGTCCATCTTTGTCATCGAAAACGCAAACTATTATGTTTTCACTATTTTCAGCAATGCCAAAAGTAACCAAGGAGTCCGATATCTTTAATCAAATATATCAATAAACTCTTGATAATATGCTTATAAAATTTAAAAATAACTTACATTCCTACTGGGACTTAAACTATAAATCATTTCGGCAGATAAGCTTCGCGTTGAAAGCCGATTATGAGCCAGTTGATGTACAGCTCGATTAGCAGCAGCTAATAAGATAAACGGTTCCAAAACCTGGAAACAACGGTTATAAAGATTAAATACAACACAGGTTAATCACCAATTCAGCTCTAATCATAGCAGCATCGATTTTTCCTTCTTTTAGTTGTACACGGAGCAGTGGCTGAAATTGCAATATAATTTTATTACTGATATAAGCTAAAACTGCTAAGTATTGAAAAGATGATAAAAGGAAAAACTTACAGCATTTTTTACATTTGTGAAAAGACACACTCGAAGAGGCTTCTTCTGAGTGACATCATAAGGATCGGGTTGAAGTTCATAAAGCCGAGAAAGTCCAGGTGACATTCTTTTCTGGCGCCTGCAAAAACGACAAGTTTGATTTTACAAGCTAATATTTATGACTGATGCTTATTTCATATAAAACGATAAATCGCTTCTTCAAACTGAAGTGTCTCAGCGAGATACACATATAAACCATTCAGGCACAAGTAAACGGGATTTTGAACAAAGAAAATTAATTAGTTTGCGTTTATAAATAAAGAAATAACTTACATGCAAAATTTCATATTAACTAGAATTTATAGCGGATAAAATTTTCAAGAATTGGAATCGATGGATTAAATAAGACTGAGGGTAGCCTATTTAACAAGGTCACGAAGTTGCCAAGGAAAGAAATGCTACAAAGCTTAGAAGGCACTCATCTCAGTGTTATGGTAATTTAATTTGCAACAAGAAGTTTATTTTTATAGAATTTGACGCAGATCAGCAATGCAACACTTGAATCAAGAAAATACTCAGTTCAAATACAATTCAAAAAATGCATTTAGCGTGACAAAATGAAGAAAAAAGCCTACCATTTTCTTGGCAGAAGAGACATTTCGATTTAAGCAACAGAAATATTGAAGATATGTATGTTACAGAGTTTGAGAAGTATTTTATGGTCGTATTACACCATTCTGGCCGTAAAATGAGATAATGAATTTCTTTATAAGGGTAGCAGACAGCTTCGCAAAATGAAAATATAAACTTTGAACAAAATCATGTAAGACTCGAAATAAAAAAAAGAAAATAGAATAGAATTATAAGAATAACAAAACCAAGTCACGAGATATTATTTTTGTTTTTTTCGGCAAAAAGCATGAAAAAAAATATGGTCGTAGTTGACGGTGAAGTTTGTATTTCCCATAAAAGCATAGAGCCTATTCTTCATCATAAGCTGTGGGTTGTTTTGACATTGTTTAAACATGTTTTTTCTCATAATATATATTTTATTTTATTAGAAATGGAAGGAAAACGTGTCAATTGATTATATGATTATGTTTGATAAGTATTTTTAAAATTATTCTAGCGATAAGGTGAAGTAACGGTAAAGTGATATAGTAAAACAAACTTACTTTATACCCATGTTTTCTTGAGAATGCTATTAGTCGCAACAAATTCTACTCGGATTCAGAGACAAATGATTTCTTTTGAGAGGACTAGCGAAACAGCAGTAGTAGTTGTAAGAGGAGGGATACGGGAAACAACAGAAGGCAAAAAATAGTGGCAACTTCTTAGTAAAAAAAGTATATTGAACAATATCTCATCTTGGGTTTATTTATTTTCGTAACTATATCAGTCGGGACGTTTGCTCAGATAGACTTATCATTACTAACAAATGTTGTTACTCGATGATGGATTGATGCTGTGACGGGTTTAATAGTTTTATCAGGTTTCTATATTTGTTTGACAACTTTCTTCGAGAAATCATTGTCTCGCCCGATCTGTTCTATTTCAACTAATATTTCTCAAAGTTCTTTGAAATGTGACAATTTCACGTTTATAACTAACAGTCAAAATATAGAAAGTTTCACTTTCAATGATGAAATATAATAGAAGCGTTGTGCTTATGCGATATATTGCGTTATGAAATATAGACAAACCTTTTGTATAGCATATTATTATTATGTAGATTTCAATGTATCGATAGTGCTCTTTATCATGATGTAAAGTTATAAAGTCTTTAAATCTTCCGCAGTATCGAAGTTTCTAGTTGCACGCAAATCTGAAAATATTTGAATGTGATCATCATATGTGAGTCAAATATTTCAAACAAAATAAAGCAATAGAAAAAATGTTTTATATTGATAATGTTTTTCAATGATAATAAAATATAAGCTGCATTGGGGGCCACATTTTCAGAAAATGTTGGTTGAGGAGGTTTGTGCGTTTTCACGGATCATTAGTTACAAGGCATAAAGACTAGCCGCTTAACATAGACTAGAGCTGTGGAAGCTGGTAGCACAGGTTCTTATGAATGACGGAAAGTATGCAATGAATAACAGTGTTGCAGGTATCAATAAATAAGCGTCAAAAGCTTTATATTTCTTGATAACTTCTTAACTATCGGATAAAGAAAGCTCAAATGATTCTAGGCTTCAAGCATTATTAGGTATTATATTTATATTATTTTCCAAATATGAGAAATAATATATTCTTAAAGAATATTCAAGACGATTGATAGCTTGTTCTAGCATGTAATGTCTAAATCTATTAACATTTCTGAGTTAAAGAATATGTAGACGAATCATGTAATGACAGATGGCCAATCGTCGTGTCAAAATTTGCTCATTTCTGTCATTCTCGCAGATTCTGATTCAACAGTTTCTGTCTATTCCTCTCTGATTGCAATGACATTTCTTACATATGTAGAATGTCATCGTCAAGCTTGTTCTTGGCAACAGAAAGGCAAGCCGTGCTGGCAACATAGCTGTGACCTAATTCTTCAATTATGGAAATTATTATTGTCCACCCTCAGCCTCCTAACATAGAGTAAGAGAGAGGGATAGCTAGAAAGAGTAACAGCTAGCATATGACTCGCATTACCATTCTGCCAGGCTTATTTGTATCTTAATAATAACGTGAAAATGAGCATATATTAGAATTCATTTCATCGATTATCACGTGAACATCAACTATTCTACTCATTTATATATTCGAGATTTCGTGAAGCGGTTGCATTTGATTGCAGCGTTAACTGCTATAACAAGTCGACTGGTTGAACTGAATTTCATTAAGGTAACATGTAAAAATTGTTTATGACATTCTATGCGATGTGTAGAGGAAGAAGGACGAATAACGAGAAATAGAGGATAAGAGTATAATGCTCACATAGATAACAATGTCATAAAAAAGGAAGGCAAAGGATATTTTTAAGTAAATTTCAAACCAAAAGATTAAGATATTAAAGGTTTAAGTGTGAATTAAGGAATTGAAATATAGTCGAATGCAAGGATTGTAGTTGATTAAAACCGGAAACAACCTTAACGTCATTCATATATTATGAACTGTTACTTAAATCTTGTTTATCATAAAAACAATTTCGAACGAATTTGAAAAAATACATTTATAAGGCGTTGGGAAGTAAGTTGGTTTTACTTTTTCGATGCTGAATGTTTAGAACAACACTGTCAATCAGACATCGGAAATTGAAGAAAGCTTTTCCGAGTATGTTGGACGAGCTATTAACCTAGCGTCAACAGTAGGGTTAAGATATATCTGAAGAAAGCTGTCTCATGTGAACAAAAACAGAATACTAGGCTTGTGAAAACGATTTTTCTTCCAAATCATTGAACTTTCTGTTCCAAACAGATGAAGCCAAAAAAAAAAGAACAAACCCAAGCCAGATGTGAACAGGAGAGAGTAGAAAACAAGCAAAGAACATTGAATTCAAAAGTAATAATTGTAACGAGATAATCAGGATGATAGTAAAAGGAAGCAGTAAAACAAAGTCATTCGACAATTTTCCAATACAGATGGTTTTTTTGCAACATTGTGAATGAGCGTTTGCAAAACTACATCTGACTGCAGTAAGTATTATGGTGCCAAACGAAAAATATGAGGTTTCAAGACCACAAAGGGTTAGAAAGATATTAATTTAAATGTCGCAAATCTGGCAGCAAATCTTTAATAGAAACATGTCTTTAGGTGAAGGCATAGAGAAGTTAAATAGGAAGACAGATGAGCAACCGTAGACGGAAGATATCTGATGCTTTCAGTTCTGCACGACTAACCATAGCAATCAGCAGTCAGGAATACATGGCGGGACGTTGACGAGATGCGGAGAATGGGAGGGCGTAGTAGCTGGTACTAATCCTATGCCGGTGGCGATGGTCATGCTCTCTTCTCTCCTTCCCTAATTCTTTCTCCCTTCCTATCATTCCTATTATTCCCTCACTTGTATCTCTTGCTCTCCCTCCTATTTTCTTGCTCTTCCTCTTATGTTAGAAGGGAAGAAAGAGAGAAAGAGAGAGAGAGAGAGAGAGAGAGAGAGAGAGAGAGAGAGAGAGAAGGAGAGAGAGACTAAAGAGTTGTTGGTATGTAAATCAGTTTATTCTCTTGTTCCTTTCTCTCCTGTTCATAAAAGCAAATTGCACATCTATGGTTCCGAAAGCATTGATAGCAGACACAGACAGCGTTGCAATCTATTGAAGTTTCTTCCCGAACATAAACATTCATCGTTAATTTCGTTCCTATTCACACTTTTCTTCAAATTTTAAGCTCATCTGTGGAACATTAGACATGCAGCCTTGACACATAGATGATTAGGTAGAAATCGGTGAACCATATGGAGAAGTGAAAAGCATGGAAACAATATAAGACAAACCCGACACCCTAAAGACTAATTTGGTTATATGTAGCTGACCGACGCGAGACCCGGATCATTAGTCATGTATGTATGAAGAATTTTATAGGATTTCTGATGACTTTTTCGAGACGTTTGTGAGCATCACAGTAGTTTACTCACAGAAAAAGGTTTCGCAAAATTTTAAAAAGATGTGACAATATACATACAGTATATGTTGTTCTAGATTATATATTAAAATAAAAAACTCAATGAACTCATGTCAATGAACTTAAACAGCTGAAGTTGTTCACTCACTCAAATATAAACCTAATAAAGAAAAAAACCATCTTACCAAAGCTTAAACAAATTTTAAGCTTTTTTTTATATTTTGGAGGAACCATGTGGTCATAAGCTCTTAGTAATTAGCTGCGGGAGTAGAACGACTGGAAGTGAGTAAGAGGCATGGCGAGAACAAGACGAAGAAATTACTCCTCTTGTTGTTGTGATGAGAAGAAGACATAAGAGCAATCCTTCGTAACCAATCTGACTCTTGGCTCTGTGCTTCAGAATATACAATGAGGTTTCGGCTCGTTCTCGGACAGTACGTTGCATTTTCAATTTCACAATACATAAGAACATCTAATAAAATTTCGTTTATTATAGAAAATATAGCTAGACTTAATAACGCTTATTTCGGGTTGACACGATGGTGGCATCAGTATAATGAGGCTGCCATGTATGACAATGGCTAGTATCATATACGGGTCCAAGTAGCATGCTCTTAAAGCATTTCAAGCGTTAGCAACAAACAAACAAAAAAAACATTTGATAGATCATGTACGTGAATACTGAAATACACAAAATGATCGCAAACTGATGACGAAGTGCTGGAGTTATATACTTGAGGAATGAAACAGTTGAAAATCCTGAACAAGTTGTCCAGAATAGCAAGGCCAAAGCGTATGAAAAGTGAAAAAAATAGATTTTTGGATAGAGGTAGAAGATGTATATATATATACATATATATGAATAAATATAACTATAGGTATCAACTATGCGGGACTCTAGTTCAACTGATGCAGATGATCGACGGTGTGGCGATGAAACCAGGCAATATCCACTTTTAAAGGACATATGTTTAATTTTCATGAGAATTGATTAGAAAAACTAAACATTGATAATAAACCTATTTTCTTAACCATTAGCCATCTCAGCTGAAAATTTAAACAAGCATGTACAACATCACATTGTTGAAAACCCCAATTTTTAACAATTATTAGCTCTAAAATGAGAGAGTGAGAGTGAGAGAGAGAGAGAGAGAGAGAGAGAGAGAGAGAGAGAGAGAGAACCTGTTTAACTTTGAAGCGAATTACAGCAAGCAGATATAGAATTTTCAAAAATACAAATATGATACAATTATAACTCAGTATGACCAACAGGAACCTCTGGAGGACATTGGGCATTCAGACGAAGCATAGCCATTTCACTGATTCCATAGTAATGAACAAACGCCGCAATAACAACGCATGTATGGAAAAGTTGGTGAGATTGAAACTTAAAAATAATTACAATTAGTAAAAAGAATAGAAGAAGCATTGCATTTACCCAAATATCGCATTTTCCTGGAAAGAATCTTTCAGGTGTACGAGTAGCATAAAGAACAGCTCCGAGAAGATAAAGGAATGCCATAAGCAATAACCAGTGGAAAGCATTATCTTCGAACAGAGAACGAACTCCATCGGTATAAATGTAATGAGCAGTAGGAATAGCACCTTCAAATATGATTCAGTTTAGAAAATAAGACAAAGCTAAAGGATATTTACCACTTAGTCCCATTCCAACAAAGACAGCAGCTCTGTAAGGACGGAATTTCGATTCACTGAACTTGTCCCAGAGTGAAACGGTGATAGCTCCTTAACAAGCAAAGATAAACAGTTCAACAAATTTCAAACAAACCTGCTCCCAGTACACAAACCATTAGGATGTATGTGATTTTAGGTTCACGCCTGCAGTAAAATCCGTAATAAATCCAGGGAATAAAGGATCCAACAATCAGCATGGATATTCCCATATAATCTAGTCTTTAAATAATATCTTAGATTCAAATGATAAAATAATGAGCGTACTTGCAGAAAATTTTGACTATATCTACAGAATGACATGATAGCGTATGGAAAACGAATGATAATCCCAAGCATAGTACAGCTCCAGCGAAAAAGAAGGAAAACACAACCTAAAATATTCTTAAACCATCTGATTTCTTCTAAGAATCAAACTTTTTCTTGAAATTGGATATGATTATCAGGTCTTGAAAGGAACCATACCGCTAGAATGAAGAACGCTACGCAACCTGAAAAATAAAAGATCAGAAATTTTTTTTGGGAGTGGATTCAAGTAATAACTTTTAAAAAATGTTTTCTATCAGCTTATTGAAGGGAAAAGCTTTCAACGAGTATATAATATCTCGTCACTGTCTAAAGTTTCTGTTTCCGAACCCCCGTTCGTTTAAAACCCAAACCTAACAGCAACATATGATATTAATCGTCTGCTAGTCTGCGCTCAGAAAGAAACAACGTGGGCAAAAAGATCGTTCAGATTACACTTACATTATTAGACCATGTGATCTTATTGTCATATGATTTCAAAAACATACAGCAACATGGAATAAAACGAAATTCTTCTCGAATTCCACTACCCACTCACGTCTCTCTTTCTCTCACTCTTTTGCACAATATGCAATAATCATATAGGGAGGGGGGGGGGGATAAGAGCGATAGCATATCATGTATACCATGCTATTATCAGAGGTAAGCTATACTCTGAAACAATCGAAAACTATATATTCAACCTATAAACATATTATTTGATCAGATATCAGTTAGAAGTGAGAGCGTATCAAAGGGTATGTTTCAAGTTTTCATGTTAAAAACAGCAACACTTTAGGTTACTTACTGCACCATCTACCATCAAAATAAACCAAATAATTGATATGTTATAACCATGGTATACATATGAATGAGGTCAATGTCCCAAATAACATTTTTGCTTTTACCTCGTTGGGTGCACTAACTAAGGTATTCGTAAATCAATAACCACAAAAAATTGGCATTCCCACTTAATATATGGAAATATTGTTAATTTTTAGCGTGGTCTGAACGGAATTTTTGGATTTTTTATCGTACCAACAACCTTCATCATGTAACAAACAGGTTTTTAAAAAGACGTTTTCTGCCAAAGTATGTAACTAAGCGAAAAAACGGAGAAAAGGCTTGAAACTTTAAGACAAAAATTTCACTGAAGGTTTCTTTGGAAAACATTATTCCAACTGTTGCTTGTTTTTGCGTACAAGCGAAGAATAAACATGTTTTGATGATGATTGCAAAAGTAGTTTCATTAAATTCGATGCTAATCGAAGAAAAGTTGTACTTATTTCTGGCCTATAACTGATATCGAAATCAGAATGGCATGATTTGTGAATACCTGATAAAAATGCCCAATAACGGTGTTAAACATATGAAAACGACAAAATAAAATCACAGCATAATCTAGTTGATATAGTTAGAGCTATAAACAACTTACCAATTAAATGTGTCCATATGTTTCCTGTCTCTGTATGAAGAGCCCAAATACTCTTGAAACATTCAGCAAAAGAAGGTAAAGGAGGTCGATGGCCATGTCTAAAGCATTAAGTAATTGTGTGAAAGTTCACGTCAATATTCACCGCAAAAATTCATTGTCCTGAAGCCACTCAGGTAAATTCTCATACTTCAAAACTTTCCACCTAGCTTGATAAGTCTGAAATAATCGCAATAAGAGAGGAAAACAAGTAAATAATGTTACTTTAGTCACGACTCCGGTGTCCTCAGAGCATTCTTCTTTTAATTCAACTTGAAGCTCGTCTTCGCCATCCTTAGCAACTTCGTTGTTGCTTTCTTCGACTTGAAGCCATTGTCCTCCTTTACGACGACGATATCGAAGAGTTGTATGCTTAGGGCGTTCATCATCGGTGCCTTAAAAAGTATCAATAGTTTAAATTTAATATAGTACATTCATACCTGCTTTACCTCCATGGAAGGAGGATGATCGGGATCTGCAGAATATTTCGGAATCAGAAGCACCTGAGATTTAAGTATATTAACAGAGTCGATGTAGGCAACTTACCATAATCCTCATCATCAGAGTTAGGTTGGGAAACCATTGTGGTCTTACGGGAAACAAAAACTTCCATTCCTTCGCCTGTTTTTCTGGCTGCAGGATTTATTACCTTAACATACACTTTTTAAAATAATACATGATTGGAAACTGTAAACCTGAACAGTCGTACTATCTTCAACCATTCGCTCTCCAGGAAATTCAATTCCCTTCTCATGGAGAAGTTGTAGCAAAGCCTCATTAATATTATCCTCCATTCTGAAAACAAAACAAATGAAATCTAATTATGCATATATTATAAGCTAACAATGAAAAGGAATTCAAAAAAAGAAAAATCAGAACCAGGTTGTTGGAATTTGGTTCAGAAGACTATATTTGGATGCTATAGACTTCACCTAGTAGTACAAGAAATTTACAACAATGATAAAAAATTGTTAAGACGTCCCTTGAACCAGAAAAGAAGATAGATAAGCCGTGGAATAATGCTTCAATTCATATGTGACAGTGAAGGAAATACATCAATAAATATAAAAAGCTGGAAGATTATACTTTTCAAAGGTAAAAATCAGTGATAACTCTAAAATCTGAACTATCAGACATTCAAATATTACAATTAGTATTCACGTATAGAAGAAAAAAAAGTTCAATAGATAAGATTAAAGGTCAAAGTGTCATGAGAAAAGGATTCTAGCTTGGTAAAACATAGGAGAAAATCCATGCGATGTTAAAAGCAAGTACAAGTATTCTAGAAGAAAAGCTTAACAAAACCGAAAAAAAGAAAACGGCTATAACGAAAAATGAAGAATCGAAGCACATTTAATAAATAAGCTGCTACTTTTGTCTGATTAAGGTGTTTTGCGAAGTTGCAGCGACTGATTCACTACAAGTTTTCTCATCATCGTCGTGTGACAGAAGAGGATAGTCTCCTCATTCACCATACTTCAACAGCGTACATACGCACGGGAAAAGAGGAGGAAAAGTGAAGGAGATAGACATAGAGAGACTAGGACCACCAACAGCCGACGAGATACACACAGAAAAGAAATAGAATAAGCAATAGACGCAGGGGTGGAGCAACAACACAGAGGCAGAGGGTTAAATGGAGAGGAAGAGAGAGCGGTTGCGTTGTAGATATTCTTTAAAAATATATGCATGGAAGTAACTCAGACTACTTGAAACTGATAATTTATAGAAACTGTTTTAAGTTACTTGCAACTGGTCAATGGTCTCGTTTCGATGCAGGCGACCACAATCAAATTTTACTATATGTCAACTGACGTTCTAACTCAAGGAAAAGTGCATCATAGGTACACTTATCATTATACATTTGAGAATCTAAGAATCTCAACTTGATCTTACAATTAAAGCAAAAATGAAGTTGAGAATAAGCTCAGTGGTCCTGACCAATTGGTTAAGTATCAAGAAGAGCAAGTTTTTTTCTTGAAGCACAACCAGTCGTTGCAAGACACAAATTAAAAATAAACAATATGATTTCAAAAATATCTCTACTTCGACTACAGTGTATTCTGGTTCCCGTTTACGTTAATGATCAAGAGAGAAAGTGAAAATTAGACATAATTGGTTCACAATTAGGATAGAAACGAATCTTCTAATAAGTTTAATTGAAGTCAGAACAAAATGAAGTGAAATTGAATGAGGGTTGAGTTAGACACAGTCTTTCTAGGGTTTGGCTCTGTCTAGTTCCTCCCACTCCAATAGAAGAAAAATTGATCGTGAAATCAAAAATCATGCCACAACACGTGAGCTAGTTATGTCTTTTTCTGAATAAAGGGTACCGGGCACGAGGAACACGTCAATAATCAGGAAGGTTTCTCTGTGGTATTCAAGATATTTAAGTTGTTTAAGGTTTAAAGCTATTTTTTCCACAAATCTAATGTAAGAGAAGTGTGTGAAGCTATTTCAGAAAGTTAATTAGAATGTAGGTTTCAAACCATGTTTGTAAACTACTCTGCTTAGTGACGAGAAATACTAACAACTTGTTGGAGGAGGAACGTCTACTTTATGACAGGACACGAAATTTCGAAACGGGATTATATCTCAATCGGGTGTAAATGCTAAAAAAAAATCGATGAATGTGATTCAATATTGTTTCTCGTTTTGGGAAACTCAAAGTTCTTAGCCTAGTTTTCAAAGTAAACATATGGTATAAGGGATGTTAATAGCCAATCGAGATCATCACACATCTAAGGAAAAAGTGAGAAATTGACAGTAACTGATTGAACCTGGTTTTCTTCTTTCAAATGAGTCACTATTTAGAGGTATTTCACAATATTTCGAAACCTATATGTATTTCATAAATGAAATCCTTGGATCGTATATATTAGGCATCAGTTTAAGATATCATTACATTTTATAAAAGAAAAAAAGAATTAAGGATCTTAAGGAATTAATTCCTCGAACATGTTGGACGAAGGTCAAGCTGATTCATGACTCCAGCAAACGACTAGACCAAATCTAAATAAAGAAAAGATGAGAAAAGACTAACTCCGGGAAAGTTTACTTAGTTATAGCTATGTACACTACTTTATTTTCAAGTTTATGAAAGCAATTTAGTAATCCTTTACTTTTGCTTGAATTTTCATATGTATCTAGACGATAGACGAGAGTCACAATTAAATTAAGAAGTAATGTAAAATACAAAAATTGAAATGATTTTAAATAATATTTCGTTTATTTTCATAATTCATATTTATAATTCAACTATTTCATATATATGTTCTATATATAATTTTATTTGTGTCATAAGGATAAGGATACATTTGAAATGTATTCACGTGCATTCATGTGCATTCACGTGAATTTCACGTTTCTTTACTATATTTGTAAACATAATACGTGCTGGTATTCCTATTTTTATTTCATTCAAAGTTAGTATTCAAACATATTTTTGTTTCAGATCTTTTTTCATTGACATAATCAATTATCCTTTTCAAATTAAATGTTTCAAATTCCTGATTATAAGGCTGCAACTAGTTATATACATATACTGTACACTAATTTATATATAATCAAATGGTAAGAATATTATTTTAATTTTGATTTAGACTAATAAAAACTAATTCATTAAAGGATTAACTCAATATACTTAATTATGTATATACCAAATTGAGAACGAGAATGTTATCTAATTAGTTGTAGCCATGTACTATCGTTTGCGGATGAATAAGGTATGAGCATTTCATAATTCTTTTCCAATATATTTGCTCGATGATCTTTTTTGTGCTGAGATCGATATTGCCAGTCATTCTTAGCCATTCATTGGTATGTAAAAAAACCTTATTTCTGCAAATGTCTGTATGAATTGAAAAGGAGAAAATGATCATATATATAGATTTAACCTGATATGTTCGCCTTACAGTAACATCCTACTACTTTGAGACTTGAGATATGTATAAGTGAATGTACAAGTTCAATAACCAACTCAGTTGTACTATAGACGGAAACGACTCATCCTTTATTGAAAAAAGTAGCGATGTTTCCATTTGAAGAAATAGGTGTTGATAATAACAATTGGATGGAATAAAAGAAAATTAAATTGAAGCTGCAGAACAGTGATCTCTAAATGGTTTTCGATCACTTTAAAAGCATTTGTGAACTTCGTGAGCTCAATAACTTAATTAGTTTCATGACGCATAAGCTCACGTGGTGATTGTTCTTTCGAGATGATTTGTCAAGTGTACTTCTGTCCAGCATGAGTATATTGCCTTAGTTCTAAGTGTGAAGTATTTGAAAAATTTGATTATATCCCTTGAACTGACTTCTAGATCATGAAATATATGTCATTCGTTGCTTTAAGCTCAAAAAATATAAATGTTATGATAAATATTATTATTATAAGTTTGAGTTTTATAGTTATAAATATTATAGTACTTAATATGTTCTCAGAATCCATCTCTACGACCTTTGATATCAGCTGTTCAGATTATTGAGTTTCATTCGTTTGCTTTTTTATAATTTCTCTGAAAGCTTAAAATTAATTATGTTATTCTCAAAAGTGTGAGAAAACATTAATTACTCATTTGTTTTGCCTCACTGAAGCTAGTTGACTTAGCAATTGGAGAGCCTGAAGAAATCAAGTTCAATGTTTTCATTCGGTTAAGCAAAAAATGAATATAATAGGAACACCATGCTTCCTTTTTTATCTTTTAAATAGGATTTTGTCGCGAATTTTGGAATTTGATTTTTTCACTCTATCTATCGTTCTATCTCATTCTTCTTCTCACATCTCTTTCACTTTTCCTTTTGTCACCCTTGCTCTACCCTCTTTTCTCTTGATCTCTTTAGCTTTCACAGATACGCTCCCCGTTTCCTTCTATAGCTCAAAGTCTTCTTGTCATTGAAACCACTGGGGATTCGTCCAGATGAATTTTCTTTGGCGTCTTGAGGCATCTCCAATCCCGACCCCAAACCAGCCTCCTTCCTTTCGAAAAAATGCGCCTCCCGAGGCTCAGACACATTCATTTTCAGTTACTTACTTCAGTTTCTTGTATAAATGCTCTCTAAATTTCATTTCTTAGTTTGCTAGGCAGCTATTTTCGTTTTCCAGCCATCAGCCACATGGCGAGCATTGAACTTTACTTCGAAAATGTATGCTTGATTACATTTTGTGTTATATTTCGAGCTATAATCCACATACTTCAATATAAATTGTAATATATAAGTCTTTAGAAGGTTTTTTTCGTCTTCTGATTTAATATATTTATATATCGATACTTTTTTATTTGTTATCCAACTTAAAATTTATTTTCCCGGCTTCCTGAAACACTGCTATTGTTGATATGTTTCAATCAGCTATTCCATGATACAGTTGAAAGTTGTTGTTCTTTATTTTCTCATATTTCAACTTTTCATTTTTTTCGTTTGGTATTATTCAACACTTCTAAGCCTTTTTTTATTTTTCATTATTTATGAAAAAGTGAGAAAGTAAGCTGCCGAAAAAAAAACGAAACAAAGAATTTCCAAGTTTATCTAAGTTTTTGTTTCTTCTCGCTTTTGTGATGAATGATAGTCACGAGAAGTCAAGCTTTCTTTGCTTCGCTTTCGTTTTTTAATTTCTTCTAGAGGAAAAGCTACTTGTTTATTAATGTTTTAAGGAATCCATACCAGATCACGAATTATTAAAGAGATCTTGCTTAGCAATTAAGCATCTTCTGATCGTTTTTTCCTCCTGAAATGAAGCCCAATTTTATTCTGGAAAGCAGAAAAAACCGAGCGAACGTTCTGCGTGCCATCTACAGCAGAAGAGACGCTTCCATTTGCCCTGCTCTCGTAATCACTCTCCATTTTGGCTTTCGGCTAATCATTCTTCCATTTTCTCTATTTCTTCCAAATTTTTTTCAAAGTAAAAAATCGCCTTTTTACTTTTTGTTGATAAACAACAGGCGCTTTGCGATCCCTGTACGCAAGTTGAGACTCGATAGTAGTAAGCTAAGAAGTGGTCGAAAACATAAAGTCGTTTTTTTCGTTGTTAGGCCAGATAATAAATGACCTGATGTAACGGCTTATAATATCTATCTTACTACTGTAATTGTAGTAATATTCTTATTATGTTGACTCTTTTATACTTAATTACTTTCAATATTTCATCTGGAATAATAAGTTGATTACACGTCCACCCTCCTTTATCCCTCTCTATCTATGCCGCTTGTATTACAGCTGTTTGAGCATTAAAATTTTTTTTCTTTATGATAGTTAATGCTATTACAGCAGCCACATTTGACATTTGCAATACCATTTGTGGTTTAGTATATGAGGTTCATAAGTGTAATTGCATTCTCAAAAGCAAATTTATGATTTTTATTTCTTTTATGTCGTATTCTGAACTATATATAGTTGCTGCTTTTATTCTCTCTCTCTCCCTCCCTCGTTCTCTCTCTCTCCCCCTCTCCCCCCCCCTCTCTCTCTCTCTCTCTCTCTCTCTCTCTCTCTCTCTCTCTCTCTCTCTCTCTCTCTCTCGACCTTCCGATGACTCGTTCTCCGTCAACCATCCTCTGCTTTCTATTCAGCCAATATCGTTATGTCCCCAAAGAAACATCCGTTGTTTCCATTTCTATTTCTTTTTCAATTTTTAAAATTAAGATTATGATGACGTCAGATATCAAGTATCTGATCAACATCATCATAATTATATTCGTCAGCCTTTGTCATATGATTTCGATATAGTCATCACTGAAATATATATGATATATCTTCCAGCTTATTTCAAAGAAAATTAATTATTGTATATACAGAATAGTCATTGAAATCTTAAGATGTTCATCTATTGTCTGCATGTCAATCTCACAACACATTCATGATGTATTGCAATAGGAGTATTTTTGCTTTCAAAATGTGTAACTATTACGTATTTAATAAATTATTAAAATATTTAAGAAAGTTTAACATTAGCAAAATTATTTAATATTTTCGTTTTCTATTAGTATTCTTATACATATGAGCTTACTAGTTCAAATTTGTCCACTTCCGCATCAAACTTCATCATCAACCCCCAAACTTTTTTCGAACATTTTTACAGCATATTACTTTTTATGTTTTATACCAACATTTTATTAGTATTAACTAATTTTTTTTTTAAATCGAACGTAAGAAAACATTCTCAGAATCTCTCGCCCTTAAAGTCTTTGTATTTTCAATTTGCATTGAATATGCTGTAGTTGTTCACCATATTCATTCTCAACAACTTGCCCTTTACAGCCGCTTCATGTCTAATGGCTTTTTTACATTTTAGAATTTTTTTCTGTTTTCATTTCTACATGTTTATCAGTAAGTTCATATACTATGCCTTTTCTATTCCAATTTCTCCGCTGAAAAACTTGAAATAACTCAGATGGTTTCCCTTTTTGCAAAGGTACAAATCTTTCCTTTTCGTTTTGTGCGCAACGAAACAGATTTTTCGCTCCGTCAATCATCGAATCGTTTCCTTCTGTCTTTTTTCAAATCTGTTGAGTTTATTTTGCAATATTTCTTGTTATTTTATGTCCTCTTCTTGAAGAGAGAGGGAGATGACATGAAAATAAAGCTTGTGCTTTTTGAGACAACTCGTTGACTTTAGCTATTGTTAGCAATTTGTGCACTTTCATTAGCCAAATGACGGAAAGATGATGTTGTTTCCTTTATATTGTTTGAAATGTATCTGACAAAAACAATGAGAAAACAGCATTTCTAGTATATATGTATATCTCTGCTGTAAATAGTTTAGCTTCATTATTATTGTACGAGAATACTAATTATAATTTCATTGAATACTTACATATATATATATCTATATATTTCTATATAGTATATTAATATTAATACATAATTTTTATGCATATTGTGTACACTGGTTGAATTTAACTGAATGTTGCTTGTCACACTCCCACATGTTATCATTAAGGAAGCTGAACTGAGTAGGGCAAGCCCATTCCTGTTGCTGCTTTCATGACAACCTTAGCACATGAAAGCTGTAACAGCCAGAAACCCAGAACGATAACGACGACAACGAGAACGAGAACGAAGAAGACGACAAAGATCTTGAGCACGATCCGGTTGTGCTGGAACATTCATTGATCACACATCTTCAGTCCTTTGCAAACGTTTCGTCTTCAGCTCAAGCAGTTATTTATAAAACAAAAATGAATTGCGATATTTTGTGTATGTGTGTTTGCATGCATATACAAATATAAAAAATATACATACATACAAGCTCATATTCAATCCTCAAGCCTTTGCCTGCACTCCTCCTACTACTCATCTCCTTTTCCACGCTTTTGTTCTTCTTCTACAGCCTTGTTCAACCCATTTATATATGTTAAAAGAACTTTTTTTCATATAAATTTAGGAAACAGGAAGCAAAATGAAAACTGAAATCAGAAATGAATGAGAAAATTCATTCAATTTTCTACGTTTGATGTTTGACCAAAAATACTTCTCTTATTTTCAATTTCTTTTGTTTTAAGGTTGCAATCGCTTATAACTTTGACAGGCCGTTCTCTCTCTCTCTCTCTCTCTCTCTCTCTCTCTCTCTCTCTCTCTCTCCCTCTCTCTCTTTGCTTCCTACATGAGCATAGATTATTCACGTCAACCACTTTAATTACATTAGAATATTACGTGAAAAAGATTATTAATATAATATGTGTTTCATCTAATATTATTCATCTTATATTCTCGATTATTTATATTAGTTTCGTTATATAATTATTTTATCAGCCTAATTATCAATATTATAATAAGAGCACTATAGGTTTTATGCTAGCTCAACGCTAAAAGCAGTAGCAGCAATGTATTAGCACTAGAGGAATAGCCAAGATCTTACCAGTTCTATTCGTTTTATTCTGTTTTGTATATCTCTATTTCTTGTCTTGTAATCTCTAACGATGCCTCCTCGTCTCTTCGTCTACGTTGACGACTTCTTCTCAATCGTAGTTGTTTCCTTCTCTATAATTCACTTCTTCTCTCTTTTTATCTTATACTCTTCATATATATCTTTCACTCTTTTACCCTCTTTTTCCCTACATTCCTGCTTTCCTCCTATTTGGCCAGAAAAAGGTCTCACAACAATAGCTGATACAAACAACTTCAATCTATTTCCTTCCATAGAATACTGCAAACTTAACGATGATCTTCCATTGAATAAGGTTTTGGTCTTCCGCACCTTTTCCTAATTTGATCTATGTGGACTTCCCTATTATCCGACTCTTCCCCTTCGTTTTCGATCTCAAGCGCCTTAACTCTTATTCCTTTTTCTGCTTTTTCTCATCAATGCCTCTTACTTGTCGGATTCTACTCAGCCTAGTCCACTGCTCATTTTTAAGTTTCCGATGATGCAATATACTCATTCGTCTAGTTTCCTGAGCTCATGTGAATGATGTCGAGCTATGTGAGCGAATCTCATCACCTCAATATGCTCACACATATTGATCTTCATTTATCTTTTAATTATTCATTACTGATAGCATCAGTCTTTGGAGATATTTTCGGTTACTATGTTGGTGATTTTCGATATTTGGCTGCTTTAATTGAGATCTGCTCTGTTGATCTACCGAAAATTATTATCTTCATATGTATATATATGTATATGTATATATATATATATATATATATGTATATATATATATATATATATATCTTAATATGCTTGAACAATCCAATCAGCTCATCATGATTGAATATTTAATAATGTACTTATTATATCTATCTATCTATCTATATATATATATATATTATATTCTATATACATATGTAATATAACAATAGCAAATGGTTTATGAGAATTTAGTTATTATCTATAACTATTATATTTATGCACATTTATTATATGTATATCTCTAAATATTATATTAATTATAATTAGTTTTTATTTCTTCTTCAATGATTTCATCTTTGAGTATATGTTTAACATATTTCGACTATTGAGCTAAGATCAATCAGCTATTCTTACTTTCAACCTGAGCTTGCACAAGAGAGAGAGAGATAGAGAGAGAGAGAGAGAGAGGAAGATAGTCCTTTTTAAAGCTTGTTAGTTGTTCAAAAGCGATCTTTCCCTTTTCCTTTTCTATCGTTTACCAAAAAAAATGAACGAAAACAATATTTTTGATTCATAGGCCTTTTATGCATGTATACATATGCATGTTGGCTTGGCAAAGTAATTTTTGACAAGCTGAGCTAAAGATCTCCTGAATCTTTCAGTACATGACGTGATTGTCGATGAAACATCACACTTAACGAATCAGGATGAAACGTTAAACGTACTTCCTTGTTTAGTATATATTATATAGTTAGCATATCTAGTTTGCTAAACCAAATATATATATATATATATATGTATTATTCCTTGCAACAAAAAGTTTCCAATTTGTTTAGTGTCTCTTGTTTCATCATGTTCTTCGTCTTCTTTTTTTAAGAAAAAAAAACTGAAGAAGATCCAGGAAATTAAAACGTATGTGTGTGTGAGAGAGAGAGAGAGAGAGAAGTTTTCGAATTCTTTTAGAATTATTTGTTTTTCTTGGTATTGAGTTCACATCAAAGTTCGTAATTAAGGTTTTGCTTCTTCTTCTCTTTCTTCCTGAAATCTCTTTCTGCATATTTTTTGTAACAAAAGAAGGAAGAATAAAAAGAAGAAATTAAAAAGAAATTAAAGTTTGAATTCTATTTATAATATTACAAAATTTTTTATTTATTTATTGTTTTTTGTTGAAAAAATTTATTTGTGCCCAGCCTTTTTTTTCTGGGAGCGGTAATACAAAATCTCATTTTCTTCTAAAAGAGTTATTATGATATTGACAATATATTTTTTATTTTATAATTATTTCTATAATATGGTTTAGAATGAAAGAATTTGCGTTGTTTAGATAGTTAGATACATCTAACCTGCCATTGCTTTATTCTTCTTTTTTTTTTCTTTTCATTTTGCAATATTTTATTTGATGGTGTACTCTTAATTTAACATTCTTGTGTTTTTGAGCCTTGTGGGTGTGATAAAGAGAGAGAAAAAGAGTTGGATTAAGTATTGTGATTGGAACATGTGAATAGAGGAGAAGAAATACTTCTTCTTTTGACTCATATTTATGTCCCAGTTTATTTTAAAAGCTGTGTGGCTTCATGATTTTTCCTTTGGGACTTTAAAGCTTTATTTTCTTGTTCCAACATTTTGCCTTTTTTTTCTTATTTAACCACAACGATAGTTAATTAATTGTTACTTATTGAGTATGAACTCTTTAAGCATATGATAGTAACGTTAGTCAACGTGGTTCCAAATTTATATTCCATATCAAGATGTACAGATGTTTCTTGATGATTAAACCTAATCTTAGTTGCTCATTGAACTAAACAAAGAGAGAAAGGGAAAGAGAGAGAGAGAGAGAGAGAAATAAATATATTTGATTTTCACTGCTTGATCTCACTTTAGAGTCATTCTCTCCTTTTTGCTCCCTTCTTAATCAGAATGTTCTTCCGTAAATCCTCATGATTAATTCTAATTCTTCTAAGTCAATTCTAAGCTTTAATCATCATGAAAAATATTTTTTTTAGCCTATTTTCTATACTATTTCGTGGAAATAGACATAGAGATGACGAGATGATCATTGAATGTTTTCTCTCACCATTTTTATAATTTTTGATTTCAAAAAAAAAAGCAGAAAGAAAGACAAAGATGAAAAAGCTAGCAGAATCATGAAATTGAAAACAAACTATAATTTGGTTGCATGATAATGGCTTTGTCCTCCGAAAAGTTATGATAGTTTAGCCTATTTAAGTCAGCCTAATTATTTTGGTTTTTGATGATTGCCAGGCTTAACAGGCTGTGCACATGTTTTAAACTTACCTAACAATCTTGCTTATGCGTCCTCCTCGCCATTTTAGTTTTTTGGTTGCAATGTTCGCATCATTTTAATGTTTTTTGCTCGCTCACCCTCTCCTCGTTTTTACTTTTCAGTGTTTCTCCCTCTTATTCTTCCAGCTTAACGTTATCAATTGTTTCAAATCATCTGTAAAATTATATGTGTTGCAAATTCGTCTTCGTTGCATAGCTATTCTAGGAAATGTTCAAATGAGAATCCTATCCCCAGGCATATTTCTAGTCGATCTAACTCTTATATTTGCTGAGAACTAGCTTCAGTCAGTACGAAACACTTTCATTCCATTCTTTGTAAATCGTTCTGCTAAACTTCTTGCAGCTTTTTTCCGATTTCCTTCCTGTGTTGATGTCTCGTGTGTGAAATATCTGCTCTGCCTGTTTTCGGAAAGCTAAAGGTTAATGGCATAAAGTTTGATCGAAAGTCTATCTTACCTACTTGAAATCGTCCATAGCTTAATCGAAACGAATATCTGTGCGTGAAAGTGTAGACATGCTCAACATGCCTGAATATAAAATCTATAAGACCCGAACTTCTAAACCTATTGCTACGCCAAACTTAACAAGTTCTCATCTCCGTACAGCAGCCGCTAAAAAAATCCAAATATTTATAAAAATTGTTGTTTGTTGTTAAAATATGCTATTTTCTTCTCTTTTTCTCTTGCTATTCCTTCTTTTTTCTCTTTTACAGGACCTATCACCGAAAAGCGGAGCACGATTGAGAGAGTAAGGGAGTGAGAAAGTGAGAGTGAGAGCGAGAGTAAAAAAGAGTGAGAGAGAGAGAGAGAAAGGGGTGGAGAAGAATAATTTTTAAAAGTTGTTTTTGAAGCTAATTTTTCTTTTAAAAGTTGATAGTAGTCTAAAACAATATTTATCTGTTTTCTCTTCTTTCTCTTTTTTTTGGAATTTATGAATAATATTCGGTATTCATCATATTTTTATTTTCTCATTTTCGTCATAATTTCAAGTGGAGGATACGCTTAGTTGAAATTGAATTTGAAACTGCGAAGATTCATTCTCTAACTTGAAGATTTTTAGATCTGAGCTTAATATTTGAAGCAAAAGTTTAAAACCAAAATTAAAATTCGTTGACAGTTTTAACTTACGAAATTGCAATTGTTTATCTTATCTATACACAAATCTTGTTTTTAATTTATTTCTTTAGTCATTCTCTTCCTCTTTTTGTTTCTCGGATGAAAATAAATAAAAAGGCATAATCATGCGTTCTCTATGCAAAATCTTGAAATTATATTTCAGTTCTAATAGCAACTAAGCGATTTTTGTTTGATTCAATTATCTTTTTTCCTTGTTTATGACTTTTTCTTGTCTATGTTTTTTCTCGTCATAACTTGCTTTCTTTTAAGATGCAGGCACCGACAGCTGATGTTCATATGCGGTATCGTTGTTTATGTGGTTTATGCCATGTTGTGGTATGTTTTTTTATGGCTTTAAAGGCTTAGCTTCTTCATAAAGCTTAGTTGAATTTTTCATTCAACCATCATCTTCTTTCTCCCCTCTCTCTCTCGTATATCATCACATAATTAACTTTTTGTACTTACAGACAGGAACGCAGCTATGCTTAGTATGGTATGTAATTTTCTCAATTTTCTCCATGATGTTTGGTATGAAATCCACATTGACATGGGTCATCGTACCAATTATTGTCACAGCATTAGCTATATATGGTTTGATGACAAGAAAGCATAAGTATCTATATCCATTTCTTATAATTACTGTGAGTTAACTTATAAATATTTTCTCAAATAAATTTTTCTTAAACTTTAAGGTTGTCCAACAGTTTGTTGGAATACTTATGGCTGTTATCATATCCACTTTTTCATTCTTCAGCTTTGACACAATGCGGCAAATAATTGGTCAGTTTTTAATTCAATTTAGAACAATATTCACACTCACATGTACATGTATGTATGTGTAAACAGCGTTTTTCTCTCGATTTTTGATGTTTTTATTCTGAATTCATTTAGGCCATTCACTCGATATTGAAGGACCACCATCCAAAGAAACAGCTATTCTAGTTATTTGTGGCACAATTGCAGCATGTCTTCTACTTACTGTCATTCACTTTTGGCATTCTTTAATTATATATAGGTATATAAATCTTATTTATACTAATTATTCTTATAATTTACGTCATTTCAGGTGCTTAGATTACTATGAGTATGAGTACCGACGTTTAGAGGAGTGCATCACTAAGCCTACTCCAACGCATTGCCGAATGAACATGGATATAGCAGATTCACTTGAGAGTGGAACTGAAAGAACTAAGTATTCAGCTTAGATTTCTAAAGTTTACATTCTTCTATCTATCTCATAAGTATGCCTGATAATCCAAAAAAAACATGTTCTCAATACGTTAAGCATATGTATAGTATACTTATGTATGTACTTATTTCAAATATCATTTTTTTTGAGAAATTTTCAACTTTTTTCTGTTTAATTTTATATTTTCTTTTCACTTGTTTTCAAAGAAATTGCATAATATTACTTGTTTATAATTCATAGATGATTGTTTATCTGTATTTAACACATCAAATGACGGTTATAGTTTCATATTTTTGATTTATTTATAATTAAAATATATTTTATTATATTCTTTTGTCTAAAATAGTTAATGATATTTCAATTTGTCATTGATAATTCACACAATTGAAAAATGAACTTACATTAGTATATTGATATATGACAAATCAAAAATAAGTCATATGCTGCTGCTAATCGCGCCTATTAGCATATTGACGTGAATATTTTCACGTAAAATGTTTCATTTTAATTCCAGGAAGTGCAGTGAGCGATTGCATTCAATACATATTCTGAAAAGAAAGGTAAGCATTCGCTTACGACCATACCACGTTGAAAGTACGCCATCCCGTCCGATCTGGCAAGTCAAGCAACGTTGGGCCCGGTTAGTACTTGGATCGGAGACGGCTTGGGAATCCCGGGTGCCGTAAGCTTTTCCTTTTTATAATTCTATTATGTTTTAAGCCATATCTGAAAATTTAATAACAATTTTTTCTTAGGCAATAAGAAATTCTACTACTATAAACATATATGTATTTTGTACTTTGTTGGATTATATTAACTCCTTCATTATATAATTAGGTCATCTTCACAGAAATATAAATTAGATTTTATGTGCCCTTTTTTTGGTAACTCATTGAATACGTAAAGATGTAAAATAAATTAAAACATTTATTTTCTAAAATTATTATAAAAAAAACAATAACCCGAACAGCAGGTTTCAATATAGTGATGATTTTTTTTTCAAAAATAAGTGAATCGGAGTTATTAGAATGTGGGGTTTTCAAAATATTTTATCTTAGTTAACTATACATATAAATACTTTCTATAAATCATTATATAGCAAAACAATTTTAATACTATGATATGTATGTGCAGCGGTGCCGAAAATTTCTTCCAATGTTATCAAAAAGAAATAGCTCAGAATAAGTTTATATGTTATACCTCAAACGTATTGCTCGTGCAGTACCTATCTAGATAGCATGAATAAACAAGTAAAACTATTATGTTATTCAGTACTATTCAAAAGAAATGTTTTTTTGAGGTAATAAGACTGAAATTAGATGACAATTTTGCAAGAAAATTTGAAAAAAAAAACTTTTCAGACATATGAGAAAGTAATTGTATTAAATATATACTATTAGGCATAGTTATTATATAACATATATAGATAGATATCTATATATATAATTTACTAAATTTCGAATCATCATAAAAGGTATGCTAAGCCTAAGCTTTGAACGTCACCTCATACTATAATGCAAACTTGAGGGAAAGACAAAAAGAATCTTCAAACGTAGTAAATATAGATTTCAAATACTTTTTTGAGTAACAAAAACACAAACATAACATAGACATTACAGTATAATGCATTATCTATTACCAATTAGAGATTGTTTTATTCAGAAAAAAAAGTTTTAAATATTATAAAAAGCTAAAGTAGCTAATCACTGTATACGAGAGATACTGGACAAAAAAAATTAAAAAAAAAAAAAAAACTAGATATAGTTAACTATCTATATAAATAAAGATAAGATAATATTGTATGTTATATACTATATGTATTTTGATTGTAAAATAACAAATAAAGATCATTTTTTTCCTTATAAGACCAATTTCTTTCTCATAGAATTGATATATACAGATATGAAATAAATGAAAAATTTCTAATTTCTAATCACATACAGATTCAGTTCTATGTCTGATTATTAAATCCACAACTTCTTCTTTCGTATTAGGAGATGTGCTTTCATCATCTTTACCCCATTCTTGTATTTCACCTAAATATAAATATATAATAGAAGTTGAAATCATTATGTTTATAATTTTAATATAAAATGTTCATTTTTGATTGAAGTTTGATAGATAAGCATCCAATTAAATCTGAACTATCTCTGTATTTCGCAACTTTTTTGAAATACAACCCAAAATATTTAAATAATCTACCTGAACCAAACATAATAAATATTAATCCAGATATTGCTGATACAGTAGCAGCAATACAGAAGAGCTGTTGCCATTCCTCGATGGCTCCCTGAAATCATTAAATTGTTAGTTTGGAGAACAGTAAACAGATTAAACTAACAGTTCGCTTAATAAATCCTACAGTTATGGGAGTAGTTAGCCTTCCAAACATGGCAGCGAATTGAGAGATAGAGGATAGTGTAGCAGTATATCTTGGAGCAAGTGATAGTAATGATGTATAAAATCCACTAGTAAATGTACCCATAACAAGATATCTAAATAAAAATAAATTTGAAATAAAAATTGATAAAAGTACATACGTTGTACAGAAAAGTGCTAATCCAAGGCCTGTATTGGAACAATCAACAAAGAATGCAACCGAAACTAAGCAAATAGCACTTCCAAAATTGGCTGAAAAGAGGAATATAAATGAAAATATTTGATTTCAGTGCAAGTTGTTCATTAAGTTTTAATCTGTTTACCTACACCTTGTGAGAGCTTGACAGCCATTGTTGGTGTCAAGCATCCCTTTTCCTTCATCTTATCCATGAACATTCCCCAAATAATTTTGAAAACAAAGTTAAACACATTCGGAATAGCAATGTACATTCCATTCTGAATATACGTTCAAATCATTAAAAAGCTTAAATTTCAAATCAATGAATTACCGCCATAACACCCATTCGAAGGACATCTTTCAAATATGATGGTAAATATAGTTGAAGTAATGTCATAAAAGCGTTTATAACAAAGTGACATTGAAGTTGAGCCAAGAATGCTGGTGATGTTAAAACCTTTTTATATGGAACTGATGGCTTTCTCTAAAACATTTGCCGAATGAACACAAGTATGATCATGTAAGTACCTTGGATGCTGATGATTGTCGGGGGATTTTGGATTGTAAATATACGCGCTCGACATGTGTCATGACTTTACATTTACTTGGCTCATTGCTTGAAGCTAGTAGCCAGATAATTGACCAGATACAACCTGCTGTAGCTGCAAATGATATTGATGTTTGTGTATCTTATTCAGGTAATTGTCTCGTTTTTACCACAAATATAGAAAATGCTTTCCCATCCGAATTGCGATGCACACATTGCTGCAGCCAAGGGATTGCCGGCAGCACCTATACAGACATATCATTGATAACAAAATCAAAAAAAGGTTGTTTTTTTTTGTTGAAAACAAGCCAATGGCTTCTTCTGTATAATCTCTCAACTGACCAGCTAACTGATTTCCAGTTGTGAAGAGAGCCAATGCTGTACTTCGTTCTTCCATTGGAAACCATAGAGCAATCATAGAATTAATTGAAGGAATAACAACACTCTAAAGATTTTTTTCTTAAATATTTCATCTAGAATCAAATTTACTTCTCCAAATCCCATTAAAACTCGAGCAAAAAAGACGGAGATATATCCAACATTCAATGCTAAATATGGAGTTATAGCCGAGGAAATCACATAGAGCAGCATGGCAGCAAGTAGTACAAGTCTGGGTGATCCTCGCTGAATAAAATCATTTCAACTCATTATCAATACTATGCTTATACATGTTCATTTTGTAATTTAAGTCAAAAATCATATGTAAAGCTTCGTTGTCATCATGTTATACCTGAACTAAAATCATTCCAGGTAAGCAAACCAGTATAGCTCCCGTAAATGTTCCTCCAAAAATTAAGTTTTGTTCATCAGGAGTCCAAACCAAAGTTCCCTGAACAAATTTACTTTAATATTTTAAAATGTTTTATTGAAAATCTTACTCCATAATCTATAACTACATGTTTTTCTAAAGTATTTCGACTTGTACATTCACCAGCACTTGCAGTTACAATACTCACATTAGAAGCGGCTAGTTCTTCCAATAGTTTAGACTCCTTAATGGGAATAGGTTTTAAGATTTCTTTGATTTTTCAAAATTTTACATTATCCATAAAAGAATCAGTTATGTTTAATGAATGAGAAAGCATTAAACGATGAGCTTCTTCTTCTAAACTGATTGCTGTTGAGTTAACCATACAAGTCATTGTTAAAGCTATTTGCATTCTCATGAATGTTGTACAACAAAAGCCAGATATAAGTAGTAGAATAAGATGAAATCTTCGAGATAATAAATGAAATAAAGCTGAATATCATGTAAATCATTCAATCTATACAATCAACGACTTACGAGCTTTTTTTATTTTTCGATGAGTACTAGTCATCTTGAATGAAAATTATTGAATTTAAAGATAAAAAATAATCTGAAATTTAATAATTATTATAATATATTAATAGTATATAAATAGAATAATATATATTTTAAATTTTATTCAATTTAAAGATTTTCTTAATTATTTCAGATAGAATTGTAATCGTAGTACTAATATAAGCAATAAAAAAACTTTTCAAAGAAAAGATAACAAATTACCAAAAAACTGTAATAACTTGTATATTAAAATTAATAAAAAAATTAATATAATATACATAAAAGCATAATTTTTATTTAAAAAAAAGTTAAATAAAGTTAAGATATATGAAATGTGAAAATGAGTGAAATGATGATGGGTGATTGCTGACTACATGTTTAACTGCCTCTGAGCAATGTGTAGGAGAAGAAAATTATAACTATGCAATGATAAGACAAAAAAATTCATTAAAATCTGAAGATATTGTGATATGGAAACATTGAGAAAGTGGGAGTGGAAGGAATGAAAGAACAACCAGCTGCAAGAGCTAATCGGGAGTTCAAAGAGCTAATATTAAAACATTTGAAACAAAACGGCCTGCGAGCACATGAATGAGCAAACTGAAGAAAAGACGTAAATTTTGAAAAAAAAAAGTGGGAGAGACAGTGAGAGCAGATGAGCTTGACGTCTCGATACATTGCCAGCATGACATGACGGTCATACATCTTGTCCACACATACTGTTAATGAGATTTTTGAGCTTGTGCTGGCAAAGGGCGGAAAAAAGTGAATAATGCAGTTGAAAACGTTTTTACTGATTATGGCTTATCAGAGAAACAAAGAACTCTCTCTCTTCATATCATTTGCAGCTGCTGTTCAAGCAGTTTCAAGTTGAAATATGATGAGAGCAATGTACACGACATTTTCTCTTATAGTTCATTAAATGATTTATGAATAACTTCCATGTTATATGTATACATGGTTACAACAATCTGATAAAACAGTTGATTAATTTCACAAAAAATTACATAAATAGTATTTATAAAGAATTTGATTATTGATAATATACAACGGATTATATCATAAAAAATGCTTTAAGTTTTCAAGTGGTTACAACATCAAACTACAACTTAATTTGTATTTGATCTTTTCTTCAAAAATTGCTTGATTCAGTCACATATATATCAGACATCAGGCAGAAAATATCTTTAAAACAAATAGATTACTTATCAGTAGCTGTACTGTGGTCATCGAGAGCAACATAGAGAATCTATCAGTAGAAACAGATAGCTGACGCAATCTTCTTCAATGTCTGAGAAAACGCACAATAATCTCGATTAGATGTGACCAATTGTATAGCATTATCGTTAACTATTCCTTACAATATGATGAAATGTGCTCGTTTCCCGAGCTTATATGACGCATCTCTTGTCATTCAGTTATTGCTATTTTCAGCAACTTTACTATACTCCATTTTTCTTCTTTTTTATATTTTCTTATCTTTTATACTAAAAACCTCAATGTACTTGAGTATGCAACTTTTCCTGATCAAAAATTATAATCTGATGAAAATCTTTTTTTTGGTGCTGGATCCAATGTTTGAGAATGGGATTAGATAGTCTGAACAAACAGATATTTCCCAGGCAAAACTGTTTTTTTCTTTTTCCACTTATATAGCTCAATCATTCAAAATTAACTATATCATATAAATTTGGAAATACTTTCTACTTTAGATATTGTAGTTCATATCATCATTTCCGCCATGCTGTTTGATTGTGTTATAGTATCATCTGATCCCACATAAAGAAAAGTCATATTAATATATTAAAGATAAGAAGCTTCTTAAAAAATTAGTTATCGGGATGATTCGAAGTTGTGCAGTAAGGTTATAGAATACATATTTGCCTGCAAATATTACAAAATTCATTTGAAAATTTTAATCCCCACATATATCACCATTCGTTCTCAAAATATTAAAAAAAATAATATTACTTTCTAAATAAGAAATCTATAACAAGTGATAATTAAACAGAATCTGAATTAGTATCCATATACATTTAGATGAGTAGCAAGAAATGCAGGATATGAGCATCAGAACAGATAAATTAGTTCTGTGTACAACCTAAGACTAGCACTTCCATTGTTCATGAAAAGGAAAATTTCTACAGATCCATGACTTTCAGAAGTAAAAAGAAAAGAAAATAACAGAAGAAAACCGTAGCTCAATACTGAGATCAAAACGATATCGGTGAGCAATCGTAGATCAAAAACAAATTGAACACTAACCAAATAACTGAGGTATACAACAACAACTTTAAACAAAAGGTTAACGAGGAATTATAGGAAGTAAGTAAAGTTACCGGAATGAAAGAATTATACCATATCTTCATCAACTATTTCATTAGGATTGCACATTCCAGGAACTGCACTCTTAGCAGCCTGAACAGCAGCAAGCTCTTTCTCACGATCTTCTAAGAAAAGATCCGAAGTATCTTCCCCAATAAATTCCTAGAAAAGTGTCAATTTTGAAAATTTAAGACATTTTTGCAGTCTATACCTTGATTTGAACTAAGAAATCACGCAAATGATGCTTCATCGCAGTAATGTCTTTGTTTAAACTAAGGAATCCCTTGACCAAAACACGAACTTGATCACTAAAATAACGGAAAACTAGCAATAACTTTCAAAAAAGCAAATATACCCTGTGAGATTTGTAAAGTGAACCGAGAATAAATCGGCAATGTACCCGAAAACATAATCAATGTTGCTTTGCTGAGGATTTTCTTTGTTCAACCGAACCTGCAAGTATCAGTATCAAAAATTTGTCTTTGAAAATTCACGTGACGAAGAAAAGATCAGTGGAGAAAAGAAAAAAATCTCTTTTCATTTCTATGCAAAATCACGTAATGAGCGATTGCATTGATATCTTGTTGCATGTTTATCAAAGAAAACCGATAAAATACGAGGAAATGACTAACCTTAATAGTATATTCGGGAGCTTTAAAAAGCTCGCAAAGAATCACAGCATAATAAGTTATTCCTGAAAAAGGAAAATGAATATTTAAAGAAATAATTATATTCTTACCAACTACATGAACATGACTACTATCAGCCACAACAGCTAAAACATGTTGTAGTAGAGACATATAAAATTTTTCATAAAATGGTTGCGATAATTCATCAGGAAGTTCAGGCAAAGATGTAAGAATACATTTCAAAATATCCAAGCCTAGAAAAAAATGAATTCATTCTGTATTTTTCAAAGTAAGCTCACCAATTTCAGCTACATTCCTCATTGAATGCTGGAAAGCCCAAACGACAGCATCAATTACAACCTGAGTTGAAAAAAAAACTGATTAATCACACACAACAATAAAAATTCGAACCTTAAGTTGTTCTTCAGGCATTTCCAAAAAAACAGGAAGAGCGAATTCAGTTAAAACCATAAGAAGTTTAAAGAAATTTGTTCTATGTTCAGGCCAAGCCTGAGATATCGAAATTATACTAAATTTTAAGTAGTCATAATATACCTCCATATCCTTATTAATCATCTCCAAAGTACTTTCGAACACAGCTCCAAGAATGTCAGGAATGTGGGGTCTGATTTCGTCCTGTAAACGTAACAAAGTAAAATAACAAATAAGAAAATCTGCTACCCCTTGTTGCATACAAATAATACTCAACAGTGACAAAACTTTTGGATCGCGAGCTCCAGGAACATTAGTTTTGTAATCCAGAAGAACAGCTTCAAATAGAGGAGGAATGATGTCATTTCCCACAATATCAACATCTCGAGTGTTAGCAATCCAAGTCGAAAGTAGAACAAGAAACTCTTTTTTTACAGTTCTAATCAACTTGAAAGTGTGATCCTAAAATAATATTTTTACACGTAAAACGAACTACTTCGAAGTAAACCTTTAGAATGCCTTCTCCATTCTCAGAAACAGCTGTAGATAGTTCACTTGATAAAATACGATAAATGGATAACATATCACTGAAAAGTATTCAAATATAAAAAATTAGGGGAAGTAGCTTACATGAAAATCGTGCTCATTTGATAAGCAAACATATCACCTGTAGCGATGCACAGGGCTGTGTTAATTTTGATAACATTTATTATTTCCCGCAAAATCTGTGAAAATACGACGAAGGGTGAGGCATTTATCGTGTAATCTACATACCTCAACGTTTCCCAGTGTTTGAACATCTCCATGAATAGACTTAACCACTGCCGCCCATTTAGAATTAGGGAAATTCATAGCCTTAGTGATCAATGTGGTCTGAATGTTTTCATCTGATTCAGCCGAAATTATTTGTCCGATGGCTTCGAAAAAGATATGACTCTTAAAACAGGTATATCTCCATCAAAAACTTTCAATAGTTAAAATACCTGAGCAGGAGTAAGATCACAAATCGTTGCTTGTAACTTTGATATTATTTCTTCTATAAAAGGCACAACTTCCCCAGTTTGTAACTTAAACATACAAAATCAAACAAATATCAAAATTGTTAAAAAGATACCGTTACAAATTGAACTTTCGTCTTTATTGCAATTTTAATAAATGTATCGCATGCCATATCCTGAACTCCATCATGAGATTCATGCATAAATTCAAAAAGTTTGTTAATAACCTTAAAGAAATAAATACATATACATATTTAAGCTATACAATTAAAATACCGTCTTTAAAAACTTCCAATGAGCTCGAAGAAAACGAGGATATTGTCCAACAACGTACATAATATTGGCAGCAATTACAGCCTTGTTATCTTTTCCCCTTCTATGCTCGACCATTCCCAATAAGTCTAGAATTATTAAATAGTAAACTATTGAAAAAGAGAAAACTAAACCTCTAATAACAATGACCAAAAATCGCTTCTCTTGCTCTACAGTCATGCACCCCGAAATAGATCCAATTGCCCAACAAAGTGAATTAAGCTTCTTCCAAGAAAAATTCATAGTTTGAACTTGATCAGTCAATTTGTTCACGATAATAGTTTGAGTATCTTCAACGTCAAGATGGCACAAATAAACCAAAGCTTCTTTCATATTTTTATATAAATTAATGGAATCTGTATCTTTAATGATTTCCCGTACAACCTGAATGTTGATGATTCTCAGAAAGAAAAAAAACAAGTTAAGAATACCTCTCCCTGGTCGTTTTCTACAACTAAAACTTCTTCTGGTTTAGCCATTCGAGATATCATAACATCACGAATGATGGATAAATAATGATTGTAAAGAGCATTACGTTTTCCTGTACTATGGAAAGGTGAGTCTCGATAGAGATCTGAGGCTAAGAACATCCAGAAATCAAGACAAATCTTAAAAGAAAAGAAATATACTAACGCAAAAAAAAAGGTAAATTACATTGAAAATTTCAGTATCCTCAACTTTACTGGCAGACACAATAATGGATAGGGCAAAATCGTAAAGTATACGGAAATTAGGAGCAACACTCTGAATAAAAGCGATTAAAAAAATAAGTTAACAAATACTTACTTCAACAACGGAGATATATTCTTTCAAAAAGGTGCAGAGGAAAAGAGATAAAACATGAATAAACTTCTGATCAGTATCAGAACCATTAATATAGGCTGCTTCCAAATTTGGATTATTAAAATCAATGATATTACGAAGCTACAAAGAAAATACATATATTAAATCATTAAATTATAAGAACAGACCTCATTCAAAGTTAAAAAGAACATATCTCGGTATATATCATCTCTTTCAGGAGTGTGTTCAATCCGAATTGATGCCACTTCGGTGAGACATTGAAGAGTAATGGTTCGATAAGATTCCAAACTCAAAAACTAAAACTAAAGATTTGCTTGAACTGTTTTTAGTTTTCTCACATTTTGGCATAACAAAGAAACAATTTTAGATTCAAAAACATATCCAATAGGAATCCATGATAGAAATCGATGTAATGTCGTCAATGTAGCTCTAACCATAGAATCACTAGGACATTTTTCCTTTAAAAAACAACATTAGATCTTAAGCATGAATAGAAAGATTACCAAAATTTCTACACATAACTGAAATACATCCCGGAACTGATCGCAAAAATGTTGCTTTAAATATAATTCTTTAGCTTGAGTTAAATTTTGTCCGCCGAAATCAAAAACGTCTTCACTAAAAGGGAAGCATTGAAAAAAACACGTAATTGACCTTCACTAACCTTAATAAACTTAAAATATTCATGTTATTTATACAAATATTAGCATCTGCCTTCGATGATGAAACAATATCGTGAATAAAAGAAGGCCAATTACGGGGCCATTCTTGCTTTACAATCTGGAGAACAGTAATAACTTAAGAAATAAATGAGTGAAAATACTTGAACGAGAACTAAATTGAGTTTGTGCAATAATACTGTTAACATCTGATTACTCTGGGTTGCGGAGTTCGCACTTAACTCTAAGATGTGCTTAACAAGGAAATTTCGAATTCCTTCTCTCTGTATCACAGGAAGTGCTTTCCATCTCAAAATATCGAGAAAATGTATAAAATGTCATAAAACCTTATGAATTACCTGGTATGCACAGCATTCTCTAACAGTTGGAGAGCAAAATATTTAGATTCAACAGATTGCGAAAGCTCGAGAATAGAATCGACCTTAAAGACCTCAGACTTAATTTTTTCACTAGCATTTTTTAACCTTCATCCAAGCATCGGGATCCTGCTTGATTCTAACAAGTAATTCATTTGCTTTTCTCTGCTCATCTCCTGAGCCATGATTTAGAATATAGAGAACCTGAGTATTTAATTCGAGGAAAATATTTCATATGCATGCATACCTGATCAACAATTTGCACATTAAGTTTTTCCTGTCCAAGAAAATGCCTCTCCGCTAATTCTAGCACAGTTGACATCTTCAAAAACCAAAAGAAACTTATTTCAAAAAACTCGAACACGACATTAAAAAAAGAATGAACTACTGAACGGCGTTATTTTTCTACTAATAACCGTTCATGCAAAAATGTTACTGCGTACACTTACGCAAATCAACACGGCCATAGCCGTGCCCTTTTGGCAGTTAAAGGGATAAAAGCCATTCAAATTGCTCTTGATTCAATATTATCAAGAAATGATTAAAAGTGCGAACAAGCAGGAAAATTGTTGAAAAAAGTAGCTTCCCTGACTAATTCGAAATTAAAAAAATATTATTGTAGATGCTAGTATATAGCATCGCACACGTTTCCCAAACATAACAAATCAATATTAATAATTGAAATACAATATACATGATGAAACATTTAACAAGAAATCATAATAATTAAGATTCCGATAGAGTAAATGAACAAGTAATATATGAAACATTTATCATCATTCGTCTTATTCATATTGTATCATTAATTTATGCGAAGATAAAAATCTATCAATGGAATGTACTAAAATCACTTATATCAACACAATACAAAATCTAGAGGCCCCAAGATGTCAATAACGTGAGTAAAATTATGCAAATGTGGGAGCAGTCGAAGTATACAAATATTTTACATCACCTACTATTAGATTAGAAAACAGTTTGAGTATTAAACTTGTTCTGCCAGAAAACAAGAATTAGGGTTACTCCGTACATTCCAGCGGCAATCCAACATTGAGTAGCCTTCTCACTGTACTTGGCTTCAATAACGCTAAAAAAATTGAATAATTTTTGTCACATATGCTGCACTGTTGTCAAAAAACTAAGTATTAAGCTTACCTCGTTGAAGGATTTTCCTCAGTGAAATGAAGGTCGGGGAAGAGAGTTACAGCTTGGGTGTAAAAGAATACTCCTAGAATTCCGAGAAAGATGACACCCCAAACGGACATTACCATGCTGAATAATTGTGTAAGGCAGTTTTCCAGTGATGAAACTTACCAAAAAGCAGAAGTAGTAGGTCCCAAAATTGGACAGATTTTGCCCATGATGCTCTGAAAAATACGTATTCTTAGTATTAAAAAAGAGAAAAAGTTAACCATAAGATAAAAACAAAGATAAGGCTATGATAAGGCGAGAGGCCTCAGGAAATCGTCAATAATTTCCATACTATAGATGATTAATGTTGGAAAATTAAAACTTATGCTTACATGAAAGTTTGCTATGAAATTTATGAAAAAGTTATGGTATGTGTATTCAACAATTTGATAGAAAGACAAAAATACAGACTCCTCTCCAAAAAGAGCATTGATTTTCGGTCGCCATACGCCCGCTGCGTATAGAAAAATACGCAACACGTTCAATAAAGCTATTTATGAAAAAAACATATGAAAAATAGTTTTGCAATTAAAACAATTTTTATTTTAATTTTTCTTATGTAAAATACCACCACTTAAGAAATAAAAAAGTTATTAATTTTTTTAAAAATTTCATTATAAGTTATTTTCTTTTAAATGATTTTTGGAGCGTGTTGCGTATTTGTGAACATCGATCTCTAGTCCATTCATCGAGAGCTTCACCGTGCGAGGCTCCGCTCATTTTCATTTTAATATTTTTACTGTTTTATTATAATTTCATTGTATTTTTTTCTTTTTTAAGATGGGAGTTGTTATTCCTCTTGTGTCTGTCACAGCTTTTTGGCTTCTTATTGGTATCGGAGGGCCATTCCTTGTACCTAAAGGACCAAACAGAGGTTATATTTAATTTTTATTATTATTTAACTATTTTAACTTTAAGGAATTATTCAAACTATGATTATTATGACCGCTGTCTGCTGCCACGTTTTCTGGATCATGGTAAGTAGTTTTTGAAATATTTATTCATCAGAAAACAGCTAAGTTTTTAGCTTAATAATGTATTTTATCATTCAGATTTACCTTCACCAACTTAACCCCTTAATTGGACCACAAATCAATGTAAAGACTATTCGCTGGATTTCTGAGAAGTGGGGAGACGCTCCACAAGTTCACAACTAAGATATACATAGAGTCGTCGAATGTTAGTTTTAATCTACCGAAATTTCTATCTTCTTCACTAGTTTTGTATGGCTCACTGTAGCTAATATGTGCCTTATTGGTTATTTTGTACCGAAAGGGGTTTAGCAGAGCATGAGTTTCTTCCCAGAAACTAACATATATTTTTTTACATTCCAGCTCCGTGATATACGCTTAGATACCTAGACTTATGATTAATTTTTCATACTTTTTATTGTATATTAACAGAAATGTATTTTTTAATCGCAATGTTATTCTAAGTGCACAGGCCTAAACTAAATGTAACTAAAGTTTGATCGAACATGTACATGTGACTTGTAAGCTTTCTCAACCAAGATCCTCTGTTGCAGGCTTCTGTTTCAGCTTGAGAACATATTTTATAAGTTTGGTTTGTCATATGGGAACTGTAGAAGACCTATAAAAGTTAAACTTAATAATAATATTTCCTTTCTGTCATCCAACCTCATATTTTGTATGATAAGGTGCAGTTAAAAGCTCACTTATTCGAAATGGAAAATCTGGAACCCAATCACCATCACGTATGATTCTAAAAGATTTATGAATCTGAAACTATTCAAATATATGACTAAGTAAAATAGACTATCTAACAAGGTTGTTATGGATGTCGACGAATGTTTCATCTCCAGCTCGAGGACCGGATAAAGAGTATTCAGTAACATCTTTTGAATACTTTTGTTTAATATGTACCGAAAATATATTTGCCATGGTTGCTCCAAGGGAATGACCACAAGTCTTAAACAAATATTTTTATAAAATATCATTTTTTGTCAATGATATACCAGAATGTTATAATTTGGATATGCTTTAATAGCTTTTTCAATATGATTATCAATTCCAGCTTCTAAAAAACGTTCATACGCGCGGTTATAATATCTGATCATTTTTCCTCCTAATCGAGTTTCTTCAAACATGCCAGTGAAGAATTGTATACCTTGAGTGACAAACTATAAAGAAAATAATAGAATAAAGATAAAAAAATTTTGTTTTCAACCTGAATAGGACCAACAGTGGCTTGAAAACACACAGCGATTCTTTGTCTCTCATCGTTTATAGCTATCAAAGCTGCTAATTTTTGCTAAACATATTATTTATTTAATCATATGAAATATAACAAAACCCATACAGAACCAAAATATGTGTTTATATTGATTTCTGCAAATACTTTTACTTCTGGATTGATTTTATTAAGACAAGATTCGACCTAAACATTACATGCATTAATAAATAATATAGAAAACAACTTACAGCACCAGGTACCATACTATTATGAACTCGATTAGCTGCTAATATATAGAAAATTACCTCAGATCGAGCCATTGTATCACTATAAGTTGGCATAGTAAATTGATCAAGAGGGCAGTTAATTGGTGTCAATACAGAACTGCTTGGATGACAAAGATATTTGGATGATACACAGCTTGAACTGCTAATACACCATCTGTAAAAAATCGGTGAATGCTTGTAATGTGTATACACTTACCGGCATTTCCTCTTATTTTCAACAGATTTAGAACAAGATTCACAGGCATCATATTGTGAACAAGAGAGACAGAGGGTCAGAAGAAAGCAAATAAAAATATAAATAACTCCAAAATTGCACATAACTATGTTATAGTTTGGGTTAAATTCAATTACAAACTCTGAGAAATTTGGAAAAGACACCTGTCTTGCCAAAAAGTCTCCATGGTTACAGAAAAGAGCTGGCTTCGGTTATCAGCAGGTGCAGGTACAAAAACCGAATTTTTCAAAAATGAATGATGGAGGATGATAGAGGATGATGAGTAGGTAAGACAAGAGAAAACTGAAATTATAAGCTTATTGAAACAACAATAGTCCGATTAAAAGGACTACGAGTCATTTATATTTGTTCTGAACTATCATCTGGCAAATATATAAAAAGACAGATTATATATCGTCGTTTTCTTAGAGCAAATTGCATGTAACGTTCTTATCAGTTTAATCGAAAAGAGCGACACAATGCAATAATTGCTCACAACTATTGATATTCTTCTACGTTCAGTACCAAACACCTTCTTGTATATTCGTTTTAACTGTATTATTCTGGTTCCTACTTCAAAATGCTTGGATCACCAGTATCTCCAGATGAAGAGGAAGTATTGACAACCGAAGAGTATCAAATATATCTCATGAAAGAGGTTTGTTGTATGACATCAGTATGTTATAGAAGTTGCATGTATTGTATTCAGATATCACGCTTAAAATCTCAAAATGCCCATGCAAAGGAGAAGAATAAAAAAAATGCTGAGACGGTTTCGATTATCTTGTAAAGCTAACATATGAATATTCATTATTTAGAATAATGATCTTTCTAAACAGCTTAAGCAATATCAAGAAGAAAATAATGCTCTAAGGGCCGAAAACATCAAACTTCGAGCTGAAAGATGGAATGATGTTGAATACTTATTAAATGTTTCAATTATTAATATATATATACTTTCAGATAAAGAATATTTTAAAAGAAAATCAAAATTTATCTGTAGAAGTTGAAGAAATGAATGATATGTTTCAACAGCTGACAGGAACAAACCAAAATCTAAGAGATCGCTATGATCAAATGGATTCAAAAGTAAGATATATTTTTTATATTTTTCACTTATATTTAAACACTAAAGTTTATATTGATTCTTTCAATTTGTATAGCTATTTCATTTACAAGTGTTTATATACTTAATGCTCACGTTTACATGTACTAAACTGAAACTTATAACTTTTATGTGTCGAACAGTATAGAGCTTTTGAACATATTATATTGAATATTAATTTTTATCAAGTACTGTTGAGGTATAATACTGTATTGATTTCAATTGAGTTAATACAGGTTTATAGATAATCATATTAGTCTTCCATTCATAGCAATTTGATAAAAATCATAGATATGCACTTCAATTTGAATTCTTTCTAGGCAATGGAACTTGAAGAAAAATGCCGAATATTACAAAAGGAAATCAATGATGTGAATAAAGAAAGTGAAATTTTGGAAAGACTCAATGAGCAACTATTAAAGCAAAATCAGAATTTGAATAGGAAAATAGAGGTAAAACAAAATTTATAACTAATCTATAATTTTGTTTTAGAAATTGAAAACAATTCGAACTAGTCCTGTTATTCCTGGAGTTGATACCGAAAGCATTGATCCTGAACTAAATGGACTCCCTTATTATCATGGAGATATAGGCATTACATCTGTGCAAAGTATATTCATTACTTTACATTAAGGTCGTCAGAAGGCAGAAAAGATATTAGCTGATTCAACAGATGGATGTTTCTTGATTAGGCGATGTGAAATGAGTGTAAGTATCCAAAAACACTGTTGATTAAGTGTTTGAAAACTAAGATGAACTAATAGATTAATTTTCAGCTTCTAGACTTTACAATATCTGTAAAGAGTGGCAAAGGAGTCAAACATTACTTAGTTAGAAAGGAAGGAAGAAGGCTTTTCATATCTTGTAATGTATTTGAATGTTGGGAAGCCTTAGTGAATTACTATAAAAGGAGGCCACTACAGAAAATAGGATCGCGACATATATCGTTGACTAGGCCATTTAATGTAGAGCTCGAAATTAGTATTTAACCAAACATACAATAATTATACATGTTATTATACAGGCATATATGCATAAATTTCAGAATATTCTTACTTATTTTGTATCATGTAATAACCTTCGGATTGTAGAATTCGTTGCTTTTTTTCCAAACCATATCCATATCCACCTAAGCTACCTCCACTCCTAATAACTCTTCAAAAAAACCAGTAATTTTCTTTGATTTGTATTTTTTATTCAAAAACCTGTGGCAAGGCACTAATATGGGAATCGGATTAGAAGAACAAGCCGTTGCAACAGCTCGTACAGCCTTTGGATTTCCTGCTTTTGTTGCAACCTAAATAACTTTTCAAAATAAAGTAAAAATAATAAAATTTTAAATCAAAATTACGCGAACATCACAAAGCAGAACACAAAACTGTAAAGGTTATTACCTCGGCATAGGATAAACATGCACCTCTCGGGATTTCTTGTAAAACTTCCCAAACACGTGTATAGAAAGGTGACCCTTTCAAATATAACGGCAACTTTTCAATTTCCTTACCCAAGCATGCAGCTTGAATCTTAAATTGATTTATCGAAAATTGCTTCTTCGCCTTATACGTACCTCTTTCATATATTTAACTTCTCCCTTTTCAACAATAGTCTGTGGAAATCTTTTATGAAGTTTCTCCAGAGATTTTTCTAATTCATTCTTCTTAATTTCACTTACCGCAAGGTCGAGGAAGCAAATCTCATCCGATTCCGTAACACATAGGAAGCAATCACCCAGATCGGTAGAGAAAACATTATATTTAATTACTTTCATTATTTTAGAAGTCGTTGAATTCTTACAAGTTTGCAAGAAAAGTTTCAACATTTTGAAATATGTCCACCCTTTAACCATTTATAACAGAGCACGGTTTCTTCATCAATTTTTAAATTCACTTTTTCCAAAATATAAAATTATAATTTAAGTAGTATATATCAATTATGGATATGTATATACATTTATAGTCATTATGATCATTCAGTTTAGAAAAATGAAGTAAAATATTTGTTTTGTAGGTCAAGCCATGACAGCAATAAGACCGAATATATTGAACAGCGCGTACGGGGCACTGATGTCCGAGTGGTTAAGGAGTTTGACTCGAAATCAAATGGGCTTTGCCCGCGCAGGTTCGAATCCTGCTCAGTGCGAAGTTTTTGCAATTGTTGGAATAGATCACTCGTGTGATATATTATACCATGCATTGAATTTTTCAAAGAAAAAATTTCATTTTTTATAGAAGAAGTAATTATTTTTATTGTTCGAAACTAGAAATTGATAAAAATTTAAAACATTTTTTTACAATTTATTCTCATGTTATAAGCGAAGTAATATTAGGCTTTCTTATCGTAAGTGTTTGCTAAAGCAGATAAATCATAAGTTTGCTCCTCATTAGTCTGCTGATTGGCAGGCTCTTCCTTTTCATATCGCTTATTTTTGACCGAATTGTTGTTATCAACTGTTTCCTCACGATGAGGGCAAGGACAATATGCTGCATCCTCTCCAGGGCTTCCAGGAATACCAGGCTAAAATAACAAAAAATAATGGTTGGTACTAAATTTTAATTATTACTTGTCCAGGTCTTCCACGTGGTCCCGGCATTCCAGGTAGACCGCGCTCTCCAATTGGGCCTGGTAACCCGTCTGGCCCCTCTTCAGCAACTCCTTGCTCTCCTGGGGGACCTGGGGGACCTCGAGGTCCTGGCATACCCTTTCTTCCTGGGGCTCCAGGAGTGTATCGATATCCGGGTTCTCCAGCCTTTCCAGGAGTACCAGGGTGACCAGGTTGTCCACTTCTACCTTTTGAACCGGGTGGACCCATTGGTCCAGGAGAGCCATCGCGTCCTCCTTCTCCGACAGGCCCATTGGGACCTCTAGGTCCAGGAGTTCCGGGTTGGCCAGGTTTTCCAGGCTCTCCAGGGGCTGAATTGTAATCATAAGAACCTAATAAGGATAAAACAATTAAACCTCCGGCAGGGCATTTGATACATCCACTTGAAGTATATCCATATCCATCGGTACTATCTTGGGCAGGAATTCCATCATAGGCGGGAGGTCCTGCAAGACCAGGAACACCATCTACTCCAGAGTGTCCTCGAGGTCCTGGTGGTCCAGGTGGACATGAACTTCTGGTCATACAACCTACAAATTTCGTTTTTAATTAATTTGTTTTGAATAATATAAAAAATAGAAATATACTTACTGCATTGTGATGGCAAATCTCTGCGATAACGAGTTCCAACTAATTTTTCAAATTTTTGAATTCGCTGTTCAGAATTTCCCAAGTTCATAACATCATTCCAGGCATCATTTGTCAAATTCTGAAACAATATTCAGAAAATCAACAAGCTTGATGAGAGTAAGAACATACTTGAACTTCTTCAAAATCTTGCATAGAATGCTTGAAGAACTCATTCCACTCGTCTATACATGATTTCAGATAAACTGTAGAGAAGGAAAGGAGTCCAAAACTCAGAATAATAGAAAAAATAGCTGCGATAGAAGCACTATCTTTCATGAATGCTGGAAATGAAAATAAGTTTATATCGGAGACTAATCAACAGAAAAGACAATAACAATAAAATAAGAAATAGCTTGTTCATTCTACAATTATATTGAAAAAACAGCTTCTTTATGTATTTATATCATAGGCTTCTCAGAAGTAGCATGAAGAACACGTATAATTCTTGGATTTGAACGACGTCAATTTCATCATACCATTTGCTGGACAATGGTAGGCTGCACCCCACAAAAACTGGTTAGTCCAGTACATCGGAAGGATGAGACTTAGCACCACATGATAAGAAAAAGGATAGATAATCACAAAAAGTGTATATCACAAATGATAATATGATTAGAGAAGCCAGGTTGTTTCGAGAATTCACGAGACGATAGGCTCGTACACGTTAATCTTCATATGGCGTTTATTCATTAGAAATCAGTTTTCTTGTCATGGCCTATCAGTGAAAGTGAGAGAAAGCAATCACTGTTTTAATTGTTGGACTAAATTATGAAAAACACTTGGAGAAAAAAACAAATTAAAATAGAAAATATATATTTTTCTGTATTAAATGAAGTTAAGTATATTTTTTTCATTTTAAACACCTAATTCAATCAAATCAAAACGGAGGTAAGAATAAATGGAAAAAAACTGAAAAAGCTGATTCATTTCCTTGCCTCAAATGCCGTTCAACACATTGCGAAAAACTTTCCAAATCTCTTCTTTTTCATCGTACTTCTAATGTTCACATGTGGAAAAAAAATACACTCAGATGCAACCGTAATCCAGGCACACACTCACAGAAATGAAATTCCTTCAATTATAGTTAGGTGGTGAGATGTATTAACGTACACTAACTAAACACTACAATGCTTATATAATATTTCTTATTTTAAATTTCTCTCATAGAAATTTATTATAAAATACTTCCTCTGTTTTATTATGAATATACATAGTGAAGAACTATTAAAATATATTTTTAATTATGGCGCCAAGTATCATAAACGCGCGAATTTGAAATTTTCGAAATTTAATAGTATTATAACTATAACTAAAGAAATTGTATTTGATTGTATGATTTGGTCATTTGCTTCTTTTGGATAATTGAAATTAATTCGAAGTTACTCTTTTTATTGAATTATTAGATTATGAATATTTTTAAAATTTTCTTTTTATAGATTTTTGTATAAAAGTATGAATAACCTAACAGCGGACTTTGATAACTATGCAAGTTACCATGAAAGTGATGGGTATGTGATACATATAGTTACTGGATTCCTAGACTATACGAAAATTTTTAATCTTGTCAATGTTGCGTTGTAGGAGGATTAATTATTATATATCCCCGAGTGTGCTTTCCTTAGCAACCTAGTCTTGGTTACGTACAAACCAAAGTCGTACTTTCAGTGAACACATGGATGAAGGCAATAAAACTTTGGAGAATATGCCCCCAGTAGAGGATGCTATTCCAGCTCCTCGTTATTCCTTATCTCAACCCGACTTACGTAAGCGTAAGTAGTTTCAGAATGGGTATCTCAGTTTGTTATGTTTAGGCCCACGCAATCAACAGCTTGAGAAGATTCCTATTCTGGCAACTTTCGAAGAAAACAAACGATTGAGCAGGGAGAATTTTATTCTGAATGTAAGAAATATATATTTTTTTCCTTCAAAAATAATGCTTTATTTGTATTTAGTCGAAGTTAAAAGATGCAACATATAGGGAACGTGAACTTAGAGATCAATTGCCACGTGAAGTAGATTCAATAATGGATGAGGTTTCACGCCTATTTCATTGCTATTTTTTATTTTTGTATTAGTTTTTCACACTTCAATTAGGAAGACAAGAATTTGAGAGAAAATATGCTGAGTTGTCAACAGTCACCGATCGCGCCGACAAGGCCGAGGAACTTGCTAGGAATGCAGAAGAACGTGCTGAACGTGCTGAGCTATTGCTTGCAGAATATGAAGAAAGAGAAAACATAGAATATAATAAGCTCAATCAGGAAAATGAAAAAGTATGTTGTTTTTACAAATCATGCTAATTCATGTTTTTTAAAGCTTCGTGCACGCATTGTGGAACTTGAAGAAGTGAACTGCGGAAACGATGATTGGACATTGGCCTCTAGTGCAGGCGATCAGTAATATTATGAATATTATGATTTAGTTATTATACATGCGATCTTTAGTGCTCTGGAGGAGATAACTGAGGAACTTGAACGATGCAAACAAGATTGCCAAGAATTGACCACGAAAAATAATGAACTTGAAGTTATTATCAGCCAATTAAAGGACGATTTAGAAAAAAATACTAACAAGGTTTTTTTTTTCCAAACTTGATGCGTTTTATGATATCAAGTTTATTTAGACTTTTATGCTAGGAGTTCCTGAGAATCCTGCAGTACTTCTAGAAAGAATTAAGAATCTGGAAGAGGAGAGTTTAAAGAAGGAAGATAATTACTCTGCTGTGATTAAGGTTTAAACAAATATTTGAATGAAAGATAATTTAATTCATTCAGACTTACATGAAAAAGGTTACTAAATTAGAAAGAGCTCTATCAAAAGTAGAGGGTAGCTTTGATATAACACCAAACTTGACCTTCACAGCAACTGATAAGGGCAAACTGGACAAATGCGTAGGATTTACATATTTTTTTATTTTAATTTTTCTGGTTTATTAGGTTAAATCATTAATGAACGAGCTTACAAGTGCTAGAAGTCAAAACCAAGAATTACGCAAGCAATGTGCTGCTTTATCTGGAGGTGTTCTTGACATCAGCACCCTATGTGATGACAATGTTCGACAAAAGTTGGTTGATTTATCACAAAATGTTAGTCCTTCTGAGGAATCTGGAGAAGATTATAATGAAAATGTAAGATCATTTCAACAAAAAATATGGCTCTATTAAATTGTTTTTTAGATCAGACGAGTTGTTGAAGAATGTGATGAAATATTCCAAAAGCTTGAACAACAAGGTTTGCTTGATCTCAGCACCAGATCGAGCAGCATGCCTGTTTTGGAGGCTATGAACAACGAAGTTGCTGATTCCGATGGATGTGATGTGCTTCAAGATTTGCATGTCGATGGGCAGAAGCAAAAATTCGACATTTCAGTGGATAAATCACAAGTAGAAGATCTCAATATGTCAGAGCTAGCTGCAGTAAGCTTTGTTTTTTATTTAATCGTCATTATAAGTTTAATATGTCAGATGAATCAATCTATTAACAACATACTGTACCATTCTCTTAATACTTCTGCTGAAATCGGAGAAACTAGAGTGAGCATTTGTAGTTTTTCTTTTTTAAAAGTTATTTTTAGGTTAAACTTGCTAGTGTTCGTGCATTAATTTCTAATATGTTCAATCGTTTGAAAGGCTCTGCAGCTTTATTCGAAGAAATTATTGAATATGTGAGTAAGCTTTTAAAATGTTTGATTTGATCAAGTTTAGTTATCCGAGGGTGATGAGGCCAATAGGGAACTTGCTGACAAAATCAGCAAGATGTCTTTGGAATGGTCCAAAGCTCGCCAAGATGCCGAGGATGTTTCCAACGTCATCGACTGTATGTTAATTAAATCAATTTTTTTGCAACGTTTATGTTTAGATGCTGACAACAGTGTTGCTCATCTTCAAACGCAACTTTCTGTTTTGGAAAATTCTTTGAATGAATCGTCCTTCATCTTCGAAGCAAGTAGACGCGTGACTTTGAACCGAACGGGAGGTGCTGATCTGAACTTGAGTCGCAATTGTAAGGCATTAGGTCAATCAACATTTTATAAGAATACACTTTCAGTGCATGTGTCTGTTCTCGAGAATCAGAATCTAGCTTCTGCTCATAATGAGCTCGTCAGTCTCAGAGATAAATACGATGAAGCAGTTAAGACTATTGAAACCCTGAACGAGTTGATAACTGCTCTGAAGGAAGATAAGGCAAATGTAGGGCTTTAAAGATATGTTAATTGAGTATTATCTTTCAATTTAAGCTTACTTCAAACCTCGCAATGGCCAACTCGAGCGTCGATGTTATCAGAAAGCATTTGAATGAACTTGAACTTGCTAATAGCAATCTTCAATCAGAAAAGGATGAGTTCAGTGCTCTTTGTGCAGGGTATCAACAGAACTCTAAGCACATTACATCGAGATTAGAGGTATTCTACTTCTTTATGGAAACTGAATTATACTATAATGCTCCTTTAAGAATATCCAAATGGAAAACGAATCACTTCGTGATCGGTTATTGAGTTTGGAAACTCTTAATACTAACCTAAATTCTGATATCGCTCAATATAAAGAGATGGAAGAACAATTGAAGGGACAAATGCAAGCTATTGAGGAAGAAGTAACTTTTTATCATTTTCTTATGCACCTCATTTATAACTTATAGAAGCTAGAGCTAATAGAAAACCTCAATGATTTCCGTAAAGAGCTTGAACACTACAAACATACTGTTGAAGCCAAAACATCAGCAAACACAAAGTTGAAGGAAGAATACAGCGAGTTAAAGGTATTGCGGAAGTTCTAACCTTAAACTTCTTATTTTCTTCTTTTAGGTGGAAGTTGAACAAGTTTCCAGAGAATTAACCAAAGCCAAGGATGTTCTTCATTCATTCGAAAAAGATATGGAAAAACAACGTCGCTATTTCGAGGAAGAAATTCGTGCCCAAACTGAAATTGCCCAAGCTGCTCGAGACAATGTAAAATTAAATTTTAATCCGACCGTATTATCGAAAAATCGTTCAGGCTAATGACCTTGCTCAACAGATGATGGAGAAAGAACATTCGTTGATAGGCGATAGGCAAAGCAAATTTGGTCTCATTGTCGGTAATGATGAACGTCTTTCCCTTATTAACAAAAGCGACCAAGTAAATACACTTTCCCCTCATTCATCCATCGAACGTTTTTTTTTGTAGAAAACCAGGGCTTCTCAAACTGATGATGATGGATTGGCTGAAATAGCTACTGAATACTTAAATTTGTATATTAGATTGGCAACATCTGTTAGAACATATCTCGGCTTTGGAGATCGTAAATATGAAACTGAGCCAGAAGGGTAAGAAAAATGCGATTCTTCATAAATAATCTTTTGAGTCTTCAGCAATCAACATCATTTGGAAGTCGATTTAGTTGAGATGGAAGACAAACTTAAAGCTTACTGTAAACAGTATGAAGAGAATGTGGATAAACTATCTCGTGCTACTGATAAGCTTATGGAAATTGGAGACATTAACGATACTAATAATCAAGGAGCCAACATAAGTGACATTCCTCATTACCAAAAGACTAAAATTGAAGAAGGCCGTCGTGTGTCACCATTAAAGCAACTGTTATATGCTCTTACTATGCAATCCGTAGATTTGGTTCAAAATGTGAAACTCCTTCACAAGCATTTGGTTTGATTCCTTTGCATTTAAATCATTTTGCATTGCATTTAGGATACCCCCAAAAGAGGAGAAATCGCTCTGAAATTGCTTAGTGATGCTCGCAATTTAAGAAATCAATTAAATGATAACTATGCTTGTTTCCAAACTAAAGACAAAGAAAATGACACCAGTTTGATATCTCATAATGAAGTAGTTCAGAAGGTTTTTTTTATCTTGTAATCGTCATTGCCTTAATTGAAATATTTAGCTCGATCATGCTGAGAAGGTTAATGCTGTCCTATTTGCCGGCTTAAAACAAGCTAATGACAAACTAATTGAATTGGAGAAAGTTGTCGTGAGTCTTTCTAATTAAATTTCCAAAGTTCGAAAAATGATTTTCAGCCTAAGAGTAATAAAGCAGTGATTGAAAAAATCTCCAAAGAGATGGAAAATATCGCTAAAGTCATGGGATCAGCTCAGATGTCTTCTAAGAATCTCTCACTAACTCGCAAGCCTGTAATGAAGCCTATTACGAAGAACACTATGTAACTCATGTTCCAAATGATGCTCAGTTTAAGCAGAACTGCACAATTGTAGATATTTTTCCAAACTTACTTTCTTTTTTAAAATCGATAAAACTTTTAATCACATAAATGAATTAATGCAAGATTTACCGCCTACTTTTACTAATTTTCTATATGTGTCCTCTCTTCTAAAGGAAACCGAATAAGTTTCTGTTCCATCTCCTTTCCTTTTTTTATTTGGTTTGTTTAGTTGTTTTCTTCATGTAATTGATCGCCGGCAATGCGTTGTCGTTCTTGATGAATAGTTTGAGAGGAGGGAAGGATAGAATCAGATTAATTGGATTTATCCCCTTGGTTTAATGATGTTTCAGATTGGAAATATTGCCTAGATTTCTTTAAAGGTTTGCTCCTGAAATGATTAAACCATTCGATTCATTACGTGCTCTCACTATTTAATCTCATGAAGTTTGGAATCGGGAATTCTGATTTCAGAATGCCCTTAACGTCCATTCTGTTTATCAGCACAACACTGTTGCTAATTGTTATAGTTCTGATTAATATTTTCATGGGCTGGATAATACTACGAAGATGGAACTATTTCAAATGTTCTTTCTTCAGAATTTATTTAGTTACTACGGCTGTGGTTCGTAGTTTTTGTATCTGACGGCTTTCTCTTATCAGCATTGTTTTCAGAATATCGTCAGTATTGCAGTACAGTTTCCAGCATATCGTCTACCGTTCCACACATGCCAAGATTGTTTTTTGTCATTTTTTTTTCAAAATAAGCATTTCATTGGATTGGAAATTATCAACTTTCTCTATGTTCATTGTGCCATAATTCAATATAATTTATGCTTGTTGCTATCATTCAATAGAGTTTATACTCTTTATAACCCATCATCTTGTGAAAAGGTGAAACATTTCTCACCTGTCTATCTTAATTGCATTCTTTTTTACTTCTGAATTTCAGAAATGGAGACATATGTTTCTGATATTTATTCTGCTAGCCTTGTTTGCGCCACTGATCATAGACTATCCTATGTTAATATCTGAATCATTTTATCAGTATGTGGAAATATTGGATAAATATCAGACGAGATCAACAGCGGTTTTTGAATAAATATCCTTTTATAGTTTTCATATATTTTTCAATTTTCAGTATTCCAATGAACTATTTAATGGAATTATCATATACAGCGCCATAATAACTTTTATTAATTTCATTCTTAATGTTCTGTTGGGATTTTATCTGTTCTCGGTCATTAAGCTTTACTTTTGGTTACATATAACATGCTGTATTTCTATTTTAGAAACGTCATCGTCAAATCAAAAGATCAGAAAAACAACTCTGTATAATGACAATTGCTTTATTCATACTGCAAGTTTTGAGTTTACTTCGTTTGGTAAGCAGCTTGAGCAACCTTTTCAAAGCGTTAAAGCAATACGCTCTTACAGATTCTCTGTAATGTATACAACGATCATGAAGAACGATATTCGTTCGTTAATCAGTTGTTAGTGTATTTGGAACCGTTTTTTCTCGATCTCATGGTTTCATTTCCTCCCATCATTCTTGTTTCATGCAACAGGATAATTCAACATCAAATTTGTGATGTTTTACTTCGAAATGATAAAGTTCAGTTATTCGTAATGGTTTAAAAAAGCATTTCGTTTCTCTTAAAACAAAAGAAATGAAAATTTGATTCATTTATACATTAGTTTCATTATATTTTCAGACATGTTTCATAATTTTTTTTCTTTAATTTAGAGTCAGTTATCGGGTATTATTGATAATTTAATTAATATTATAATTTGTACAAATATTTTCTTACCTTTTACAATATATCATCATAAAGAAAAAAAAAAGAATTATTTTTGCACGTAGTACTTTATACCGTCATAGATGATTGAGACTAAACATCTCTTATTGTAGTATAGACTAGCATAAGCAAACTTCAAAAAAAAAAACAATGTTTTGAATGGGAAAACATTGTTGAAAATATAGTTTTCTGTTAGTCACTTCTGAAACTTAATGTATAAACATGTCCAGTTTCATTTGCCTTTTGCGTCTCTACATATTCATTTGCTTTAATTGATTTTATAAATTCATCTTCTGGTTTTGTTCTAATTCTAATTAATTTGAATAAACTTTGTCCTTTATTTTGATGTACATGCACGCACGTGAATAACACGTAAAAATGGTTGCATGTGTCAATTAGCATATTTGCATTTTTCATTATCTTGACGTCGATGAACGGTTGCACTCAACAGCTCTTAACGATTTCTAGAAAACTCAGGTATTTTTAAATTTTTTTTTATAATTTTCTGTTCAAATAATTGTTTATCTCAATGTTGTTTTAAATTTTTTTGTTTTGTTCTTTTACCGACTGGTGCTTTAGCCTGTTCCATTTCTGCAATTCATTGATAGGCCATCAGGTGTTTACGCAGTGGCCATCATCACTCAACAATCAGTGGCGAAGTTAGAAAGGAAATTCCAGCGCTATTTGGACTTCCCTTCTCTCTTTCACTCGTTCCCTCGTTTGCTCTCTATTTTTCTCTCTGTATCATCTTCTCTCTATCATTGCCTCTCTTCTGTACCTATTATCTCTCTTTTTGTACATACCCTCGTATACGTATAGCCTTGAATGTCCTTTCTCTTCTTTTGCATCTACACTTCTCTACTTATTCTTGGATATAAAACAAATACAACGCTAACTTATGCGTAAGTTCTTTCTGTTATACGTTAAGATTATTATGAATTTACTTATGTTGCTCTTTCTCTCTCTCTCACTAATTCTTTACCATTTCTTTCTCTGTTGTTCCTCACCGTTCAGCCTCTTTTCTTGTACAGAGCCATCTTAATAACTTTCTTCTTCACTGCTCTCTTGTTAGGGGGTTATGATTTTTGTTGTTGTAATATGTTAGATCTCATATGTATATATAAGCAAAAACTTTAAAGTTACAATTTTCTATTCTCTATACTCTATCCTACCAGCAAAGATTCGCTTGAAAATTAACTCGAAACTAGTCAAAACTTTCCATTTTTCATTTTTTTTACATCCCCACCGAAGTTATTAGGAACATAATGTAAATTTGTTGTGGATGTCCACTTTCACACACATTTTCCTCATTCCGTGATTTTCTTCTCGCCTTTTTTCTCTTGTATTCTCATCTTCTCCTTTTCTCTCTCTCTCTGTCTATATGCATCCACAATCCATACGTACGTCTCATTTGAACTTTGTTTGTCTAGGTTGGGGTCATACATGAAAACCATTCGAAAGACCTACTTGTGTGTTAGAATTTTCGTGAAATTTTAATAAGCCATCATCTACATACACACACACACACACACACACATACACAGAGAATTTGATCACGTTTCGTGTCATATTCGTCGTAAATGACCAACCTTTATCTATATTAGATCCATGCTTTATACCTCAGAATCAGGTTAATTTCTTTTGAAACAGAAGAAAAAAATATTTATGCTTTTTATACTGTTTTCGAAAAGGTTCTTCACTTCTTTCGTCTTGTCCTCATTTGTGTTGTGAGATGAACAGTAGCGTAGTGCTACATCTTGATCGCTCATCGCTTTCATAGCTCATCTTTCATCTATATGGATCGCTCATTTCTTAACCGTCAGCTCTATTATTCTTTTTTTCTTTTTCTCAACTTCATCTTCTACTGAATTTTTATACGTGAAGCCACAAAAAAAATTGCCGCAAGACATTATGTGGTGAAGGATTTAAAAAAAAACCCGAAGAACAGGTCTTGTTTGAAATGGTATCAGCCCCCGTTCACTAGAACTCAAGTGGACTGACGATCTTCGGGAACTGTCCTCTTCACACCCTTTTTATGAATTTTCTAACCTTCTGATTTAGAACGTATTTCAAGTTCTACTTTACTAATTCAGGTATTTTGTAAGTTGTATGCTCATATTATCCTGTATTTCAACTTAAGCTTATTTTCATTTCTTCCACTTTGCTCTAAGGCCTTGTTCTCTTTTAAAACTTGAAAATCACATTATACATTATACTTTCTATAACCACAACGTCACAACATCTTGATTCTGCGTAAATGATTATTCATCATAATCATCTGTTAATAGTTGGCTCGTTCATGCCCGTTATAAGCCTAAGCTGCTTGTAGAACTAGCTGGTGTTTTCACTGTTCCGGTTAGGTTTGCACATTTGTCCTTACAGCTTTCTTAGATTCTATTTGCTATTTCTCAATAATTGAAAAAATAAGTTTTTTCTTTAATTGTTCTTCTTCACAGTCTATGTGTGGATTATCCAAACGTCGTACGATAGTCATAAAACTTTATGAGAATATGCTCTAAAAAGTTCAATTTCCTCTCTAAAATCTGATCTCTTGTCTCTTTGAATCCATACATCAACAATTTCTTTGTCTTGCTCTCACAGATTGAAACTTAATGTTCAATATCTTCAATTGCTTTAATAATGCCATTTCGTCCACTGTTGCAAACTTGATATAACAATATAGATTATTTGAGCATTTTCGCTCCGTCTCTGTCAACTGTCAATATTCTTCTAAAATCTGCATAACTTGGACAGTTTCGTGTTTATTCTGAAGGCTTTCGTCTTGCGTCGTCGGACAGTTTCCGGCTTTTCCATCGTCCTTTCGTAATCTGTTGTCTAATCCTGGCCTGTTCGTTCCACCACGTCCTCCACCGTTGGTCATCAGCTACATCGGGCAGCGTTGTGACGGCCATCATGACCACCGCATCGACCAATGAAGTCGAGGTTGATGATGCTATAACTGCCTTGCCTTTCATGTGCTGAATGCTGATGCTACAGCTTCTGTTGATGTAGTTTTGGTGATTCTGATTGTAGTAGACGAATGAAAGAACAATTTAATGGCTCTTTGCGGCTATTTTAATCTTTCTTTTTTTCTTTTTCATCATGATTCGTCTCAAATCATGTTCAAGCCAGCTGATTGTCAGAGACATTATTCGATGTCCGCTTGATTCATCTTTATTTTTTCCTTTTAAAACATGCTTCATCTTCATGTATCACAATCACATGTTTTTCTTCATTAATTTAAGACATGGATATTAATCTATTTGATAAGTTATAGCCTTGTTCAAGCTTCACTATGATTAATCTCCAAACTCCAAATTGAATAACATAGTTGATACATATGCCTTACTAATTTCCTATCGTATTTTAATTTTCTATTTTACCTTTTACCATTTCTAAGCCCCTGTCTTTATCTCTCTTTCTCTCTCTCTCTTTCTCTCTCTCTTTTTCTCCCTCTGCTTCTTCTTCTTTTTTCCCCTCTCTCATTCTTAGTATCTCTCTATCCCTCAACTCTATTCTCCCTTTTTTACCTCTTCCCATACATTTCTCTTCCTCATTCGACCAGTTTGCCCAATTGTTATTCTCATAAATATTACCACTTTTCAGCTTTTTCTTAACGTTTATACAGCCTAACTCAATAAAAACTTTACTTTGAGATCAACAAACTTACTGACCGTATAGAATTACCTTTTTCGATGTCCGATAGTCTTCTGTCTGTCAACCAACCTTCGATCTATCCGTTATTCAAGCTCGTATACTTCCGTCTATCTCATTCATTTGTCCGTTCATCTCTATGCCTTACTCTGATTTACAGAGCTTGTTCAACAATTACAATAATATTTCTTTTTGAGATAGATCGTGTCAGAATCTTATTCTTCTGTATTTGACTGTATAATTTGATTCTCTTCTCTGCATATCGCAATTGGATTCGAGCAGAACCTTGCAATTCTCCCACTTCAGATTCATTGTTCGTACATTCTCATCGGACATCTTGTCTTGCAAATGTTTCCTATCAATTCTCAATCAAAAATATTTCTTTTGAGATATTTGAGCACGAAGAATCTCACGTATGAGCAGATTCTACCAACTTTACTCATCACTTTTTCCTCCTTACCATATTTGCTCATCTAGTCGTGCTTCATTGCCAATTCTGTATTAACAATAGGCGATTTGTTTGTCAAGCGGATGTCTTTGGGTCATCACGTCTTGTTGTATTCCTTGAAAATTTAATTATTTTTTCCCGAAAATATAAAGAAATATTCATTTCTTTCTCTTAACCAACCTTTTCCAACATATCCTAACATCGAATGACCCTCACATTCTTCACCAATTATCTAAATTTGTCAATTTCTCATCTGCATATTCAACGACCTGTGTAATTTAACTGTAAAATAGGAGGAAAGCAATTGGAAAAGAGTCACAATTCACGTGTACATCAGCATTGGATTAAATCTAATTATGGGAAAATCGCTATAGAACAATGCTATCGACATGTTCTTTCTATAAACTTGCCTTGAGGCGATTTGATTCTTTTTTTTTTTCTTTCTGTGACTGACCAACTAACTGACAACGACAGCGACAAGAATTAGCCTTCTCTCACGACGACTACGATGACTAGCGATTGAAACTATTTTGTGTATAAGGTCATAAACGAGCTCGTGGTGTTTAATGGAATTTTGATTGTTTTGTATTGGAAAATTTTGAAATTCTCTTTTTCTCTTTTTGTAGGCCATACATGCATGTAGGTATACATAGTATATAGTGCTTATAAGAAATAAAAACCATTATTTCTCTCTCTCTCTCCCTCTTTCTCTCTTCCTCTCTCTTTCTCTCTCTCTCTCCCTCTCTCTCTCTCTCTCTCTCTCTCTCTCTCTCTCTCTCTCTTTTAGTTTCTACTCATCATCATATCCTTGTAACAATCCGTAAAGGTATCATTTGAAGTATCCGCCTATTCTTCTCCAGATTATGGCTTTCGTTGTTCTACAATCGATTTCTGATCGTCTTTTCATCATTAATTTAATGAGACGACAACGATGACGATGTCTCTCTGACTTCAGAAGAGATTGTTTGCGTATTAGAAGGTAGCCACAAGAAAATGGAGTTGCTGACGAAAGGTTATGGATGGAATCATCTACATCTCTCACGCGAACTCACTATTCCCTTCTTCCAGTTCTTTGATTTCAATTTCAATTTTTCTTTTCTTTATTTCAAATGCATTTTTTTTCTTTTCTTACCTCAAAATTTAATTTTCAATGTGAAAATGGTTATGAACTTTACATTTTTTTTGATGATAACCTTCTCTTCATAATTTACCACCAAAAACCATTATGAAGGTGCACGTGGGTTTGTTCAACGTCCTTGTTCTTTCTTCTTCCTGTTTTTTCTAAAACTTTTTTTTCTTTCTCGTAAGAAAAAGGAATTATATTTGAAGTATAAATGATTTCCTATTTTCACTTAATTCTTAAAAAAACCCAAAATAAACAGATGACTGATGAAAGTACATCTTCATCAGCAACAGCAGCAACAACAACAGCAACAGTAGCAGCATTATCATCATCCACTATTCTTTTTCTTATTAAGTCTGATTTATCCAGTTCGTCTTCTGACCGGCTTTTACCATCCATATCTCTAAGCCTAATATGAATTTTTCTTTATTCTTATCAGTCATCTTAGAAAAACATACTAAAACAATGTTTTCATTTTACTTTCTCACAATACATTATCTTCCACGTTTTTCTATGAATTTGTTTTCTGATTTGAATATTTTTTGTTTAATTTCTTATCTATTTACTATTATTTAATCAATTTTTTTATAAAATTATGTTCAATGTGTATGTTTTTGGGTATTTTCTTTCGAACATTGTATGGTTTGTACTCAATGACCCACTTTTTCATAATGTAATGCTGATGATGAAATTCCTGGCACATATACTTGAGTTATTTCAAAATTTTTGAACTTCTTTCTCTTAAATTTCCTTTCCTCTTCTTTCTGTTCCAGTCAAGCAAAAATTTATTTGGCTCATTGAATGATTCTCTCATGAATAGTATGATATGGACATGAAATCCGATTTAACCTTCACTTCAATGTTCTATTGACTACAAGTTACTGCGGAATACCGATTGTGTTCGTGAACTGATTTGGCGCATTTTTTTTCTGCCGGAAAATCAGAAATGTATAGATTTGAAAAGAAGGAAGTATCTATGTCTCACATTAGAGATAAACCTAAAGAGAGAAAGAGAGAGAGAAAGAGAGAGAGAGAGAAAGAGAGAGAGAGAGAGAGTGGTATACTTTGTGAGAGAGAGGGAGAAGGGGTAGAAGAGAAATTCATGTAAATGTTTATATGAATATATGAAGAGATCAATAGAAAATAAGCTTTATCCTATAGATGGATCATTTATTACGGATATGAATATCTTCATACAGCCAATTGTATTCAGTTTTACCATACATGGTTGGTCTTCTGGGTCACACGCAAGCCGGATAGAACACAGGATTTGTGACTTTGATCTACCCTTTTCAAATGTTGTCTTCAGACAGATCTGCAGCCCAAGTCTGTAATTATTTGGACGAGATAGAACTACCTAGCTAATACCAGTAGTAGTAGTACTAATAGGTATAGTAGTATTAGTAGGCTAATGCCAGGTAGTAAGAGTAAGAGTTTGAGAGGGAAAATATTTTTTTTTTTTTGAGAAATATCGTATTTTCTCTTATTCGATTAACATAGTAAGTGCGTTCTAAGTATTTGAATTATTGAAATGAAATAGATTTCTAAGTTTTAAGCATAATGTTGTAGAATATGCTGATTAATAAACTTTACAATTCAAATAATTTCGATGATGATTGAGGCTTAAGATTCAGAAGGTTGATGTCCATTTTCATAGTTTCAGATGAAAATAGATTGACAGAACAGCTTTTGCTATGTATGGACGTGGATTACAATGTTAATTCACCAACAAATCCAGACTGTAAATGCTTGAGTCATTAGGTTCTCGCAAGAAAACGCTTTCGATTAACCGGTTGAAACGTTTTTTTTTTGAAATTCTTCAAAATAATTTGTCTTTCTATACTTAAGACAACAAAATATTTTTATAAAATAATAAAATTTGAAAACATTATATGCTTGACTAGACTTGAAGCAAAGATTGAACTGTTGAGTTTTTGATTTAATTTGTTTTCTCCCAATTAACTTCCTTCTGAATTCATTTAATAGGATTACATCATGATCATTATTCTCTTCATATCTCATCATTTATTTTGATTTTGATTATTATTTCTTTTCATAATGCTTCTTAAACCATATGTTTTCATTCTATATAGCTTTACTACTCAATCAACATCATCAATATGATGACGTTGATTGAAAACTATTGAAGTTGAAAGTTTAAGAATGTTTCTTTTCCACTTTTTTTTCCGCCAAATCTCATACCATCACCTCATAAAGCATGTACTAATCTGAAGCTTTAAAAGCCAGTTTTCAATCGTTATTGAATATGATTTGAGGATGATTCGAATATACTTGAACGGTGTATAAACTCAAGACGACATCTACTGATTTCATTCCCTTTCAGTCATTTTTTTATTTTATTTTTTCAAGTTCAATTTCATTATGTGAAAATGAAAGTTAAGCCTATAAAGTAGAATATTTTTGTATTAATATATGAAAAATATATTCAAAGTTTTGTGACCTTCTATTACCTTTGTAAGTTTATATTGAAGATAATTCTTCTATTATCATTAATAGTATTCAAATATCTATATACATATATGATTTCTTATCTTTTCTATTTATTTCTTAATCTGTCTGTTTACAATATATTTTATTTGATTATTTATATGAATATTCATCAAATTAACTATTATTTTATAATTTTAAATCAAAATAAAATTATAAAAAATTGTTATAATATGACGTCATTCATTAATTTCATTTGGATGTTGTATTTGATTATCGTTTTCAGGTTACTATGTTTCTTCATTTTCTTTTTCATTTATCTTTTCAAGTTTTTCAATTAATCTTATTTTGATTTATTATTAGCTATTATATAGTATCTCTAATTAAAGATATGATGATTATATCCTTTTTATTTTATTTTTTTCTTTAGTTTTCTCTTGATAACGATATACATAGATTAAACTATCTTTCACATACATAGCTATACTATACGTTATTCATCAATCCCTTATTCATTATGACATTTCATTTTGCAAAACTATATGTCAGATAGAAACTAACGAAATTATTTACTAAATCTTCAAGTTCTATAACTACTTACTTCTTACTTACAACTTGAATATTATAATATAGCCTCAGGTTGTTTTACGCTCCAATCACAACTACATCTTTTTTGCTTTTATTGTCTCATTCGCTTCATCTCTATTCTCATCCTGTCTATATTCATCTGAATCTTAGTTGACCGCTTGTCTCTTCTATCTCAACAACTTAACTGTATGGCTTCTAGCCACTGGTGGGAAAACGAATAGAGCGACAGGTGTTGTTGGCCTGTTTATGACCCAATATGAACATTGACATCTTAATGTACCCTCAGGCGCATATAGTAAGTAGTATTGGAGACTAAAGTATCATCGTTTTTAATCGGTCCATGTTCCCCTTTTCTACATCATATTTGTCCATATTTGCTTGCACAACATGTGTTTACTAGAGTCACGTCTAAGATTTGCAGACAGTTTCTCACTCTTCATAGTTTACTTTGTTTTCACATTCCCTCCATATCAATATTTTATGAGAGAGAATAAGTATAAATAAAGAGAAAGAAAGATAGAGATAGAGAGATAGAGAGAGATAGAGAGAGATAGATAGAGAGAGATAGAGAGAGATAGATAGAGAGAGAATAGAGGGAGATTGCAGAAGTGAATTATCGTATCTCCAATCCATTAGTTTTTACTTTTTGTATTTCAACATTTTTCATATTATACAAAGATATATCACATAACTTATTCTATGCTTGAACATCATTCTCATTCTGATCTACAAGCCTCATCATTTCAATGGATTTTTTCTATTTAAAATGAAAACGACAAATTGCAAAATGAATGTGGTTTCGATAAAGCAATCTTGTATTCGTTCTTCTTCTTGTTCTTTCAAATTTTCGTATTTCGTTGTCAAACCATCTGCCCAATCTATCTCAATCGTCATTTCTCCTGATGGCTATGTTTCATCTGGGAAGATGCTTCTAATTCGAACCTGGCTAGTAACCTTCTCCACCTTGTTGCCTCTCTCTATTTCTCAATTTCTTTGTCCACCCCTGATTAATCCGTCATATCGTCTGCCGTAGCTATACGATCCCACTTTCATTTATTTCCCGCTTTTTCGTCATTTTTTTCTTTTTCTATTATTTTTTGGAACTAAAAAATAGCAAAGAAAAGGAAATACTCTTTCAATTTAGCCATTGAAATAACCTTCTTATTCTTTTCCTCTCGAGCGGTGCTTTCATTTTTTCGATTATCTAAACAATATTTCCGACGGTTCCAGCCAGCCTGTCGAAAAATGGCTTTTTGTTGGCAATTAGTCCAGTTATATCCTTCAGTTCGTTTTGGCATTCAGATAAAAGATGTCCTTTTAAGGACCTACACACCACACCACACACCTTTCAGCCTTCTCTGTCAGTCAACGCTCAAGGCCAAGTCTCAACAGGGTTGTATGCTCGTCGTATCAGCTAGGCTTGAAGGTGGCTTGAGGTTGAGATGAAACGCGGTACATGACGATTTTCTTACGATCAAACCGATAATAATCACGTAAAACTTGACGACTGAAGCTTACATACTGCAAACAATGCATCTACTGATGGCATCCTTTTTCTCTTCATCTCTCCAAGTCATTTATATGTTTTCTGAAGAATTTTCAGTTTTTTCTGCGTTTGTTTCTCATATTGTTTGCCTGTCATTGATGATAAATGAAATTTGGAAAGTATTTGGCTTAGTTCATGTCATTCAGCACCATTCTCACAGCCTATCATTCACCTTCTCTACATGTCCATCCATCATTTGAATATATTCACTTGATCTCTCTATCGACCTCCTACCATCCTCTTATATCTCTCAGTACCTATCTTCTCTTCCCATACAATAATTCAAAAATAATACTTAATTACTATATGGATTGACAAACTATAGAAATTGAAGTGGAAAATGAAAAGGTTAGAATATTCAGATTTATCCAACAGATTTGGTAATTATGGTTTGACCACTATGATTTTATACTATGTTTCAATCTCTTTTTCAACCTCATCCTCTCTCCTCATTCCTCTCTCTCTTGCTCTTTCTCTCTCTCTTTATCTCTCTCAATCTCAATCTCAATCTCTCTCTATCTATCTATACCTCTCTCTGCCTTTCTCATCCATTCATATACAGCTTTTCGTCCGGTTTATCTTGCTATACATACCAGTTTTTTCTATATTTTATCATTAGTTTTAATTTTCTCTCTCTCTCTCTCTCTCTCTCTCTCTCTCTCTCTCTCTCTCTCTTTCTATCATGCAACTTTTATTTTCTTTACGAGATGATATATAGTTTGAAGTTTTTATTTCATTACAGATTCTACAACGATTTATCCTGACTATGTGATGCCATCGACACCATCACGACCAGAATTAGCATGGCTCTTTCCAAAAGAGGTTTGAATCTTATTTCAACTTTGCTTACACAACATTATCATTTACAGCTCACGACCACAACTTCTCCGGGCACAGCACCGTATGCTTCAGCTGTTAATTGGTCATTCGTGGCAGACCATTCTTTAATATTAATTGGAATTTTATTTGTAATAATTAATATTAAAATTATAATAATAATTATTATTTTTATAGATGATTGTATTGGCAGTTTCTTTAATAGCAGTTTTTGTACAATATCATTGTCAACGCAAATCTAGATCATCATTAGCACATACACCATCTCAATGGACTACATGTAGCACAGGTTCGTTTAATTATTTATTTATATCTTATAAATTAAAACAAAAAATTTAATTAATACGTCTTCTTATACTCAATATTTCATTTTATTTCGAGAATTTTTGAAAAAAAAATTTTGTTTATTTGAAATTATCAAAGTAATTGCAACCGGTTTATGTGCTGTTCGAATGATACAATGTGAGGATTTTCACGTCAATTTCACGTATCATTACATCTTTTCGTATATTATGCGGCAAATTATATAAAATTTAAATATTTTAAATTAAAATACGAATAAAAGAAAAGATGAAATGTTTTCTTTTTCATTCATAAGTATTTTTGAAATTGAAATCAAATATTTTCTAAATTTTTGTAAACTAGATGAAAGCCGGCAGGTAAGCAGACAAGCAGGCAACACACATACACAATAAGATAAGTGCTCCTGTCACAAGCTGCCTGCCGGCTAACGATAGATCTAGAATTTACATAATATTTTCATTTGATTTTCTTTTGTAACTATTATATATTTTATTTTTAAAATTATAATAATTATAATAAATAATAAAATGAAAAAATGAAAACAAATCTATGAAACTTGTTGAAAAAAAAATGTTTTTTTCGCTGTTTGTTTATAACAAAAAATGTAAACAAATAAATAAGCAATAATAATAATAATACTTGTAGTAGTCATTGAAAAGAAACAGCTGAACCAGTTGAAACAAGTTTTTAACTTAGAAAAGTGAGGGAAAGAAAGACAAACGCTTTTACAATCCTTTAGGTGATTGTGTATATAGAGTTATGATGACCATTAACTATACATAAAATAGAATATATATATAGTTACTATAGCTATACATATATAGATAAATAGTTATGATTATAGATTGTAGTATTAATGCTATGACTTTATGTTTTCAATACTCGTGTTCAGAAAAATAAAACGAGAGACCTGACCAGATCTATTACAAACAAAGATTGAACCAGATCTCTAGCAAAATGAGGCAAAAAGAACTGTCTAATATGAAAACGTCAAGATGATTTGAAAAAAATATTATTTCTCGCTCTCAAAATTCTATTTTGATTTGCTTTTGTGAGCCTGCCGTCGACTCATTGTAGTATGCATAGTATGTGTCTGAAAGTCTGTTTCCTTCAAACGTCACTTCTGCCTTCTCTCTCTCTCTTTCTTTCTCTTTCTTTCTTTTTGACTCAAAGTGTATGTATGTGCAAGATGAATAGTTCTGACTCATCAGATTCATAATATGAAGAAAAATACAATGAAAATCAAAGTTTTATGTAGGCTTTCAACTAGAACCAACCAATCATTTATTGTTTCATTCTTTTCCTCATTCTCTAGATATCAGTGTTCATGTATTTCTATATTTACATGGATTCATTTAGTATTGCTTACACTAAAACTTGAAGAGTAAGCTGCAAATGATGTGACAGTAATACGAAGCTTATCGACTCATTAACCATATTTGTATGTTCATGCGGCTGATCTCTCAATGAAATGTTTGCATTTAATTCAAAAAAAAAATTTCTGCACTAGCTTCCAGTGGTTTTTTTCTGATCAGTTATCTCTCTCTTTTTCGAATTCTACCTCACTCGCATTATACTTATACCTTCATTCCTTCAATTTTCCTTTTTTTTTTTGAAATTTTGATTTGGAAAATTCAATTTCATTTTCTTTACGAATTCATGTGAATCTTCATTTTTCTTACTGTAGAATCTTCTTATAATCCTTAAGTTGTATAGCTAAAGAGAGGTGTGGACTGTTGCCTTTAGCGAACTACGTTGCCGGTGTTGTGCTTGACGTCAAGCACTCCGTGCATGTTAATCCTGCCTGTCGGTAAAGCTTGTGATGATAAATGTCGGAACAACCGTTCATCCACCATAGACAGATTGAAGAGCAACGAATGTAAGGAAGAAAGACAGGTAAGGTAGCATAGAGAGAGAAAGAGAGAGAGAGATAAGGAAAGTCTCATCTTCTAATTGCATCTTGCGGAATTTGTTGCTGATTGCTGTCCCTCGTACTGTTTATCAGCCTCAGTCTCATGTGTGCTGACACAAAATCACAGTGTTCTGTAACTTCAGCTTTCTGTCTCTCACATCTCTTAGCACCTCCACATGAATATGAATACTCTCCTTCTCATATCACATCTTCTCTCGTTTAGTTTTCTCTCCTTTCTCTTCCCCATTTTGACTGTTTCTCTCTCTCTATTTATCTCTCTCTCTCTCTTTCTCGTTCTCTTCATCATACACAGAGAAACTGGATGAGCCCGGGCGCACCCTCAGACAACATAGAATACACAAAGTCGTGGAGCTCTGATACACCTTTCTCTCGCAAGCGCGCGAAGTCGTCGTCTGTGCTTCTGCTCATCGCACTTTTCATCTCATAAATCCTATATCTATTCATCCATATTTGGTAAAACATCGACTAAGTTTATTCTAAGCTTTACCATTGACTAAGTTTATTCCAAACCTGTATATCTCCTCACAGCCTCAAGCCATTGTATTCGCATCTTCTATCTCTCTTATCTCTTATTCATTATTTCGTATGTTCATTCTGATTCTGTGATTCATATTCTCTTATATAATTCTATCACTATTTCTCTAAAAACTTCTATATTCCAGCTATTTGACTGAGGTAGTTAGAAGGTACACACACACACCAATCGAATTCATTTCCTGTCACTGTTCTATTTGAATATCTGATTAACCTGTACGCTTTACTTCTCAACTCAGTCGACCTAACTCGTCGTTTGAACGTGCAACATGACGGATGTCTTTATGAATCCATTATTCGATAGCTCAGATTCTGATTCTGAGCTATCCTCTAGTACTGGACGTGGTCTCAGTCGTTCCATGAGATCGATTCCAATCAAGAGATCCCCGTTTAAGCACAATCATCATCATCATCATCAAGCTTTACCATCATCCTCAAGTGCTATATCGGCCTTAAATCCATATCCATCACGAGGTCCATCATCCAAAAGCTTTAACAGTTCATCAGCATCATCATCCCATCCATCTTCACCAGGTATAGTACAATAATTCGTTTCAAGACACAATTATATACGGTTATAACTTTGTGTTTCATAATCTTTTCTCAGTTATAAATAACTACATGTACATCATAAGGTTGAAGCTATCCTTTTTCATATAGTCTTAGTGTTTTTTTGAAAAATATCGCTTTGAACCGTTCTTTCTTCTTGTTCTTCTTCATTTTCTTGGCTTTTGCTCGAACAAAGCTTTATGCAATTAGTGGCAAAAATAGACAGAAAGACTGTCTATTCTCCGATTTCAAATGCGCTTGTAAAGCATGGATTAAACCAGTTTTTTTCCGGGTCCGTAGCTAAATGGAGGGGTAGTGAGTGAGTTGAAAGAGTTGTTCGTTGTATAATTGTGTGGACGGTGGCCAGCGAGAGCACAAAAGCGATTTGTATAGTAGTTCGGGACTTCTCCATTCCATTTGTCTGTTCATTTCCGTTCCCATCTCATTCCATACAGTACAAATGCTCCAAAATGAATGTGTTCATTCGTTTAAGCAGGTGTATCGTCTATGCTTCATGTATGACTACCATTATAGTGCTCTACTGATGATGAAGTTGTGTTTATTTCAATAAAATCAATCGATAATGTGAAGAGAATCAGTCAGCATCATGTGCTGTAGCATTGTCGATGAGTAGCTGAACTGTATAGTCTTGAGAATTGACCACGTCAAGCATTGCGCTCAACAGCATCATCATTAGCTAAGACGGTATCAGCTGTCAGCATTAGTGATACTCAACCTTTTGCGCATAATCTCTTCGCGACCACTTCTGCTTTGACAGGCCGAAACGGTTGTTTCGGTTTCAGCTCGTCGGTCGGTCCTTCGGTCCGTCAGTCCGTCTCTTTCTTCTGTTTAACAGGAAAGACGAGGAAGTGATGATGAAGAGAATGTTTGCCTTTGCTTAAACATCTTCTGAAGTCGCGAAAGTCTCGTCATATCACAGAAATTTGTTGTCAAATTCTGAATAATATTGTGGAGCAGGAAAAATGACAGAGATAAACAGGATGTGTTCAAGAATTTCATTTTGTAATTAGACATCCTGCAGAGATTTGAGTGCGTCTTACATTGAGCCAGCACAAACTTAGCCAGCGAAACTCACTATCGTACCGCAAATCTGAGATTAAGCTCATCGAAATAAGATGAAGAAGACGAGTTTCAAATAAAAACAGAAAATATGATCTTTAGTTACTTAAATCTTCTTCAATATTTATGTTTTTTTTTCAGTTAGCTCTACCTATTCAAGTTGCGGCCTGTTGCAACTAATTGGATCAGATCTCCGACAAGCTCTCAATGGATTTTTATTGCCTTCAGAAGCTATCGTACTCGAGGCAATTGTTGGCAAAGGTGAGTGAATAAGCAAAAAGCGAAAAAAAGAAAACTTTTTCTCTTTATTCTATGAGAATAAGCTGTGTCAAGTTTTAAGCTAGATGTCAAATTCTGTTTAAATTTCGTATATTTGACTTTCCACTTCAACAAGGTCAACAGCTATCGGAAGCAGAAGCTGCTATTTCTTTAGCTGTAACTTGAAAATGCGTAGTAAGCGTCAGATTTGCTTACGATTGAACGTCAAGGGAAGAGGTCGACGACAACGTTGACGTCGCCGTCGACATCGTCAGCGACGACAGCGACAATATTTCAATAAATTTGTTCTTTCAAGCTAAAGTAACCGAACTCTTCATCCTTCTTGTCGTTCTCATCGCTGTCATCAGTAGTAGATTTCTAATATTGTATGACTGCGAATTTTTATTTGTTTGACAAAAGCCAAATCATACTTTGAACTATCTTAAGATTTGACAGCTTCAAGAAAAGCTTGAAACAAGCTGTTTCACAGGAATATATTTGAACATCATTAATCTGATTTTAGGCTACTTTGGAAATGTTTATCGAGGACGAATGCGTGATCCCATGAACAGATTAGTTCCAGTTGCTGTAAAAACCTTAAAAGGTAAACACTTTGATATTGAAGGAAGATGAGAAGAAAGAGAGGAGGCGACGACAAATGAAAAAAACTTGGACATGAGTGGGCTGAAAACGTTTTTCTTTTCAAGTTTTGCAAAAAATATCTTTCTCTCGCGAAACGCAAGTGAAGTAAAGAGGGGCGAGAATGCAAGACAGCTGGGCAGCAGAGGTAGATGTTACTTGTCTTCCTTCCTTGTTTTTCTGTTCATGATGTCGCCATATCAATACGGCTTTTTTCCATTTAAACATCAAGCTTCTTGATTTAATAAACCGGAAATAAAGCCAAAACGAGAAGGAAAATAGGCGAAACACACCAAATACAGTCTGAAAGCTAATATCAGAAGAGAATTCTGCTTGAGCAGTTGAGCAAATATGATTCACATAACGTATTGTGCCATGAAAAGAGAACGAACTATATATTTCTTTAAAAACTATATAAATACATATTATATTTATATGTATTTATCAAAAAATTATAAATATAAATTGGGTAGGCGTTAAGAAATCTAATTTTAAGTTTCAAATTATGTTACATACTAACTAAACTGATTTTAGGAGAACATTCTAGAGATATAGCACATATTGAAAAATTTTTACGAGAAGGTGTGATTATGAAGCATTTTGATCATCAACATGTTCTCTCTATTTTGGGTTAGTTTTATATTTAATTATTTATTTTTATAGAATATATTTAGGAATTTGTATATCACCTAGTGGAACACCCTGGGTTGTATTACCATTCATGGAAGGAGGTGATCTCAAGACATACATTGCTGATCCTAATAGAGTATGTTTTATCCATTCATCAACTAGCTTGATGCTTTAAGCTTTAAGCTTTGTTCTTTATTTAATATTTCATTTCAGTCATTATGTGTGTTGGAATTACTTGATTTCGCATATCAAGTATCACAAGGAATGGCTTATTTAGCTGCTCTGCATTTCGTACATCGTGATCTGGCTGCCAGAAATTGCATGTATGTTTCATTTTGAAATTATATTAAAATTTGAAAGTGTATTGAGTTAACTATTTGTTAATAGGATATCATCTGAAAGAGTTGTTAAAGTTGCTGACTTTGGTTTAGCTGTTGATTTGTTGGACAAGGAACTTTACATCGATGAATCAGAAACAGGTCAGGGTTTATAACATAAATAATTCTATTATCATGATGACGTATCACTAAAATGAAAGCTGCAAAATGAATTCAAATGGATATATGAACTTTAATGAATTTTAAAGATTTATAATGATGATTGAAATTAAATTTCTTTTTTTTTTATTTACGTGAAATGCGTGGGAAGCCACGTGATTTATTTAAATTAAGCTACTGCTTGATAATAGGTTGTATTCCGTTGTGTATATGCTCATAAAAGATAGCTTATGTTGAAATTACATATAATATCAATTAATATTAATTATATTTCCTCATTTTTTGGTGTTTCAGGACCTGCTCGACTTCCTCTTAAATGGCTGGCACCCGAATCGTTGAGAGATCGAAGAGTATTCAATGCTTCAACAGATGTGGTAATTATTAATATATATTTATATAAAAATATTTTGTACTAACTATATATATATATATAATATAATATATGTATATTTAGTGATATATCTCTGATTTGTAACATAAAAACTAAAATATAAGCTATTACTTCCGTGTTAATGTCAACGTTTTGCAGTGGTCTTTTGGAGTACTGCTCTGGGAATTAATGACAAGAGCAGCATCACCGTATGGAGACATTTCCAATGTGAAAGTTCGTCAGTATTTGGAAAATGGATTACGATTACCACAACCAACGCATTGTCCGGACATAGTGTAAGAACAAAGAACATATATTCTTATTTCTACAATTCTTTCTTATTACCTATTCATTATTTTATAACATTTTCTTTAAATATACATTATTAATTGAATATTAAATAGAAAAAAAAACGAAGTCACATCATTACATGTACTTGCAGTTATAATCTAATGCAAAGCTGCTGGAGATCAGATCCTATTGAACGTCCTGATTTCGCATTTTTAAGTCATCGTCTGCGTACTTTACTTCAGGTAATACTATTAATAATTTATATTTTCACTTTTTTTCTTTTTTTCCTTTACTATGTAGTTTCTTTCTTTTCGTTTTTTTTTGTTGAAAAGATTGATACTATATATAGATATGTGTAATAATTTATTTTGCAGGAACATAGCCCTGAGCCATTTACCGGACGAATACGGCCAGGCAGTGAGCCGTTCTTGCTTCCAGTCCTGCCAGGACGTCTTTTCACCAACTACTTCGCTAGTCAACTTCATCGTTAAACATAAACGGATATCCAACAAGTTTCTTCTTTGGCTATCTATATGCATTTAGTTAGCTTTAAATATTATTTTTTCTTATTCTTTTATGTGTCAAAGATTATATAATGTGTGTGCCAAATGTCAGTCAGAAATCGTTGTCTTTCCTATTTATGACGGTGTATGCTTTCGGTCATTTCTCCAGCTCACATTTCTTCTTATCTTATATTAAAAACTATTGTAATTGTCATTTATGTAAGTACGAATATCATTTTCGGAATCTGGCACAAGTCTCGTCATCATCTCATCTTCTCTCATCCCAGCTTTCAACTGACGTCTTATTCTTTCATATGAGCATGTTTCATAGATATTGCATATACATATGCTCATAGCTGATCAGATCTATTAGTTTTTTTTTATTTTGAACTTTCTTTATAAATTAATATATTATCTGATAATGTTGTGACATGGCGATATGTACATGCCTATCTCATCACCTCCTCAGGGGCGGTATTTGCAACATGGCCATAGCTTTCGACATGAACTATATTACCATCTTCTCCTAGCTTTCTGTTAGAATTTCTCTTCTATCCCTCTCTTCTTCACCCTTTTTCTTTCTTGATGATCTGCTTCATCTCAACATTCAATCCATTCAAAACAAAACAAAGAAACATATTTGCATCAACTCGATCCTATTACGTGTGACATGTCTAATGTGTAGAACTCATCCATATAGAGTGCTCATAATCCTTTTTTCTTATTATTCTATTCAATTCTTTTAATTTTCTTTTTTTTTTCATTTCATTTACCTTATTTGTTCTTTTGATTCACAAGCCATCCTCGACATTTTTTCTTTTTTTTTGTCATTATGCAATCCCATATCTATATGATATAGTAAGCTAAAAGAACTATTTTCTAACTAAAAAAGAAAGAATAGCGAAAGAAAGAAGTAATGCAACTTGATACGGAGAATTATTAGGCTTATTGCTAGTCATATATATTGAATCCAAATCCAGACACCATCATCATCTTCATCTACTAATTAGTCTTACAATTTAAATTTAATTAATATATACATATATACATCTATATATATATATATATATATATATGTATATATGTATTTTCCCGTCAGAAAATCAGGTATTGTGTGTGTCTGTCTATCTGTCTATCTATGTGCTTAACGAAAGTCAGTTAATTCAGTATACTTGTAATCAGTTTTTTTCTTGTTATTTACACATAAAATCATTTAAATAAATCTGTTTTTTTCGATTATTTTTCATTCATTTTTAAACTTAAAATCATATTCTTAAAATCTTTTCATATCATCATAATCATCATCCTCTTTATATAAATCAAATTGAGTACTTTTAAATGAAATATACTTACTTTTTCTTTTTTTTTTGTTATTCAGTTTTTCTTGTTATCTATATTTATATAGATTTATAAGAAACATACATATAGTTAGAAATGGTTAGATATGTGAACATATCTATCATATCGTATATTTACATTTAAATTATTATACAATGATGGGAATAAAAACTTTAATTATAACAATTAATTAATTCTTTTCCATTTTTTTTATTTATTTAATTATTTTGATTGATGAAAAGTAGTGAATTATTGAACAATATTCTTGTTTAAAAGTAAATTAAGCAACTATAATATCAAAAAGTTTATTTCTCATTTTATTTTGAAAGAAATATGTGGATTTTGAAACAACGTTGTTCGTTTGAAATCATAAACTCAAGAAAACGAAAAGTGATCAACGATATTTGAAAAGATTGAGAAAAAGAAAAAAGACGAAACGTTAGAGATTTGAAATGATCTAGAAAGAGAGAGAGAGAGAGAGTACACAAGTAAGATCTATGTGTTGTAAGCAATGAAGTAATGTGACAACTCTCCAAGTTACATTTGGTTTTCAGAACAAAAGTAATTTTTGCAAGAAAACGAAAAGTAAAAAAAAGAAAGAAGATGATATGAAGAAGACAACAAGCAGTCAAATAAATCATGAAAGTGTTTCAAATTGAACAGGATATGCTTCAACAAAGATTACTAGTTCTTCCTAGTATGGTGCTGCATTTCAGTAATATCTTCAAGCTCTACGTTTGCTAGATCTCTCTCCATCCATGATTGTGTTCCTTTTCCTTCTCTCTCTCTCTCTCTCTTGACCCTTTTTTACTTTTTTTTTCTTCTGTTGCAAGAGAATTGGATACTATTACTCCTGGGACATGATACGTGGAACTGATTAACATAAATGTACCACAGAAGCGTCCATTGTGATTTTAATCTGACGCATGAAACGACGTTTGAATTTTTAAAAAGACGAAACAAGGTTTTCAAGCTTCTACGTGATCATAGAACGTTGTTTATCTCCGATTATTCGTTTTATTAACTATTTAACAGTTACTTATTTATATTTATATATACGTTGTTTCGATATATATAATATTATATGTTCACGACTATATCTTATCTTGATTTATCAAAATTTCCAATAATTCCATGATAATTCATCTAGAAATGCATAACTTGTTCAATGTTTAGATGATGTAAAAGCTTTCCTAATCGGTATACTCCTCATATTGGAACATGTGCATCTATATGTTGTAGTATCTATCTAAGTATAGGCTTCAGAAATCTATTAAAGCTGTGCTATTTGAGTTCTTAACAATGTTTTCTTCCAATTATTCGGAATATAAGAGCATAGTTAGTACAAAAGTAGATAAAAATTAGATAGATTGAATATACATATAGTTATTAATAATATGTCTTTTGGGAAATTACATTGATTACTGTTTCAAAAATTAAAAAATCATGTTGAACTATTACGAACTCAAATCATTTTAATCATATTTGATATCTAGACATCGTAATAACTAAAGTTTTCTTTTATTTTAATATTATTTTTAAATATCAGAGCATTTATTAAATATTAATTATATGTTATAAATAAGTACTGAAGATAGATAGAGAGAGAGAAAAGAGAGAGACTAAGAGAGAGAGAGAGAGGGGGGGAAAGAAAGAGATATGATAACATACTGTCAAGCTTTGAGAAAGATCATCAACATCTTCCACAATCATATGAGATATTTGACATATCATTATTTAAATATAATTCAGTTTGTCCTCCGAATTCCTCCATTTCTCTCTCTCTCTCTCTCTTTTCTCTCTCTTATTCTCTCTCTTATTCTTTTCTCCCTTAGTCTCTCTCTCTCTCTCTCTCTCTCTCTCTCTCTTTTCTCTCTCTTATTCTCTCTCTTATTCTTTTCTCCCTTAGTCTATCTCTCTTTCCCTTAGTCTCTCTCTCTCTCTCTCTTTCCCTCTCTGTTTTACCTTTATCTTAATTTTCCAAATAATTTTTCTTTAACCATATCCTTTACAACTTTTTTTTTCAATCAAACTCTTTTATCTATTTTAAATTTTTACTTTTAAATCATCTAAATATCAAACAAACATCTAATAATCTTTGAAAGATTGTTCAAAAAATACTTTGCAATATGAAATTACATTGAATTATCGAAATTTCCACTTTTCAGCAATAGCAATATATATGAACACAACACCATCTTAAGATTTCGATTTAACAAAGTACTCATCCTATGTTTCTGGTTAAATATTCAAATTTTATTTAAAGTTTTTATAAATAAAAATATTTCTTTTATTAAATATTATTATTTTTTAATCTATTAACCTTATATGAACGTTCAAAAATGTCGAATTTCTTGCATCTTAATGTTAATTGTTTCAATGAACATGTGAATTTTAATATTCAGACATTTAATCTCTCTTGACCTTTCCAATCCTCTCTCTCTAACTCTCTCTCCACCTTTTACTTACTTTCGAGGAGCTGTTTAGCTTTTACTTCCTTTAACCCCTTCTGTGTTTTGAATAATTTTTGCGGTCCCAATATTATTTCGCTTGTCATTACAATCAAAATCTTCTTGAGGGCTTTTGGTTCTTTCAAATATTTACAGAAAATGAGATGTTTTTTTTAATTTTTTTCTTTATTTTATCAAAATTATATATTTTTTTTGTTTTTTAATTGATTTCAATACAATATTTTTCTCCAGGGATATCTTTCTCTAATTATTATTCAACTATTTATTTATTTTTCATATTTCTCTTCTCTTCAACTTCTTTTCCTAACTTTTAAACATACAAAAAAAACCTATATTTGTATCTCATCTCTCTCTCTTTCTCTCTCTCTAATATCTCTCTCTCATCTCTCTCTCTCATCTCTCTCTCTCTCTCTCTCTCTCTCTCTCTCTCTCTCTCTCATTATAATAGTTATCTTGATCATTCGATTCTCTTCTACACACTAAGATACAGCTGAAAATTATTTCATTAATACCGTTTTTCTCATATAATTTCGATAATTTTCCACACAAAACAATTACGTAGGCAGATGAGCAATGCTCGATGACATTTCCCTCCATCCATCTCGTCTTTCCTACTTTCATTTTTTTGAAAAAAAAGTAAAAGAATTGAACCTTATCATCATATACATACTTTCTCTTGTTATTTGAGATAAATGTTGGATATAAATTAACATTTCTATTCACAAGTTGAAATACTTTTAAAACAAATTTAATGATTGTAATTCTAAAAGTACTATTCAACTAAAAATCTTATCTCATTCTTCTCTATTTACTTTAAAACTTTGTTAAAAATAGTTTAACTATGTGTTATATTTGAGTATATTTGGATAATATTACTTACTTACATATGTTATCATCGTTTATCTTCAATTTGGCATTTTAGAGCATTTATTACAATCTATTGCTGTAGCATTACTTTCTCCGCAAGTATATTTCATGCTACTCCTCCCCTCTCTTTTTCCATTTTGTTTTTTCCTTTTTTTCCCTCTTTCTCTCTATCTCTCTCACTTTCTCTCTCTCTCTCTTTCATCCTTTCTCTCTCAATCTTTATCTCTTTATCTCTAACTGTCTCTTTTTTTCGATGTCCTTTTTTGTTCTTAATTTTTGCAGTTTTGTACTGAACACAAAAATTTAACTGCCATTTTCTTAACAAAAACGAACTATTTCAGAACTTACTCGCTCACTTTTTGCACCAAACGCACATCCTCTTTCCTCCACCCAAACGCCTCTGTTTCTCGTATGCAATGACGCGGAAAATTTTTTCAAAAAAAGTCAATGTGGAATTTGAGATTTTCCGTTCTGAAATTAGAAGAATTATAGCCCTAATTACAACAGTGTAATTGTGTCCACAAAATACTCTATATCCGGCTCACATGGCTTTTGGAAACAGCAGGCATAACGAACAAAGCAATTAAATGTTCGAACAACACTTTTGTTCATCTTGCATGATGCCAATGTATTGGATTGTTTCTTTATTTTTTTCAATTCAATTTGTTGTCATTTTTTTGAAACAAAAATTGCAAAAAATGAATGTCAAAGTAAGCTCAGTCATCCATCCTTTATAGCTTTTACCTCTTTCTTTCTCATATTTTCCATGATTTTTCAATATCACGTGGTCGCTATATGCTTGTTATGATCTCAACAGCAATTCCTTCCGTTTTCTAGTTTGCTTCGTTTCATGTTATCAGTTTCAGGTGTTTTCCTTGTTTGTCTTCATACTCTCTAGCAACATGTTTTATAGCATATACATACCAACTCTCTTCTTTCCCCTCAAACCTCCCTCCTCACCTTTCTATGATCGTTTCTTCTTTCAAGCATCTCTCTCTCTTTCTTTCTCTCCCTCACTCTCTCTCTCTCTCTCTCTCTCTTGAAAGCAGTTATATACATATTACTCTGTACGTCAAACTATTCCGTTACTCTTTCATGTTTAGCAGAAATCTCTATCTTTTTCACCCTCTCTCTCTCCCTCTCCTCATTGCTTACTCCTCCTTTATCCGTATTTATATTCCGCATTTCATCGGCTTTTCCTGTGAAACAAGCAATGATGCTTTCATTCTGTTCATGTTTTCATGCAAGTTTTCGTTATGCAAATACAAAAATAGATGAAAATAATAAGAATGAGCTTATCAGCATGATATTCATCCTCATCTTAAACTCTCCAGTTATGCTATTTTCAACTCTTCATTATAAATTCTTTTTTCTTCATTCTTAGTTATTTTCTTCAATTAATTAGATATTTCTTCTGATAGCGACGAGAATTTTCTTTAAATAATGTTAATGTTCCAACCGTTTTTTTTACTTTTTTTAATCGTTCTCTTTTCCTCTCTCTCTCTCTCCCTATCCCCCTCTCTATCTTTCTCTCTTTCTCTCTCTCTCTCTCTCTCTCTCTCTCTCTCTCTCTATCTCTCTCTCTCTTTCTCTCTCTGTCTTTATTTATTTCCCTTCGTTTCGGTTTCTCACAATAAGTAAAGCATGCAATATTTGTTACCAAATAAGTAAAACTTTAAAATAAACTGAAAATTGAATATAAGATTGATAACTAGATAGAGAACAGACGAAAGAGTGACAGATGGAAGGAAAAAGAAGAAAGAGCCCTTCCTTCACCAAGTTCGGATAGTATAGGATTAGTTAAACTTATGAGAAACGGATCAGAAATCTCATGTCAAATTCACGTTGATTTTCATGTCATATTCATGCTTTCTATTAGAGAATTCTACTTTTCTGAAGAGAGTTTACTTGAAGGTATTAAACTTAATAGGAAAAGGAAAACGTTTTTGACAATTATTGAACTTACCGCTTAAAAGCACAAAAAGCTGTATTGTTAATAAATTTACATTCAAATATATTTGTAATTATAACTATATTGACAATGAAAAAGAAAATAAAAAAAAGAGATTAACAGAAAGTAATAGAGTGAGAGAGAAAGAGAGAGAAAGAGAGAGAAAGAGAGAGAAAGAGAGAGAGAGATGGTGACGGAGACGGATACTACCTAAGAGAGAGAGAGAGAGAGGAAGAGATCATGATCATACGTGTGACTCATCAGAAAGCACATTGTTTGAATGAAATCATTAAAACTTACATGATTGGATGGGAAAGAATTCTTTAAAAAATATAAAAAGCATTGTGTTTCTCACACCGACATCTGTGAATCAAGGCACTTTCTGACCTTTTTAGAGATTTTTACAACTGTAACCCGCATGCTTCTATTTCTTCAAAATTCATTCATCATTAATGAAATTGTTTTTCAGTCCCTTTCTCTCCGTTACCCAGCCTCTCTCTCTCTCTTTATGATTCTCTCTGTAATCATCTCACTCGCTTGTACAGACGAACCTCACTTTCTTCGTATTCACACGTTCATTGCTTACATCATAGAACGAGTAAAAACATTTTATAAATACAGAGAATAGCATGGACCATCACCAAATTGTTAAGAAACGTCATACTCTCTAAGGAAAAGGCAGATCACGCTGTCTATACTTGGATGGTCATATGTATTTACCAAATCTCTCTCTTTCTCTCTCTCTTCGACCCGTGCCCTTTCTTGCTCTTATTGGTTCATACTAGGCTTTCTATTTCTAAAACTCCTGAGCTCATTGCCTTTTGCTCTCAAAACCTCTCCGCGTGTCGCTGTGCAAGCTCTGAACAGGTTGGGACGCAGTTAGCTAAACTTAGGTTTAATCTGTTAAATTGCAATCCGAATTGTATAATCAAGACATTTGGAATATAAATTATTGTAAATTAAGATTAATATTTATGTTTTTCTTCTCTCACGTTCCATATTACTATATTTACATATTTTAATTGAAATCTCTATTTATTTCATTGAATAACTTGTATAACCTTTTTTTGCTCATCAAACTAGAAATTCTCTCTTCTTCATTCCCTTCTTCATTCCCTTCTCTCTCTCTCTCTCTCTCTCTCTCTCTCTCTCTCTCTCATTCATTAGATCTTGATAAATCATGGAATACTTCGGTTATGCTTTTGTCTGCATCTTTTTCAAATTGAGTTTTTTCTTCTATTGTTTCTTCTTCTATTTTTTTTCTGAAAACACTTCTTTCTTGGTTTCAACATTTTCTCAAAAAATTTGTTTTACCAATGTGACTGGCTTATTTATGAAGTTTAACATCAGTATTTTCTTTTTCATTTCTTAATTATGATATGTATTCTCCATTAATTCATTATTTGATCTTATCCATAGTTTTCATTTCAAAACATTTCGTGTTTTTTTTTGTGAAAACTTTAGTCCAATCTAATATCTGATATAGCTTACAAATTAAATTATTCTCTTTTGAAAAAAGTTTAAAAAGATGGAAAGAGAAAGAGAGAGCGAGAGAAAGAGAAGGAGAGAAAGAAAATTGAAAATTGGAGAATAGATTGAAGAAGAAAAAAGAATAAAACATAGAAAATTGTATTATCTTTCAGTTTTTGTAGAGTAAAATATGAAAAACCAACGTGTAGATTAAACTTTAGAAAGGTACAGCATGTTATTGACAAGAGACATCAAGAAGCTCTCACTTGATTTTCATGTAACAGATGAGATGATGAATCATTCAAATGGATGCAACAATGAGCATTTTTATATTCGTCGCAACCTATTGCATGTACATGAAAACAAGAGAAAAAATGAAAAATAATTGTATAAATACATACATATGATTATATGGTTTTTATACCTTAGATTTTACTTTTTTTAAATAACAATTTATATGGAAATTTAGAATAAAAGAGAGAGAGAGAAAGAGAGAGAGAGAGAGAGTGAGAGAGAGAGAGAAAACAAGTTCACATCATACGTGTGTATCTCTCTAGAGAGGGAGAGAGAGAAAGAGAGGTACGTGAACAAAGATAATGGTTTTAGAAGAATGTAAACTCCACAATTCACATGCTTGATAGGCTTTTTCGCAAAAAAAACCTATTTTTCATATTTTTACGGAAGAGTTTATGGAAATTTTAAAAAAGCAGATAGGGAGTAAGAATTAAAAATTGAGAGATATAGAGATATAGAGAGAAAATAAGAAGTACTGCATCGAAAAATAATTCAGAATAAGAAGGAAACAAAAGAGAGAGAGAGAGATAGATAAGAAGATCTCGAGAGTAGAGTTACACGAGATGTACATGGAATCCATTGTGGTTACCAGCATGAAGCCATTTTTCGAAAAGTGGCAAACTTGCATTTCGCTACTGGAATCCTGACGTAAGCAGCTTCATCTTCAGTTGTTACCCGTATTGATGATTGTCAAACAATCATTATAGACTTCCTTTCGGTATTTACATACATATGTATATCTGAAGGTTTTTGTCTTGAATTACTTGAAATTTGCATGGATCTTCTTCGCTTGTTGCCCTCTTACCCTCTTTTCCCTTCTCTTTCTCTTTTCACGTCAAGCTAAAACCTTTATAAACCTTTTTATATATTGTTTTAAAAACCTCAACTGCAGATTACACGAACTATTGGTTGACATTTCCTTAATACACGTGAGTTTGACGTGAAATTTCTGAACCATTCAATCAGTTCGTGACGTCTAGAACGGTTGTTTTTGTCATTTTTTCTATTTATAAATAAATATTTCTTCCTTTTTCTCATACTTCACATTATAATTGCTTAGTTTTTTTTCTGAGGGTACATTTCTCACATTGTAAGTTATTCCTCATTCATTCATTTTATTCAATTTCTTTTGTTATTGATTATTATAAATCAATATTTCTTTTTCCTTTTAAATAATATATATATATTTATATCATATATATTATTATTATATATGTTCTATTATTTGATATTTCTGGGCGGTAAAAAGTTGATAATATGATCTTCTTTCGTTCACATTCACAGCTCAAATCCTTGCACCAAGTATTTGTTCTCAATCTCTTCTACCCTCCTCTCTCTCTAGCTCTCACTTGTTCTCGTTTTTTTCTTTATAGCATTGTTTCTTTGTGTTTATTAGATTTATAAAGAAAACGAATGAAAGAAATGGAATTTCTTGATGTCTTCTTCTAATTATTTGCATCTTCGAAACAGTTTCCGTTTCCTTCTTTTTTTTCTCGTCCACGCCGTGTAGTCATCAACCATGTTTCTACCTCCTTTCTCATTTCCACACATACCCTCCACCTCCTCCCCAATTCCTTCATTTGAATTCAAGTTAGAAGAGAGGAAAAAAAGATTTTTTAGTATTGAAAGCCTCAAATCAACCTAATATACGTATTCTCTAACTTTGTATTTCATTATATATATATTTTCCTTAACTATATATTTTAGAATACAAACTATATGAAGTGATCATATCATAATGTGTTCACTTTCTATTACATCAGTCGGTTTTCCAATCATTTTTCCTACAAATTTCCTTTTTGTTGTTAGAAAAGAGCTAAAAACGAATTGAAAGCGACGATTTCTCATCCTGGAACAAACAGTAGATCATCTGATCTTTTGGCTGTTTTTCTGATGTAATCCAACTGATACGTTCCTATATGCTTTTTCCAAAGGATATATATTCTCTTAATCATAGCTATCATCTAATATATATTTTTATTTTTTTTATTATTTTCTCTCTCTCTCTCTCTCTCTCTCTCTCTCTCTCTTTCTCTCTCTCTCTTTCTTCTTTTCAATCCAAATTTTTATATGTCATATATAGCTGAAAGAGCATTGACCTCTTGACGTCTTTTTTGTTTGATTCTTTTTTTTCTTCAAACAAAAAAATGGATTTATATGAGCTAAAACAAGATGATTCTTATATCTATTTTAGCATTTTCACGTACTGGTCTTTCATTCTGAGATTGTCGAAACAATTCTTCTTCTTCTTCTTCTTCAAGCTGTTCATCCGGATTAATGGTTTTTTGATTTATTCGCCTTTCCACGTGGAATGAAAAGATTTGGAATATTTTCTTTGAAATCAATCCTTTGAAGTATTATTTGAACTTATAATGCAATTTGGCTTCACGAAACCTACTAACGATGGCAGTAACTCGAATGATGACATACTGCGCAACACATAAGCAGCTATATTCGCAGTTAAGCCTACATCTGATCGGTAGAGCACGAACTAGGGAACTAGAAAAATCTTAGTTAAACTTGGGTAGCAGCTTAAGGCCTTTTCACGAAAATATGTGTAAGCTTTTCTTTTTTTTTCTTCATGTCTCCTTTCTGAGTAATCGAAAATGAGATAAAATGAGGAAAATTGGACATGTGTATGTATCTTTACACGTGTCATCACAGAAACAAGAAAAAAGTTGAATAAAGTAAAAGAGAGAGAGAAAAAGAGAGAAAGACCATTTTATTCTTGTCAAAATAATAAAAATATTGTAAATGAATAAATAAATGATATTCCCTAAAAGAATAGACAATTCAAGAGAATATGAGTCTAATCTGTTCTTTTCAATTCAAAGGAAGAAAACTCTTCCCATCTCAACTACTACTTACATTTGCTCACAATGGGTAAATAGCTTCTCCAATATCAGGCCTATCGTAATCTTCTGTCGTTTACGTGGATGTAGCATATTCAAACCGATATTATGTCTGTTCGATGCTTAATCAGTCATCGAGAATCCTTCTAGCTGATGACCATTTATGGTATCGAATCATGTCGAAGATTGAAGGTAGCCATCGTCTGTTTGTTCATTTATGTTTGATCATGCTACCAGTGCTTGTATAACCAAAGTTGTAACAATGCTTTGAGCATGTTCAACTTGCACATGTTCATGATCATGCAATTGCTGCTGGTATACCTCTCCCTCTCCCACGTACGGATGTATCCATGCATAATCGTTAAGCTTGCTTGGCCTCTTCAGAATCACTTCATTCTCTCGCGATTTTCATAAGTATGCATTCTCTCTCTGTTTTTTTCTCCTGTTTGTAACACTTGTCATCATCACAACAACAATTTTCTTGAGAACCTTCAAGAACATTTTCTTCATTAACTCCGAAATATTCGTGTTGTCTTGTGTGTTGTCTTAGGTATTTTCATTGTCGCCAACCAATTTTCGTTGTCAATTTTGTTTTGATTTCCTCAATTCTTCAATATTCCAGCCTTTTCGAGGAGCACATATTCAGTTCCTCTACATTGGCTTCATGCAGTCTGATGTGACTGAAGACGATCACGGTTTTACGTCGCCTCCAGAAGAGATCATCTATCTATTCTTACCTCGTAGTCAAGAGCTGAATTCCAGTCGTCTTATCACGTCTATATCCATTATAGGATTATTCACTATTTCCATATGTGGTAATGCCAGCCACTTAGCCTTACAGGTAAAGTCAACTACTAATCAAAGATCGTCCTTTATCAAGTCTGTCAAAGAAATCAAAAAAAAAAGACAAAGAAAAGAAAAATCTCAAACATTTTCCATGAGAAAGAACTCCAAACGTACAAGATTTTTCTTCTTTGAAAACGAAGCATAATCCTTCTTTTTTTCCTTCCAACCTTGTTTATGAGTATCTATGTATATAAAAGCTAGATTGAAGCTTTATATTAGAGCAAACTACACTCTTTTATAAATTATTTATTTCATTAATGGATAAACACAATTTTTAATTTTCCGTTTAATTAAGAAAAACTTAGACTTTAATGACATTTGAGCAATAGCCTTTGAGCTGTCTGTCATAATAATTTTTCAATTTTCTTCGAATTTTCACTTAAAACATCTATAAATTTCTTTTTTCTTTCAAATATTATACTTAAGAAGTACTTATAACAACTAACAGCTTACCAAAAACCTCATACCCCCCCCCCTTCATTAAACATCAAAGACAGTAATTATTAGACTAAATATAAAGTTTGCAGTGTTATGCTCGAAGGCTGTATACTTCATCGTCACCGTCAGTACAACATCTGATTGCTGTGCTCTATGTAATATGCTTCATGGTATGAGTTTTTCATTTTACATATTTCAATTTTTCTTTCAATTTTCCGGATGTTTTCTGAATTTCTAAAAATATTTTTTTCTCTCTCACTATCTCTTTTTACCTCTCAACTTAATGAAACTACTACTTTGGTTGCAGGTACCGATGGCTTTACCATGTGTAATTCTTGAAAAATTGGTAAGCATATGGATGTTTGCACCTTATTCATGTTCAGTGTATCATTTCTTTTTCTCATGTGAACGAGCCCTTATTCCTTGGATAACAGCATTCCTGTATATATTTGTTGTAAGTTGTCCAAGTTTATTTAAGCGCCAAGAGTAAACAACTTTAAACTTATTTATTATTATTTTATTTATATTTATCTATAGTTATTTCTAAAATTAACTATATCGAATTTTTTTTCAATTTTTAATAGTAAATAATTGTAGTTACGTCAATGTAGAGCGAACGTGTTCAAGACAGCACGTCCCATATTAGGACTATGTTCTGTGATAATTCTGATTCTGATCTTTTTTGTTATTTTGCCTCAAGCATTTGCTGGCGTGGTAAGTAATAACTTTCTCTCTCTCTCTCTCTCTAATTATGAAAAATTAAAATTTTTCAGTTAGACGTTGTGTTTTATCAAGCTGTTCAAGAAGTCAAGTTTGTTATGGTTGTTCAAATAAGCAGATGCAAAAAAGATATGCCGGAACTTTATAATTTCGTTCATGTGAGGAAGCTTAATTTTACAATAAAAAAAAATTTACAAATCGTCTTTAAAAAGGGTTTATGACCTTTGTTTTTGCAGTTAATAGTCGAATTTGCTATACCAATGGGTTTCCAATTATATTTTTTATTCCGTTTAATTTCTATTCGACATCATAATGGATCAAAATGGATTTGTAGAAATATGGTAATTGTTTTATAATTTTTAAATACTTTTTCTTTAATTAAATTCATTAATTTATTTTATATTTATATAATTTAATTAATTTTTAGTGTATCATAACAGCTTTGCAAATGTTATGTCATCCATTATACTATCTACCATCTGAACTCAAGGTATGTATCCAAAAAAAAGTTTTTTAATCCAAGAAACATAAGAAATACTCTGAATTTTCATTAAAAAAAAAAGAAACAATCAAAATGAAAACAAATAACTTAATTATTCATTTTTAGACGTCACTCTCGGATATGCTACCAAAAAATTTTAATGCGGACGATCTTCCATCAATGCTTCCATTCATTGTTCCGGCTTTTATTTGGCTTCCTTTAGGCAAATTGTCTGTTTGCTCCTACAACTACAGGGTAAATTCAAATTTATTTATTGAAAATAAATTTTTAAAAAAACATTTGATTTAAATTTTCTTTCTCACCTTTTAACTCTTACAATCTATTTATTTTACAGAAAAATGAGGATGAAGCGGAAGTTTAATGATGGATTATCAATAGTAATAGTTAATATACATAATATATAATATTTGTATATTATATTAATTAGTTGAAATCAGTTTTATTAATTATTTTTGACGAAAAAATGTAAACAAACAAACAAGACCCAGAGATTTCTGTTGTATTTTAATTGTAAATTCATGATGGTCATACTATAGAAAGCTGTATATTTCATTCATATTCCGTTCTCTCTCTCTCTCTCCCTCTCACTCCCTTTCTCTCACTCTCTCTCTCTCACACTCCCTCTCTTTATCTCCTTAAATTATAGTTCAAACATGTTTTTTATTAAATTTGTCATTCATAGGCACAAAATAGTTGAATACTCCATTTTTCAACTTTTTTCGTTCCGATTGGTTTTTTAACTTACAAACTATACAAACTGCTCAATCATTTTTTATGTTGTTCAATGTGATTTTAATTAATTTTAAAAAAATAATAATAATATTTTAATTATTGTTTATTCGTATATATATATATATAGATATAGATATATCGAGATCTTAACCAAACTTAGTAAAAAATACTTAACGTGGAGCTTGTAGCTATGTGCTATTCCCACCAGCAGCTTGTTAGTAACAACAACAAACATACATATTTCCATAATTAGCTTAGGATATTATTTTATTTGAATGTAAAAATAGCAAAAAAAAATAGATTAAAAGCCTTATAATGAAAAGCTTTTATGCTCTTAGATAAAATTTGAAGTATTCTTGTTACAACATGAACAAGCCACATATGAAGCTATACTTATAGATGTACATATGTAAGTATAGTTCCATAATTATCTAATTATTACAAATTTAAAAATTATCTTTTCAACTTTATATGTTGTTTAAATTTTATATAGAACCAACTTAAAACATGATTTCAACTTTTATTTGAACAAACTTCAATCGCATGAGTTATATAAGAATATTCAATTACTGATTACAACAATCATTACCATAGCAACTATGGAAAATTGCTGTTGATTTACCTAACATATGAATGAGATTCTTCAAAAAAGCTCTGAAAGCTCTACGAATAAATGGGAAAAAAAGAAAAAAGAAATCTAATCTATATTTATAGTTACAGAGCGATTGCAAAATAAGTAAAATTACTTTCACATATTTTGTAGTTATAAATAGTTATTTGTTATTTGAAATCTTGGCTTTCAATTGGTCTTCAACGTTCCCTTCCACTACATCCTGAAATTCAAAGTTTCCGGCTTATTTTTAATAAGAATTGGTATAATTTTGTATTATAACGGAGGTATATGAAATACAATATTTTTCAAAATATAGTATCTATTGCATCAACTTACAACTTGATTACCATCACGAATGAGCACAAAAGTTGGCATCACCTTGATATCATACTTCGATACAATATCTTCCTGAAATATATGCCAGTTATGTGAGAGTGGGGGGGGGAGTGAGAACACAGGTATATGCTTACCGATTCATCGACGTCCACTTTTAGAAATAGCACATCGGTGTGCTCCTCGGATAGCTTCTGAAACGTAAAAGCGATTCAACTAGCATATATACGTGTCTTTGCTTACAGCAAACTTTGGTGCCATCTGCTTACATGGACCACACCAGGTAGCATAGAAATCAACCACAATCAGCTTTCCGCTATGTTTCTCCAATAACTCATCGAAAGCTAGCTAGAAGAGGCTTGTGAAACTTTAAACTGTTAACTCAATTACATCCAGAATGTAAATTTTAAAAAAATTAAAATTATAAACTCACAACATCAGATGGCTCTTGTACAACCATGGCGACCAAGGTATATAATCGTTTTTCAAATTGAAAAAAATATATATATATAAGCTAAGAATACGAATACGAAAATTGAAATAGGCGGAGTCAAATAGAATTTGTGATTTGATACCACAATTTAGTATTAATATCACTAAGTTAACTAAACCTGCTGATAAATACTAATTAATATTACTTATATGTCTGTTATATATGGCCATAGTGAAACAAGTTTTAATTAAATAAAATTTTTATGAATATATATATACATATAAAACATAAGATTAGTATTTCAAAAAAACATCTGAGATTTTAAAAACATATACAATATATGAGAGAAAGAAAGAGAAAGAAACAGGGAGAGAGAGAGAGAGAGAGAGAGGGGGAGAGAGAGAGAGGAAGAGAGAATTAAATGGCATTTTTTGTATATTTTCGAAGCAAACATTTACTGAAATATTGTTAAAATGACAATGATGATGCTGTTGAAGGCATTTCTCTGAATTTATAAATCTAAAATCTTCTTCTTGCTTTTACTATAGTAATATAATTGATGTGTACATGCTAGCTAAATTAGAAACTGGAAATGTGCAAGAATCATCACAACGATAGGCCCGAGTTTAGAGCACAGGTGGTGAACAGGGATAAGTATCAATCGGTCAGTTAGGTGGGTTAACTATTAGCGAAAAGAAAATAAGCTGTAGAATTTGGGATATTATTATAAAATATGACTAAAAAGACTGGTCTATTTACAAAGAAAAATATATTTTGTATATTCAATATACTATGAGCTATATTTTCAAAAACCTCTTTAATTTTTTAATTAACAGCGCTAAAACTGTTTTATAAAAGATTTTTGTAAGGGCTTTTGATCTTAGGCTGAATAACAAGGTGCCACGTCAGACTAGATGAACAAGCATTTGGAGAAAAAAAATAAACAACCATCGCGTGGATTGATAGGACTTTGAGACAGTGTATAATTAGCTTCCTATTACAAATTCATGATGAGCTATAGATCGTCCGCTACGCTGGAATGATAATCATCCAAAGAATCATCCCGACTTCTCATAGTTGACAGGAACATAGGTTGGAGACGCGATCGTTCGCGTGTTTCGCATACATCCCTCCATATAGTACAAGAAGCACCTCCGCTGAAATGTAGAATATTATATGAGGTATTCCAATTTCAAAGAACCAAATACCTTACACCACGAGTAAGTAGTTCTTCACGAGTTACATATTCAAGTATATCATGTTTTGTATAATGCTCCGCCAGAATTACTGCGATCGAATGATCATCAACCTCCAGGGATTTCAACCATTGTACCATATCTTTTTGAGCTCTGAAAATAGAGAATTAGACAAGTTCCAATCAAATGTACTTTACTTATTTAGATCAGAATAACAGAATCGCGGGAGTTCATTCCTACAGTTGGAGCTTTGTCCCATAGGTGGATAAGTATTTCGCCATATATTGATGTCATGAATATACTGCACTCTACTAACTGCTGACTTAAGTTGCTGATTCAACTCCTTTTCTACACTAAATAATCTGAAGAGAGATAGTTAGTAATTAGATGTCATCAGGAAAATAAGTAAACAAACCTCTCCCTAAGAATATCATTTTCTGTTTGGAGATCTCGCAATGCTCGAAGTTCCTCATATCGTTCTTTAATCTCTAATCGAACGATCGGAGATGCAGGTCGACTATCACTGTTTTCATTCTAAAAATATAATTATAGATAACAATTATTAAATATAAATTACTTAAAATATGTTAATTAACAGTAATTTAAAAAGTCTGCGAAGTTAATTAGAATTTTACGTCAATATCACATAAGTAGTTCATTTATAAATAGAAAGAGAAAGAAACGGTTGTATATAATAACAAAAAAAAGGATTAAAGATATTCAAAACTTTCAAAATTCAAAACATCAGCAACTATTGGGAATCACAAAAAAAAGCTACTTACGTCAGATGGTCCTGATTCCTTTGAAATGGATGCTCTATGATCAATGGTATTTTGAGCTGTTCCAGGTGAAGAGCTTGGAATATCTTCAGCCTACAGCGGTATTAATAGGTTTCAAATATTAAATGAAATCACTTACATGTAGCAACACAGAAAGATCGGGGCTTAAAATAGAAAGAGCTGTCTGTACAGCTCCATTAATGAGATTAGAAAGAGCGAATATCCAATGAGGTTTGATATCCAACTGCCGCAAAACTGGTTGCATGGAGTCGTGAAAGTCGTAAAAGGCTACATTAATCTGAACAAAAATATCTATTCATTAAAAAAAAATAGATTTGTACCTGTGAAATCTTGCTTGAATCATAGTCAAGAGAGCATCTGATATTATCAAGAGCTTCTTGAATGATTTTATTATCCTTTTTAATCAAAAATTCACGAATCCCCATAAGTAGGGTATTAAGCATAACAGGAGTAACCTATATTTGCAGAAATTAGAAATAGTTCAGTTGAAATAAGACATACCACAAGTTCATCATTACCCAATGAAACCAACAATCTCTTATGCCAAGTTCCAATAATTTGCTCTCTATACTCAATCATGAATCGTGCAAGTGTATGACGCCGTTCAGAATCTTTTTGAAGCATGAAGAACCTGAAAAAAAATTCAAAAACATTAGAAAATTTTAAAAGCTAAAGAAACCTGTTTGTATTGGAACTTTCGTCACTTATAGTTCTATTTAACAATGATGGAGCAACCATTGGACTCGTAGTAGGAGAAGCAACAAGTTGCGGATGTGTATTATCGTCAATGATAGGGCTAGATGGCTGACTAAGATGAAAACCTGGATGAGAGCTGATATTAGCCCCAGCACTAGCTGGGGCATCTGATATGGGGCTACATGAATATGTCCGAATACGACTAGAAATTTCAAATTCGCAAAATACTTCTGTACAGGGTCAATACCTTTGATCTATGTTCAACCTGAGCTTTCTTTCCTCCTTTCCAGAACTTGGTGGAGCCGGTCCATCAATAGATGATCGTTCGGTAACACCCATTCCTCCAATATGAGAAGTTGATCGAAGCATCTCTACAATATTTAAAACCATTTTGAAAAACTTAAATAAATCTCCTACCACGCGATTGCTTCGTTGGATCCATATGTTTTTTATTAATCGAACCACTTCTCGTCCTAGAGATCCTGTATTATATTATAATTTTTTATGCTTTTCTGCTATCGTTTATATAATTAAAGTTAATAAAAATTAAAATAGATTAGTTTAGCATTAGAACGAAAGCAGAAAACAGAAGAAATATACAATTACAAACTTACGCATGATGTTGAAAGAAAGGATCTGCTAGTAGCTTTACAGCATTCGGTCGTTCTCTTGGATCGGGTTCGAAACAACTTAAAACAAAAAATGTTTACTTTGAATAAATTAAAAATGAATAAACACCTTTTTATGAAATGATCACATTTCTCGGACATTCCGTTCGGAATAGGCGGATGAGTCTTAAACATGCCTACTCGAAACATAGCTGCTTGAGGGTTTTGCATCTGAAACGGTATCCCACAAATATACGAACCCGGCATATTATATCTATACCTCGACAAACGGTGGACGTCCCGTAGCCATTTCAACCATCGTACAACCAAAACTCCAAATATCAGCAGGAGCTCCATAACCACGCTGACCGTGATCTATGACTTCAGGAGCCATATATTGCAAAGTTCCTAAGAATAAGAAAATTTTGAAAAAGTATCTAGCAAGAGAACACTAACCTGTGAAAGTTTCAGTAACAGGATTCAATCCGGCAAGACGCTTACAGGTTCCAAAGTCACTGATTTTACAAACACCACTATACGTATTGACTAGAACATTGTCTCCTTTAATATCACGATGTACTATCTTTTGTTCGTGCAAATATCTGAAAAGAATTGATGAAAAGATAAAAATAACAGATATATTACTTCAATCCTTCTAAAATTTGTTTTCCATACAGGACCATTGCAGGCTCATTCATTGGACCCCATTTTTTGCGAAGTAAACTGCTTAAAGATCCTCCGGGAACATGTTCCATGAAAATTAAAAATATATCATTCCCAGTATCTCTAAAAAAATAGAAACATTATATAAAATCAATGCTATTATGGAGAAATTCAAACCTGTGAGATATGTCACAACCTAAATATTGTACAATGTTTTGATGACTTAATGTAGAATGCAGATTAATTTCTTCCATTAAAGGTTGTACCTAAAACAGTAGATTGTAGACAAATACAAGTTGGAAATAGCAGTTTTGAAGCTTACCTCTTCATCATATTTCACTTCAATTTCTTTTACAACAATTTGACGTTGAGTGCACATATCTCTAGCAGCATATACAGTACCATAGGTTCCTCGTCCCAAAACTAATCGCTCACCAGAATTATTGACTTCATATTCAAACTAAAAGCACAAGAATATATGCGTAAAGCTTAATTGACTGTACATACACTAATCTTTTCGCCGTCCAAATTTGATATTACCCGGCCTTGATTACCATCAGCGTCCGTGGTCATATCCACAAGGGACTTATACATTCTATAATGATTTAACATAAAACAGAAGTTACAAGAACAAACTGACTTTTGACTATGAGCGGATGAAGGAAAGATTAAATTGAAGTCATCAGAATTCTCATGAACATAGAGATATATAGATCTGTCATCACGCTTTGAAGCAGATACAGCCTTGATGTTTCCGGCGGTAAAATGCCATCGATGAATTCCTGAATATCACCATTAGAAAAAAAGAAAATGATACTAAAATAGGCATACCTGGTGGTGGTTTCTTTTGCTGACTGTTCTCGAGTACATGACTGAGAATGATGGAGCCTTCTGTTGTATTCATTGTCAAGTAAGAAGGTGTAAATTGCTGAGAATGAAAGGTATTTTAAATAATTCAAAACGATCTGAATTCACCTTATCATATTCAACGATGAGAACAGGATAACGAGCACAATCGATGTCCTGATCAGCCTCAGTAGCTTCCATGAAAAACTCAGTCCAGAAAAGGAATTGTTGTTTCTCCTTCTCAACAGGACTAATAGTAGCAGCACATCGGTTAATCAACTTGATATTCTCCATTGTTGACTTCAAAAACCTTAAGATGCATGATGAAATACAAATAAAGATATATAAAAACTTACCAAACTGGAGGTTTCAGCATTGCCATTTTCAAAGCAGCTTCACATGCTTTCTGATAATTTTCAGCCAGAACAGAAACTTCAAAATAAGTTGCAACATCCCAATATTCAGTTAATTGATGAAGTGCTCCTTTTCTTCCCAACAGGGAATTTAAAACAACAGCTAAATATTATTATTTTCATTACAAATAATTGAAATAAGTTCATCATACCAATTTGTTGCATTTCAGCATTACTTTCGAAATGTTCACCACTAGCACGTAAAAGTGTCGTTAAATTAATTCCACTGTACTCAAGAGGTGATAACTCAAACGCTTTTCGATACCTAAATTTAAATATTTTTAACAATAAAATATTTTAAACCCGTATTTTACCATTGGATGGCATTGTTTAATGATTCTCTATCCTCATAATTGCTTGCAATAAATTTATCCTTATAAATACGACCTAAATTGTTTGAATAAAGCAACATAGATTTCCGAAACAGGTTTACCGGCTAAGCATATGACATCTGGACTTAACGTCTTTTTGTCAGAATTGGTGTTGATTATACTCATGACGCTGCTTAATGCTTTATCACGATCACCGGTTTGATTACGTCTAATTGTAAATACGAATTACTAAGAAACGTACAAAAATTCTTACCTGTTCAAAGCAAAAGCATATTGGTATCGGATCGCTTCAGCTTCAATGAGAGTACAGTCTTGGATTTTGCTCAGATCATCAATCAATGAGATCATGCCACCATAATTTTGATGATCACTACAACATGAATTAATTGAAGTAAGAAAATATCTTAAAAAATATACCGATAGGAAAGCATAAACTGATAAACAGTATCAACTGAGAGAACATCAGGGTTATCCAAGCGAGCTCTCATTTTATCGAGAAAATCGCTTGTTTCGGCAGATTCGGTAATTTCTCTGGCTTTTCTCAAATCGGATAAGAACTTTTCCCTCGAATGTGCACTAAAAGAAAAATAACTACATGTTAATGCTATAACTGTTTCTTACTTGGCCTCGACTTGAACATTTTTTAATGCTTGCTTTAAACGAGAACGGAAATTTATCAGTTTTCCAGAAGCATTTTTGATTGTGAAAGGGTCACCATCAGAATCCTTTTTTGTCTGTAAGTATTTCATTAGTGCAAGTTTCTTTTAAAACACAGGGTAAAATAATTATAAAATTCATTTTAATCCGGAACAAGATGAAAAACTTTTGTTTTAAGTTAATAAAAGATCAACAAAAATAATTGAGAATGTCATAAGGTAAACAGGGCAATAATCGAAAAATAAATAAACAAATAGAAAGCAACAAACCCTCTCGAAAGATTGAAGATGTGTATGTTCGGGAGTTGTCATATATACAATAGTTGGTAAATGAGCATGTGTTTTCTAAAGAAATATTAAACTGCAAAAGCAATTCTTCTACATACTTTTAAAGCATCAATAATATGATATTCACTATCTGTCGAATAATAAGCTAAAATAATATTATAAGATTGACCCATGCTTTCTCGTACTCCTGAAAAAAAACTTATGGTTAAATATTTGAAACAAAGAATATAATTAAACCTATGTGATAACATAAACTAGGCTGCTGTTGAGTTACGGTTACATCAACCAAAGCTACATCGGCATTATAAAAAGTATCTAAGGTTTGTGTTTCCCCAAAATCTAATCGATCAAAGTTAATACGCTGTAAAAAATGAAGCTTAGAGAAAGTTTTTAATTATAGAGCGTACCGTTAAATTTACGTTGGAAGAATCGGCTACTTTTTGTACGTCTTTTAATGCTAACTCTCGAACATGCAAATTTTTTTGAACTTTTTGGTCAATTACAACAACAACTTGAAGCTTGCGTGAGCATGTTGGAGTCTAATAAGTATAATTAATGACAATAAAAAAAATTAAAATATACCTGAATATCTTGTTGAGCTGTATTTGTTGTTAATCTATTATGTTGATATAGAGTAGATGAACGTGATTGTAAAGGTACAGGACACACCTTTAATAATAGGAAATAATTAAAGTAAATTGAAATGTTTACTCCTGTATGAATAAAAAAAATTTGAATATATACTTACGTCATAAGAAGTATCGCTTTTTATTGAGTTAACCATAATTACACAACATTGGGCTAACTACCACCTAAATATTTGTAAGCAAAAATGAAACCTGACACGGAAATTGAAATGAAATCAATTGGTAAACAAATATTGAGGAATTGAAAATATTAAAGATGAAAAATTAAAGTATAAATATAGAAAAAAAAACAAGAAAAAATAAAGAAAAAACAGTAAAACGGTTGTGGAATTTCTTTGCAAACGGCATAAAGGACAACGTTATCGATTGGCGCTGTCCCTCTTTCCCGTGACTGACTCCAGCACTTGGACGTTCTCTATCCGCCAACAATACAGAAAGATCCAAAAAAAGAAGAAGAAAGCTATAAGAGAGTTTTTTTTCTATCAAAGCTGACTGAAGAGGTTTGATTGACAACGTCTCATGTCAGTTGAATAGTTTTAAAGTTGAAAAGACTAGTGAAATGACTTATTTACATTCCTCGTTACTTATTTTTGATTAGACAAAAAGTGGAAAAGATAAAAAACTTTTAAAATTAAATATAAAAACTGAGAAATATATGAACGTAGATGAACAAAAAAAATTCTTCAAATTGTTAGTATATATGACATATTTTGATTGTTGTTTGTATATTTTTAGAATACTATATAAACGATAAAATATTTTGTTACGGATTATCAAGAATAGTGTGTAGAATATAAGAATATGAAAATACATATTATAAATATTTTGTGTACATGTTTTAAAAACATTTTGCGTTATAAAGACCTTCTATTGTTATATTCTATGGATTGCTGGGAGAAAAAATTGAAAATAAGAGATTCAAATATAATAATTATAATGATGGAAATTTTTTTTTAACGAGATCGCAGACGAATATTTGGAAAACATCAGCGACGACGATGGCTTGATTCTGATTCTGATACTTCTTTTCTGTTGTCGTGGTCGCGTTCTCCTTCCCTTTCTGACGATTCCTAGTTAATCGTACTCCTCTTACACCTCTACTCTCGTTCGTCAGACTCTGCTTAATATGTTTCTCTTATTTTTGTAAAAAAAAATATAAAGAAAGGAACGCATTTTTCATTTTTTGAACTTCCGCTTAGATAGAAGAGGCGAAAAAAAACGTTGTTTTATAATTTTATTTTGTTCTTTTCGTTTTGGAATTCAAAAATGCTTGTCTATATACAGAGACGTCAAGCAGTTGAAATGGCTGTTTAATCAAGTTTAAGAAGGTGGATAGAATTTTCTCTCAAATCCTTGTCATCAGACTCCCTTCTCTCAGTTTTGGATCCAGTTCTTTCTGCCATTTGTGTCTCAACATAATGTCAGGCATTATTATCATACTTTTCGTCATAATTTGCACAATATCTGGTAAGGTTTTTCCAGAATTTTTATAGTTGAATGTCGTCTCTATATATTTTTCATTATTTCTTCAGAATCTGCAATTGTACCAGAAATCACAACTTCTGACGTATTTAAGAGCTTATGCTTATATCCAGCCACTAATCCGACATTCTGCAAAAATGTTCCAACATATCCGGATCGTTCGCTCAGCAAGAAAGCTGTTTTGATACCATTACGCGAAGGTGTAAGTTCAAGCCTAATCTCTCTCACATTTTCTCATTTTCTCTAAAGTTAGTTGACTAAAAATTCTATTTTTCATCAAAAATATAAGTAGATCCTTATAAAGTTTAACGATTTTAGTAGTTAATATCAACAAGAAAAACTGAAAACAACCACTCGTCGTCAAATAAAAATGAAAAATGGTCAAACTCTCTCTCTCACCTTAACACACGCAAAGTCACCGACAATTATTTCCTACAAAACTTTTTTTTGTTCGAAAACAGGAGATTATCGTGACAAATTTGCTTGATTTTAACAAAAAATACATAATTTTTAACCTTCTATCGGCAATATTTTCAGACGGACATAGATCAGCAAATTCTGTTAATTGAGCAAAACGAGTTCTTTCCCGAAAACGGAAAAAAACAATATACTTATGATGAATGGACATCCAGACCTGTAAGATGATGAAACAAGATGTGATGTTTATAGTTAATACCAAAATACTTTAGCCATCTATTTGGGACTGGATGAATAGTGATCCAAGCTATTTAACATTACCTTTAATAGACCCAAGCGACTTTTTCAGTCAAACATCAACACAATCGAATCAACTTCGAGTCCATGAAATACGAAAACATCGTCATAAAAGAGCAGTAATTCATTTCTTTTTTTATTTTGTGAAATTTTAAAAATAAGAAGAAAAAAAAGTAAGGGAAAAATGTTTATTGTTTCAGAATCACATGAAATCGGATGACAATATAAATCCAAGTGTTAGGTTTGTAAATTTCGAATCAAATGTCTTTCTGTCATGTCTTTTTCGTTAATATTTCATGTTTCAGCAACAGTTGGGGGTTCAGCTCTTCTGAATCGGATAGATCAGCTGATATAACAGAGGCAGGTTCCTATCCATTTACACAAAAAAATTAAGAAAAACAAGACTATAAATTGTCACCAATTTCAGTGGCCTACCGCTCCAAAACAGAAGCCTGTGCAAGAAAATGTTGTTCTTCCGAATCCGAATCAAAGCGGTTTGCTCAAAGACATAGGAGGAATAGGTATGTATATTTAACCTTTTCATTTAAATCTCTATCTACATCAAATGGCATTGATCAAACTTCAGGAGTTGGTTTTAATGTTGGAGTGGGTGTCCCGGGAAACGATCCTGTGGCTGTTGGAGCTCGGGTATGTAGTCATAAGCCAAAATTTCCGTTTCGTCAGTTTCTTCATTGAGTTGCTTTAGGTTGGAGTGGGATTGGGCGAATCCGGACTTGCAGGCAAGCTACCAATAGGCGAAAACATCTTTCCACGCCAGGTTGGTGGTGTTGATTGCAAACATCGTCTTCAAGACAAATAACTAAAAAAGGAGAAAAAAGAGTTTGGAAACAGGAAGAAATTGTTTTTAGATATAGAAATAAGATCCCTGTTCATTATTCCAATGACCATTTACTCTAAACATTTTGGCAAATTCTGAGAGATCTCATTTACAAAATGGAAGATTATCTCCAGAATAGATTGGATCAAACTTTTTTTTTAAATTCTCTACATGATATTCTCTCACATATTGCTTTCTAAATCGAATGGCTCTCACTCCCCCACCCCCACCCCCTCTCTCTCTATTTAACTATATTCATATAGTTTATATTATTTTACATGAATTGGGGGAATGACAAACACACAAAACTGTATCTCTAATTCAAAATTATTGGCTTCAATCTGTAACAGTACCATATATATATATGGTTAAAAGACATCTGTGTAAATATAACCAGAATACTCTTTTATAAAACCGTACCTCTGAAACAGATAGAAAGATAGAGAGAAAAGAAGAGGAAGATCTGATGAACGAATGTGTTGGATTCGACACTAAAGAGGTTGATATAAGCGTATACGTGGCTGATGAAATAAAGAGAAAAATCGCAATCTGATATAGAAAAGGATACATAGAGCAGTTACATACAAATCATCTATAATATATCTACTGCGTGTATCAACATGGTTCTAGTTGGTCTCGTTTTTGTGTTCTCTCTTTCTCTCTCTCTCTCCCACTCTCTCTTCCAGGTTATCTGTTCATACTTCTGAATGAACACGAAGGCATATTAGAACTTTGCAATAGCTGCTCGATATACTATACAAATAAAATAAATCAATTTACTAAAAATGGATAACTGTTTATGTGCACACACACACACACATGCTTATACCTTTTATGAATCATCATCTGCTGATTATATTCGCTTTTGAATAGTATCTTTTCTCTCTCATTATAGTATATTATGTCTATTTTTCTAACATTTCATCTATATATCTCTATTTATATATATATTTATCTTAAAGTCAATTGTCCTCAAATCTACTAAATCTATCCTATAATAATAACTTTTCAGATTTATTCGTTTTCAATTGAATCTCTCAATTTCTCTTGTCTCTTATCTCTCGTCTTCTGCTCTCTCACAGCATCATCAGCTTTTGCAACATTGTATTTTTTTTTTCTAGATATTTAGCATGCTCATGTTGCATTTCCTGGCGCAGAAAAAACTTGTTATGATCAAAGATTTATGAAGAGTATATGACTAACCTATTCACGAATTTATTGAAATTGTTATTGAGCTTGAGATTGATCATCAATCTCATTTTTCGTAATACCTTTTGATTATAATCTCCGAAATGCACGAACTCAATGGGCCCACTCGATCAGATTTAGGTGAAATCGATATGAAATACCTTAGCAAACATTGAAATTCTTGAAAATGAGCGAAAATGAAGTGGAAAGATTTTTAGAAAGTAATTGCGTGAAAAGGATTTTCAATAGCTAGTTTGTGTGTGTTAAGCAGCAGGGCGAAGGTAAGCTTTAACGTTACCTGCGGCACCACTACTTAGCACCTACATTAGCTTGTATAGGGTTGGGAACATTTCAGACAAAAAGGAAGAGAAATTGAATAGAAATGAGGAAGATATTGAGATAGAAAAGCTTTGTCATCATGGGTGTCTACGCAAAATATGCTCGAACTTTACGACGTAATGTTGAGCATGAGCTGCCAGATTGCCAGACTTGCTAGGATTATATGCTTCTAGACTACGTGGACATTAATGCTCAGCACATCCGCTGTGACAACAAACAATAGAAATAGCTTTGTACACAGAAGCTGCACACTATAACGGCAGATGAAATCTGAAGACGATTCAGAATGACTTAGTTACAACGTGAATGCATAAATAAGTTCATGGGAAATATCTAGACTCGTAGCCATCTGAAAAGGTCACATCGAATTCGTTATCTAGATCATACATGGTCCTCCTCATTTTCTCTCCTCGCACATCACTTCATACATTCTTTGTTTCTCTATTTTTTTCTGATTCTGTCTCAATTTTTATTTCTCGCTTTCTCTCTCTCTCTCTCTCTCTCTCTCTCTCTCTCTCTCTCTCTTTCTTTCTCTCCCCCCCTCTCTCTCACTCTCTCTCTCTCTCTCTTTCTCTTCATCTTTCTCTCTCTCATTTCATCTATCAAAGTTGTTCGCAACAAATACTCACACATCGAAATAGGCGAGATAGAAAATGAAATGTTTTAGATGAAAAGAGATGGTAAAAAGGGTATTATAGCCATATAATGAATTTCGTTATATTAAAGGTCGGACCAATTCGATGGGAACATTGATCAAAGACATGCCTTATCTGGCTCCATGACCAGGAAGGAGGAAGACACAATGGAAGGGACTGATAGGGGTGGCAGGTTAACAGATCGGGTAGACAGTTGCTTTAGTATTGCAGTAACAGGCTTGAGTGTGATAATTGAAACAATCGAAAAACAGTCAATTTTGAAAGTAAAAAAACAAAATTCAACTTCTTTTCTGACTGCTGCAATGTAATCTTCCACAACCCATCACGAGTCCCTCGTAATACTTCAATACTCTTCGCTTTGAAACAGAGAGAAGTATTATGATTGGCTCGTGATGAATTGTGGAAGAGGAGCATGAGATGGATGCTACAGTTGTGGGAACAGATAGAGGACACACTGAGGATAGGCCGAGCAGATTTATATGAGCTGCTTGTTAGACAAGCTGAATACATATCTGATATGGCAAACTTGGAGATGAGACTGTTAGAGAATTAGATAATAAAGAGAAAAAGAGAGAGATTAAAAAAGAAACGACGAGGAGAAGCAGATGGAAAACGGGGGGAGGGCTGGGCATGAGCAGAATAAAACGTGGAGAGACCTATATGAAGAGATAGACGGATGGATGGCTGCTAAAAGGAATGGGAGGAGAAAAAGATAGAGAGAAAAAAGAAAGAGAGAGAAAGAATAAAAACAAGAGAAAAAGAGAAATAGCAAGAGAGAGGCAGAGAGAAAAAAGGCGAAAAGGGGGAGGGGTATGCTGTAAGAGGGTGGTGTAGAAGAGAATGATTGTCGACGTGTGGTCATTTATGACAATAATTCTTTATTAAAGTTGATCAGAATCCAAAAAGAACAATTAATCAAAAGCGATATAATTTGTGTCTTTATATGGATAAAGAACAGGTGTGAAATACAGAAAATGTCGTTTTTTTCGTCAGATTTACCCCCTGTTTCTCCACCTCGCATATTGGTATTGGTAGTTTTGTACTATATTTCATTGTTCCTTCCCACGCTCCCCCCCCCCCCTCCCTTGATACACAGAATCAGCAAATAATTTTTTAAATTTTCATTTATATAAAAGGAAATGATATGAGGTTATGAATTTTTCAAAATAACAATAAAATATTACATTTACATACGAGATAACGATTCAAAGAATAGAATCGACTACGTTATAGATCATTTCTTCAAAATTAGATAGAAAAGTTATGTACAAACTTTTCAGGGAGAACATCAGAGTTTGAATGATTATGATGGAAACAAGTACTATATAATCCCGGATAAAGCTTCCAAATATCTTCAAGCTATTCGGGTAGGTTTTCATTTCATCCCTTCCTCGCTATTGATGTGTTTAGATTTTTAATCAAAATTGTATTTAAATTCATTTTCAGAGCGGACAACTAAATATTCCACATTATGCTCCTGAAAAAACTTTAATTGGTATTAATGGTGGAGTTGGAATTGGTGGCCGATAAGCTGTGAATATATTACATATGCATTTAGTCTAATCAGACTGAATGAACAGCTAGCTTGTTCAAGCTTGTAACATTTATTATAGAAGTTCAGTTTTTATAGCATTAACATTTTTAATATTATTATAATACTCAAAGAATCTTCGTTATATTCGCATTTATTTCTGGGCTCAGCTTTACTTTTTGCACCCTTGAACGCTTGGTAATGCTCATGCAGCTATTTCAAGCTTAATCCTGATACTAAAGTGTTAGTTTCGAGACAATGACACTAACAAAAAATTTTGTGAGGACAACAAATATAAAAAAGAGCCAATTTCTGCATTCATCACCATCATCATCACTCAATGGACAACTTTAACGTTTCTTAGTCGTCGCAATCTTTCTAATCTTCCCTCGCACTTTCAAACTCACTACTACTTTCGACTGAAACATACGAAAGACATCTTCAAGAAAATAAGATCTTATCGAGTTTTTCAGTTGCCCTATGATCGTATCTTTCAAAGTTTGTACATACTGTCGAGAAAACTGAAATTTTAAAATTTAACTTTAAAACATAGCAATGTTCTAGACTCTCTTTCTCTCTCTTAAATGTTTCTCTCTCTCAAAGCTTAAAATAAAAATTTGATAATGATTAGATATTAAAGTATATGTTTTAATATGAATAATGAATTAACTATTTATAAAAATTAAAGAAATGAATTGAATTCAGATAGAACTTATTTGTACAGTTTATAAAGCATAATTGATTGGTATAGAGGATTTCGGTAGCACATAACTATCTGTTTTAATTGTCTGATATCATATCTAGAGTATAAAAATCATATGATACTACTAACTAAATGCTATTGAAGACGAACATCAAGAAAAACTAATAGCAGGCAAGTAGACAGACAGCCAGGCAGACAAAGTTATCATCACGGTAAACAGCCGACAGACAATACAGCGATTAGGTGTGTGATGATGGTAAGAATGAAGTCATTCATTCAGTTCATACATGCAAACATGGTTTCAATGGGATGCTTGGAAACGGTTGTTCAGATGATGATTCTGAATCTGTTGTAGCTTTCCGCTCATCAGCTCGTGATGTTGCAATATCGAGCATGACAGCTGACGATGGGTCATTTCTGCTGGAGCTTGGAATATCATGCGTTATCGTTTGCTGCGGTTTTGGTAATGAAAATGGAAAAGCGGAAGAGGAGGTGGGTATGTCAATATCAGAATAGCTGGGCGGAGCATTCTGAAACAAGCAGACTTTAGGTTATATCATGCTATCAGAATTACAGACCAAAAGATAGCTGCGAGATTGCCCTCCTCTCTGACGATCTTGACGCTTAATCCGTGTAGCTGAAGCTGTAACTAAACTTAACCGTCATTTGCATTCTTTCTTACCTCGAACTTTCTGACATAAAATGTAAATAACGATAAGTATTAGTATGAGGAATACCGACGATAACTGCAAAAAGCATACATTCTATTCACGTTTCAAGCTTTTTCTCCAATCAGAAATTGAAAGAAACATGTTTTGATGGAAAACTTATTGATCTAGGAAAAACACAAAAAATCAGATGCACTTCTAGCCAATTTAATGGCAAAGATGTACATTTCAAGTTCGACCGAACTTCATGCACAGTACACGTGAACGTGAACGTTCACGGTACGACAACATGCAATGCACGTCAACGTTCACGTATTATGCGTTTTCTTGTGATGTATAATATTATTAATAATAAGCTTATAAGATAAATTAGAGGAATAGAAGAACATACGATGATGAGAACGTTTATGAGCATACGAGCTTCGTCTAAATGCTGAATACTATCCATTTGCTGACTATTTATAATCACATGAGGTTGCTCAAGATTATGTTGAACAACTTTTTCAAAATTTGTCATAGGCTCCAGTTGTTGTATCTTCTTGCTGCAGAGAAGCCAATAATTAGATTGGTAAATGATTAATATTTCTTACGGAAAACGAGAGTCTAGAGACAGTTGGCATAAATGGCCAGTGTATCCAGGGAAACAATCACAAACCTTAATTATATTTTCAAAAATTATGCCTTTAAGACTTAATTTTACCTCTAAATCAATTTGACCACGAATACATCTAATATCAGTGTACATTTTGAAGTCTTCATCTGGATGAATACAACTGAATTGTAAAATAAGATAGATAGTTGTCTATTAAATCTCATATATAGATTACTTACCTAACATTCATAGCTCTACCACTTCGACATCTTGCTATTCGCTCACAACGCTTCCCAAAAAAGCCAGGCTTGCATATACATCTTCTAGAATTATATATACATATATATATAATATATAAGAATTTTTCTTAGATTTTTAAGAGTATTACTTTGAAAAATGACGATCTGGAAGCTTATGTGTACCAATAGAATCGCATATTTTCGACATTTTTTCCAGAGCTTCAAAGGATACTGAACAGAAAAAACTATTTATCATATTTTATTTTAAAACATTTAAGCTTACATGATGACAATATACTTGATGTGGTTACATGTGAAAAAAGAATTAAAAAAACAATGGGCAACATCTATAAATAATTTAATAAAAAAATTCATCCCATATATTAAAAGTGTATATAAAATAATATAAGAACAGATGAAAATATTATATCTAAACGTTTTCAAGAGTAACATGATCACTTTCAGCTGTCTTATATGCACATCTGATAAGGTTGAACAAATCAATATCCAATGAGTTTATGATTAGAACTTTTACGGTGCTCAGTTTTGCTGGCCTATTTTCAAAATTGCTTATTATTTTTATCAAATATATAATATTTCCTGGCGCTGGTATTGTTTCGCCCACCCCCCCCCTAATAATCAGAGAGTTAACATTAGAGCGCGCTTATAACATTTTGGGCACACACCAGCTTTGCATAAACTAGCGGGAGTGCTCTATCCCAGATCCGGGGGGTCTGGGGGGGTATCCCCCCCAGATAGAGAAAGCTTCAACAAAATTTAAAAGTATTAAAAGTATCAGAGAGAGCACTCCCACTCACAGAGATGAGACTCTTTATTTTCAGGTAAAAAACGCATGCGCTCTAATGTTAACTCTTAGGGGGGGGGGGTGGGCGAAACGATACCAGCCCCTATTTCCTTTTTATAGATGATAAGACGGAATATATGTTCTGTTATTTCGTAGCTGAAAGAAATTCGAAATGTTACGACTTTGCGAACTTTATTATTTAACCGGTATTTGGAATAAGAATGATAAGATCATGAAGGTTATGACAGATGTTACTATTAAATTAACAATCGAAATCATCATCGTTTTTAGGAACCCAAAGATATAACAGTTGGCCTGCAGCTGTGAGAAGATGCTGCTTTTTAGGGTGTGCAGTCAAGGAATGGACAACTTTAGAAGGATGTTCCAGCTTGGCTTGAATATCCGAGTCCAGTAAGCTGCAAACAGATGAAAATATATAGGTATGCCAAGTCTAAAGTAGTTGAGGGACTTACCCGTAAACATAAACAAAACCATCTTCGGAGCCGGTTGCAACATGTTCAATGTTATGCAAAACAACACTATTAATCTTATATTCAGAGTTCACATGTCCTTTATATCTGAAAAAAGTTCAAATACAGCCAAAGGCGTAGAAAATGATGTACTGTGTTAACATCTTTCCGTTTGATTTATCCATTAATCGCATATTTCCGTCTTGAGTCGAAGCTAAAATGCAATTGCCATCCGGAGTAAAGCAGACGGAGTTCACACTTTCGCCAAGGAAATCAAAATGAACCTAAAGAAAACTTATATATAAGTAAGAGCATTGAATTGTAAATTACAGTTCCGTCCCTAACATTATAGATCCTATAGTTACAATCAGCAGAACCAGCAACAATTTCATAACCGTTAACTTCAATCGAAAGCACACCGTCAGTGGCTTCGTTGAAAACCTATTAAGTTTTAATAAAAAACAGTAAAAAATATAGATATCAACTTGAACAGCTTTATCTGTTCGACTTCTATTATCAAAAGCTTTCAAAGTACCATCCATTGAGCCAGAAAACACTACATTAGACTCTTCATTGAATGCTACTGTATTTACGCGAGCTGAAAATTAATTCATGAAACACTATCGAGTTATCAGGGAACCTCCATGAGCTCTCCATCTTCGTAGTTGCTTTCCAGACTCTACATCAAACACAGTTACAGCTTTATCTGCTCCTCCGGTTACTATCTGAGAGTTATCTGATGACGATGCTGCGTCGAACACCTAGCACATGGCATAAACGTGAAAATTAATATTGGTCTTCTAAAACTTGCCTCATTTCCTGTTCCACAATATGTTTTAAGTAATGTTCCCTTTATGGGATTCCATAATTTTACTGTTTTGTCAGAACCACATGATAAACAGTAGTTTCCATCCACTGAATATTCAAAGTTAAGACTACTGTGAAATACCAAACACACCATTATATTTAACCCCACGCACTGCACCCTGCTTACAATCTATTACTCGTGCTCTAATCTGAGGTACTTTTAACATTTCTGAAGGTTTAAGAAACTCAATACAGCAATTAAAATCAAGAATCAAGTATTTCGTTGTTTTTGAAACGATATATTGTGATAGAAAACAAGGCATAAAAAATTAAAATTTATTAAACCGTAATAAGCGTACCGTTGATCACACACCATTTCTAGACCAAAAAATCACAGAAAAACCCTAACAAAGATTTTCGGCAGTAAGTATGCTATGCAGAAAGAGATCAAACTATTGGCAATTCCTTCTGCTCACTAAGAGCCCTAGATTCATGTAAAATGACGTCGTACGAAACACCCTGAAACAAATATTTTTTTATCAAACTTTTGTTATTACTATGATATTCTCTCACTTGATGAAAAGCTGACGAAACAAAGTGTTTATTAGCTGTTGCTGTCATTGCGCGATAAGAATCACCGGAGCCGAATATTATCTGGAAGTATTGATGGTTATACGAAAAACCGGAGAGTACGCCCGTGCTTCCGTGGCGCAATAGGCAGCGCGTTCGGCTGTTAACCGAAAGGTTGGTGGTTCGAGCCCACCCGGGAGCGAAAAATTTTGCATTTGTCATTTCGAATGTACTATATTTAGAATTCTTTTCTTGGAACTCCAACAAATTTCGAGATGAGTTAATATATACCATGCTTCTGTCATTTATCCTCTCTGATTTTTTAAGAGCCAATGTTCTTGCAGATACTTGATCTTCAACGACTCGAACTTTTTGAAAAAGTTCTTCCAATCTAGATCTTTCGTTATCTCCAGCCACTGTTTTCATAATACTTATCACAGAATCATGTGCTGTTTTACATATAATTAATTCTCTATCTAAAATACGAGCATATAGTTAAAAAGTATTTTTATGCTTGCCTTTAATCAATTTTAAAAGTTCCGTTCTAGCAGGAGTAGTTTTCTCCATTTCGGCTTGACTAGTTAATAAAGTGCTATTAAACCTTAAAATAACTTTTTTTTTGTTAAATATAAATATTGAATTATACTTGTGCTCAGTGCCTCCAGGATGAGTTAAATTGGATACAAGTACAAAAACAGCGGACACGTCCAAATTCACACACGGTGCAGGGGAAGAAGGATCTACTTCGCTTTCGGATCTTCAATATTAAATATTTTAATGTTTAAGTTTTCAAACAACAAACTCTTCGTCAGGTTCTAGCATTTCCAAATAATCCTCAGGAATCTGTGCTATTTTATCAATAGGAATCTTAGATGGAGATGAATATAGTTAAGGTGTTAGTGTTTTGTTTCTTACTTGTTCCCCTATAACATTAATTTTCATTGATATTAGCTTCTTAGCCATCAAGTCAGGAATGCCAGAAACAAACTGAAACACAACTTCAGGAGGAGTGAAGTTTTTTTGAAACAGATTTGCCATCTGAAAAAATCATGAATTGTGAAGACTGGAATACGTTCTAACATAAAGGTAGTTTTCAGCTTGTTCGAATATATTTCTATTTGTACTAGCTAGCCAATCCATGCATATTCCTTTAGCAGACCGAGAAATCACTTTAATCTGAAGATATTGATCATTATATAACTAGATCAAGCATTGGAAAAAACCCATTGATCTCCATTGGAAGCAACCAAGTCCACAGTGTGTTTAAGAGTGCTGAAAGTGGTGATTCGAATACTCAGATAATCAAAAAATTTGACAAGGTAGACGACAACTTACTCATTCAGTGATGGATCAAGGATAGAAAATGTATTGAAAACAGCCGTAACTCCACTGAACACATCAATAGCTTTAACAACATTTTCAAAATGTGTCACATTACTTGTTTCAATATATTTCTTCTCCAAGGGGCATTTTCCTTCTTCAAGCTTAAATAATTTCTCCTTAGCATAGATAAAAAACTTTTAACTAACCGATTCCAAAAAACGTATTTCACTAGCTAAGCGATTTCTTAACTTCACAACCCCTCGTAGCTTAGCTATACTCCCTTCTTTCAATTGTTGATCTAAAGACCTTGCAGTACTCAGTCGACGTTGCAACATGGATTTTAATGCTCCTTCGTCTTCCATCTGATAGAATATAAAACTAAACAATTCATAGATTCAAAAAAATACAGATATAGTCGCATCGCAATTGACGATAAAATGAGAAGATATAGATTCTGTGAGAGTCTGTCATATACTTAAGAAGAAATAAGTTATAAAAACCCGTATGTTTAAAAAAAAGTTGTTTTATATTCAAATGGACTATCGGAAGCAGTTGGGGCAAAGTCGAAACTCCATAGGGACACCATCACGAAAATCAACCTGAATTGCACATTTCACAACTTACTGGCCATGCATGCGACTTACTGACTGGCAAAAACTTAGTACATCTATTATCTCTGTTTTTACAAATAGAATATCTCTTGGACATGTCTACGAAAGGAAAAAAGAATTATGATAATATCGATTAGTTACTTTAAAGCATCTGTAGCACAAGCAAAGAGCACTCGTTGACTGTATTCGAACATTCCAAGGTAGCCAAGAACTGTATTTCTCCTTTCTGACATTTGCCGAACTTTTTTCGAATCAAGTATACTTTACCTACGTATAATGCTTAAGAACTGCCCAAGCAAGATGAACAAGTAATGGAACTTTTGGCCGTATCTTCACTTCTACCAAGTTTGGCTGATAATTTCCATCTGCAAGTCCAAAATAATCCAATCTGAGATTTATCAGGGTCCCAGGCAAAGAAGAGAATTCATTTCTTGATATATCTAAGGTCCGCAAAGAACGAATAAGACCAAGCTGAACTTAATCGGTTACCCAATTTACTAGAGAAATTAAGCCATATACCTCAATTGGTACTGATTTTAGATTGCAATTTCTAACTTTCAATACTTTTAAATTCGGTAATTCACACACTTCCGGAGGGATATGGCCGATGGCGTTTTCGCTGAGATCTAAACTGAGCAGAGAAGGTGGAAGCTGCAAAAATTTTACCTGAAAAATTTAACAAATGAAGTTTTAACAAAAATTAAAAGATACAGGTATGTTAGTTCTAGATAAATTGAGTTCTCGAAGATTACTTAATCGTTTTAATAACAATAATCGGGAAAACAACTGATGCTCGTTCTAAAACTTAATTGATTAGTATATGAAAGAAAGTAAATGCTTCACCAATGTATCTGATACGAACACTGCTCCAGTCAGATCGAGGACTTCCATTTTGCTAAGCCCAAACCACGCTGGACATACAGAGGGAAGAGTAACTAAAACAAGGATAGAAAATCCTTTAAATAAAAGACAAACCATTAGTTATTTCTAATATGACAATTGTTGAAGGATATCCTTGCCTATTATACTCTTTAACCATTTCTTTGGTAGTTAAGCTTAGTTTTTTAGGACCTAATGATGGAGCAATCTACAAGTATTGTTTGAAATTAAGATGTTTCCTCTTAAAATTTCACTGGATCTGATTTCAGAGATACATCAAGGCCTTCCCTGGATTTAATTATAGAATCCAGAAATCTGCGCAATGCACGAGTATCACACTAAAAAACACATGATAACTAAGAAAAAACTGTAGATATTGTCCAACATCACACAGAAAGTAAGTATCTTGTTTGCATATTAAAGTTATTTTTCCGGCCGGGACATGAGTTGATATAACATTAGTAACATTGTCTTTTGTTAACTGAAACTGTATCTCTTAGAAATATTCATAATATTCAATCTTACAGCTTCTGTAATATCTCTTTTGGAATTTGCTAGAGCACATTTCATCACAAGATGGTTAGATCCCTACAAAATGCCAACTTTGTATCTTGAAATCCATTCAATTCTAACTTTCATTCTAGTTTTCATAAGTGTTACGACTGCTTTAACAGGACGTTTACCGCTAACTCCTGCAGTTCCTTTTGCAGTAGTTATCTTGCATTCAAATCTCATACTGAAAAACTTAATTTTCACGAAATTGAATGATTAACTTGTACAATTTTTACAGCCTCATACATTTTAACGAACTTTATAATTTAAAACATATCGAAACTTTAAATCTAGAAAATCAACGTTGAATCAAATGCTCATCAGGTTTAATGTAATATTTTCGCATACCGTACTTACTTACTTATATATTCACATTGGAGCGCGCTTCGATAAAAACTATTAATAACTCCAGTTTCCTCATTTTAAATTCTTACTAATTGTATTTTTCATCATATTACCATTCTTGATTTCTGGTTATAATTAAAAAATTTTGTAACTATTCAAGAAGAGTTTTTTGAGTTTTTGCTAATTTTGAATACATTCGGTTGTATTGTTTTTTCTTCCTCTGTATATTCTCCGAACACGTATTTTTATTATTTGAAAACATTTAGTTATTAATTTGTAGTCATCGATAAACAAAACAATTTCTTTGAACTTCTTTAGAAATCAAATTATAAAGGAATGTATGTAAGTTTCTTCATTGAATATCATAGTTAAAAGATCACTGTAGGTATACTGTACAACTATCGCTAACTTTTCGATTTCTGACAGCATCAAATTTTTAATTTTTTAACGCTACATATTAATTCGATCTGGTAAAAATTCGTATTTCCTTTAACCTCCCCTAATTTTGCTAAAGTTCACCTCTTCTATTTAAACGAGAGTACAATTCGAATTTTTTTGTAATCCAAATGTATCTTACCATGGAAAATATACTGCGAAGAAGCCAGTACTATCTTTCTTCCTTATATGATTCTTTTATAGAGTTCAAAAGGACTAAAAGATCCTGGTTTAATTTTACTTACAAGTGTTTACATTGTTTACTGGACTTCTGGACAGTCATATGTGATTTTAATGGCTATTAACAGGTTGGATTTCCAACCTCTGCAATAGCTATATCAGCGTACTTTTCAGATTCGTGGTAGTATGTCTTCCACAATACAATATTTTTACTTATAAGTTTGTTAGGAATACGATTATTGTTTTAAATATATCTTTTTCTATTTTCAATATCTGAAGAACTGAGAAAACTGACCTCAATTGGCTCGTACTGTCTAAGAAGCTAAGATTGATAATCTGTAAATAGAAGAAAAAAGAAAGAAATACAAGTCAATGAACTGGGAAAATTTATTCAGAGGTGGGTTACATTATAAAAAATAAAAATATATAATATAAAGACAAGTATCCTAACTGAAGAATAGAAGGTAGATATAAGATACATATTAGAGCTCATTAGCTTTTACAAACATTAATAATTAAAATAGAGATGAACAATATAATATGATCACTTCCTGATGTATTGTATGAAATATATATTATACTCGATATTGATTCCAAAAAAATCAGAAAAATTTTTAGAATACTATATTACTTTTATGTTTTGTTCGTAGCTAACTATTCAATATGAATAATTAGTCTCAAACAGAATAAAAAGTTCTACCCTGTGTACTTCTTATTCAGAATCTAGCTAACTGCTACTTTCAAATTAAAATTATAAGTAAAAGGGTAATGTGAAAGGATTTGTTTTTAACTTTCATAAAAATATTATAAATATTTTTATATTTTTTTCTTCTGTTTTGACATTTCGCTATTCAAGAATTTGTATGACTGATTTGTGTCTATCATTGTTTCAGTAAGTTTTCTTCTTGTTCTTTGATTATCATAAAAATACTATACATGTTTGAAAAACATTGTTAAGAAATATAATAAAATTACGAAAGATTTGATTGTCAATACTTGAAACTAGAATAATTAAATTAAATGAATAATTATGGCATGCGTAATGTACTTATTAATATAAACTATTATAATTAAATAAAACATGTGTTCATGTGAATTATTCATTTTTTGTGATGGCTTGAGCATCAACCTAAACGTTTTGGGATCTTACAATATCTGAAACAAAATTGAAATCAGGTTGTCTGGTAGGTATCTCTTACAGTAGGACGAAGCGTATAGGTACGATATAAGCTTCTCATTCTGATTAGACTAGTCTAATTAGTAAATTGCGGTTATAATAAATAGTTAGTGTAGATCCTATTAAATATTTAACTTTAAGAAAACAAATAATTTCTTCAAAGTATGTATGACATAAATTCCTATGGTTAAAAAGAAAGTTTCAATTTATTATAACCGCAATTTACTAATTTTATTTGGTTCTCTGTTACAGCATTGATTTTTGAGCACTAAAGGTGGTACGTTTTTTTAATTTTTCTCTCAAACGACAATGTTACGCCTAACGCCTATGCACGCTTTGCTTTTTGTAGAAAATACCAAAAATAACATCAAAGAAATTACCTCTGTATTGAACAAAATGCTTTAAAAAGTATTACTATCATAATAGTATTCAAAGCGTTGCAATATTAGCAAAATTATGTGTAGTTATACCGATAATTTCAAATATATTTAATATAATTTACCAAGTTTTATCTTCAATATTCAACAAATTACCGTGATACGTTGAATACTAGTGAGAAGAGAGACTCTTTGTGTGATCTTCTTTTCTCACGCAAACGCGTCTGTGGGCAGATAAGCAGAGGAAGGAGAGAACATGCCAACATCGTATCCTTCCACCACATTCTAACTTTTATGAATACAAAGACTTTCTCTTCTTCTGTAGTTTGCGTTGATTTGTAATTTCCCATCCGTGATTATTACTGTTATTTTTTCTCCTCAACTTTGATTTTCTTAACAACTTTTCTTACTTTCTCCCTCGAATTTATCGAATGTGTATCGTATCGTATCGAACATCGTGAAAAAGTTTTAGAATTTGCATTCAAATTTCAGATTTTTCAAAATCAAAGATGATGGAGGTGTGCATCGAGTTACAAGATCTAGACGGCGTTGTACATCGAGAGTTCCGTTTCAAATTCGGCATGCAGGTACTTGTTTTTGTAAACTTAGCAATTATTAAATGTGTTTTTAGGATACGTTGGATCACTTAAATGGAGTAATTTAATCGACGTGGAATATCGACCAGAAATATCAAGAGCTGTTCTCTGATGACGGCAGAAAGCTTATCGGATTCGGGACAGTCTTCAGTCTTTGGGATTGAAACATCGCTCTAAAGTGATTGTTGTAAGTTGTTATTTTATCTTTAGAAATTGTTTATTGTTTATACAGCGAGAGAATTAACTTTCTGGCTCATTGTGATATTGTTAACAATTCAAAGGCAGGCAGATAATTAGACAATTGTAATACAGCTAGTGAATTATATTTTGTCTAAGGTTATTTAATTCTGGATTTGTTTTGTGCTATATTTTCATTTTTTCAGAAATACGCCCTGCTTCAAAACTGGGCTGTATTTTTGCAACGATACAAAAGGTTGAAACGCCTACGAACTAGTGATGAACAAGGAGATATGGCGCATACGCTGCTTGGGATGGTGGATATACTTACAACAGGAGGATTTTTCTTTTGCTACGTTAACATCGGCATAGTGTGCGATGAAATCTGCGAGGACGTGCGAGAGTATTTGGGAGGATTTCGAGAAAGCATAGAAATGACTGCTCGATACTTCTTCATTAACTTAAAGAAAAACGGCAGACCAGATGCTTCTGTTTTCAAAGTATGTTTTCGAAAATGTTCAAATTTAAGTAGTTTTCATACAGTAAATTTATATTATTTTGCAGAATCGCATTTCTTTTGCAGATTCGTTTCGATGACAAGCTGGCTGGTGTTCATTCTGGCAGATTATGTACGGTTACGGATCATGATGACCAGATGCTTCTGTTTTCAAATTATGTTTTCGAAAATGTTCAAATTTAAGTAGTTTTCATACAGTAAATTTATATTTTTTTGCAGAATCGCATTTCTTTTGCAGATTCGTTTTGATGACAAGCTGGCTGGTGTTCATTCTGGCAGATTATGTACGGTTACGGATCATGATGACCAGATGCTTCTGTTTTCAAATTATGTTTAAATTTAAATAGTTTTCATACAGTAAATTTATATTATTTTGCAGAATCGCATTTCTTTTGCAGATTCGTTTCGATGACAAGCTGGCTGGTGTTCATTCCGGCAGATTATGTACGGTTACGGATCATGATGAGACAACGAATTATGAAGGGCCAAAAAAATCAAGCTCTGGTTCCGGAATGCCTCCAAATCTTTAAGAAGTATTTAGTTATTCGCTCCTTCAGTTGATTGGTGTTGGTCCTGAATCGCATTTCTTCTGTCCTCCTCCTGGAACATCGACTAGGACAATCTTCATAGCAACAAAGGTAATTCCCAACTTCGATAGTAATCGAATGGATCAGCTCACTAGAAAGAGCAAAAACATCAAGAATGTTCTTATCGAAATTCACGTTCTGTGCTCTATCTTTTGCATAACAGACGTTCACCAGGACAACTGGGTAGCTCAAAGGGCAATAGATCATTATCGACTTCGCCATACCGTTTCGAGAAGGTATGTTTTTTATGAAATGTAAAAGAAAATGATTATCAACATTTTTAGGGAATCCACGTGAAAACGTTTGTCAACTTGTTTGCGAAGGAACGCCTGCTCCTGTTGACACTCTCGTTAACGGCGTTTCAAATATAGAGCTCCGAAAAGTTGCGGAGGCATGTTCTTCAGACGAGCGCATCAAGATTGCAAGAGCAGCAATAGATAAATGGAGTTTAATGGATGTGATCGAAAGTGCTAAGGTTTCTTATGTTCTATGTTAATTTTAACAATGGTGATTTTTTCAGGGTTCGTACGAACGCTGTGAAAGAAATTATGGTAGCCCAAGGAATAACAATCGAAAAAACTGAAGACTTCGCACAATATGTCGCAGATGTAAAGTATAATTGTTCTTTATTCTTGTAGCGTTTAAATGTAAAACGATTATTTCTATTATTTATTGATTTCACACTTTGTCTGAAAGGGTAACAACATATGATATTAATTGGTATTCAAGGAAAAATGAATGATAAAAGCAAAAATGTTTCTTGTTATTGTGAAACTGTTTGTATCATTTTGGATAATGAGTGAAATTTGTTTTGAAAAAACTGGTATTTTTAATGTATGTATGTCATATCTTATTTTGCTTAAATTTGTTGTAAATAAATGATTTACATAAACCTTTATTTAACTTCTAGTGATAAAACTTTTGAATATTACTCTTTACCAAAGAAAATGTTAAAGAAAAATTATGAAATAACTTTGATAAAGTTTGATTGAGAGATAAATAATTCATATTCGAGGTCTGAATTGTTAATTCATAATACAAACGTGGATGAAAATGATAATTTAGTGAATAGTATGATTGAAGAAAAAAATAATAAAAATATTCCAGATAAAATTTATATTAATTGTAGTTTAATAGATTATTCATATATTAATGATAATAATATTAACTTGTTATATAGAATAAGAAATAAGGCTGGAGCTATTGGCATTGAACCAAAAACAATTTCAGCTAATCGAGTTTAAATTTACAATACCAGGTTTAATATGTTTTCTGAAAAAATCATTTATTTAGCATTATTTTTATTCACCGTTCTAGCGCCCTTCTCTCGACCATTTCGACCACTGGATTTCGACCACATTTTTAAAGTAACGCATTTCGACTTTTTTGCCATTTTTGAAAATTGGGGGCTGGTATCGTTTCGCCCACCCCCCCCCCCCCCCCTAAGAGTTAACATTAGAGCGCATGCGTTTTTTACCTGAAAATAAAGAGTCTCATCTCTGCGAGTGGGAGTGCTCTCTCTGATACTTTTAATACTTTTAAGTTTTGTTGAAGCCCTCTCTATCTGGGGGGGATACCCCCCCAGACCCCCCGGATTTGGGATAGAGCACTCCCGCTGGTTTATGCAAAGCTAGTGCGTGCCCAAAATGTTATCTTAGATCATGCGTTATTTACTCGAAAATACAGTCTCATTTCTGCGAGTTTAATACTTTTAAATTTTGTTGAAGCTTTCTCTATCTGGGGGGGATACCCCCCCAGACCCCCCGGATCTGGGATAGAGCACTCCCGCTAGTTTATGCAAAGCTGGTGTGTGCCCAAAATGTTATAAGCGCGCTCTAATGTTAACTCTCTGATTATTAGGGGGGGGGGGTGGGCGAAACAATACCAGCGCCGAAAATTGTTGAAAATGACACATTTTTGAAGAGTTAAGACACAAAATCAATGAAATTAAGCCTTAAAATGGCTTAAAAATAAGAAAATTGAGGATAGGCGAAAAGGTGCGCTAGAACGACAAAATACATATTATTCAAATGTTTGAAATCGCAGCTGATTTCGCAGCTCATAACTTATGTTATTACTTATTAATTGACATTTAGTTATTCATTATTTATTCTTACTGCTATGAAAAAAAATTTTTCTGAACTTCTTGAAAAATGAAATTATAAAGGAATATATATGTTAGTTTGATCTTTCGTAGCAATACAGAGGCGGGGCCTATATAACTATAATCAACGACAGCAATAGCAAAGCATGTATAAGAATTATGTACAATTTTTTTTGAGTTTCAATATTTCATCAATCATTCGCAATGGCATCTGTTGTAAAAATAATACTTCTCTCCACTTTCGGATTAGTTTCAATACTATCATTTATTCTTACTGCTATAATATGGTATCCTCTAGCTTATTTGGCTTTTAAGTATGTTACTTGTGTAGTAGAAAACTTTGTAATTCATTTTTAGGAAAAAGTCTTCTCCTATATATTTAATTTCGTTCGCCAATACTTCAGCTGATTTTCTATTTGTGATTATGGTGTTTGTCTATTTTCTTCCAAGCTACATATTAGATGTACTGAATTGTTTCTGGTTTTTTTGCCAGTATTTCCTTTAACCTCCCCCAATTTTGCTAAAGTTCACCTCTTCTATTTAAACGAGAGTACAATTCGAATTTTTTTGTAATCCAAATGTATCTTACCATGGGAAATATACTGCGAAGAAGCCAGTACTATCTTTCTTCCTTATATGATTCTTTTATAGAGTTTTATTTTTTCAAAAGGACTAAAAGATCCTGGTTTAATTTTACTTACAAGTGTTTACATTGTTTACTGGACTTCTGGACAGTCATATGTGATTTTAATGGCTATTAACAGGTTGGATTTCCAACCTCTGCAATAGCTATATCAGCGTACTTTTCAGATTCGTGGTAGTATGTCTTCCACAATACAATATTTTTACTTATAAGTTTGTTAGGAATACGATTATTGGTTTAAATATATTCAATATTGTTTCTATAGCACTAATGCAATATGTTTTACCTTGCTGCACGTAAATTCTTTTTTGGTTTCTTTTTTAAAGTTAGTTAATCACCTTCAGGCTTGTACTTGATAAAAATGTTTATTCTTATTCTTATATAGAAGTAGAGGGTGTTCCAAACTATGCTGATGATTATATTGGATTTCCCTATGATGCCTGTACATCATGCGTTGGAGTTGTTTGTTATTGCTTGGTAAATATTTCACCATTTCACATTATGAATTCTTAAAGTTCAGTTATTCTTTTACATCCGGAGAGCAGGGAAAAAAGTCGCGTTGACAGGCAAAGAACAAAGTAAACGAAGACTCAGAGAATATAAGTAATTGAATTTGATATATGATTGTTGCTTCAGAATATATTCCTTTAGATTCGCTCTACAGTTCTTTCTGACATCCGTTTTCCGCATCTTCAGTTGGGTTATATTCCGTTTACTCTTCTCTGTTCTTGCAACAGACATTGAGATTGCTTGGTATATGCTGGCCCCTATATTTCTTTCTCTGAGTTGTTGTTTTGATGCATTGGTTTACCTTTTAATGAACAGAGAGGTAAGAAGCTATTGAATTAATATCAAAAACATTTTAAATAATTACAGGTGAACGAAGCTATTGGTTTTATTTACTTGAAAAAGGTAAAAGTAAGTCATGTGAGCATGTGTGCAAAACAACAGAAGCGAAGCAATTCACACTGTCATGATATGTCCACAAAATAAAATTCTGACTTGAATTCTTCTGACACCTTAGTTATCCCAAGCTTGTTTATCTTGATGTTTATGCTTATGTTTTCTCTTATATGGGAAAATTTCACATATACATACACACACACATAGGTATATTATTCGTGGAATGGTAGAAATTCAAACAAGGTGATTACTTTTATCATAAGAATAAATTAAATGAATAATAAAATGTATAACAAATTGATTTAGTTCCAATCATATCTTCTGGCTCCTATAGTCCAAATTATCCTTATGATTTGGATCATTAACTATATCATCGGCTATACGGGCTATAATATGGTATCCATTGGCATATCTGTCATTTATGTTTTACATAAATAATTGATGAATTCTAAATATTGAGAAAAAGCTATTCCGTCAATTGATTATATTCTTTTGTTCATAACATTATGTGATATACTTCTAAGTTATTTATTAGATGTACTATATTATTCACAATTATTATATTATAGTTATCAGATTATCTTATAGAGTTTTATTTTTCCGAAGGAAAAGTATGATCTTGCCTTTAAATTCGTGTCAAAACTCTTTTATTTATTAAACATCCGGTCAGTCAAACGTCTTTCTAATGGCAATAATAGGTATGTTCGTAGATTGAATTGAAATCCAAAGCAGTTTTCAGATTCGTTGTGATGTGCTTACTGAAATCAAGTATCTTTACTCACATACGTTTGCATTAAATATTGACAGTCTATTGATCAAATTAATCAAAAGTAAACAATAGATTCGCTAATATCTTATTGTTTCCGGCTATATGCTGTGAACTAATATAAAAATAATAATTGCACGTCACTTTTCATATTTACGGTTGTTGTTGTTGTATACGATATATTTAATTATTTTATCAATTAAAAATAAATTCACAATTAAATCTTTTTTTTTTGAATGAATAAATATTACAATCAATTTAGTTTTTTTGAAATTTTAATAATAATTACATGTATCCAGAAATCCTTCTTTTTTAATTTATACATTTGCGTTCCGTCACTTTTTCGCATCGGAACATACTGGAAAATTGAAATTAAATAAGGCTATTGTTTTATGTACTAGTTTCAATTCGAAAACACTTTTGAGCTTAGTGTTAGTTTTTCAACTTGAATTATCATTGGCTGAATTCAAGTATACTGGTCAAGAAAAGGTATGGATTAACATTACAAGTCTTTTCATTAGACTCACTCACGAGTCTTTTTATTAGACTTATTTCGAAAAGTTTTCTAAATTTTTGATTTTTTTCCCAAAATTTTTAATTTTTCAATCCATCGTATTACATCGTGCGGGTATTCGTGATTTATATAATCCTTAATATTTAAGACGTTTATCAATTGATTTTCGATTGCGTACATTTTTATTATTTCAAAAAATAATAAAAGTATTTGTGTTGTTTCTTTTTCATTTGTTTTGTTTAGGAATTCCGGGTTGATTCTATGTCAGAGTGGTAATCGTTGACAGACATTTTATTTACCTATTTTCAAAAAATTAGAAATTTTCCTTCTGTCTTATGGTCATTAGTATCCTATTAGATGTGTTTTAATAGAGATGAGTACTACAAATGTTTTAGTAATCGTAATAGATGCCAGAGACTGTGATATCAAATTCTAAAATATGTTCATTCCTATTAGATATTCGGTTTAACTTGGTCTTCCTCATTGTTCTTATTCCCTTTCTAAAATAAAAAAAAATGTGCTTGGGTGGATATTTCTTGTCTAATTTTCCCTATGAGTAAATTTATGTTTTTCCTCATCAATTATCCTATTAATCAACATATTTGGCTTATCACACATTTTTTTCTCATTTTGGTTTTTCATTTATGCTTTTAACTTCGGTTTATGGTTATTTGCCTCATTAGCATAATACATTGCTTGATATTGAAGCGCAATCTCCTCATTAGCATGCTGACTATACACATTTTTTTCAGTTCTGTTCTCATTAACATGTCTTTATACACAAATTTTACATCTCGAAAAGGTAATAGAATATAACAAAAGGGTTTATTTAAAAGTATATTAAGAATTAATTATTATACAATTTATATTAAACGAGAGTCTGTGTTATGATATGTACAATGTCAATCATGAAAGGAAAGATAAAATATATAAAATGAATACGAAGATAAATGTGTATTTTAAAATAGAAGTAACCATGAATTCAAAAACTGAAATCATAATAGGTAAAATTGAACTATTAAAGAAAAATTGTATTTTTCTATTTGATTCAGAAATTGAAAAACAAGTACTATAGGGTCAAATTAGCACACATTATAAGAAACATATAAGAAAACATAAAAAATATTGACAGTCTATTGATCAAATTAATCAAAAGTAAACAATAGATTCGCTAATATCTTATTATTTCCGGCTATATGCTGTGAACTAATATAAAAATAATAATTGCACGTCACTTTTCATATTTACGGTTGTTGTTGTTGTATACGATATATTTAATTATTTTATCAATTAAAAATAAATTCACAATTAAATCTTTTTTTTTTGAATGAATAAATATTACAATCAATTTAGTTTTTTTGAAATTTTAATAATAATTACATGTATTCATAAAAAACTATCAATCTATATTCAAATATAGGCAACTATCTGCTAGGTGTGTAGCTTATATGCTATACCACATTGTACGTAAACTAATTTAGCGTAAAAGCACGTAGTTCATTATTTTACATTATTACAGTTCTGTTTTAGTAAGGAACCCGTATAAAAATATCAGAAAAATTTATACAAAATATGCAAAGCGTCGAAGTCATGACGAACTGATGAAGAGAGGACTCAGACATTGAAATATATATTATACTCGATATTGATTCCAAAAAAATCTGAAAAATTTTTAGAATACTATATTGCTTTTATGTTTTGTTCGTAGCTAACTATTCAATATGAATAATTAGTCTTAAACAGAATAAAATGTTTGGATGAGCATATTGTCATCCTAAATTTAAATTGAAGGGACGAAATTAATTTGTATAATGTTTTGTATAAGTTTTCAGTTTAAATATAATATTTATTTATTCTAATTAATAATAGCTTTTTGATCTTTGGACTCTTTTCGGTTTTATAACAGCCCTTTTCTTTATTCTAACTTCGCGCGCGTGTGTGAATTTTTTAACAAGGTTTCTGTGTAAAAAATTGTTTAATGTTGAAGGGAGGGAGTCTTTAAGCATCAAGTATTTTTTTAATTTTTATACAAAAGGGTCCAAATAATAATTTAAAGTTCCCCCTTAAAGGGTCGTTTACAGTTAAGAATATAACAGACAATTGGGTGGATATACAGAATAACGAAACATCGTTATCAGTTCAACGAGAACTTTTAGTTCCATTCCGAATTACTACGCAGATTCTTGGAAACCTCGTAAGCTCGTTTCTAGATTTGGCTTCATGTATGCATATATATCTATCTATTTCTCAGTCTACAATCAACTAAACTAAACAAAACAACAAGAATTATCACACATTTTTCTGACATTCCTGAAATCTAGATCTTACCTTTTCGTGACCCTGCGTAGTTGCCAAGTATTACTACTATTATTTTTAATTTATTCTTCTTAGCATTACATAATTTTCCTTACTTTTCAATATTTCTACAATCATTCGCAATGGCATCTGCATCACTTTCTTTGAACTTCTTTAGAAATCAAATTATAAAAGAATATATGTTAGTTTCTTCATTTAATATCGAAGTTAAAGGATCATATCTCTGGAGGTATGCTGCACAACTATCGTTAACTCTTCGATTTCTGACAGCATCAAATTTTTAATTTTTTTTACGCTACATATACATATTATGTAGACATTTATTTAGATTTTTTGTAGCAATACAGAGGCGGGGCCTATATAACTATAATCAACGACAGCAATAGCAAAGCATGTATAAGAATTATGTACAATTTTTTTTGAGTTTCAATATTTCATCAATCATTCGCAATGGCATCTGTTGTAAAAATAATACTTCTCTCCACTTTCGGATTAGTTTCAATACTATCATTTATTCTTACTGCTATAATATGGTATCCTCTAGCTTATTTGGCTTTTAAGTATGTTACTTGTGTAGTAGAAAACTTTGTAATTCATTTTTAGGAAAAAGTCTTCTCCTATATATTTAATTTCGTTCGCCAATACTTCAGCTGATTTTCTATTTGTGATTATGGTGTTTGTCTATTTTCTTCCAAGCTACATATTAGATGTACTGAATTGTTTCTGGTTTTTTTGCCAGTATTTCCTTTAACCTCCCCCAATTTTGCTAAAGTTCACCTCTTCTATTTAAACGAGAGTACAATTCGAATTTTTTTGTAATCCAAATGTATCTTACCATGGGAAATATACTGCGAAGAAGCCAGTACTATCTTTCTTCCTTATATGATTCTTTTATAGAGTTTTATTTTTTCAAAAGGACTAAAAGATCCTGGTTTAATTTTACTTACAAGTGTTTACATTGTTTACTGGACTTCTGGACAGTCATATGTGATTTTAATGGCTATTAACAGGTTGGATTTCCAACCTCTGCAATAGCTATATCAGCGTACTTTTCAGATTCGTGGTAGTATGTCTTCCACAATACAATATTTTTACTTATAAGTTTGTTAGGAATACGATTATTGGTTTAAATATATTCAATATTGTTTCTATAGCACTAATGCAATATGTTTTACCTTGCTGCACGTAAATTCTTTTTTGGTTTCTTTTTTAAAGTTAGTTAATCACCTTCAGGCTTGTACTTGATAAAAATGTTTATTCTCATTCTTATATAGAAGTGGAGGGTGTTCCAAACTATGCTGAAGATTATATTGGATTTCCCTATGATGCCTGTACATCATGCATTGGAGTTGTTTGTTATTGCTTGGTAAATATTTCACCATTTCACATTATGAATTCTTAAAGTTCAGTTATTCTTTTACATCCGGAGAGCAGGGAAAAAAGTCGCGTTGACAGGCAAAGAACAAAGCAAACGAAGACTCAGAGAATATAAGTAATTGAATTTGATATATGATTGTTGCTTCAGAATATATTCCTTTAGATTCGCTCTACAGTTCTTTCTGACATCCGTTTTCCGCATCTTCAGTTGGGTTATATTCCGTTTACTCTTCTCTGTTCTTGCAACAGACATTGAGATTGCTTGGTTTATGCTGGCCCCTATATTTCTTTCTCTGAGTTGTTGTTTTGATGCATTGGTTTACCTTTTAATGAACAGAGAGGTAAGAAGCTATTGAATTAATATCAAAAACATTTTAAATAATTACAGGTGAACGAAGCTATTGGTTTTATTTACTTGAAAAAGGTAACAGTAAGTCATGTGAGCATGTGTGCAAAACAACAAAAGCGAAGCAATTCACACTGTCATGATATGTCCACAAAATAAAATTCTGACTTGAATTCTTCTGACACCTTAGTTATCCCAAGCTTGTTTATCTTGATGTTTATGCTTATGTTTTCTCTTATATGGGAAAATTTCACATATACATACACACACATATAGGTATATTATTCGTGGAATGGTAGAAATTCAAACAAGGTGATTACTTTTATCATAAGAATAAATTAAATGAATAATAAAATGTATAACAAATTGATTTAGTTCCAATCATATCTTCTGGCTCCTATAGTCCAAATTATCCTTATGATTTGGATCATTAACTATATCATCGGCTATACGGGCTATAATATGGTATCCATTGGCATATCTGTCATTTATGTTTTACATAAATAATTGATGAATTCTAAATATTGAGAAAAAGCTATTCCGTCAATTGATTATATTCTTTTGTTCATAACATTATGTGATATACTTCTAAGTTATTTATTAGATGTACTATATTATTCACAATTATTATATTATAGTTATCAGATTATCTTATAGAGTTTTATTTTTCCGAAGGAAAAGTATGATCTTGCCTTTAAATTCGTGTCAAAACTCTTTTATTTATTAAACATCCGGTCAGTCAAACGTCTTTCTAATGGCAATAATAGGTATGTTCGTAGATTGAATTGAAATCCAAAGCAGTTTTCAGATTCGTTGTGATGTGCTTACTGAAATCAAGTATCTTTACTCACATACGTTTGCATTAAATATTGACAGTCTATTGATCAAATTAATCAAAAGTAAACAATAGATTCGCTAATATCTTATTGTTTCCGGCTATATGCTGTGAACTAATATAAAAATAATAATTGCACGTCACTTTTCATATTTACGGTTGTTGTTGTTGTATACGATATATTTAATTATTTTATCAATTAAAAATAAATTCACAATTAAATCTTTTTTTTTTGAATGAATAAATATTACAATCAATTTAGTTTTTTTGAAATTTTAATAATAATTACATGTATCCAGAAATCCTTCTTTTTTAATTTATACATTTGCGTTCCGTCACTTTTTCGCATCGGAACATACTGGAAAATTGAAATTAAATAAGGCTATTGTTTTATGTACTAGTTTCAATTCGAAAACACTTTTGAGCTTAGTGTTAGTTTTTCAACTTGAATTATCATTGGCTGAATTCAAGTATACTGGTCAAGAAAAGGTATGGATTAACATTACAAGTCTTTTCATTAGACTCACTCACGAGTCTTTTTATTAGACTTATTTCGAAAAGTTTTCTAAATTTTTGATTTTTTTCCCAAAATTTTTAATTTTTCAATCCATCGTATTACATCGTGCGGGTATTCGTGATTTATATAATCCTTAATATTTAAGACGTTTATCAATTGATTTTCGATTGCGTACATTTTTATTATTTCAAAAAATAATAAAAGTATTTGTGTTGTTTCTTTTTCATTTGTTTTGTTTAGGAATTCCGGGTTGATTCTATGTCAGAGTGGTAATCGTTGACAGACATTTTATTTACCTATTTTCAAAAAATTAGAAATTTTCCTTCTGTCTTATGGTCATTAGTATCCTATTAGATGTGTTTTAATAGAGATGAGTACTACAAATGTTTTAGTAATCGTAATAGATGCCAGAGACTGTGATATCAAATTCTAAAATATGTTCATTCCTATTAGATATTCGGTTTAACTTGGTCTTCCTCATTGTTCTTATTCCCTTTCTAAAATAAAAAAAAATGTGCTTGGGTGGATATTTCTTGTCTAATTTTCCCTATGAGTAAATTTATGTTTTTCCTCATCAATTATCCTATTAATCAACATATTTGGCTTATCACACATTTTTTTCTCATTTTGGTTTTTCATTTATGCTTTTAACTTCGGTTTATGGTTATTTGCCTCATTAGCATAATACATTGCTTGATATTGAAGCGCAATCTCCTCATTAGCATGCTGACTATACACATTTTTTTCAGTTCTGTTCTCATTAACATGTCTTTATACACAAATTTTACATCTCGAAAAGGTAATAGAATATAACAAAAGGGTTTATTTAAAAGTATATTAAGAATTAATTATTATACAATTTATATTAAACGAGAGTCTGTGTTATGATATGTACAATGTCAATCATGAAAGGAAAGATAAAATATATAAAATGAATACGAAGATAAATGTGTATTTTAAAATAGAAGTAACCATGAATTCAAAAACTGAAATCATAATAGGTAAAATTGAACTATTAAAGAAAAATTGTATTTTTCTATTTGATTCAGAAATTGAAAAACAAGTACTATAGGGTCAAATTAGCACACATTATAAGAAACATATAAGAAAACATAAAAAATATTGACAGTCTATTGATCAAATTAATCAAAAGTAAACAATAGATTCGCTAATATCTTATTATTTCCGGCTATATGCTGTGAACTAATATAAAAATAATAATTGCACGTCACTTTTCATATTTACGGTTGTTGTTGTTGTATACGATATATTTAATTATTTTATCAATTAAAAATAAATTCACAATTAAATCTTTTTTTTTTGAATGAATAAATATTACAATCAATTTAGTTTTTTTGAAATTTTAATAATAATTACATGTATTCATAAAAAACTATCAATCTATATTCAAATATAGGCAACTATCTGCTAGGTGTGTAGCTTATATGCTATACCACATTGTACGTAAACTAATTTAGCGTAAAAGCACGTAGTTCATTATTTTACATTATTACAGTTCTGTTTTAGTAAGGAACCCGTATAAAAATATCAGAAAAATTTATACAAAATATGCAAAGCGTCGAAGTCATGACGAACTGATGAAGAGAGGACTCAGACATTGAAATATATATTATACTCGATATTGATTCCAAAAAAATCTGAAAAATTTTTAGAATACTATATTGCTTTTATGTTTTGTTCGTAGCTAACTATTCAATATGAATAATTAGTCTTAAACAGAATAAAATGTTTGGATGAGCATATTGTCATCCTAAATTTAAATTGAAGGGACGAAATTAATTTGTATAATGTTTTGTATAAGTTTTCAGTTTAAATATAATATTTATTTATTCTAATTAATAATAGCTTTTTGATCTTTGGACTCTTTTCGGTTTTATAACAGCCCTTTTCTTTATTCTAACTTCGCGCGCGTGTGTGAATTTTTTAACAAGGTTTCTGTGTAAAAAATTGTTTAATGTTGAAGGGAGGGAGTCTTTAAGCATCAAGTATTTTTTTAATTTTTATACAAAAGGGTCCAAATAATAATTTAAAGTTCCCCCTTAAAGGGTCGTTTACAGTTAAGAATATAACAGACAATTGGGTGGATATACAGAATAACGAAACATCGTTATCAGTTCAACGAGAACTTTTAGTTCCATTCCGAATTACTACGCAGATTCTTGGAAACCTCGTAAGCTCGTTTCTAGATTTGGCTTCATGTATGCATATATATCTATCTATTTCTCAGTCTACAATCAACTAAACTAAACAAAACAACAAGAATTATCACACATTTTTCTGACATTCCTGAAATCTAGATCTTACCTTTTTCAACAATCATTCGCAATGGCATCTGTTGTAAAAATAATACTTCTCTCCACTTTCGGATTAGTTTCAATACTATCATTTATTCTTACTGCTATAATATGGTATCCTCTAGCTTATTTGGCTTTTAAGTATGTTACTTGTGTAGTAGAAAACTTTGTAATTCATTTTTAGGAAAAAGTCTTCTCCTATATATTTAATTTCGTTCGCCAATACTTCAGCTGATTTTCTATTTGTGATTATGGTGTTTGTCTATTTTCTTCCAAGCTACATATTAGATGTACTGAATTGTTTCTGGTGTTTTTGCCAGTATTTCCTTTAACCTCCCCCAATTTTGCTAAAGTTCACCTCTTCTATTTAAACGAGAGTACAATTCGAATTTTTTTGTAATCCAAATGTATCTTACCATGGGAAATATACTGCGAAGAAGCCAGTACTATCTTTCTTCCTTATATGATTCTTTTATAGAGTTTTATTTTTTCAAAAGGACTAAAAGATCCTGGTTTAATTTTACTTACAAGTGTTTACATTGTTTACTGGACTTCTGGACAGTCATATGTGATTTTAATGGCTATTAACAGGTTGGATTTCCAACCTCTGCAATAGCTATATCAGCGTACTTTTCAGATTCGTGGTAGTATGTCTTCCACAATACAATATTTTTACTTATAAGTTTGTTAGGAATACGATTATTGGTTTAAATATATTCAATATTGTTTCTATAGCACTAATGCAATATGTTTTACCTTGCTGCACGTAAATTCTTTTTTGGTTTCTTTTTTAAAGTTAGTTAATCACCTTCAGGCTTGTACTTGATAAAAATGTTTATTCTTATTCTTATATAGAAGTAGAGGGTGTTCCAAACTATGCTGATGATTATATTGGATTTCCCTATGATGCCTGTACATCATGCGTTGGAGTTGTTTGTTATTGCTTGGTAAATATTTCACCATTTCACATTATGAATTCTTAAAGTTCAGTTATTCTTTTACATCCGGAGAGCAGGGAAAAAAGTCGCGTTGACAGGCAAAGAACAAAGTAAACGAAGACTCAGAGAATATAAGTAATTGAATTTGATATATGATTGTTGCTTCAGAATATATTCCTTTAGATTCGCTCTACAGTTCTTTCTGACATCCGTTTTCCGCATCTTCAGTTGGGTTATATTCCGTTTACTCTTCTCTGTTCTTGCAACAGACATTGAGATTGCTTGGTATATGCTGGCCCCTATATTTCTTTCTCTGAGTTGTTGTGTTGATGCATTGGTTTACCTTTTAATGAACAGAGAGGTAAGAAGCTATTGAATTAATATCAAAAACATTTTAAATAATTACAGGTGAACGAAGCTATTGGTTTTATTTACTTGAAAAAGGTAAAAATAAGTCATGTGAGCATGTCTTCAAAACAACAGAAGCGAAGCAATTCACACTGTCATGATATGTCCACAAAATAAAATTCTGACTTGAATTCTTCTGACACCTTAGTTATCCCAAGCTTGTTTATCTTGATGTTTATGCTTATGTTTTCTCTTATATGGGAAAATTTCACATATACATACACACACACATAGGTATATTATTCGTGGAATGGTAGAAATTCAAACAAGGTGATTACTTTTATCATAAGAATAAATTAAATGAATAATAAAATGTATAACAAATTGATTTAGTTCCAATCATATCTTCTGGCTCCTATAGTCCAAATTATCCTTATGATTTGGATCATTAACTATATCATCGGCTATACGGGCTATAATATGGTATCCATTGGCATATCTGTCATTTATGTTTTACATAAATAATTGATGAATTCTAAATATTGAGAAAAAGCTATTCCGTCAATTGATTATATTGGAAAAGTATCATCTTGCTAATTCATGTCAAAAATAATTTACAATGAAATAACCATGAAATATTTTTGAAAAATTTATGTAGTATATGGTGTGCATTAAAAACTGAATATATCATGCTGAATCTTTCGTAAGTATCCAATGGCTATATCCAGATCTCTATTTACATATTTAATATTTTTTGAATACGATTTAAAAAACAATTTCGGAAGTTAGACAGTAATTTTTTTAAACTATGAAATTTCCCGCATAAAAGGAATTGAAAACCAATCACAATTCACTTCATTATGAGGTATTATTCAGAGAGTTGGTTACTATTATTACAAATCATATTTTAGTTAGTTAGTATTACATTAGAAAGGACAAAAAATTCTTTGTTTTTTTTTATAAATCTTGACAGAGGTTTCGGTTGTGAAAGTTATGTCATATGTATATGTTTAAAAATTGTCCGGACGTTCCAAATATTAAGAACAAAGGTATAAATCTATTGTCAAACCACTAGTTCAGATCATCACACGACTTACAATAAAGAATAATTATATAATAGTAGAATTATAAAACATTTGAATATATTAGAAAACCATTTACATATCTAAGACGTGAGAATCAGATTTTGTGTCAAAATCTTAAAATTGTTTTATGGATATTTGTTTTATATCGCTAAAGGTCTTGTCTTGAAATCCATATTTCATCAGGATTAAGATATACTGTATATTTTAAATGTATCAGTTGATAACCTAAAATGTTTCAATTAAGGCAATTTGTTTCGTTAAGACATTAATATAACCTCAATCTTCAGTTCAACATTTTTCATAAATATATTTTATTTTCTCTTTTTCTATTAACTCTTATTAAAAGTCCCACAAACGATCTGTCCAAGTTTTTTCTGTTAGATTCTCTTGATTCTCTTCTTGATTCTCTTCTTGATTCTCTTCTTGATTCTCTTAAATTTCTTGAATTTCTGTTTGAAGTTTTTGGTTTTCACTTTCTTCATTATACTACTTTTTTATTTTTTCTCTTCAGTTTCTCCCTTGTTTGGCTCTCTTTTTTGTTTCCTCTTAAAAATTTCCCATTTAATTAATATTTGCAAATTTGTTCTTTCACTATCTTCAACTGTATTCTTCTTTACACTTGAACTCATCTAATTTTTTTTTAATCAGATCACCTATTTTCTTTTGTTTTAGTTTTTCGAATTATTTTTGTTGGTAAAGGTTGATTAATTCATAGTTTACTTTATTTACATTTGCTTTACGTACAAGTTGATTTATATAATTTTTTAATTCCAGTTTTTAATTTATAGTTTTTCTTATTTTTTCTTTACTTATTTTTTTTAGTACTTAGTGCGTTTTTTGTTTTTTTCCGCCTTTTTATTCGCGATTTTACATAGTAATTAATAGTAAATTCTTTATAATTCGGTCATTTGGTGCTTTTTTTTGAATTTTTCTCTAATATCCGGTAAGTTTATATCCTGCTTATCTTTTAAATATTTGGTCATTCTTAAGAGCAGGTAAGTTTAGAATTCAACATTTGCTTCTCCAATAATTTTTGTTTTTTAGATTTGGATTTGGTTCAAATTTGGGTAAGTTTGTGTATAATTTATTGTTTTATTAGTTAGTTAATCACATTACTACTTTTCCTTTATTATTTTTTAAATTTTACTTTATTTTTTTTATTTTACTTTAATTTAAACTTTTTTATACTTTTTATTTCTTGTCGTATTTATAATTTTGAGTTTTTAATTTTTTTGGAACATTTTGAAGATTTTTTTAAAAAAATATTTTGGACAAATAAATCATTTTTTACTTGTATATGTGTTGGTTATTTCACAATAATGAATAAAAGTTCTAAACTGGTCGCTACACTGTACAGGCGTTCGAAGAAAATTGTGTTGGGCGCTAATTTCTGTACATCTCCCTCAATATTAAGCCACGTCATTTTCTAACTACGGTAGCGTAGATTAAAGGCATTTTCGATGAGACGGCTCGTTGAGGGTTCGAACAAGTTTGTATCTATTTCAGTCTGAAGTTTATGCAAATTTTGAATGTCAACAATTAGAAAAAAAGCATAATATTGATGAACTAGCATCTGAACTAAACCAGAATGCTAGAAGACTTGCAAAAAGCAGATAAAATAGCTCTTGCAAAGAGAAAGGTGAGTATTCTTTATTTAAGTTTTGTTAATTCGATAATTCTGCTAGCTACGTGAATATGAGAATAGAAAACATGCTGATGCTAACCAAAGTAGTAATGTATCCAGTGTAGATGATGGCAGGAACTCGGTTATGAGCAACAGTTCTGCTATTTCATCAGGTTTCATAGTTATCTTTTTTTTCACGTCACATTTATTTAGAAATTCATAAAAATGGTATGGAGGAGGAGAAGCAGAGTATAGGGTTAGACGTACGTTAATTCTTTTCTATTGTTATTAAGACTTGAGTTGTTTTAAGAACAGCGATCATGGTAGTAGCAATCTGCTTATGCCGAATCACTCCATCAGCGGATCACACAGTCCGCAATCTTCTCATTTTTCTTTCGTGGTATGTTGGTTTTTATTTTTGGTATATTCAAAATTTATTTTTATTCGTGTAGGGAATGACAACGGAAGAACGGGAAAAATTTATCATGGAGCGTGATAGTCTCATGTCTAGCTATAATAGTTTAAAAACTCAAATGCACGAATTGGTAAGTGGATATATTGAACGAACTCAATTAAGCTGATATATGTTCTAAGTTCCTTATTAATTATACGTACGAGACATAATTTTGATATCTGAAGAATCCGCTTCAACAAAGACCTTAATGTTCAGATCCCGATTTAGATTTCTTTTTTGTATAGTTTTATCTTTTACGACCAACGAAATGGAATTTATTGTTGAACAAGAAACTTTTATACATATTTCAGCTTCTGTTTCGGAACTTAATTTGATATGAGACTGCAAAAAAATGCGAGTTGTAAAAGTTTCTGTATTGCAGCACAACCACTACTCACAACTACATGCAGCTTATTCGCAATTAACTGCAAATGGCTCTCATATGGAAACCGAAAAACAAGTTAGCCAATTGCAATCGGTATGTTCTAACTAAAAATTTAAAAATATTAATCTAGTCCTTTTCTGTAGGTGATTGCTGTGATGGTAGAAGAGAAGACTTCACTTAATAGAGACTTGCGAAAGGCGAAAGAGGATATTCTAGCTTTACAAACTGAATTGGAGAAGGTTTTTCTTAAATTTTAACTAATTTTCATTCTTTAATTTCAAGATGGTGCAAATAAAAGCTGATGTGCCCGTTCTAGCTGATGCTCCCCCAGTTTCGAAAGATGTTGTTCAACTTCTTCAAGCCACGAAAGAAGAACTAGATAGCCAAAGAAGGATAACTGCTGAAGCTCAAGCTCAACTGCTAACTGTGCAACACGAAAGAAGTGATGCACAAGCGAGAGTTAAATCATTATTCCGGGAAAAGGAGGAATTGGAAAATCACCTCAGTCGGACACGCAAGGATTTGCAAATGAAAGAAATTTATCTCAAACAATTATCTGCACACCAATCTCCCGTTGCGGAGAACTCAGTTGTCGATGAAGCAGAAATTCAAAGACTTCATGGTTTGATTACTTTGACCAACTACTCTACATAACAAATGTTTAAGATAAAATTGCAACTTTGGAAAAGTCTGTAGAGAATCTTGGAACCGAAAAAGATACAATTTGCCAAGATTTGGAGCTTTCTAGGAGAAATTATGAACAATATTGTCAAGAATTATCTTCAAAAACTTCGAAAATGGAAGCTGATGTGGGTTGTTGTTCAATTCTGATCCTAAAGTGGTGTATTGCAGATAGAAATTGCTGAGCAAGGAAAACATGTAGCCGAGTTACGGGTCACAGAACTTGAAAGCCAGCTTAGTCTTCTAGTTCAGGTATTTTAATTTTAGAAATTAAAAAATTTAAACTTTAAATTAAAGGATATGGAACAATTAAGAGCTTTAAAGGGTTTTTCTCAGCAACAATCTACAGGTGTAGAAGTTTTTTCACAACAAACATCTGTAAATGAAGAAGATCTGAAAAAACAAATACACCAAGCCGTTGAACGTGTTAATGAGGAATGGGAGCTGAGATTCAGAGAAGACAAGTACAAGTTTGCTCAAGAGATTTCTGAAAAGGTACTCACCTTTTTTCATATTTTGTTTTGATTTGTTTGTTCTCCTATTTTCTTTTTTTTATTTTCCTCTGAAATAACTAACGAAATTTATCATTTTTTTAATTTGTTTGTTGTTTATATTTTTTTTCAGGATAAACAAATCCAGGAAAGTCGTAATGCCCTTGCTGAGCTTTTAATTCGTTACAAGAATTTGGAAGAAAGATCAGAGCATTCGATACCCAACGAATCAGTGGGAAAACTGTTTTTTCTATTTATAATTTTTTGGTTCTATAGGAACTTTTGTCTCTTTCTGAGCAGCTACAAAATGAGAAGGCTACTGTTTCTCGAGCTGTTGCTCAAAACAAAGAGCTCAAACAACTACTGTTGGATACTGAAGATAGGCTTGTTTCATTAACTGAGGAAAAATTACAATGCGAACTTGCAAGACAGAGTGCTGAGCACATGGTTAAAGAGTTAACTAGAAGATTAGAAGAATCTGTATGTAACTTTACTTCTTATCTGTAGTATTAGTTTTGTTTGAAGGATAATGGCACAATTAACGAAAATCCAGTTGCCTCTCTCGTGTCCCATACGCAACAAATGGAGATTGAGAGGGAAGAGAGCAGTAATGGTTTGTGTATACACTTATGTAGATCTTGGAACTCATACTTTAAGAATCAGCTGGATTCACATCATCAGATGATTATCGAGAACGGGAAATAGAACTTCGAAACGAATTGGAGAAAACTCATCGAGAGTTGTCAGATGTATGTGTGAGCATGTTAAAAACATTCCAATATTTTAATACAGATGAGAAATGAACTGAGGCGCAGCATTAACCAAAATCAAGAAATGAACCAAATTATGATGCTAAATGCTGAGGATGAGAATCAAAATAGGTGGAAATGTCTGTTTCTAATAATATAAACTATAACCGTTTTCAGTTTCCATGTTGAACTTGGCCAAGCTGTTAGTAGAATAAACGTTTTGTCTACTGAAAATGATCAACTACGAGAAGTTTGAGAAATTCATTGATAAGTGTTCATTGCTCTTTCCAGACAATTTCTAACTTGACTCAAAAGCTGTTGACACCTGATGAATCAGATGATATTTCCAATCTGCGTGATGAAAATTCTCGTCTGAGAGAGGTGTTGTTATTAAACTTCTACTCAATTTATCATTTGTTTTAGGAAATTTCCCTGCTTAATCAACGGATATTAACAACAGTGTCTCATGAAGAAAAAACTGAAAAGGAACAGCTTCAGCAAGTAGATATTAAAATTTTAAAATTTATTTATATTAATTGTGCCATTAAGCAAAGCGTCTCTGTTAGTACTAACGAAATTCCGTCAGATGAGTCTGTACAGGAAAATCTTGGATTAAAAGAAGTACGATTTATATCTCTAGGTTTTACACTTTATGATTCTCATTAGGATCTTGCTCGTACTTTGTCTATTTCGCGTTTGGAACAGAACAATACCTTAGAAACCCTCATCATTGAAAACCAACATTTAAACAATGTAATACTCTTCTCGTAGATTACGCTTTATATCTATGCATTATAGGTTATTCATCGTTTGACTGAACGAGTAGGTCAGCTTGAAACAGAAGTTAACAATAGCCAGCAGTTGATTCAAAGTGACGAGCCTAACTGTAGCCCTCCGGAAGTAGCTGTTAAGGTTACGGAATCTAGTAACCTTTTAAAGTAACACGCTACACAGTAAAAATTCTTTAATTTTGTCCATTCAGTTCGTCTGGTGTTATTGGAACAGATGAATGGGCCCGTGTAGAACTTGAAAAGAAGTTCTCTCAGGCTATGCGTAAGAATGCCGAACTTCAAGAGAACATGGAAAGAATAGAACATATTAATGTTCAATTACAACTTGAGAATGATACTATAGCTGATCATGTTGTGCTTTATCAACACCAACGTCGATTGATCAGAGAAAGAATTAGAGCCAAGGATTTACAGGTTTTTTATATATTTATGATGTATTATTTTACAAGTTTTGTGACAGCTTGCTTCACTTGCGAATGAGCGCCAACGAGTTATTGATAGATGCCAAGAGTTGCAAGAAGCTTTACTCAATGTTTTGAAGAAAAATGGAACTTCCCAAGTAATTCTAAAAAATAAAATTCTTAATATTCGTATAATTTAAGGACCAAAATACAGAGCCTTTAATAGCAAAGGCAAAAAGAAAAACATCGCGTACATATAGCCACAGTACTGTAGATGAATTGAGCGGAGACGAAGAAATTGTTATTCCTCCTATTCCTGAAAATGTATGATCATCTTGTAAATGATTACTTCAACTTATTTATCTATTTGTAGGTACCAGAAATTGAAGATCTTGAAAAGCAATCTGATGAGGTTGTGTTAGAAGTAGACTCCAATTCTCCCATTCCTACTGAAATGAATGACACTCCGCAACCAGGGACAGACTATACGGATCCAGATATTAAACGCATATTTAGCATAATTAATGATATAAATGTAAGTTTTAAAATTAGGATACTATTATTACAAAAGAAAAATTTCATTTTCAGATTCCTTTACAAACTAGAAATACTGAAAAATTGCAATGCACACAATGCATTGGAGAACTAAAACATATTTAATTTATTTGTAAATTTAACTTATTTTCATATATGTACATCAATTTTTTATTTGTTTTTTAGTCTAAAGCTTTCACTTGGTATAGAATAGATATCTAGATGATTAATCTTTGGGTTTATTCAAGTCGTTTTAAATGTGATATGGATGAGTTTTGTTAATGTTCTATTTAGAGAAATTTTCTTAATAAATTGCTTTCTTTTTCAAATTATCTCAATTGAATAGTCGCACGTACTATCGTAGAAAAGAGTATTTTAATTTAATTTGTTTTCGTTTTTATTAATTTTTTCACTCAGATGGGAAATCCCACAGAAGTTTACCGTCTATTTTCACTTTTAGAACGGCTGGCAATTTACGGAATTTTCGGTTTTGCTGCTGAAGTGAGAAGTTTTATCTTTCTCTCGTTACTTTAATCTTGTTTGAGATCTCATTTACAGCTATATGGGATGCTGTTGAGAATGGAAATCGTAAGCTTCTGGGTGTTTCCTCAATGTATATATTCTTTGTATATGGGCTCGCCATATTGATAATTGAAAGACTATTTCTTGCTCTGAAGGTTGTCACTTAATATTTAGCACCAAAACGTTCAAAGCTATATTACAGCAAAAGCTGGGCCTGCTCCTAAGAGGTATTTTTTATGTCATCGTGTGTTATACATTTGAATTCTGCTTCGGTTACTTCTTGAACATTTGGGATGCATGCCCTTGGGATTATGCCAGGTATCTTAATCTCGACGCCGTGAGTAATTTTGAACTTTACAGTTATTTCAATTATCATTATATGGGGTTAATAACCTTAGAGTACATTCCTGTCTGGTTCTTCGCTTCCTTATTTTGTGAACAATATCTCATTTGTGCTGTGCTGAACGTTGGCTGGATCAACAAAGCAAAATCTGTTTAAAATATTTCTCATCTCAGCAAAGAACAATCAGGTTTTTATTAAAATAATGTATTTATCTAGTCCTTATACGGCTTCTTTTTAATGTTTGTACATAATATATTTTTTTACATTTTTGTAAGACATTAAAGAAATTTTATTCTATGGTTTCCATGTTATTATGATTGTTTTTAAAGTGAATGAACTATCAGCTTCAAGGTGAAGCTTTTAAATTATTGATGACTTGTTTTTCAACAAAGTTTAAGTCAATATGATCTTGAATACTTGTAGAAGGCACAGTTTTATAGATTATTTCTCCTGTGAAACGTTTACTCTCAGTCTCAAATTTTTTAAACACTAATGAAGATATGCTCTTCTAGAATTTTGACGTGCTAATTATTCAACGTTCAACCAGGAATGTTTCCTGCAATTGGTTTTGATGAGGATTACGAAGCAAGTTTATACTTAACTTAATTGCATCTTCAGGTTAATTTAGCCGGAGAACTTGAACAGCATTGAAGGTATTACTTCATTCCGGGACCGAAACCATTCACTCACGGAATGGATGAGAAGAGAAATTGAAGATCACGCAGACGATCTTCACGAAATGGTCTGTTTCCCAGTTGTTTGATAAACGTATATTCTTATATATAGAGATTGCGCACAAACTCAATTCTGAAAGATCCGCTTAAAACAAAAGTCGTAGATGCCAGCAGAAGTGCCTATCAAAGTCGCTAAATTATTCAAGTTGTACAAACGTTTTTTACATGTTTATTTCTATACTTCACTGTAAATAAATATATTTTTCTCCTAATGTGTACTCGTTCAATAACCATGTGGATCAGGCAAAAAAGTGAAAATATTACATATACGTATTAAAGGAATTGCAATAGTGAATAGATAGAAGATCTTAACTAAACGATAATACCATAAAAGGGCTGGTAATTGTAAACTCCTAATAAAGATCTTCAATTGCTAATTAGTCTGATTTAAATCCTCCGCGCAACAACTTGCCAACTTTAGAATTGTCAGTTAACAAGCTGCGAATAAGGAACACCTGTCAAAAGAAACTGTCAGTATAAAACATAATTATCGATTATACTTGACAGAGGGTTGCTGATATCATAACCAAAGTGTTCACAACTCCCCAGAAGTTTACATCTTCAAAATTATCTTCAGCTCTAGATCGATCCTGCAAAATAAAATTTCATTTACTAAATGAAGTAACAGATGTTGGTGCTACCTTTAATGTTATACTTCTCATATGGTTCATCTCATTTTCGATATGATTCAGATTCAATTTAATTTGTGTAGTCGCTGACTAAAATTTAACAAATCAACTTAATATATTCAGGGTTTAAGATAAATTAGTAATATTACATCAAAAACTTGTGTTGCTATTAAAACTTCCATAGCAGGATTGGCATTTATTTTATTCAAATCACCAAAATAGTTACCATTCTCATCAAGAAGGTAGAAACTAATTGCAACCTAAGCTTAATTTTGTTTAGAATTTGAAACATATAAAATGTGTAAGGTTACCGTTTTACTAGATACAAAACTAAAACTATTATCCATACAGAGAATATAATCCCCAAGATCTTCTGCTCCTACATCGATCCTGAAAATGAATCAGTAAACTTCAACGAATACATGTAGTCGTTCAGTACCTATGACTGTTAGTTCTAGATTGTACATCTGATACAGCATATTGTCCCGAAGGTTTACGTAAAGTTAGAGTTATATCATTATCACCACCTCTAGCAACTAGATAGTTAAGCTCAATAACTTTATAAGTTGTCTTCAAAACTGGAAGAAAAAGACATTCACTCTATAAATAGTAAACGAGTAATAAATAGTTATGTCATGAAATTCGAAACCTTGCCCGCATCAACTCTTACTGTAAGCGTAACTTCTTCTTCTGAAAGAGTAGCTTGACTCAGATTAAGAAACCCAAAAAGAATAAAAGATATAATATATCTTTTCATACTAAAAAAACAATTATTCTACAGTAATTTAAAAATTTATGTAAATCAAAAAGTAACATTCCGGATCCAACCATAATATTCAGAGTAAAAATATGAAAAACAGGTTTAAAACGGAAAGATTTATAAGCAGAAACACTGATTATGTAGTTAACCCAAATGCACCAATTATGCAAGTAAATCACAATTATGCCCCTAATTAAATAAGTTATAAATATAATAAATTAGAAAAAAACCAAAACAATCGACTAGGAGTTATTAATAAATTATGAAAAAGAGAACTTAACAATAAAAAAATGTCTAAAATTAAGTACGCCCACGACGAAGCATTCTTCCAAGTTTCGAATTATCTTCGAACAAACTCCGGATGGTATAAACCTAAAAAAATTAATTCAACAAAATTAGAAAAATATTAATATAGTTACTTGAACGCCAGCAACGGTTAATAAGACAATAGTATGAACTACGCTCCAGAATGTGACACGATCTAGGTTGGCATGCATGATGGCTCTATCACGAGCTTCATGTGCTCTCATCAAAGCTTGGTGATATTCAACTTTATTTAATTGATTCTTTATTCTATTGGAAACAGCCTGAATAGAAAAAATGAAGGTTTCCAAGTTTAAAAAATTAAGCCTACGTGGAAATCAGCCACAGTAACTCCGAAGTTTTGCATTTGAGCTTGGATATCTCCGCTCTTTTGACCAATAGCGGCAAAATCGATCTCATCCAAATTACCATGTTCATCAAACAAGAAAATTTCAAAGAAAACAACCTAAAAAAATTAAAAATTTTCAGGAAAATCATATAACTTACTTTACGAGTTTGGTAACTGAAGGAATTATCAAAACAAACTTGATAATCACCAGCTTCTTGAAGTTCTATTCTGTAGCATATAACGTAACAATCAAATTTCAATTAAATTATACCTGTGACTTCCATCAGTTTTTAACTTATCTTGAACTAAAATATTAGCTCCGAGAAGAATCATGAAATTGATGTTTAAATCACCGCCATCAACAACCTTAAAACATAATTTTTGCTCTATTTTTCAGAAAAGAAAAAACTTGATAGTCGACTTCCATTGTTTTATGCAAATTATTTTGCACGGGTTGAAAGAAACATTGAAATTTCCCTGGGGGTACTTCAATGGTAAAATCAAACTCTCCCGCAAAAGCAGAGCTAACTAATCCAATAAGTAAAATCCCCAAGGTAATATTAAACCTCATTATCTGAAAAAATAAGTAAACATAATGTTTTTTAAGGAATTAGCAGAAGAAAGTTTAAGATTAGTTCAAATATGGAGATATGAATGACTGTATTCTAAGATAACGTATGTCAACACATTCATGAATTAAGTAATAAAATTATATTCGAAGTACAAATCAATAAGGTGAGGATAAGCATATTTCGTTTAGCTTCAAAGTGTTTCAGAAAAAATTACTAGAAAAGCAGAACTGTGACCCATAACTGTGAAACTAAAGTGCGATGTTGTAGCTAGGTACAGGTTAACGTACGCAAATTAAATTTTTCATAAAACGACAAAATTGACACGCTGTTACTTTTCCTAACTTCACCGTCTTGGTAACTACTTTTTAAAACCCTTTTATTTAAATGAATACATATTCGAAAACGTTTGGAAAAATTGTCATTCTGAAATAGAATTATTTACGTATTTAATATAGAAAATAATAAAAAATTATTCATATGAACATACATTCTCTTCCCAAAATTATCATGAATAACGTAAAATATTCAATGTTGCAGTTCGAGCAGAACAATCACTGGGTTTAAAATATTCAGCCAACTATTGCATAATCTGTATTTAACTGGGGCTGTGATCAATTTTCACAAATCACCTTAATTTCTTAAACATAGGAGGGTCTCTTTTGTTCAGCATTTGTAGAATATACATATAATGAATGGCGACTCCAATAACATCAAAATGACCACTTGTTCCCTTTTCTCTATCAGAAAATCCTATGCTTTGCGAGAATCGAACTTGTAGAGCCATGCTTGTAGTTTGCTCTCTTAATAATTTCTGATCAGTTGATTATTGTCTTGATTCCCGAAAACTAATATGATGAGATGTGTTTTCCAGTTTTTACTGAAAAATTACTGAGATATCAGCAATCAAACATGTATTGTTTAATTATAGATTTATCTAATTCTTATAATGTGTAATATTTTTTTATAGTTTGAAACTGGCATAGTTAGTAGATAATAAACATGTAATATATATATTTACTGTAGGTACTAATTAGAATACGTCATAATGTTATTGTGTTCATTTGTAAAAGAAAAGAAGAGAAGATCGGTTGTTCTTTTCATTATATAATTTATTAATAAATATTCACAATAAGTAGGCTAAAGATCATTCTTGGTTTGTTACGTGAACATGTTACACTGTAAAATTTTATAATCAAATCTTTTTCCCAGGTAATTTAGAGTTCAACAGGAACAAATTTAACATTAAAAGCTTTCGGGCGTCTGAAGAATGAATCGTGAGTTCGAGAGTCATATGAAGGCATATCTCCATAAGCACAAATTTCATATTTTGAGAGAAGATTACCGAGAATCTGAAATGAAAAAAAATAAAAAAATAGAAAGTCTTAGTAATTACCAAGAATAGTTCAGCTCTAGCTAAAGATTCGCCAGGACAAGCACGTTTTCCAATTCCGAAAGGAATAACATTTTGTTCCAACTTTTCAGTCTTGAGGAAGCGCTCGGGATCAAACTTAAATATAATGCTAAAGTTTTGTTTTTGAAAGAAATAATAACATTGTCGGAATTCTCGAAGAACTTTTCTTCACTCATAATTAGCGACAACTGAGCTGCGATTGGGGTTCCAGGCTCAATAATATAATCTCTAATCTTTGTTGTTTCCTTCACTTCTCTGAACAAGTTAACACTAAGAATGTTAGCATGACGTTGAATTTCCTAAATAGATTCACCAGGTCATCATAGAAATCTAGATACATACGTTGATAGTGGCATTCAGATATGGAGCATCATTTCGATCTTTGAGGGATAAAGGACGAGACCCGTTAGTTATCTTTAGGATTTCTTCTCTAGCTTTCTTTGCAACCTGAAGTTTGATAAGAAATAAAATAATCTCTTTCTAAGTATTATTTAACCTCTGGCTTATTTAACAAATAGGTGAATCCCCATAACAGAGTTGTTGTTGTCGTTTCTTGTCCAGCTGCCCATAAATCGAGTACATTCATTACTAAGGACTTGTGCCTAAAATTATAAAAATGATTTATTAATTCTTATTTTAACTATGACTTACGTGAAAGTAGTATTTGGATTGTCTTTCTCATCTTCCATTTTCTTCAAGAAAGCGTCAACAAAGTCAGTTCCTTCACCTGTGATAATGTGATCACCTTTAGCAATAGCATCTTTTCTGAAAACAAACTTTGGTTATTATTCCAATATTACACAACTTACCTTTCTTGTATTTGAGTCTTAAGGAATGCTATCAAACTTCTGGCTGGCTTTACAATTCTTTCATAACGAGATTTCAACAAAGGGAAGCTTAAAGCCCATCGTGGAACATAAAAATCAACAAAGGCGATTCTTGAGCTTGTGTTATCCATCTGTTCTTTAAGATTGAAGAACTCGTTCTGATTTTCCTGAAAATAGCAAATTATTGCTTAACATCAATTATTGTGAAATTGTACCTCAGTAAATCTGACTGAGAAAAGCATTCTGTTGATGATGCTGCCAACCATTAAATCCACGAACTGTTTGGCATCAGTTACATGGTTCTTGTCTTTTCTTAAAGCTTCATCAAGGTCAGCAACTCTGAAAATTGGAAATGAAAGGAGAAGAAGCTTAGTTCAAACCTCATATCAAATTCCATCATAATTCGTTCTTCAACCAGATTCCTTCCAACTCCGAAGTTTCTGAGAGTATGAAGAGTAAACCTTCTTTGCTCAACCCAGTAATCGCCATTCGATACAATTACTCCATGTCCTTCTATATTAGATTGATGAACTTTATTTCAAATTATAAGAAAACTTAACCTCTGAAGTAGTTGAACAGCAATGGCATCCATCTATTAGCGTAGTTGTTTCCCTGTTTGATCATAGTTTCATGTGCTAACTCAAGAGTTCCAATGTGAACGGTTGGTAGAGGTCCGAACCAGAGAGTGAAAATATCTCCATATTCCTAAGAATACGAAATGAATATGAGAAACTGAATAAGTTGTAAAAACCTTTTTTAAAAGTTGAAAAGCCTTTTCAGCTGTTCCAGTTCTAACAATGTAATAAGTAAGTTGTGGTAAATTTCCCAATAAATGTATTGGAATTGGCCCTATAGTCATATACCGTATCTAATATTGAAATGAGAATATAGCTCACCTGGAGGAAGAACAGATCTTCGTTTCCATTGATATAAGTAATAAAGAGTAAAAGCTAATACTGCGATGTAGAGGAACATCTTTGATTGCAATCTAACTAATGATTTGATCCTCAATTTATATAGGAAATCTTTTGTGTTATTCTCTTTATCATAAGTGACGCCTTCTTAAAAACTAGATACTACGAATACAAAGCACAATACATTGTGGCCAATCTCCTCCCCCTTTTTGAACTTATTCTTTATATGCTTTTAAATTTCTTTTATTGAACTATAGAGTCAACGAAATGTTAGAGATGTCTCAGCTATCTATACTATCTCTCAACTATCTGTTCGCCAATTTTTTTTTCTGAAAATTAGTGCCTTTCGACTTGAGTGTCGGTAGGTATACATCATGAAATACAAAGATAAAGTGAAGAACAATATATTGCAAAATTGGAGTTTGATATGGTTGTAGTTTGATAATGAAGTTGTCTTCTTCATCACGCTTGACGAACGTTTGATTTCAGTTTCACCCCCACTCTTCCTTGTATAGGTACCACGCACGTGTCAGATTCTATGTATGATAGATAATTGATATGTTTTTAGAGAACAAGTTAGAATGAAACAACCTATAGATCACTAATCACCTTTTCACTTGCACGATTGAATAGAATATTAATAGTTTAATATCACAAAAATGGATGTACAATAGATAAATGAAATACATAAGATACATTATAAATTATCTATATCTAATGATATAGAATTAAACATTTTACTATTTTTTTTGCATTGAAAAACAAACGAATTATCAAAGTATTTAAAACGGTCTGCAATATAATATATAATAGATGATGATGATGAGACTAGAACATAAATTATATAAAAATGACAAGTAACCATTGGTTATACATATAGTTAAGATATCTTTAGAACAAATAGGGTAGGAACATACAATTTTTGAGATTGAAATACACACATTATTGCAGAATAAACTTATTAAATGAGGAAAGATAGGGAGGGTAAGGAAGAAGTATGGTAACAAGTGTACACCGAGTGAGAATTTCTGAGATATCATAAGAAGTATGATTTGAAATAATGAAACAAATAACAATTTTTTTTTCTTGTTTTCAAAGAATAGAAAAGAAAAAGAAATGAGGCGAATGAATGAAGATGTGGCAGTAAATCTCGAAACTAAATACGTAATGATATGAATCCGATATTCCTGCCTAATATGGAAATATAAATTACATATCAAAGATTTAAGAAACAAAACAAATATAGAAATGTATAGATATATATATCTTATAATATATAATTATAATACAATTAAATTATATTAATTATAATTGAAAGATAATGTATAATAATGAAGAGATGAAGGTTTTGTCACGACTATTTTCAATAAGTAATTGAATATTTCCATATTTTTGTAAGTAAACTTAAGTATTGAAAGACATCTTTTGCCAGTTAGGCTCCTGGCCAATCTCTTCAAACTGTATTCCGCTTTCTTCGCTCCCAGTTGTCATTGATTTTGCCCTAAATTAACAATGATTATGATGATGTACATGATGATAATTACTGAAGTATTACAAGCCGATCAAATTCGACTTATGTTCCATCTACACAACGTTATTCTACACAATTGGGATTGAAAGTATTTTGTTGGCTAATTTTTATATTTTTTTGAACAAAAAATGCAAAAAAGACTACATTGAAGAGTTACAAAATAACTTAGAAAGTAGTAAGTATGCATATCAAGGCTGAGTAATAATCGAAATATTGCATATGAGGCCATATTTGAATTTTTATCAACAGAATCATGGGCGCATAACATCGGAAAAAATCGAAAATTTCCGGATCGAATAAGGTTTTTGATTTCAATGAAACTTAGCACTTTTCTATGAAAAGTTTCATATTTAGAAGAGACATGGATATAATCTCAGCCCTGATTCATATGTATGAGAATCAATACACAAATACGGCATGCAGGATGATAAGGGTTGATGTAAGCAATAACAAACAACAACAACAACAATATAACAAATGAGGGTAAGTTAACACTCAACATAACTCAATATGAATGTTCTCGAACCTTTGAATTAATTTATAATTAGTAGATGTTAGACATTTTGCCGTCGTTTACGTAAGACCTCTCTTTCTAAGTCATCGAACTACAGAAAGAAAAACAAAAATATTAGTAAATAATACAATAAATTGACATTTTAATATATTGTTCATTATATGTATATAAATATAATTATATTAATTAGTAAAAGAAAATAAGAATTAAAGTTGTATTTTGTGGAAACACAATGCTTACCCATATTGTATTTTAACATTGCTCTATAAATTTATAACAATTTTGATGTAAGTATAAATCGTTTTTCAAAATTAATTTGAGAAAATGATTATCTTTTTATCTTTTTTTTTATTCAAAAAAAACTTCTTTGAACTGACCTCCATAGGTTTCCATGAACAGTACGGTAATGGTAATCCATCTGGTCCAGTTGGACACGGTGCATCTAATCCTGGTATACCCTAATCAAATGTTAATATTATTAGAAATTAAGTAGTTGAAATTCTTACTTGATCGCCCTTTTCTCCTGGGTATCCACGTTCACCCTTATCTCCTCTATCGCCTGGGGCTCCTGGTAATCCAGGTACTCCAGATGGTCCCTGAATAGTTAAGTAATAAGATTTTTCGCCTCAATTTTAATAAGTTTTATACCATTGGTCCTATATCTCCTTTAGGTCCGATTGGTCCAGGTTTTCCCTGAAAATAATATGAAAATAATATTTAAAATCTGTATATGTTGATGTGATATGTTTATAAATAACATTTTGTGATCACGTCTACTATTAAGCATATCTGTATAAATTTACAAACATATACTAATTATACGATATATATATCACTAATCTCTAATACATTTACTATAATCTACACATGCTCATGCTTATAGCTTCTCCTTCAATAAAGTTAAAAATAAATATTTTTATAGATATGTTTCCTAAATAGAGAGAATAGTTTCATTTAAATTTGATTATTATGTCGTTATTAAGTATGATGTACCTGTTTGCCTTCGCCTGTTGCACCACGTGGTCCAGTTGGTCCTGGAGGACCCTAAAACAAGACAAATGTTAATTATGAACTTTAAATGTATTTTTGATATGAAAAACGCTAATGTAATTACTTACAGGTAATCCAAGAGCTCCAGGTTGGCCAGGCATTCCCGGATCTCCTTTAGGCCCAATGTTACCGGGCAAACCAGGAGGGCCGCGAGGGCCGGGAACTGCAACACCATTTCCACCTTCAGCATTGGAACCCTAAAACCATTAAAAGTAATTAAAATACATAAAAAGTTTTTACCGGTTGTCCTGGTAGTCCTGGTGGTCCAATATCACCTCGATCTCCACGTTCTCCAGCATGGCCTGGAAGACCCTGAGGTCCGCGGGGTCCATCCTTTCCAGGTGGACCTGCGGGGCCTACAGGACCAGGCAATCCCGGTGGGCCGTGTTTCATTTTTAATTCCGGCATATGCTTATGAACCAAGCGAACAATCTTATGAATAAGTTCCGGATCTTCTTCGATCGAGAAATTGCCGGAAGGTCCTGGTCGTCCCTAGATAGATCATTAAATTAGATTTAAAATTATTAATTATGCATATAGTTAGAATAAGATTAAAGTTCAGAAGCGCCAAACACAACATCAAGTAATAGATTAATTACTCACCAAAAACATAAAATTATTTGAAAACTCATTTACATATGATTATATTGTATTATAATTGAAAAGTTGAACTTGTTGACATGATTTGAAAGCTCATAGATCTTAGAAGATGAATGAAAAATTGATTAAATCTGAATTGCCTGAGGTAAGCATTGTATACAATTCAAGCATCATTCATATACATGTTATTACTAAAGTGACTAAACACAACTACTAATTTACTATTGTAATGCTTCTTTCAACTAATTTCTACTATTTCAACTAAGTGAGTTATCAAGCAATTTTTCGATGTTAGATGCATAGTTAAAATAAAATAAAATATATAGTTGTTATATAAACTATAACTATCATGCGTCAAGCTGAGCACTAGTGGCGTATTGGTGATATTTCTCATATTGAAGCTTATGATATGATCAAGATTTCTTACCCGTCGTCCTCGTTTACCCATTGGTCCTTCGGGTCCTGATGGTCCTATTGGTCCGGGCTCTCCTGGATCACCCTGAACACTCACAAATTATGTTAGATATATGGTTAGCATAATAATCTATATCACTATTTTTTCGATTAGTTCAGTTAACACAGCAACAAACTTAAATCAACTGAGGAGCAAAGCATACCTTTTCTCCCTTTTCTCCATTCTTTCCATCTCTTCCAGGTGGACCTGGTGGTCCCATAAGTATCTGTAATTATTACAATTATAATTATTAATGATAATAATATAAAATATATATTGAATACAACCGCTTATATGCAATATTGAAGTTTGAAATGAAGCATATGTCATGCTCTGATCGTTCACGCGATTTACACGTAATATTCTAACTAGCTAACCTTTGTATTTTCTGTTGTTGTACCAGTTTGTACACCTGGCCGTCCTGGTATTCCTTTTTCTCCTGGCATACCTTGTTCGCCTCGTTCTCCCTTTTCACCCTAATATTACAGTATAAAATTAAAATTAGAAAACAAAATATAATATAATTATAAATGAATAAATTAAAATGGAAATAGGATAGCGAAAATATAACTAAAAACTAAAAAATCTAACTTAATGAGGTTTTTAAATAAGTAAAAGGTTAGTGTGCTCATACCTGAATACCTGGTCGTCCGGGTGTTCCGGGCAATCCGGGTAATCCTGATCCCATAGGACCTATAGGACCAACAGGTCCTGGTGGACCTGGTGGACCTGGTGGGCCAGGAGGTCCAGGAATAACTTGCTGCTGTGCTAATGGGTAACTTCTACTGTAGGAGATAGCTGACTCGCCCTATACACAAAACACAAAACTAGAGATGCAACAGAGAAAAAAGGAAAAAATCAAATCGTTGGGGTGAAAGCTAAATGGGCAAAGCATGGATGTTTAGATTGACAACATAACGAACTCAATCACAAGCTGCTACGACATTGAACTCAATCATCCAAACGAGAAAGTAAAAATCGAAACATACCTTTTGTCCACGTTCGCCGGGAGGTCCGCGTAATCCTGGCATACCATCTCGTCCTGGTTCTCCAGGATCTCCACGTGGGCCAACTTTAGATTCGCCATCAAAACCAGGTAGACCCCGATCTCCTTTAATTCCTGGTCGTCCATCTTTTCCGGCAGTTCCAGGCAATCCTGGGGGTCCTGGTGGTCCTGGTGGTCCTTGTAAAATCATTGGTCCTCCAGGGTGTCCATGTAGCTAAATAAATATTATTTTAAACTAATAATATCCAATATGAGTAGGAATTACCTGCATCTGAGGGCTAGCATTTGAAACAGTGCCACCTATACCCCCGCGATCACCTTTAGGACCAGGAAATCCTGGTGGCCCAATAGGTCCTCTGTCGCCTCGTTCACCTTTAGCTCCAGGAGCTCCCTGTAATTAGAAATAGCTATGAACAACATACAGAACTACACACAAGAACACATGAATGAGTGAATCAGAAAATCAATTTGATTCAACTAAATCAAACCTTAACAGGCTTTTCATGCATTTATCTTGAGAATACGTATATGTTTTCTCAAATTATAATCATGTTAGTAATAAAATTAAAATTTCAAAGTGCTTTTGAAACGTCATGTGAAGATTAGTTTAATGATTTTTTGAAAAATTTTGTTTTTTTTTTCTAGAAAAACAAAACAAAACACAAGCAAATTCTAACTCAACACAATAAGACAAATGACTTTCACACACAAATTTGTACCTACCGGTAGACCTCGAGGGCCATCTAAACCAATTGGTCCCTGTAAGTTATTAAAATAATTTTTATAATATTTCAATGATCTCTCTCATTCAAGAGAAAAAAAATAAACTGAATGGTGAAAGGGAAAGAAAACTGATTTGAACTGAAAAGAAAAACAAACACACCGGAAAACCAGGGTAACCTCGTCCACCTTTGGGTCCCTGTAATACAACTAAGATAAAACTTAAAAAACTTAAAAAAATTAATGTCATGCTTTGCAATTATTATATTAATATAATATATTAATATTATATAATTATATTATTTTAGTAATGCATATGTAGCTACTTATTATGCTATTACAATTCTTAAATAATCTCTCTAGTTTTTCAAAAAAAACTTGAATTAGAAGTTGGAATGAAACTAAATTACTTAACAAAGGACCACAACACACATATACAACCAAAAAACTGACAAAAGAAGCACACAAAAAGCTGTTGTGATAGATGCAGTCGCAGAGAAGTATTTTAGACTCATCTGACTCAAGAAGTATTTCAATAATCATCTTGTTTTCTTTCAAAATTTCTGTAAAAGTAAGAACCACGAACAGGAGGTCCAGGGGGTCCTTGTAGTCCTTGCACTTGAATTGCCTGTCCATCCGGTGTATAGACCATACCCAGTGCTCTCATCCGACGTTCCAAACGAGCATCAAGTTGCTGAACACACAAAACACAATATCAAATCAGTTCTGATAAATAACTTTTTCAATGTCTTTCAATGTATTGAGAAAAACATAAAAAAAGATTTTAAAAGAAATAGAAAACAATCACTAACATAAGGTGTACGACTGAGTTTACGACGTGGTGGTGTCCATCGTGGTCCCTGCAAAACGACACAGCACATAAAAACAATCACAATCACTATTAAAGAAGAATCTCCTATCATATAGTATATATATATATATTGAGTTTTTGTGCAAATTTTAACAAAAAAAGGGAAAAAGGCCAATCAGAATAGAGAAAAACCTACAGGCCAACCATTCATACCACGAATTCCCTAGAAGAGAATTGAAATGTTATTTTTGAAAAAATATAAATGTTAATTCAAACTACACCAAAAAAAAAACATTTTCAAGTTTTATAATTTAACCTTAAAAGCTGAAATATTTATAAAAACCTATGATTTTTCTTTTTTTAACAATGAAAAACATTATAAAAATGCTTCAACTAACCGGTGGTCCTGGTGGTCCTGCATCTCCTTTCGGTCCTAAAAAGATAAAAGATTTATCTGATAAGTTCTGTTATTATCTATCCCTATGATTTTTATTTGAAAATTTAAGAATTTTGCAGTTAAATTAGTTTGGCTGAATGTGAATAATTTTATCTGTTCTATCAGATTTATGTGATCAATACACTTCATCAATCAAGACACTTCTAAATCAAATAGATGTCAGATTCATAGTTGACAAGGTAAAAGCGGTTTACTACAAGAAGATTCTTATATCATTATCATTACATAAAGAGAGAGAGAGAGAGAGAGAGAGAGAGAGAGAGAGAGAGAGAGAGAGAGAGAGAGAGAGATATGTTTCCCTTTTAAACCTTTAATTTCAGAAAAATTTGAATAAGCTTTGTAACACCCAATATGCATTATCAAGTACTTTTCTTTAAAAGATTTAGCCATATTACTATATGTAATATTTACATTTTATTGTAAATTATAAAACTAATTTACATATTATGACAACTTTAACTTTTATGAGAAAAGGATTATATATTGGTATACTGTAAGCAAATATTGAAAATTGAAATAATTCTAACCTGGTGGACATCCGCAATCTCGTTCAACTCTTAAAGCTCTTGCCGATCGTAATATGGAACTTGTAGAGTTTCGTTGTTGTTGTTGTTGTTGTTGTGTTTGTTGTATATCCTATAAATAGAAATAATATATATATATAGATAGATATGTATAATATTCTTTTTCATTATAACTTCAATTGATATCAATAGATAGATTAGTTATAATCATTTTAGTTAAAACAGAGTAATGTTAATGTGGCCGACAAATTATATTCAAAACAGTTGGATAGGATATATTCCCTCCGGCAACAAATTTGACAATTTGTTGAAATTTATGGCTACATGGCATAGAAGACAACTGTCTTATTCATTAGTTAAGATCAAAGAGAAAAAAGAAGAAAACGATTGTGAAAGTAATTTGTTTGAAGAAATCTTAAGGAGTGAAAGAGAATAAAGAGATAGTCAATTACTTGTGTTATGAATGAAGAAGTTTGGGACAGCTTCATTCACCTTAATGTTTTTTTTTTTTTTTTTTGAATAAAAACTTGAAGAAACTAATACAGAAACTTATCAATTTTTTTGCCTACATATACATACACTTTTCTTAATAAAATTGTTTTTTCCTGCAAAACAGTTATATTGAGGTTGAATAGTTCAATTTTTATTTTGACCCTATACTAAGGTAAGTCAAAAAAAATGTTCCGAAAGGAATTTTACGTTTTGGGCAGCTGCCAGATCGACAGCTGCAAGGAGGGAAAGCTAAAAAAAATTCTGCTTTTAAGACTTGAAAGGTTTTAGCTATTCATTCACGAAGAGTAATGTAGAAGATGTAATAAGCTTGATATTAGGGTTTACAAGCTTATCATTGCCGAGGTTGAAGATGTAAAACAAGCAATAGATAGGAGATACAAGCTCTTAACTCGTAGATATACATGTAGAAATTCTTTTTTTTTTATTAAATCATCTTCTAACTATGTATACTGAAGATTTTAACATCAATTCTTATAATAGTTTCTTATAAATCCCAGAAAATACAAAAGATTGATGAACGAACTATTTTAATTTGTTCGTTTTGATCTTAGGGCAATCCGGGTTTTCTACCAATTTGTCTTCGTTTTTTACCTTTTTTTTGTTACAAACGACCGATCATCCTTTGATTCCGACTAAGGTAGTAATCTATGTAAACGTTATATTTGAAACTGGTTTATTCGTGGTCATCTATGTATATCGACGACGACAAACAACATTGAGGCTGTCGTCATAGATGTGGTTATCGTCTGCTGCTATTGAGAACGACGATGAATGACGACGTCGTGCCCGTCTTCTCACTACTGACAAGACCATTGATGTCTTCAAGCAGAATACGAAAGATTCAGATTTACATCAGTTATGATACTAATAGCATTCACATCGTTTTAATGCGATTAACAGAATTGCAAGATGGGCATGAGAAAATTGCTGTCTGAGATGATGGACACGCAGACGCTCACATACACGGATATGAGTTGCAAGATGTAATGAGTGGCCCGGAATATGAGCGATAAAATCTGAACTTTTAAAGCCAATTAGAGCTGATTTTCGACCATAAATTATAGTTTTTAGCCTGTTATGGTTGTTGCTCTTTAGATTATTATCAGATTATTCTATTGTTTTATATCATGTTGAATCTAACCTCAGTAATCTGATAACGGTCTCTGTATCGTGAATGCTCTTAGAATCTATCTTTCAAGATGTTTGAGCAGAGAAAAAATGCCTATATTAGGAGCATTAATTTGAATGTGTACAAGTAATATAAAAAGAATTAATTAATGATATTATGATGTTAGCTGAGTCCCCCATGAGTCAGAAGCATTTTTTATGTCTTATATGGTCAAGATTCGGTGCATGTAACCTTCTTCACCTCTTGTTCTTTTCTGACTAATATCCACTTGAAAATCTTAATGAGTTTGTCTTAGCCTAATATGGATGTTATCTATTTCTTGGCTGCATATTCATCTTGTGCAAGTCAACCTGAGCTAACAAAGCCATGCATAAAGATGGATGAGATGAGAAGATGAATGAGAAGGGAAATTGAGGAGAAGACATTAGCTGATTCACTAAGCCAAAAGTTTACTTGCTGAACAGGGCAGGTGGCTTTGAGTACATGAGGGGGATGCTAAGGCACAGAGGATGGCGGGTGAGACCCCCCGATGAACAAGCAAATAACTGGCCCGAATTAGGCAAATTAGGCTGGTGCAGGTGAAAAAGAGAGTCAAGTAGGGGCAAGGAGGATAGGTGGCTGCCAAATAAGGTGCTCCATAAGCAAACAATGGGCACGTCGGGCAGATGTTACCACAAAGATATGCTTCATCATTCTCATCAACGATTCAACATTGTTTTTCTTTTTCTTGGAGATAAGAGCACGATAGAGAGAATATGTGAGAATGAGAGAAGCTTACAATTGGCTCTCAATGAGTCAAATGGTAGAGGTTACCAAGATGAAATGTTATAACTAACCGTATCAACTTTCAAGGCTCCTTGAAGTTCTTCCAGAAGCATCAGACGTTGCTCCAGATTCACAATACGATAATGATGTTGACTAAGCATAATAAGTAAAAGAATTGTCGGTAATAAGCTGAATAATGCTAGTGTCCAGCCAGGAAATTTAAGAGTATCCAGCCAAGAAGTTCTTCGTTGAGTAGATGCAAGTGTTGAGCATGATAAGTCATCTGAATTTGTGGACTGCCATGTAGTTGTCCGACCATCTTTATCCACTATTAAGTTTTTCATAATTGAATGATTTGTGAAGAACAATGTATCTACTAGTTCACGATAATGGAGCTGTAAGGTTATGATGACATTTAGCTTCCTGAAAGCAGAAAAAAAGTTTTTTAAAGAATAATATAGATAGATACATAGACTCTACTTTCACTTCTCTTTCTTCACTATATTATTAAAATATAAAGAATACAGTAAGAGTGAAAATAGAGGAAAAGCTAAGAATATATACGATATAAATAAGAAAATGAAATAAAGCAGATCCTGACATGTAATAAGCAGATAGGAATTAGGAATATTAGTAAATATAGCTCCTTATTTGTCATACACAGAGTGTCGAAGTGGAAAAGTGACTGAACGGAAGTAGCAAGTTAAGATTGCTCAATTGCATTCTGACCACATACGTTACTATATAAGATAAGTTGGATAACATCATTTGAAATTGGATTTTTATGAAAACTTGAAAAGAAACAAATAAAATAACATAGAAAAAGATGATATACATAAGAATATCATGTAACTTCATAGTTTAAATCAAAATCTGATTAGGAAACTATGAATTTGATGGAATACTGAAGATGATGATGATGTAATGGAAGATGTCTGGTGATGCTGAGGATGATGAAGAAGAAGACGATGATGATGATGATGATGAAGAGATCGACATGTCACGACAATATCAATGCTATGTTGTTCTTATGTAAATGGGCTGGTTGAAAAGGTGAGTGGATTGAAAAGACAAAAAATGGAAAAGTTTTGTTGGATTACTAAGGAAATACTGACTATTGTTCTCTTCAATTCTCTCTTTTATTATCCAAATTTTGTACTGTATTATCAAGCTTTTATGAAATTTTAATAAAAGTTTAGTGGAGTACACCTTGTATCTCGTTGTCCTGAAGTCAGAACACGGGTGTAATGAGGCATGGGGCTAGGAAAAGAGCAGGATTGGAAGAGAGATTGAGAAGGAAAGAGAGCAAAGTAGATGGATGAGCTAAGTGGTTGAGGAAAGTGGGAAGTTTTTGACAGGAATAGAGATGGATTGTTCTCTGATATCTCTCACACATTTCTCTGTTCGATTTGTGTTTTCATTCGAAAGGTAAAGTGATTTGAATTGAAAAGATTAGGGAAAATGAAGATTTTAGAAGAAATTGAGTTGTAGAAGATGGAGTCTGTTTGGACAGAAAAATAAAAAGATGATGAATGAGATTATAAGAGAAATGAAGTTAGTGTTGACATGTGAAGAAAAGAAGAAAAAATTATAACAATTACAAAAAGATTACATATGAAAGGATAGAGGTGTGAAAAATAAATAAAAAAATGAAAGAAAAACATGGTTGCAATGAAGAAAAATGAAAAAAAAATCTCAGATTGAAAAGAGATAGATACATGTATATACATAGTGAGCAGAGAGAGAGAAAGAGAAAGAGAAAGAGAAAGAGAGAGAGAGAGAGACTTACATAGTATATAGATATAATAGTAAAAAATGGAAAAAAAACAATATATTTTGAGAGAATTTCGGATAAGAAAAGGAAGAAACATATCTTGAAGATGTTGCTTAAGATGAAAGTTGCAAAGATCAGGCAAGAGGAAGAGGATAGGAAGACTAAGAGGAGGTAAGCGAGAATGGAAGAAGAACAGGATGATGATCAAAGGAATTATACCATATGTAACAAGTAGATTTGACATACAAAAATCATTTTAGATAGAGGACAATCATCATCATCTAATATATAATTAGCAGATGTATAAAATAAATTAAACAATTTAAAGAGAAAGGAAGAGAGAGAGAGAGAGAGAGAGAGAGGGAGAGAGAGAGAGAGAGAGAAAGTATGCCATGTTGGATAACTACTAACTGCTCTTATCGTACTAAGCTTTGACTACATACACACAAAGACAATGAGAATAAAAGAAACAATAAAGTAAATCTTTCTTATCTTATACTCATCTAACATCAATCCACTAATATGCCTCTAACAACTTTTCTTTGATCTGATTAGAAACTATGTACTATGAAAACTAATTGAACTCATGTATGAATAAAGAAAAAAATGTGAATTGAAACTGTATATGTGACATATAACTAACTATATAATAGGATTAAGTATAGATAGACATGAAAAATAAATATAAATGTTTTGATTGGACAGACACTCATGTAGGTGGTTGATGATGGCAGGCGCAAGAGGAAGAGGAGGAAGACAAGAAGATGAGGGGAGGAGGAGGTCCGATGGGGGGGGGGGCGAGGAGGAGGGCTAACGCATAGGAGCTCTGGGCCGACTCAGAGTTTTGTCCTTTGAGGGTCATATGTCTCTGCTGGCTCACGTACTCTCTGTTATTGGAATTATATTTCTATTCTATTAAAGACTAATAGATATTTTTTGAGAGATTACATCATTTGGATTACTCGAAGACGATAAACATAGACCTTGGATGTCAGTTTTTCGATGTTATCCAGAACATCGACATCTTCATTACCGGATGTGTCGGATGTATTGAGCAAAACCTCAAAAACATTTTTCCGTCTGGTACAGTATCAGTAAGCTCTATTACAGGCTGAGAATAGAAAGAAGGCAGAGGATTAGAGGGAGAGAAACACGATAATGGGTTCGAAACAAAAACAATTGATTCAAACAGCTATAAATGGCAAATTTCACAAAAATGAGGGAAAAGCTATTGAAAGCTGTTTCCAGCTGTTCGGTCGGCCAACTAAAAGGACAACGTTTACTTGGTGCCGACACTGTACCAGCTGCAGTTATAGGTTGATGAAGTTTGGAAGGAAGGGATGAACCTTCTAAAGCTTCCGCTCAAGACGTCTGATGAATGCGCGAGGTGACCGAGTGAATGAATGAATGAAGAAATGACTTGATGATGACTAATAAAATGATCTTAAAAGAAAATACAGATGTCTACCTGGATGGCAGGAGGAAATAACCGGAAGAGGAGTGGAAAACGAGAGCAAACGACGCCTTCCGATGTGGTGAAGCCTGGCTATAGAAATATTGAGAAGGAAACCAACAATTGCCAGTCTTGAAGTTCAAGAAGACAAGTGTGTCTATATTCGGATGAAATAAATAGAATCAAGAATGGAATTTTTCAAATAATTAAAGCGTTCGATGACTGAAAAGCTTCCAAATTTCGGCAGTGCCTGAGTATAGGAGAGTAGAAGGAGAGCTGAGACGGAGCTAATCACGCAACATATTTCAAATAACGAACTTTCATGATAAAAACGAAAAAAAAACGAATAAAACTTTTCAATAGATCAACGATGAAATAGATGAAAATCTCAAGTTTATGCAGATAAAGCTGAATGTTGAAGAAGTTGAAGACGAGTTATTGAGAACATTTCTTTAGAAAATTGCAATAAAGAAGGCGGCAAAGCTGATGAGAATGCGGATTATCTGAAACGTATGAAGTAAAATGAAAAAAAGTAGGATAGATGAGAGCAGATGATATGGAGGAGCTGATATATGAACCGACAAATGAGATTTATTAAGGTTGAAGCTGGAAGAAAATGGAAGAAAATTGAAACACAGATGCTGAAATGACTTCAAAAAGTTTGACTACTGATAGATATAGTATATCATAGTTCTCTTACTCTCTAGATACTTCTCTTTCTTTCTCTCTTTCTCTCTAGCTATCATTCTCTCTCTCATTATCTTTTTGATATTGAACAAAACGAATTCCCCCTCTGGTTTATTCGTCGAATGGGACCTACACCAGGTTGTTGCTAGCTGACTCCGCCCACAATTCTATTCGTTTCGAAGAAAAGACGATAACGTAGACGAAGATGAAGATGAAGAAAGAGGGCTTGTAGATGGCGATGGGACCAGTGTCTGAGGGATAGGTGCCACGCCTCTTGTGTTCCTAGACTTTTCCAGCCTCGTGAGCTCAAATTAGCTTGCCCCACCAGTGGCCGTAGCCAATGGGCTCATCGTCAGGTCATCTCTTGAAATCCTTCATGATATACATGAGTGGAATCATATTATGATGGAAGGATAAATCTTAGAATAATTGTTTTTCAAATTGAAATTCAATCAGTAAGATATGGATTGGATGAGGATTAACAAGAAGGTTATTAGGTCAATTATGCCTGAGGCAAATGAATAGGAGATACAAAAGTAGATTGAAAACAAAAAATAAAAATAAAGGTTAATCAAGGTAGGTAGTACAAGGAAGGAATTCTACAAGAATCATGTCTGATGTGTCATGATACGGATATATGAATGATTGGCTAACTAATGATACTAACGAAGCTGTTCAGTTCATGTCACAAAATTGATTTTCACTTCAGGTAATATCAAGTTGATTGCGCCGTCATAAACGGTCAATTCAGCCGGTTAACAATCGTTAAAAGTCCATTTTCATGCATGTTAATAGTCTACGAGAAAACGCAATGTTAATCATTATTCTCATCATCACAAATCTATCCATTCATCCATCTGTCTTCTCTTCTTGTGTCCTCAACTTGTGGTAAAAATCTAATGATCAGTTGTTGAATAGATCTGATGATCACATCGTATATAAGAAATGAAAAAGAGGGAATAATTTTAAAAGAGAGATATATAGAGAGAGAAAGAGAGAACAAGAGGGAAAAATAAATGAATTGAGAATGAAGAGCGTAAAGAATCATAGAGAGACAAGGTAACTTAGTTTGAAAGAGATACAGAGAGAGAGAGAGAGGTAGAGAGAGAGAAAGAGAAAGAGTAAAAAGAAGTTTTTATGATGAAATGCGTTTCGGGACCTCCATTACAGTTTCTTTCTAGTGTTTATGAGAAAATGCCGGTACTAATTAAATCGTAAATGATTATAAAGTATTTTTGAGGTCGCATCATTGCTTTAAGCTAATCATTCTCATTATATTTTTTTATTAAAAACAATGAAATATAATAGATTATATTTTATTTTGAATGACCTATCAGATAGATTTACATTCTTTTATAAATTTATTAAAGACTGATGTTGATAAACTATATGTTAAGCTATACATTGTTTCACGTAAAATATGACGCACACGTGAAATTGCTCACATGTGCAGTAAATGCTCACGTGATTCACGTGAACAACATTTCTTCATTATAATTGACAGCATTTAAAGATTTTCTTTCTGCCAGCACGGTTGTTCATGTCATTAAATTCTTTAAATAAACTTGACCTATGGCGCAATGTCATGCTGCTTGAAATCCGTTATCGTTCGAGCTTTCCCAGGCATTGTTCTGTCAGTATAACTCAATTCATTGACTTCTTTACTGTTTCAAACGAATCCAAAATCGGATTATATTTAATAATATATAACAAAAAGAATTAAGTTAATCTATAAATTCTGTAGGTTTTGAGGTGAAATTGAGAAAAAAATTGATTTGAAAGCCAAATCGAGAGGGAGCGAAATGCAAAATGAATGGCCGGAGAGTCGTTTGTACTGTTCAACAGCTCATTATGAATTCCAGTGGTAATACCTACTTGTTTCAAAACTATTGCCGGAATATTGTCAAAGAATGCTGCTGTTCAGGTTGTAGTCGGCGGTTAATGGCATTACTATAAAAGGGGAAAGGTCGATGACGTCATGTGTAGCAAGCCTAATCTTGTAGATTACTGTATATTCATTTGACAATCGGTTGATGATGTAACGGGGTGGGGGATGAATACGAAAAATAACGACAAATTGTGTGTGTGAATATATAAAAAGAATTATAATAAGATTCACACATTAATGGCTAAGACCCTTCAGATGTATACATACATCAAGCTAACCATATGTATATATGTAGATCTTATATTAGAAAACCGGAAGAATCTTTCCTTTTTATTTTTTGGATATATCCGCTCTTTGACTCCCCTTCCCTCATAATCTATTTCACAACATTGAATTCCATTTCATTCTTATCATTTTTCTTTAAAATAATAAATATTAAGTATAGAATAAAAATAAATACAAGATATAAATATTATATTTGTATTTATTTTTCAAACAAAAAACAAACAAACACGCGACTTTTTAAAAACTGCCACCTTTTTTTCTAAAAAAGGGTCATATGCATTCCCTTAACATTAAGCTTAAGTTGTAAATGATTAACAAGTTTCCAAGTCTAAATTTTCTGATGAATCCCGATAAGCCTGAGAATTAGAAACATGTATTTCTTCCCGAAACGGAAAAAAAATACCGATTAAAGAAGAATTCTCATGCTATTGAGCAAATCATCGACAGGTGACTGACTTGTTATAACAAAAATTAGTTATAGACCGTTGGCTTAATGTAAGAATAAGGTTGTGACGCAATCTTGTACCTGACTCTACATCCATTAATTGCCAATTTTCAATGAGATAGACTTGAATAACTCATAATAATAAAGACAATTTCGCCATTTCTGTGTTATTTCTCAGTGATGTATACAGAAGATTTGAAATTCGAATGTCTTTAATGTTTTCTCTATGTTTTCGCATTATAACCATTGACTGTTTTCAAAAGATTATGCTTATCATTATTGCGCAACCAAGAAAGATAATTTCAAGTTAAGAATGAATCAACTATCATAGGTTGAATAATAACTTAATATTAAAACTTAAAACTAGGAAGAGAGGAAAAGAAAGAGAGAGAGAGAAAGAGAGAGAGAGAGAAAATAAAAAGAAAAAAGAAGAAGACATGTTTGAAGTCTCTTTATAGGAGGTAATTGCATAATTGATTAGTTTGAATTTCAATATGCTTTCCACTGAAACATAGTGGGTTGGTGAAGTAGCTGCAGAAGGTATTGTTCTTCCGTCAATTGACTTACCTCAGGCTCATTCTCTCTTTCTCTCTCTCTTTCTTTTTCTCTTGCATCATTACATATCTTTTCTTTCTCTTTAGCATTTTCTTGGTGCTCTTGATGAATATGAGGAAGGCTCGAAATCTCGTACCTCTTTCGTCACAAGAATATTTTATTCATTCAAACTCGTCTATTGAGCTTTCGCCATTGAGCTTATGCTGTACATGAACAATATTCTCTCTAACCTTACTCTCTTTATCCTTCTTTTTCTCTCATTTTCTCTTAATTTCACATCTCATACATGGGTTAGCAGGAAAGAAGACACACGTCTATGTATTTTGATTTGAGGGTTTTACTTATTTTCAAATGAAATATATTATATACATATAAAGTTCGATGTACTACGTTTATTACAATAACAAATAAATAAATTTAATATCTCAAGCCACATGTTTTTAAAAAAAAACTTTATTAAACAACTTAGTTTTATCATATCAAATAAGCTTGATGCAATATTTTTGAAAATACCCTTCGCTCTTCCTTTACTGTAGGATTTAGAAAAGACTCATAGTTCCATAGCTTTAGATTCATAAAATTATTGATAAGTTGAAGAACAAATGTTTCTGTGCGTGTTCAATAAAATATTTTTTTCATTATAAAAATCAATAAAATACATAGTTTATATATATATATATTATAATTATATAATTACAACTAAATGTGAGAAAAAAAAAGAATTATTTTTCAATTTACAGTTAACGTATCAATGTTTCACATCGCTTTCCTGTATATCCAATGTTGCATAGGCATGTCAGAGTTGTCGTCGTTCCAAGACAAATGCCACGTCCATTACAATCTCTGGCAGATTCACAGATGGCTGCAATTCAATTAGTTTATCTGATATGAAGAAATGATCAGAAAGTTATTACTATCTTCACAGTTTTTGCCGGAAAAGCCGATAGAGCAAGCACATATGTATGTTGTCTTTGTTCCCAAACATGTCCCACGATTGTTACAGTCTACTGCCTCACAAGATTTCTTAAAAACTATTAATTATTCTTTGCAAAAAGCTTAAACAACGTACAGGAATGAGCGTTTCTAAAGTATTTACATGCTTTGCAGCTGATTCAAATGTATTGTTAATATGATTTGACTATAATAATGAAATATAAAGTAAATCATGAAATGGGATTAACTTATACCAGATCTCCTTCTATGGTTTGAACTACATTCTCATGAACATTCTTAGCTTTATCCACAAGTTTGGTTACATCTGTTTTAATTTCTTGTAATGTTGCTTCCGAAACATTCTGAAGAAATTTCAATATTAACAGCATTTTCTACATTTTTAGCAACCTGACAATCAGCAATACTGGCTAAACAAACGAGTAAAATGAAACCTAGTCTATACATGACTCAATTCTAAATATATGTAAGTAAGAAATATAAAATATATTATATGATAGAAACTTGAGGAACAACACTAAAACTTGCCTCTGCTATGAAGAGTTTATTCGCAAACTGAAATCTGTAGAGTCAGATTGAAGGAATACCTCTATGACGTTCACAACTGGTAACTAAAATTACTTTCATAATCCTTCACACTCTCGTGTAGTCCAATTATGAAGTTAGATCAGGTTGATAATAGGCGCTAGTACGAGAGCTTTCTTTTCACTATCCATTAGGCAATCTTCATCTCAATAGCTATTCTATCTATTCATCTCTTGATCGTGTACCTCATTTCCTCTCTCTCTCTCTCTCTCTCTCTCTCTCTCTCTCTCTCTCTCTCTCTCTCCCAATAGTGTACTTCTATACTCATCTATATTCAATCTCTTCACCTTTTTTCTTTGAAAAACGGACTGGATCCATAGACAGTTAGCCAGGCATCAACTTCCCCAAAACCGGTGATTCAACATCAAACGAAAGTAAATTGGCCAATGTAACCAGAAAATACCTGTACTATTGTCAGAAAGAAACATGTATTATACTAGTTTTTCCATAGTATCTGAATGAGAAAAGTAAAGTTCAGCTTTTCATGTTATAATTCAATTAATTTTTTTATAAATATTTATAAATAATAAATAACAAAACAATATATAAATATATTTATGTTATAATGTTGTTTTTATTTCTTTTTTTAAGATATCTTTATAATATTATAAATAGAAATGAATCATTATATTAACTAACTTTAAGAAATATAAGTTAGATTATCCTTATATAAATATATATTTATAATCTTGATGAACTATTTTATTTTTATTAGAACTCGATTATAAACATAAAAAATATTTCGATATACAATGAAGAATTAGATTTATATAAAGATATGCTTTGTTAACTATTATATATAGTTAGTTAGTTTGTTAGTTATTCTCTAAATTAAAAAATTTATTTCATTCAAAGTATTTCCATAATTAGATAAACTGAGGCAACAAACTTTATTTTTAAACATTAAGAGGATTCTAACATCCACATTATTTCGGATCACTAGTTAAGTAGATGTTAATTAACCTTTTCAAATTAATTTCTTCTTCTTTGTCTTTTAGTTTGAAAAAAAAACTCGCTATTCTCTTTGATACTTTAATTATGAAAAGATGGCTAAGAAGAAAAAAAACGGCTGAATTAAACCATAGTTCTCACATGTGACAAGAAATACTCATTACAGTATTACCATTTATAGAGAGAGAGAGAGAACATACGATTTAAGAGAGTATAAGGAAGTATTCTGATTAATAGAAAAAACTGAAAAGTTTGAAATTGGAAGGTATCTGATCTTTAATTGACCGTTTATAGTTTGACGTCGTCAAAAAACACACAGACATACACCAATGAATTTATGCAAATTGAGATAAATATATAATAAAATAAATAAAAAAAAACATATTATTAGATATAACTATATGGTGTAATTGAATTAACTATATATCATATAAATTGATATTATCCTCTAAAACTAACGGCACTAACACATAGTATTATGACAAAGCAATAGCATAGTACGATTCGTTGTAGTTCCAGTTCATTTTAACATTACAGGAAATGAAATACTTTATATTTATTACTTGAAGATATCAAACAACTAAAAAATTAAAAAAACTACAAAATAGAACATAATATTTGAACAAACGGTATTAAGAAGAAGAAGTAATAAGTATATCTGAATTTGATATAATTTTTATTTTTAAATGTTTTATATAACTTTTCTCTTTACGAAAACAACAATTGAACATAATTTCTTTCTTCTTATCAAGGAATAATCATTAAACTAATAAATTGTTTATGTGAATACATATGAAATAAAAGAGAAATGACTCATTTCCGGCAGTTTTTTAAATAACCAACATACCCCTCTAACCAACATACCAACCTTTTTTCTTTAACAACTCTCTATCTTGTATGTCATATGTCTGTTTTGAAGCACACGATTACAAGAACCCTTATTACTTGAAGCTTAGAAAAAATCTAATAAATGAGAAATAATTATGACCTTTAGAATGTTTTTCAAGTTTGAAATAAGTTTAATAAAATTCCGACAAAAAAGGTGAAATAACGGTGGTCCTTTATTACTGGACAGGCGCCCTTTCGTTAACCTTATTACAACTTTTAAAAAGTTATTATATGATTTCAATAACATTTAAGTTCATATTTCAAACATTACTGTGTAGATTGGCAAAAAAAACATAAACTTTACTAGTACGGTTTATTAAATGTACATACACATAATGAATAAAAAGTATTAATTAATTATTTTTTTAATTTTTTTTTCATAAATATTTCTTTTTTTTAATTTCTGAAACGTTTATGTTATTGCTATTGATGCTTTGTTTTTTGGATGAACTTGTAGATCAAAAAATCAAAAAATATATAATAATGGCAAATCCTAAGTTGGGTTTGCTTAACTTTCAAACATCTTCAACTGAAGGTTGCCTGATAAGTTGTTGTTGCTGTTGAATTATAGTTGATGATTGTGGAGATTTCTTTGATTCATTTACAGCTCTATGTCGTTTTCCACTTATTTCAATAATAGCAAATAACGCTGTAATTCCAATTATTCCACAAAGTATGTAAAACATGGAAGCTTGTTCCTGCATCATTTCTGCTGACTGAATTTCTTTCTTACATTCAATTGATAAACGTTTTGATTTGGATAGTACATTCCTATTTTCCAAGATTCGTTTCTGTGCTCGTATGATGTAGATTTCGAACTCAAGCGAAGGTGGGCCGTGTGAACTGAAAGGACAGCATGACGTCATGTACATAGGTGACACAATGTTTTTTTTTTTGTGAAATTATTCTTTTTAATGTTGAATAAACTGACTTGAAGCAGAATGGTCCTTCATCTTCATTACAGTTACATACCTGAATAGTGAAATGAGAAAAACGAGGATGAAGATATAAGGTATAATCTCTGAACACACTTACCTCAATCTCTCTATTCTCATCCGACTGGCAGCGAGCTTGTATAGTAGTTGAGAAATTCGATTTTGCTAATACATCCCGACAACAAAAAACATAAAAGGTACATTGAATGCAAAAATGTGAGGAAAAACCTTAGTTTGAGTTTGTTGGCCCTATAGCATGATGTGATCCGTTCGCAGTACTGTCCTTCAAAACCTTCGAAGCATAAACATCTGAAAGACCTTTGAGAGACGAAACATCAACGTAACTAACTGTACTGAGTTTGGACATTGAGTATATCTATGATGAGTGCCTTGTAAATCACAAATATTCGGAGCTTCTCCTAATATGGATGCTTAGAAGATTTTAAACGATTAACGGTAACACTTACTTGATATAGATATTCTAGGTAATAACATAAAAAATAAAAGAATTGAACAGAATAGGTTTTTAGCTACAGCTTTTCTATGTGCCTCCAACATTGTTCTTAGATTGAACAACTATTAGTTCAAAAGGAGAAGAGAATATTAGATGGCTTGAAGCCTAAAACCTAAATGAAAAGAAGACTTCTTTCTAAATTCCAAAACATTTTTTTCTTTTATATATAACCAACACTATGAGGTAAATATTAGCTTATTTTCTAGTTGCAAAATATGTATTTCATTCTCACTTTTATCTTTATATGATAACAAAATAAAATTTGTAACGTGATATAGTTGAACCTTGTATATTCGTTTTGTTACATTTGTTGTTGGATAAGTACTTTCAATACTCATTCAGCAGTACTATGTCCTGAAATTTCATTATAACATATTTATTCGTTTGAGTCGTACAACTCAATTAAGATTATTTTAGGAATTAAGATCATATCGTCTTATCGTTTTTAAAAAAAACTATAATCTACTCTATTAACCATGTGAAACCCGAAACTATTTATATTTAGTAAGGTCATTGGTCATGAATCCATCATGTAACTGGTTCTGCTTTATGATCTACGACAAGCAGCATTTTATCACAGATCAACAATTCAATTAGTGACTGACAAAGCGGGTATATCATTTGATCTACGGAATATAATTTTTTGGAAATTGTCCTCTAATCACATCTAGAAAATCAGATGAAAGCTTGAAAGAGTTTTGAAAATACATGCTTGAAGTCATTCTCTCACTTACTTCTGATTTACGATTTTTGAACCAAAAATAGTGAACAAACATTGTCGTTTTCGATTGTTTAAGTGCTTGTGACTTGTCAACATATCAATACATACACGTTAAACTGTGTATGAAAGTGTCAGAACGATGATCCAAATCTACATATCATGGTATGACCTAAAGTCATAGCAATGAAAGGATTGTAAGATATGAGGTTGATCTCTGATGTCTTATATACATGGAAAAAACTTTCCAATATGATGTTTATAAGGAAATTAGCTATTAACTATCTTATGTAAGTCAGTTCGATATTCTTTTGAAATCGAATACAAACTCTCTTACAAGATGATACAACAAAGATGATAGGAGAATGCTTTTGTTCGGATATGTATGTCCTATCGGAAGTTGGCACATGAATTAAATCGAATCAAACAATAGCTTCGTTTTGTGGAATTGTTGAGAAATACAAGAAAAATCTCATCTATTGGTTGATGCATATGGAATTTTTGTTGAAAATCACAAAAGAAATCAAAGTGATCAGTGTTGCGACACATTTTTCGAAGTTGTAACTCGATTCACTTCATCAACATCATGGCTACGGTTCGTAGTAACGGTTTGAGAACGAAAGGAATGTTTCACCCATGACCTTATATGAAATATCCCATATCACATAGTTAACGAAAGAACAAACGCTTTCATCACCTAATTTGTTGATTGATAGAATCCTTTACGTCAATCAAAGAAATTTTTTTCTGAACTATTACAATAAAGCCGAATAAAATTGCAATAGCTTGCATATACTATTTCTTTATATAGTCACAGAAATAAATAACTGACAACTGGACATTTTCTTAGAAATACACATAGTTAACGATTTTGTTTCTATCTCTCTCTCACTCCACCTCTCTTTTTATTTCTTTTCTCTCTATTCTTTTCTCTTTCTTTCTTTTTCTTTGTTACCCTTCCTCTCTTGCGCTTATCTCTTCCCACTTTCTCCGTCTCTCCCTCTCTATTTCCTATCGTCTATATTTCTCTCTCTTTTTTGCAAAATATTAACTTTACTTCAGTTTTTTGTCAATTTTTAAATTTAAACTTTCACAAAAAAACATTTTCCTTTCTATTTTTTCGTAAATCATTGCTAAAAATTCTTTGCTCTTTCCCCTACTTATGCTCTAGTCATGGTTGAGTCTTCTTTCTCTCTTTCTATGACTCTTCATTTCTCTCTCTATCTCTCATATAAATTCTCTTACTATTTTTCTATTTCCGATTATTTCTTTAGTCACATTGCCACTCTATTGCCTACATATGTGAAGAACATCTACGATACCGTATGCCTCCTGGAAGAAATGTAGGCGGAGCTTATCGTAAAACTGTATACATGGCAAAAGTATATATATACACATAGTTAGGCCAGACGAAAGTCGAAATATATCCTTTTCTCGATTTGTTTTAAAAAAAACAAAGTATATATTGCGAGCATGCACCTATCTGAAACTCGAAAAGTGCTCATTACGGGAGCAACTTCTGGTATTGGTAAGTCATCTTGTACTTTTATCATAATTTTCAAGAGAAAGACAATCAAAAAAACCTTTTGTGGCTCTTCTTGAGTTCTGTGAGAAATAAAATGTACTTTTTCATATGCAACCACTCTCTCGTTCAGCGTGTTTTGAAATGAAGACGTAATATTTTGAAGTGAAGGCACATGTACTACAACGTGTACTTCATTCATAAATATGAAAATATGAATTAAATTCTTTTCTCATCAAACATATCCATCATTATACTATTTCTATCGAATTGTTTTTGAGGTTTGGAAACTGCTTTACAACTCTGTTCGCTCGGTCATCATGTGACCATCACAGGTCGATCTTCTAGCAAGTGTGAAGAAGCAATTCAATATATTAAAAAGCATGTGGTAAGTTCCATCATTGTTTTTAATTTTTGTATTCAAATATACAGAATTATGTTTTGACTTCAACTTCAATGCATTTTTCTTTCAGCCCGAAGCCGTAATATCAGTCCATAATCTAGAACTGAGTTCATTTGAAAGCATAAAGCAATGTTTAACATACTTGAAGCAACAAACGTAAGCTACATTTTTGTTCTCATAAATTGAATTTTTTAAATATTTTTCTCTCACTCTCTCCCTCCCTATAATCAAGATCTTTGTTGGTCTATTGGCACATTGATCAGATCAATCTAAACATGAACTTTACTTGCCATTTCAAAAAAACAAATTACAATCATGTCCTACATCAATTTTTTTTGTTCTTCTTGCCTGTCAACAAATTAGGAAAAACCGCTTCTGATACATATTATTATATTTATTATAACTTATAAATTAATGTTCACATATATTTTATAATATGTATTGATGTTTAAAACAATTTATAGTCAATCTTGTCCATATATCAAGTTTTTTCAGACCATTTGATATAATTATTCTCAATGCTGGTCAGATGTTTCCTGAAAAAACCATAACAGAACATGGACTTGAAGCAACTTATCAGGTTATTTTTTTTTTCGAACGAAAAACAAAGAGAAAATAGAATATAGAAGAGAAAAGTTCGTTCAACTGACCAAAAGTTCAAAATGTTCATCTTTTTCATGTTAATGTTTTTCTTTTTTCAAAGACATGTATATTTAGATCAACTATCTAGCACATTACCAACTAGCTAAAGGTATTGTAGCACAAACGCCTAAAGAACATCGTCTTCATTTCGTTGCCTTATCCAGTATTCTTATCAGGTTAGAAACATCTACATATGAAAAAAATGAAAAACTCTCTGCAGAGCAATCACATGGCCATTGTGGGCTGTTCCAACTGAGTCTAACTGGGACAAGATTATCTCTGAAGATCGATTGGAATCAGGGTTCCGTGAGTACGCATATAGCAAGTATGCTCTGACCGCTTTAACTTCTGATCTGGAAGCCGAAAATGTAACTAATTTTCTAGTCGTATTGGTTAAAAGTCTATGTTTTCAGGTCACAGCCGTAGCCGTTCATCCAGGAAATACCGTAACTCCAATTGCCAGAAAAATAACAGGACAGAAAAGGAAAATTCTTTCCGTTTTCAAAAAAACTCTAATTCCATTGGTAAGCTTGTTAAGAGAAGATTTATAAACTCAATTTACCATATTTAGGATGAAGCTGCTTCAAATGTAGTGCGAGCTGCTCTGGAGCCATTACCCCATGGTTACTTCTACAATAAGGAAAGTGTGGCCAAGCTACCAAAAAGTGTAATAACCCCAGATGCTTATAAAGTGATAATGGATATGAGTGAAAAACAGTTAAAGTTAATTGAAAAACGAGCATCAGCAGTAGGCTCTCCAGGATCATCATAATGATCTTCAACTTGTGTGCAATACTTATTGATTCTTAAATGTACATAATTTATTTAGAAAATCTTAATAAATAATAAATAATTGAAATACAATCAAACCCAAAACGACCAGAAAAAAACAAATAAGTTGATGAAAACTAGAATTAAGATAGAATCATTTCTTTAAGCAATTGAATGTCTTGGTTCAGCAACTCAATGGCTACTTCATCATCCTTGTTTTTAATGCAGTTCACAACACCTTTCTGACAAGAAGATAGTAACTCATGTGCTTTCTGGAAAAAAAGAAAAGAAAAATTAATCAAATGAGCATAAGGGTTGAACCTGAGGAACGCTTTCATTCAGTTCAGATATCAACCTGGCAACGAATTTTCCACTAGCAGTAGTTGGTCGACCAGCTTTAGCCAAGAGGAGGAGAACCGCGGTTAACAAGATAGCGGCAGGTTCAGATTGGTTTTTCAAAGACTCCTCGAGTTCTTTTATATAACCCTCTGTCCAAATAGAACTAAAGACGACAAATTAATCAGAAGAGTAAAACTGAATTGCTAACATAGCCTTGTTGTCAGCTGGCCTTAACATCAAGGAGCATCCAGTTCTGGAGGAAACGGATTCCATGGCATCATGTAAGGTGTTGTAGTCTTGCTTTAAAGAATCATACAAGGATGTGATGGCTTCACGAGATCCGGAAGGTAATGACGAGATTGTTTCTTCTCTTTGCTAAAGTAATCGAATAAGAAAGTTTAGAAGATACTCCTCACCTTCTCGGTCAGGTTACCCGCATTTTCGGTACCAGATGCATAAGTAAGTACAGCAGCAGCCAATTCACCACCAACACTTCGCATGATATGAGCAGTAAGGTCAGAACCAAGAGGATCTAATGTGACATTATATGTAAGTCGTGTGAAGTTTGTTGTACCTGGATAAGTACGGGATGATGCCTCAAATGCACAAATGGAATCATAAAGGGAGCGAGCTTTAGATTGAACAGCCTGAATATTACGCTTCTGAGATTGAGCATCAGCAGATTGTTGAGTCAGAAGGAGTTCCTTTACACGATTTCTAAGCTTATCTTCAACCTAAAGAGTACATGCTGTAATAAGATAGACGCCATTTTTATAACGTTTATTTTCATCAAAAAAGTGTCTAAGCTCATAGAAAATCAGTCATTTTTGAAAAACGTCATTATTTGGGCTGGACGTAGAAGTGCCACTTTCAACTTTTCATTTGTTTTTATTGTTTCTAAATGAGCTTTTCCCAAAATCTTAAACCTCTGACAAATTCTGATCTCATTGAATTAGTAGAAATATTAAAGATTAAGAACTTCCGTGGTATATTCATGAGAGACAATTTGCCGAATGAAGAAATTAAAGAAAGAGAAGTAGGTATAGTCAATCTGGATTCTTCTAATAATAAAGGAACTCATTGGGTCTGATACTCAAAGAATGGTAAGCAATGTTATTTCTTTGACTCCTTTGGATTGGATCCATCTTCAGAACTTCAAAAATATTTGAAAGGTAATGGTAAAGATGAAAATAAAACAGAACTTTCAACATTCCAAATTCAAAAATTTGGAACCCATCATTGTGGTTATTACTGTCTTCTTGTTTTGAAATTATTGGAAATAAATGACTTTAGAACCACAATTCTATCTCTCATTTATTGAATAACGTTGAAGATAAAAGAATTGGCGTAATATTGACAATGATGTAACGTTTATGTTCATTACAGTCATTATTCAAAGCAACTTTATTCTGTGTGAAAATAGTGTCCTAAGAGTATATTGAGTCTTTCTTACAACAGTCTTATGGCTGTGCTTCTTATAATCATTGATAGTCAACTCATTCTTGACAACATTCCTTTACTTTTCTTAGTTTCATCACCATCTAGAGTCTTAAAAGCATACTGTTTAGGCTTTAGAGTAACTATTTCAGTTATTTCCATTCAATTCATTTTTAAATTTTCCGACAACTTTCTTATTCTCTTTGCTATGAAGTACATGATCTTCCGGATAATCACTGAAATCGAAATGTCTTCGAAAATAGATATCTTTTTCCACATCTTTGTAGAAATCTTCAGTCTTGATGTCACATATGAGACTGTCAGTATCTTGGTAACATAATTCTACATTTCAATATTTCTTCTGAATAACATTGTAATGAAAGTCATACATCAACTACTTACTCAGATCTAGAATAGCAAAACCTACATAAATAGTTTTTTTTATGTTTTCTTTGTTATACATAATGGTTTTTTGTAGTTAGGTTTTGAAGATAATTTAATTATTTTATCTTCATTTCTAATTAAACGGACATCAACTCTTTCTCTAAAATTTTCCATTGTTTTATCGAATATAGCATTATTCATAAGTTTAAAAAAATCTTTTTCAAAATCATTTTTAGCTGTTTTTCCATGATTAGTATTCATTTCAATGTAAGATTCAAGCCATTTACTTTCTTTAAAAGTAAGAATTCGATGTATCTTTTTAGTTTTTACTCCTAATTACAGACATTGCAACAAGTTTTCATAATGAATAACATATTTCTCTTTATCAAATAATGTATTACACAACTTTTTTTACGGTTTGTTTATCAATTTTCACATTTTCTGGACACAGAGGAAAATCATTGTGCTTTGAGTGTAATTCCTTAGGATATTCCAAATCTACTTCGAAAATACAACTTTTACCTAAATTTTTCAAATAATCAATATAGTCCTCTATTTTCAAATATGTATCTTCTCTATCATCATTGAGAACATCAATTAAAAACTGAATAACAAACTGAAAATCTCCTGTAGGTAATTTTTGTTTCATGGACCCAACCTTAAAGATTATTATCATCTAAGTACATCAGATAATTTGAAGGAATTGAAGGATCAAAAGTATGAGTGTATTTATTATTATGTATTCATATGAATATATAACCTTTTCTTTGAATTAATTCGAATTTTTCTCATTTCCACATTACCTAATTGCATAATTTCTTGAGATGTTTTAATGAATTTGTTGAACTCTAGAGCAGCATTATGTCCAATATAAGATTTGATATTATACATTTTTTTGGCGAAAGAATCAACTACAACAACACAAAATCCAGCTGCCACATGTTTTCCAACATCTGTAGTCCATGATTGTTTTCGATTATTAAATTGTGTCTGATATTTTTTGATAATACTCTCAAAATCTGCATATATGTCATAACGATGCTTCTGAATGTTGCTAATGTTTTCGAATTTTGTGATTTCTTTTTTAGATAAATTATGTCCAATAGGTTTGTTTTTACCACAATCTTCTAAATGTCTATGATAATTTGATCTAGTTTTATCTTTTATATTCACATAATAAAACCCAATGACATCTAACACAGAACGTTTTTTGATGCTTTCCTTGTTTATTTAAAAGTTTATCAATATTTTTAATTAGAGAATAATATGATTTTCCTTCATCATTTACATTCTAACACATTTACCACAAGATCATTCAACTCCTCAAACTTATTAAATCTTTAATTTTCATTGGAAAAGTTAGATCTCCAAATTTCAAATCATTCTCAAAAGGAGTGTAATTATAAACTTCTGAAACATGATCTTTTGCAGGATGTAAACGAGCCAAAATACTCCACATAAAACACTTTTTATCATTATTTTGAATGTTGATAACAGTTTCCTTGTTTTTGATAATAGAAGATAATCATATGTAAGCAGAACCACTTGGTGAATTATACATAGTTTGATTCATCTCAAGGTAATTTATTCCCGATATTGTCCAACCAGAACCTCTTGATTGCAAATTCTTCATGTTCATTATTAATTCCTGACAAGCATGTTGATACCATTCTTCTCGATCTTCACCAATACACAATTCTTTAGTTTCAGATCTTACAGCAAAATTTTCTACCACAGAGGCTTTCTTTTGTTTGAATTCTAGTTTCAAATATATTTTAACTGAAGTATCACTTCTAATATCATTGATCACAAAATTTTTGTTCTTTTTAAAGAAAGAATTTATAATTTTTGTGATGATTTTCGTATAATATTCGATTCCTCTTTTCTCAAAAAGGTCAAAGTATTTTTCAAAATTGATTTCTTTAATATCAATTGGAACACATCTCTAAGTTCCGCTGTGTTAATTTGTAAATTATCCCTAATGAAAGTTAAAAGTTCTGAGGTACTTATAGATCTTAATTGTTGTGATTTAAGGATTCTTTTACTTTTTACCCCTCCGGACATTATTTCAAAAAGTTTAATGACTTCTTTACGAAGATCATCTCTTCACATTTTTTCGAAATGATCCATTTTTCTCTGAAGTAATTAATTTTTTAAAAATCTTAGAAGGATCCAACACTTCCTTTTACATAGAAAATTTTTTTAAAGAAAAATTCAAATTTCAGATTCAGCGAAAGTAATGTCTTTAAACTTCATAATGAAATCAATCATTTCTTTCTTTTTCATAGTTTGGATTTCCCTAGATTTGAGGATGTATTTTCTCAATTCACTTCCAATCATTGCAACTTTTCTACGAACTTCATCTCTTTTCATTTTCTTTAGATCTTCTTCACCTAAAGAAAGATTTTGGAACTCTACTACTTCAGCTTTCGAAGCTTCAGTAATTTATTCCATTTATAAATACAATAATTTAGAAAACGTAGAAGATCACCGTGTAGAAGTATTCAAACCCATATTAGAGTCAAATAAGAAATTTCAGGAAGAAATTATTGATGAAAAGAATAAGATAGTTCAAACTCTTAATAGTTTAAAAGGAGAAATTAAAGGACAACCACAAATTTTACAAAGTACTCCATTGAAGCAAATCCAATCTGCAAGTAGTCCAAGTAAAGTAAATTCTACTTCAATCAAAATTTCCAACTTAATTGCAACTTATCTTCAAGATCCTAGAGATAAAAGTAATGCTGGATATTCAATAAGGTATTCCTCCGAAGGAGGTTTGAACGTTATAGGTTATACTATTGGAAATAAAGAATTAGTTTTTGATGATAATACGATGGAAATCAATAATTCTGTTTACATCGCAACTCCTGGTCTTATGGAATTATTAACGAAGAAATCTCCAGATATTAGTAAAATTCAGAAAGAAGATACTCAAAATTATCGTGATATCTTATTATACTCAAATGCTTTGTATCAAGGATTTGATAGAAGTAGTAAAAGATATAATGCTGATGCTAATGATAAATGGAAATTCATAAGAAAGAATTATTTTGTAACCAAAGAAAAATCTTCTCAAGGAAGCTCTAAGCTTACGCAAAGTCTGAATGTATCTAAAAGTCAATCCCAAGGTAGTAGTATATCTCAAGTCTTTGATTTCCTACCAGAAGATATTAATGCTCTTATGGATTCATTAAGATTATCAATAGGTTCTTATCAAGTTGGTGATAATGGAGCATACACTTCATATTAGATGAATTAATTCATAGAAAGAAGATAAAAAAGAAAGATTTACCAAGTATTTACAGTTCTGTGCAAAAAGATCTTAAACTTCTTTTCAGTCGACGGTTGTTGCAGTTTCGGAAAGTCATGATATAATAGTATTCAAGTTGATCAAAGGAACATTCGAGAAGTTTCCCCGCGGTACGGAAACACTTTACCGCGGAAGGGAGTATCTTCAGCTGGGAGTAAACTCCCGCCGAGAGCCGATATGGAATCAGGGAATTATTTCGGAGAGGAAAAGTATGTCTAATTTCTTCACTTTACAAATGTTAATTTTTTGATTCAGTGGGCTTTTACATTGGAACTTCGCATGGACAGGCAGGAGATTCGGGATCTGGGATTTTCGACTCTTAGGGATTCTTCCTTGAAATCTCTGTGGCTAAGAAGTGTTTCTCGTTCTCCGATCGGGAAAACATGCCGGTTGGAAAAATCGCGGACCAACACACAGACACCCGGATCATCAGTTCTGAAGTTATCTTTGCTTTCTCGGGAATTGTAGATGAAGAAGTAAGTTGTTTTATTTTTAGTTAGAGAATTGGTTTAATTGTTATGTTTCAGCTGGAGCCGGCAGAGAAACGCTGCTAATCCGATAAGCAGTTTCCCTCCTAAATTCTTCAGTTTGCGACCGGAAGATATCGTTGATTACGATTCAAATATCTTTTATTATATCCGGCAAATTCTCATGAATATACCACGGAAGTTCTTAATCTTTAATATTTCTACTAATTCAATGAGATCAGAATTTGTCAGAGGTTTAAGATTTTGGGAAAAGCTCATTTAGAAACAATAAAAACAAATGAAAAATTGAAAGTGGCACTTCTACGTCCAGCCCAAATAGTGACGTTTTTCAAAAATGACTGATTTTCTATGAGCTTAGACACTTTTTTGATGAAAATAAACGTTAAAACAGTCAAAATGTGTAAAAAACGTTATTTGGGTAAAATGACCGTCCAGCGTCAACCATTTGTATACTACTGATACATATTATTATATTTATTATAACTTATAAATTAATGTTCACATATATTTTATAATATGTATTGATGTTTAAAACAATTTATAGTCAATCTTGTCCATATATCAAGTTTTTTCAGACCATTTGATATAATTATTCTCAATGCTGGTCAGATGTTTCCTGAAAAAACCATAACAACATGGACTTGAAGTTAATTGAAAAACGAGCATCAGCAGTAGGCTCTCCAGGATCATCATAATGATCTTCAACTTGTGTGCAATACTTATTGATTCTTAAATGTACATAATTTATTTAGAAAATCTTAATAAATAATAAATAATTGAAATACAATCAAACCCAAAACGACCAGAAAAAAACAAATAAGTTGATGAAAACTAGAATTAAGATAGAATCATTTCTTTAAGCAATTGAATGTCTTGGTTCAGTAACTCAATGGCTACTTCATCATCCTTGTTTTTAATGCAGTTCACAACACCTTTCTGACAAGAAGATAGTAACTCATGTGCTTTCTGGAAAAAAAGAAAAGAAAAATTAATCAAATGAGCATAAGGGTTGAACCTGAGGAACGCTTTCATTCAGTTCAGATATCAACCTGGCAACGAATTTTCCACTAGCAGTAGTTGGTCGACCAGCTTTAGCCAAGAGGAGGAGAACCGCGGTTAACAAGATAGCGGCAGGTTCAGATTGGTTTTTCAAAGATTCCTCGAGTTCTTTTATATAACCCTCTGTCCAAATAGAACTAAAGACGACAAATTAATCAGAAGAGTAAAACTGAATTGCTAACATAGCCTTGTTGTCAGCTGGTCTTAACATCAAGGAGCATCCAGTTCTGGAGGAAACGGATTCCATGGCATCATGTAAGGTGTTGTAGTCTTGCTTTAAAGAATCATACAAGGATGTGATGGCTTCACGAGATCCGGAAGGTAATGACGAGATTGTTTCTTCTCTTTGCTAAAGTAATCGAATAAGAAAGTTTAGAAGATACTCCTCACCTTCTCGGTCAGGTTACCCGCATTTTCGGTACCAGATGCATAAGTAAGTACAGCAGCAGCCAATTCACCACCAACACTTCGCATGATATGAGCAGTAAGGTCAGAACCAAGAGGATCTAATGTGACATTATATGTAAGTCGTGTGAAGTTTGTTGTACCTGGATAAGTACGGGATGATGCCTCAAATGCACAAATGGAATCATAAAGGGAGCGAGCTTTAGATTGAACAGCCTGAATATTACGCTTCTGAGATTGAGCATCAGCAGATTGTTGAGTCAGAAGGAGTTCCTTTACACGATTTCTAAGCTTATCTTCAACCTAAAGAGTACATGCTGTAATAAGATAGGCGCTACTGCACGATAAACCTGCTCAATAAGTCCTTCAGATACACTCTCGATCAGAGATTCAGGAAGATCAGACAATTCTTTAATCCACTCTTCGATAGTCTACAAGAACATGAACATCATGGACACCCATTCGATCAAACCTGATTGCTAACAGAAACAACTCCAAAATTAGAACGGTCATCTGCATCTGGAGACTTGGCTTTTCCACCCTTACCCCCAGCTTTACCTCCCTTCTTCTTACCCTTGCCTTTGTTGTCACCCCAATCATCATCCTGAAAATTAGATCACAATCAATAAAATTTCAAAAAAATGTCAACTTACATCATCAACTTTCTTAGCAGAAGATGTCTGTTTACTATGCTGTTTCTTTTCCTTTTCCAGTCTTTCTAACTAAATTATATAGGAAGTTAGTGAACAATACAACATATTAAGATAAAACCTCAGCATGGGCAGTTTTTTCAATTGTTTGTTCAAGATTTTTTAATGTCTCGCGCAATAGATTAATAGAATATAAATATCCTTGAGCCGACAATAGGTTCTAAAATATAATAAATTCTCAAAACCATAAGTTCTGTTATTGAACCTTATCATTCTTAACAAGTTTTTCGGCGAGTTCGTCCACATCTTCAATTTCAAATGGAATTCCTAGATTCTGAATGACATTCTGTACATCACAAAACTTGTGAATATCAACTGATTCTGAAGCAATAACATATGAAAAACAACACTCTAAGTTGAACAACCTTTGATTGCAAGAACGCATTGTTCATACAATGAAGGCGATACAAAAAGAGTTGGAAGATTTTGTACTTTTTTTTCAGAAGTAAAAAGAGATGTAGAAGCCTCGGTATCAGGAACACCAACCTTTCTCAGAACAGATTTTGCTGCAAGCTCTCATAACATAAGAAAACCCATATAAAACAACTTACGTATAAATTCATTCTGTTTATAACTATTTTGTAAATATGACTCAACCAGCTTGTCATGCAAACGAGGAATGTATAAACAGTTGGGAGAAGTACGGGAACCTGTCACTCGTCCAGTAATCTAAATTATAAGTAAATATAATTTTAATTATTATATTTTATTTTTTATTTTTAAATTCAAGGAATCTTTCTACGTTTCGGGTAAAATGAGCTGAATGAGACGCGCACGTGAAACAAAGATAGATTACGTGAACAGTTTAATTATTATTACAACATTTTAAGAACCGGTCCGTTTCGCTGTATAAAAACAAAACGAAAAAAATCTATTTCCTATTATATAGTCTCAAACACCTAATTTTCGATAAATTCAATCAAATGAATTTTTTTAAAATTACCTCCCCCATTTCCAAAAGCTGATTATAAGAACACCAAAATCTTTTTTTTGAGGGATGAACACGACTTTGAATTGTTGAGATAGGCGTTGGTCTGAATATAAGGCAATGAAAATTAAATGTATTTAAATGAAATACTTGGTAACAGCAAGAAGAACAGATCGAAGAAGGTTTCTGTGCTGATCCAAATACGCCTGAGTGTATATGTATAGTATATCACCATCGACAATTCCATCGAAATCAGCTGGCAAGTTTTTTAACACTAATGAATTAAGTAATTCCTATAATTTAATTAGTTCACAATAATTGTGCGTATACGTTGAACTAACAAGAGAAATATCCCAATGCCTGCAAAGTTCAGGTAATGATTCAGCTCCGTTTTCATTTAAGATCACACGAAGATCAGCAATTAGATTATCAACATATTCTCTAAATAAGCTAACGTTTCCACAGAAATATCACAAATAATCTAACCTGGCGAAGAGCTCTCCATTGCTTAAAACATATTCAGATTCTTCCTGAAGAACAGTTTGTGCAGCTCTGTCGACATGATCAAAGTCAATGTTAAGAGCTGCAGCAATATCAGTCAGAGAAGCACGACCGCGATTGGCTAGGCATTCATTTTTCACCTAAATAATAAAAAGAAAGTTAGGGATAAGAAGAAAAAATATGCCTCGGTGCATAAATGCTTCTTAGTAACATAGGCACTACCATCTCTTGTGAAAACAACATCAATCAGTTGTTTGTTTATAAGCTTGGTAACAACTTCAATGCAATTTGCATCGGACAACCTAGAAACAACTTTTGTGTGAAGTACTATATCAAAAAAGAAACTTAGAGTCTGCTTTTGAATAAGAAATTAATATTAAGTGCTAATACTTACTTTTTTGCTGATTGTGATAACTGAACACGTTGCAAATCAGCAGCTAAACGCTGAATATCCGCCCATGATGTCATCTATTAAGAAAATAAATTATCAATCTAATTTTAAAATGTGATATGTAAAGGAGAAGACAACTCCAGACAATGTGATGTCAAATAAATAGAAAAGCTTTTATTCGGTTAAAAATAATAAATATCAAAATAAATTATAAATATCACAGTAGCTTATTAGTTAGTGCTCAGAAAACCCTATGATTTTTATAAACAAAAAGACACTTATCCTCCGTATTTACATATATATATATATATACTTATTTTATCTTATAACACATAAAAACCCGAAGAAGAATGATTACAGGTTAACTTTTTAAATTTCTTCTTCATCTTCATCGACAGTACTCTCTGGTACTGTCTGTACAGCAGTAGGTTCAGGAGTCTGACTTCTTTCTGAAATATAATAAAAATTATAAATAATATTTAAATTCAATATACCTGATATTTCAAGGTGAGATCTATTCAATAAAACTTGTAATTCCTCACAAACAACAGCGAGGGTCTCAGCAATTTGCTTACAATATTCAACATCACAGTGAATCTGGAAAATTTAAATAAAATATTTAAACTGAAATTGAAATAGGTACCTGTGCTTTAATCTTATCGTCATCAGAAACTCCTTCCTGAGCATTACCTTTTCTCTTGAATCTTGATAGGCTTGATCCAGTGGCATCTACGCCATCCAGAACCTAAATTAGTATTAACAGCTAAGGACAATCAATGTTTAGTACCTCTTTGGCTTTCACACAGAAGTACTCAAGAGCTCCTGAATACAGATTTTCAGCTATTTTATCACTATCATCATATTCGGCTTCCTACAAATAATATTTTGAGATTAATTGTAAAACCACTCAATACCTCGAGAGAACCAACTATCACACGTATTAAATCAAAAGCCTCAATTACATAATTTGAATGAATTGTTGGTAATGGTTTACGAGTCCAACGATATTGCTTGGGAATGTCACAAACACCATCCAAGATCTAAATAAAGAAATAAAAATATCCTACTAGGTTTTCAGCCAACCTTATTTATTTTTTCTTGTACTAATTCAACGATTTTCTTGTCATATTTCGCACATTCAATATCAAGTAATCCGCCCAGCCTTGTTAAGCACTGACCGAATAGAGATGTATCAACATCAAGATCTCTAAAAATATATTTTTTGAAAGAATTTGAATAAAGCTATGCCTTAGTTTAGTCCAAATTTTTTCTAAAGCAAGATCGAAAATCTTATTGTATACAAGTTTGGCATCTGATCTGAGATAAAGTAGGCATTGCCAGTTTTCTGTACCTTCTATCGAACCAACATTATCAACAGTGATACTTCTACAGTAATAATTAAGTAAAATAGGTTCTCTTAAGATCAACATACTGATACATGGCTTTGAACCATCCATAATGCTTTCCTGCCATTCTCAACGTAAATTCCCACAATTTATCGATCAAAGGTGGTAGATACACATCGTCATCCCAAACTGTTTCAACAGCGGTAGTAACCGTGTTTGAAGTTGTAAATCTGGGACTTCCTTCCTGCAGTAATTCAAAAGTTAATTAATACTGGTGAATCGTGACTTACTTCCCAATCAGTAGCCAGAGTTATGGCTTCAGGGTTAAGTTCCGAATCTAATTTCCTTGTGAACTTGTGAGTTTCTAACTTGAAATAGACTACAAGATTGAATTTATCTCTGATTCCTTTGAGTAATGTCCTAAAGTATTAATAATAGGAAATAGAACATTTTTGAAAAATAGTACCGGCATTGAGTTCCTGATGGCCATTCAGAAATGAAAACTTGAGTTGCCAAATAGCATTTATGGAACAAACGTGTATCACTTGGAACAGCAACTCTACCTAACTTCTGAAAATACAGAACTTTTATTCTTCTTAATATCTCTAGAAAAATGCCTTATCTATGAAAATTTGTACAAAATTGAGCAATGTATGATCTAAGAACAAAGATATGCTACCCGCAAATCTTGAGCCAAGTGCAGAAGCCCAGTTTTGTCTCGTCTGAATAAATTTCGTATATTACAGATCCTAAAAAAATATCTTACCTTTTTTACGTCATTGTATACAGCCATCATAGATGCATATAGATCCGTATTTTCTTTAACAAGCTTTGGATAAAGAAAATCAACAACCAACGCAGAAGTAAAACTATCAGTTGACTTAATAACTGTCAAAACGGACAAAATCTGAACATATTTTTCAACAAAAACAATTACTGAAAAAAATACCAATGGAAAAGTATTGCAATCAGAATCCAGACTTTTCACACCTTCGACGCAAAGCTTCTTTTCGAGTTTTTCAAATACCTGGATTATGTAGAAATATGTATGAAACATGATAATTAATGACTACCTTATCTTTACTTTTCTTTTCTTTTTCTGTCATTCTTTCTTCGTCATGTGTAGTTATATCCACGATGCAAGAAGATATTTTTTCAAGCCAAAGTAGAGTTGGTAATCCAGAAGCATTATTTACAAGATTGTTTAATCGATGAAGAGAAGATAGGAAAGCAATTCTGTTTCTTAAAGCACTCTGAATTTGAAATACGCTTTGAGCAGTAGATTATGACATTTGATACCTGTATTCCACGATTTGCCGTCAATTGTTCGCAACTTATTTCAACCTTTTCTGCAATTTCTACAGCTTCTTTTGTACTAGTTTCAAAATCAACCCAAACACTCTATAATTTGAAAAATCATAAACTAAATTGTTTTAGTTTTCCATACAGATAAGTCTTTGTCAATTTTTTCGATGGTTGAATGAAGGCACACCAAATTTGAGGATAAATGTACGAAATCAGCGTAGTCATCGTTAATTAGTTCAATCATAGAATGTTGAAGACTTTTTAAATATAACCGTAGATCTTTTTGAATCTGATCCAGACCAGCCCGTCTTAAGGTTATGATATTATGGGTATTATACTTCATTATCACTTACCTTCTGGTAAGATTCATAAACCGTTGGACATCAAAATCAGGCCTACTAAAGTGAGCTTTGGAAAAGCACAGTTGAGAATCATCAATAGTGAATGTGGACGGTGCGAAAATTCGCGGAGATACAACCTCACTAGCTTCCATTTTCGATTTACGTATGAATATTAGCTATGACTACCAGTAGCATTCAATATTTTTCAGGATGGAATAAATTTTCAGAGAAGTATGGTAAACTAGGGAGATATAAGACTTGGCCAAAATGTTCCCTAGTTGGTTTGTGTGCTTTATGAGTGTAACCATTTTTGTTCTAACGTCTATTATTTCAAATCTATCTTTAAAATTTTTAAAATTGGTATACGATACCTAGGTGCATATGGTTTTGTTTTCTTAGACTCTCTTACTGCTTACTAAATATTCTAAAATATGAGTCTTGATTCATCCCAACTGGTCTCTAATACTGTTAGAACAGCTATTAAACGAGAAGGAAAATTTGATGCTATTAGAAATAAAGAATTAGCTGTACTTACTGCAGATCCTCTCGTAGTCGATTTAAAGGTATATTTGAATTCAAAGTAATTTATTGTATTATATACTATACATTATAGACTAATGTAGAAAAAGTTGTCGAAGATATTGTTAGAAATATGCCATCCAACTGGACGAGAGAACAATTAAGAAATAAAGTTAAAGAACGTTTAATGACAGACCAGTATATAAATATATCATTACTTAAAAACTAGGAATCCAAAAACATTTTTCAGATTTCAAACGCCTATTAATGAAAAGGTTCAAAACCATATTGATTCTGATTTAATTAAAAATGAGCTAGAAAAGGATATTAGAAGAAAGGTTCATCCCCTATTCATATATAATATATTTTTTATTTATAGGTGCGTGCCAATTATGATTTACCTCCAGAGTCAGGTGAGGAATCTGATTCTAAACAACAAGAAGAAGAAGTCGATATAATGACTGTCTAGTCTCTTTTTAAATTTTGATCTCATGTAATTAACCAGGATTTTAAATAAAAGTTTAAACTGATCAAGACTTATGCTGCTGTTCGAACTTTTAAACTCCAAGTCAGTTGTTAGGAAGTCACAATGTAAATTATAACAGCTGATCTTTTCTGGAACTCTTATCATACGTACAGATTTTGCAGGAACATTTCACATTTTTTGCTATATGATCAGATAGATTTGAAAAGAGTTGTGATGTACTATAGCAACAGAAGCGTTGAACATAATTAAATTCATTTTTTTCAAGTTAAAAACATGAATAAATATATATTTATATATGTACACATTGGGCAAACTTGAAAATAAGATATTTGTTTTACATGACAAAAGTCATTTGAATCTTTCGAAAGATTCTACCGGTGCAACTTGTCCAAAGTATACTCTTATGTACAAAAATCAAAAATGACTAAATAAATGAACAACTCCACAGTAAAAAAGGAGTAAGTGATATTTACAAAGATATTTACAATATATACATCTACTTAGGAGTGTAATGGCCACGCTTGTCCTTCCATCCTTCATAATTTCTTTTAACTGTCTGATACACAGTAGGTCTCTGTATAGAAAAAGGTACCGTATATTAGAACTAGTATGAAGTTACCTCTAAAAGTCGATAAGTGGCTTCTTCAATTTTGGAAGAATTCCTGCGAACATAAAGAACAGCGTCTTGTTGCATCTGCTCAAGTCTATAACCAACGAGTTTACTATAGTCATATAGAACTCTTCATACCTATCAGGATCTATTTCATCTAATCCGTATGGATATGTCATATAAGGATTAAGTCTAGAAAAAATGAATATAAAATACAGAAACAAGGGCATGAGAGATACCTGTAGTATACACTAGCATCAATAAGGTCATGCATACTCATGTGAACCGCTTCAGTATCGGTAGCGCTATCAATTAGTCTAGCTAATTTATTCTGTACTCCTGTAGATTTAACAGTGGGTGCAGGTTCAAGTTCAACAACCTGATTGTGTAGAAAACTTATAATGAAATCGAAATTACAAACTTACAGATCGACCATTTCCTAAAGAAATAACGCAATGAAGATTTTCGTCAGGCCATAACAACTTCGTTTCGTGAATTCCAATAGCAGTTGGATTGTTAGCAATAACCTAAACAAATGGCTAGTATTAATTTTCTTGTATTTCTAATTCTTACCCCTCCATCTTGTAGAAGAATTTCCCCAAATTGTACTTCCTCGAAGTAGAAGGGTGCCGCGGCTGATGCCTGAATGGCTTGCCAAAGAGGATGACTTGTACCTCCACGATAATGAGAATCTCGCCCAGCAGGATGCTCGTAATTACGGAATACGTAAGGCTTAATACGATATTATCGAAGTGCTAGATTTTAATTATTACTTACCTCCAATTTCGGCAAATTAACAATTGAAGCTATAATACTTAGCCTTGGAATGCCAGCAAGCTTAGTGGACTCAATCAAAGTATCATGCTCACCAATAAGCTGTAAGAAACTGATATTATCAGAACATAATTCAAGCAAAATACTTGTTTCAAAATAGCAATCCATTTAGTAGTGTCATAATATGAATGTTGGCGAATCAGACCAGTGACTCCTTGAATTTTAGTTTGGTTGAATAGCCTGAAGTAAACAATAATCAGTGAAAAAACTTAAGTTTATCTTACTTCCTAGAAATTTCCATATATATATCTCGGCATTCTCTTACTGTATATTTCTGAACACCCAAAAGTGTAGCAATAATAGCTCCTGTACTAACACCAACGACGTGGTCAAACAATTCATAAATCTAAAGTGTCAATGAAACAAAATTCAGAATAAAGTAGAACTTACTTTACGTCCAGAGATACGCTCCATTTCTTCTAAAATGGCAAGTCCCATCATACCCCTAGTCCCGCCACCGTCAATGGTTAACAGGTTGATGCCTAAAATTTGAAATAATACATGTACAAACAATATTAAGTACCCCTGCTTTTAACGTTCGGTTGATGACCGCAAAGATTTAAGCATTGCCTTGCTTCACCCTGTAAGTTGTCATCGGCAGCATTCTGTTCTAGTTCAATCAAATGAGAAATCAGGTTTGATTCCTAAATTCTTAGCATTATAACCTATACGAGCTATAAACGACAACCTGGGCTGCAATACATCTAGTGGGGGGAAAAGCCATGATATGACTGCTTAAGTCTTGAATTCTCAACAAACGGGAAGCATCAGATTCAGCTAATAACAGTCGCTTTACAAGCGCACGTGTCTAAATAGCGTACTTTAAAGAGATCCCGTTGATAAGAAAACAATTACTTTATTGGTGACTTCAGTGCGCGAAATTTTTCTTTCAATGACTCTATCCGCTTTACTAAAAGATTTTGATTACTGAGTAAACTTGAGCAAAGTATCTTACACAGCTTTCACTGGAGCGCCAGCAGTATTAGTTTTTAAAACAGTAGTTTTTTGTTCAGCTATAGAGATTTTTGGGAGCCCAATATTAAAATTAAAAGAACCCTGAAAAGCCAATAAATTTAAAAAGATAACAGAATTAAAAATATACTTTAGGTAATAATGAGGTGATTGCCCCTGAAAGATATCCGAGATAGCCTGGAGGTGGCGGCACAGGATGAACAGCAGTTGAGGCGACATCAGTACTACTTTGATCAACACTGAAAGAAAATGTAATAAACTGAAAATGTAATCACTACTGATAGGCGTACCTAGTTGGTTCTTTAGTGATTGGTCGCTCCGGGGAGAAAAAGAAACATCTCACGCTTTGCTTAGGAATACGGCATGGAGAAGGTATTACCATCTCCACTAAAAAAAATAAAAACTAGTAAATAATTATTTTAACTAAAAACGGAATAAAGCATAAAACAAAAAGAACTAGACAAATCGGCGGCTAAAATGAATATTGAGATAAGGTAGGCGTGTCGTTTAAAGAAAAGAGAAAAAGTGATGGAGAGAAAGCACGTGGTGCTAGACGAATGCCCTCTTCCCAATCAGACCACCTTTTCTTCGTCAGAAAGTTCAATTTTAAAAGAAATAGTCAACATTTCAAATTCAAAAAATATCAATAAAAGCATGAATGTTCAGGGAAAAGAAGAAAAATTGAACACGTCGATAAAATAAAATGAAATAAAAAAGATCAGAAACGTACGCATCAAAAAAGGTCAATAATCTCAATTTAAAAACTGATAAAAAGATTGCATGTTCATTGTTCTTCTATAGTATCATATTGAGTTTGATTGTAACAGATTTTTTTGCGAAAAATATATGAAAATAAAATGCTTGAAAAAAGTGTATGATGAAACGGCTTTTTGAAAATCAATGAAAATGAAGTAAAGCGCTATGATCAGTTGCACGGCAACATTACGAAAACTATGTAACAGCGACTTTTGGAATTACGACTTACAGATTTTATCACCTTTGGGAAATAAATAATATTAAAGATAAATTTTGGTATAAATGGCGACACAACATAACAGCTGAGCAGCGTCCACTCGCGCTGCTCCCTCTCCACGCGACATACTATTTCGCAATAGCTTTTTTTTCAAACAAATCGCGTGAGTGTAGTCCAGTCAGTGGGGGAAGTTTCTTAGATCAATTAAAGCAAGTTTGTAAAACATTCAAATTATTGTAAATAAAAGTTTTTAGAGATAAAACTATTATTAAATAGTGCATACTATTTTTAAAGTCATCACATGTAAAATGCTATCATTTTTCAACTATCATTTGTTTAGTAGCCAGAAGTTTAAGTAGTATATTAAAGTAAAATCATTTTCTTATTTTTTTTTGATTTGTGGAGTGTTGGTCATGCAAAAATGCATATAATTATGCATATAGCAGGTGTGTATGTCGTGCAATAGATGGGAGATTCATCGTTTTGGGCGGGGCTACGCAATGGTCTGTGCCGCGTCTCTTTCTCCAAAGGCTACGAAGAAGAGACTCGTTTTCCTCTTCCATCCTACCCTTGTTTTTTTGTTTTTAGGTTTTGAATTAACTTTGTCACTTTGAGTATCAGAAAGTTTGTTCTTTTTATACTAATAAAGTTTTATTATCTAGATTGTTAAATTTACCATTCACGGATAGCTCATGGAGCTGCATCCCAGGAATGGTACCCTCACAAAGAAAAAACAAGAGCAATGGGCCCAAGAACGAGGTAAGAAGGATTTTTCTCAGTGCTTAACTCGCTAATAATTTAAGCCGATAAGATACAATCAGGTGAATGGTACCCATTTGGCTCACCTGGAGGAGGATCTCCAAATAGAAAACATGCTACAATTTCCTATGATTCAAAATTAAAGGAGGTTAGTTGACGCTTCTTCATTTTTTTCTTTCACTTATTCGTTTTGTGTTTGTTTTATGAAGCGATTTGCATCCTGATAAGCTTGTCTTCTTTTTCATTCCATATTTCCCACACCGATTGTCTTTTTGATAGTCCTTTTATCACAGCTCCCAAAAAGAATCGCTTCTGCTGTAAATGTAAACTATAATCTCTTGGTTATGGCATCGAATATAGTTTTCTATCTCGATTTTCTGTAGAAGTGGAAAGATGTGGATCAGTTCCTCGCCATCCTCTTCTTTTTCTATTCATCATTCTGTTCCTCGTCTGAATAGATAACTTTGCTCTATAGAATCAAAACCGGATGATGTGTTTCGTTAGTGGTAGGGAAGACTGTCGTTTCCTAGAGGGATTCTTTTCATTCTTCGTTTTCTATCAATAAATTGCTCTATTAGTATTCCCGGATAGTATGATGGTACTAGATAAGATGTTTGGCCCAAGGTGAACTATCTGGCAATGTATATCCTGTGTACAGATTCATATCTACCGCAATAACTGAATTACTTGATTGAATTTGCTTTATTTTTCAATTTATTCATAATTAGAAATAATGAGAAGGAACGGTATCTATGAAACCCTCAATCATGCAATTGATGGCTTTAGAGCTTTCTTTATCAAGCCTCCCATTGTGTTCTGGTTTATTTTCTTTCGAACACTTTTCTGATATTCAATTGACCAAGTTTCAGAAGCTATTATTAGCAAACATGCTGGAAGTGTATCGTTGAATACAATAATAATGTTGACATAAGAGAAGCTTCTCGCTTTCAGCATAAACTAATTCTATGCGCATGGTCTCCGAAACTTCTTTATTGGGCTCGCTGCTCATTTATCATCTTTTAAATGATCTGGGAATCTTTGACTTTATTATGAATAAGCTTGAAACATTTAGGGGTTTATTTAAAAGAGAACGAATATAAACTTTAGTAGGGATGTGAATTTTGATATTCACTTGTTCACATATTGCAATTCTTCTTTTTCCTTTTTTTATCGATAGTGAGGTATAATAAACAAGATTGACTCATACTTCCTCATATATTTATTATTTGTTTAACTTATTTCACGACTTAAAACTTAGAAAATTAAAATCTTCTTATGGTTGTTTGATATCAACAAAAATATGTGGCATGAAACTGTGTATTGAGAATGACGGAATTATTTCAGGAGAATGCAGGAAAAAATATTTCATCCAAATCTGGTACTGAAACTTCTGTTGAAGTGAGATTTGCTGATTTATTGATTCAACAACTAGCAATACATCTTATTCTTTTTTTGTAGATTGTCGATCAATCCATAGATCCTCCAATGTCGCAGATGATATCTTTTCCGCCAGACATCTTACCTGTACCTAATAGGTACATTACAAATATTATCTTGTTCTCATGATATCATCATCTATTTTAGATCTCCGCAAGAAAATGATATTAATTTAATTAATAATTCTTCTATATTACATAATGTAAGATAATTTTAAATTTGTATTTGCATGTTGTGTATTGCAGTCTTATCCTGCTGCAATATCTGCTTGGCCTCCTGGAACTCTACCATATGCCTATAACCTGCTACCGCCGGGTGTTATTCCGATTCCAATTAATGTAGCGCTTTCATTAAAGCAACTTTCTAAACGCGATTTTTTTATGTTCAGATGCCTTCACAACCAGGTTCATCTGATGGAAATAAAGATGCGGCATACTGTCCTCCATTTCTTCCAGGTTACGCTGGCAATTTCTTTTTCCCGCCAGCTGCTTATTTTGGCAATAAGCAAAATGGTTTATTTTAAATATGAATAAGCTAACTACTTCATTTATATTTAGAAGTAAATAAGAATATTCTCAATGATCAGGATAATAATAATGTACATGATAATAATCAACAAACACCTTCCCAACTGTCTTCTATCAGTAAGAATATTACAATTTTCTTTCGTTTTTTTTACAGCAACTCTCCGTTTTTTCTTATTTTTTATGTTATTTCTCCAGACCAATCGTTATCTTCTACTAATGACTCACAATCAAAAGATCCTAGCCCGCGTGAACGGGAAGAACATATTCACAAGTATACCTTAGCAAAATTTACATCCATAACATAACATGTTTAGTCATCCTAAAGAAAATGACGAAAACCATATAGACTCAGAGGAACATTTCATATTAGAAAGGAAAATGCGTGAAGACAATGAGAAAACGGGACAGCAAGAAAACAATTCAAAAAAGGTAAAAAAAGATTCATCCCAGAAAGGAAAGTTTTGTATTATTTTAGAGACGTGAGTCACAGCTGGCAGAAGCTTGGGAGAAGGCTAAACATGAATCTGAAGTTCTGAAAAAAGCTAAGCTTTTTAAACATGTCTTGGAAGGTAATGACAGAAGCCCTGAATTAGAGAAGAAAATATTAGGGGTCGACAGCACCACAGGAAATCGCATTCTAAATGAGGTAATACATCTACACGGGTATTATGGACACATTAGGACCGTTTACTATTCTAGATCAATCAGTGGGAACGGCATAAGAAACGAGAGCATCAAGCTATTGAGAAGGCTCGTGAAAGCCGAAAGAGCCAAGACAGCGCACGATCCACTAGCGCCAGATCTCAGGTGCGTTCTTATAATTTCTTATTTACTTACATTGTGTCTTGTTAATATTGATTAACTATGATTGTGTCAGCTTTCAAATTTTTTTTATTTATCAGTTTGTCTAGCAAAATTACTGCAAGCTATTTCAGCTAGCATGTTCCATTAATTTACACATCAGCTGTCAAAATTCTTGATTAATCTACCTCAATTTTTTTAAATCTTTTCAGTTTAGCTTTAGAGCTGATTATGCATACCATTTGATTCAATTTTTTGTTGCAATTTCTCCTTTTTATTAACTTAAATTGGTCTTGCAGAGTTCTCCAGCTAAGCATCGCTCTAAATCAGTGGATATTGATAGTAGGATCAACCCAAACCGTATGGATTCGACAACCGAGGCTAACAAGCAATCCGTAAATGGTTTGAACATTATTCTATTGGATCTGCCCATTAGTGTTTGCTTATTACTAGAACCGGCCCGAGGAAATCAAAATTCCCACATTCCTTTGTCAAGAAACGCTTACAATAGGTTGTCTCTTCGTTCCTCTAAATCTGTCACTACCTCTAAGTGAGTTCTTATTCTTACTTCTTTTTACCTTTTCCACAATTTAAATGCACTGTTTATAGGGAAGGATTTCGTCATATTCCGCCTATGAATAATTGTCAGGTTGGAATTAATAAACATAGTACGCATACACCGCACCCTAGAGATAATACTGAATCTAGAATTCCTGTTCCACAAGCTAGAAGGTACCTTTTTTATTTATAGCAATGGTTTAAAATAGATTTAAAGAGCACCAACTCAAGTGATAACGAATGATCGTGAAGACGTATCAGTGAATTCATGTAATCAAGAAAATCAGGTAATGACGTCTAAAAAAATTAATGTCCAACGTACTTGTGTCTTTCGTTGTTTTGAATAACAATCTGTAGGTTTAGCATGTTAAACAAACATTTACAGTCTGCACAGTCGAGTATTAGAAGAACGCCTAAAAGATCTGGAGATAAAAACCATCTGGAAGATCAGAAGGTACGTGTTTTATCGATTGATTGCATGTCGAGGAATTTGAAATATTTCAAGTTCGTGTGCTCTATTCCGAACTTCCCATTTTGGTCTATGATGTGCAAATTGTTAATTGCATTTTATATCTTACTGTTCATAATTTCATAATCAATCTGTTTTGTCTTACATTTTATTACGCCGCCCGTTCTGAATCATCCCATTGGCCAATTTCACCTACAGATTTGACAGAGGAAGCATATCCAAGGATCTGTTGTTGCCTTGTATTTTCATTTCTGTTTTTTTTACAAATGCAAAATGTTTTAATATTTCACATGACATTGCATCAAGCCTTATCTTGAGTTCTTTATGACCAATGTAGAGCTCTGTTGCGATTTCTAGGCTGTTAAGTCTTAGTTCTTCCCTTTTTTCCGTTTCAAGAATGATAAGTATGCGGTCAATTGCTAAGATAGCGTTTACAGTTTAAACGCCTCCGTTTTATACTTGCTATTTTTCATCTCGCTTCATACAACGGCTTCCTCTTTACTGTTCGCATTATTATGATATGGTGAATGTTCTTTTACCCTACTAACACTCCTCTGTCCAAGAAAGGTAATAAGACGGAACTCTTTTTGTCATATTAACTGGGCGTGTGATTCTAATCGGATTAGACCTATTGTTTCGCTACGTTTATCGCTGCAAATATTCTTTTATTTTCTTGAGTTATTTCTACATCGCGTGCCAACTAGAATCTATGAAATGTGATCCTCTGTTTATTTACGCAATGGTCATCCTTCTATTGCAGCATCGTTCACATTATCTATCGATACTTTCTATTATTATGCTCTGATTTCATAGCTTGTACCAGCAGTTGAGATTTGGAGAAGGTTTAGTGATTTCACCATCTCCTTCTTCACACATTATAAAGACAGCTGCTGTTGGTCACCACAGGAGGACCACATGTGTACATTTTTTATCCGCTGTAATCATCTCTTTCGTATTTCATTGTGGGCAAATACTTCCTTCTCGTATGTAGTCTGCAAGTAGTTACAGTGCGGACGTCGTAGTTTTACTTGTTCCTAACAAGGCCACAATATGTCAATTAGCCCCACTTTCTACATTACTGTTATACATATATATCTTTCTTATTCTTCTATGTGCTATGTTTCTTGCTGAGGTGACGCTGTTTGTCCAGTGCCTATCTTCGATTTTACTTTTCTGGTAATGTCGTATTTCATTATTTTCCCTATGTGAGACTTGTACTCTCGCACCGAAGGTTGCCGACCTTCGAAGTTTTATTGCGTTCACGCACCTTTTCTTCTCTTTATAGCGATTTGTGAAAATTGGATTTTTTTACAATTTGTAATCTCATTTTCAACTTCGAATTTCCAGAATCCTCTGTTGAATCCTATTGCCACTCGAAAAATGCGTCCAAATGCTAAAAATTTGTCAAATCTAAGTGGAACAGTCGGCAGTCTTGATAGTAATGAAGAAACTAGCAGCGGATCTGAATGCCACGTATCTCCCAAGTATGTTTTACAGCACTCCACATTTTACTCCGCGTTGATTATATAATTTTTTTTTGCAAATTTATGATTTTAGCAGCTCTCCAGTTCCTTCTATTGTAATTGATACTAATGATGCAAAAAAATCGATTGTACCAGAGATTCAAACAACTCCAAAAGCTCCGTCGAACGCACTCGTAAGACTCGTATCATTGTAATTTTGATTACAATCGATTTTTCAGCGTTCACGTAGTGCTTTTAATTCTCCGAATTTTGGAACTCCTCTTAATGGTGGATTAAGAGCTGCTATATACAAACAAAAAATTGGTCAAAAGGGTTGTTCTAATCATGAAGAGGTCAGTAAAGTGTTAATTAATTGTTATATATGTGTTTCTCTTGTAGGATACTTTATCACCAGATGTTAGAAGAAAGGCAGAAGCTTCCTTGTCAAGAACATCGTCCATGTCTTCTCTCAGAGGATCAATTTCTAATCTAAGAGGATCGATGTCCAATCTTAATATCAATGTCGCCGATTCTCCTGCTTTCGGAAGGTTCAAAAGCATGGTATGTGTTTATATTTCTTGGAATTTATTATTTTTTTTCTATATTTAGAACCCGGCATATCGATCATTTAATAATAAAAAAAGCAGTGATAGGCAAAAAGCCACATTAGAACGATTAGCACTGTTAAGGGAGCAGCTCCGAGCCAAAGAAAATTTTTTGGACAGTAATTCTGTGTGTAGCACTCCTGGTAAGCCATAAGCTTTAAGAAAATGTTGAATTGTTTGTTTCTGCATATCTCTATCACTTATATCAGATTATAATTTCACTTTATGAGTCATATTAATAACGACTAAGTCGAATAATATAATATACTCGGTTTCGGCATATTCGTGTACTGTATCATAGCCCTTTTACTTCGCAGCGTTTTCTTCTTGCCTGCTGTGTGTGTGTCTCTTCTCTCTCACAAATATCATAAAAGCTTCCATACATGACGTCATTTTTTTTAATTTCTGAAAATGGTTACCTAATGAAGTTTTTTTCTAATTATTGATATCGATCTTTTGTCACCTGATTTTTTACGGATATATGTACAATAGAAGTTGTAAAAAAGAATAAAATTTTCTCTTTCAAATATGCTTTTGAAACATTTGTTAATAATCAAGATATCGCGGTGTAATATGTTGCTTATGTGGTAAAATTCAGGTATCAACGGTAACGTTTTGTTTCAGAATGGGGGTTTTATCATTTTTTTCGGATCCTTGGATTGAATTCTTCATTTGTATTTATATCTATTTTCTCGCAGCTTATTATAGCTTAAAGGAATTATTATTTGAAGCAACTCATCAAGGGATTGAGCGGAAGTACGCCTTTTTTTAAGTCTAAAAATATGCTACATAAATTAATTTAATTTCCTTATTCAAAAAGATTTTCGATAATTTTTTTTAGATTGTTGGATGAAATTGATAAATCTCCTTTAATCAAACATAGACAGAGCAAAACTGCCATTGTCACTGGTGCTGATGGAACCATTGGCACGGAAGTTGGTTAACTATTTCATCCGCAACTGATTTGACTTTCCACATATTTTTGTTTTAAGATTGTTAAACGATTACTTTCCTATGGATTCACAGTGCATGCTCTTGTTGGTGATAAAGATAGGGTAAGGGGAAAGCTAAATGAAATTTATATTTGTAAGTTATGTTAGGCATCCATTTCTTTTAACAGCGAAAAGGCTGCCATAGGACGTCGCACTTTAAAAATATATCCTATTGGATTTCAAGATCCTTTTGAGGTTAATAACTATCGTAGGATTATGATTTTTATGAAATGTTTCAGCTGTTGGACTTTGCAGAGCAATTCGCAAAGGGGCCATCTTCCTTGGATTTAGTAGTTCTTTCAGCTGGAACAATGCTTGCTAAAGAAAAGGTTTGAACTTTTATATTTTTTGATACTCTCATAATTATTTTTAGCGAATTGATGGTGTCGAATCTCATATGTGTATTAATGTTACATCGCATGCTCTCCTATTAGATACTATCAAAGGGAAATTAACTTCTAATGCCAGGTACTTATCAAAATTGTATGTATTTATTAATCTTTTTTTAGAATTGTGGCTTTAAGCTCTGCTTGTTCACATGCTGCCCATTTGCCACAAATTTATAACAAAGGTTTGTCTTTAAATTGTGGGATTTATTTTGAATTATTCTTTTAGAACATGTACTGTCATCTTACTTAGGTCCCTATCAGTCATATGCATTTTCTAAATTAGTTTTGTCATCATATGTACATGAATTAGCTTCTATAGAGTTGGACCATATTTTGGATTATCGTATTATATGATATGATTTATTATAGAAAATTACCAATTGTCAGTGTTCATCCTGGTGTGGTTCCTGGAACGTTATATCGACACACCAAAATCTATTTGAGGATATTCATATATTTTGTTTTACCCTTTCTTATGAGGCATTCTCTGTTAAATAATTTGTCTTTAATATTTTTTTTCAGAAAACCAAGATTTGCGTCTTTGCTTGTTCTTCATACAGCTCTTCGTCGAGATTTCACTCCCGGATCTTATTATGAAGATTGCATCGCTAAGAATGTCTTTAAAAACATTGCTGAAAAGGTATTTAACAGCTGTAAGCTACGTGTCAAACTCTTTTTAGGATCGTCAAACTGTTTACGAGGTAATTAAAGCTCAACTTTCTGAATGGAAATCTACTGATTGATTAATTATTAATTTCAACACGGGTTTCAAATGTTTTTCAAATAAAATATTTATTAATATAACAATGATATAATCTATGTAAAAACATAACAACAAATTTCAAAAACATCTATTCACTAACAATTATGAGACCGCTTTCTAATGAATGGATTGAACTGCTTTCTCAGCAGCTTCAGATAGGTTTGATGCAGAAATAATTGAAAGACCAGAGTTCTCCATAATTTTCTTGGCTTCTCCGACATTGGTTCCTTGAATTGATGAGTTATATTGTTTCATATACCGCTAAATCATTACCTTCCAAACGGACAACCAATGGAATTTTAAGTTGGATCTTCCTACACGCAGCAACTACGCCATTAGCGATAGTTGCACAATTTACAATTCCTCCGAAAATGTTGACTAAAACACACTTTACCTAAACAAGTAAACAATATTTCCTAGTGTTCAGCAAATAATCTTACTTTGGAATCACCAGTAATTATTTTTACAGCCTGATAAACTTGATCTTCGGTAACAGCTCCTCCTACATCAAGGAAATTTGCAGGCTCCCCTCCTTTCAACTTTATTTCATCCATAGTAGCCATAGCTAGCCCAGCTCCATTAACTAAATTTTTAGAACTACAATAGTTCGAAACATTTTCACATACCCAAGCAAGCAATGTTTCCATCCATTCCTATATAGTTAAGTTTATGTTTATGAGCTTCAACCTCACGGGCATCTTGCTCGGAGGTATCTTCCATATCAAAAATTTCTCTTTGTCTGTAGGATGCAGAATCATCGAAATTCATTTTAGCATCAACACAGAAAACGTTTCCATCGAAAGTTTCCACAAAGGGATTAATCTCAACCTGGGTAGCATCAACAGCAATAAAGAGATTATAGAGTCTAATAATTTCTTCAGCAGCCTAAAACCACCAAACTAAATTAAAGTGCAGAATTCATTCTACTTTTCCGACAAGATCTCCTTCAAAGCCAAGATTCTTAGCTATCTTGTTAGCCTGTTCATTGGTCATTCCAATAGAAATATCTACGGGTTCCTATAAGACACCAATAACTTTGAAAGAAAAAGAAATAGGATGTACTTTGAAAATGAGATGAGGAGTAGCCTCAGCAACATGTTCGATATCCATTCCTCCAGCAGGACTAGCAACAACAACTGGTCCGTTGGATTCTCTGTCCATTAAAACTGCTAAATAGGTTTCCCTTTTAATTGTAACTCCCTCCGCAACCATAACCTCAAAGAAATAACATTAATATATGAACAACATGGGTTTCTTACTTTCTCAACTAAAACACCACCAGGTGGAGTTTGTTTAGTAACGAGATGTTTGCCAATCATTTCAGGGATAGCTTCTAAGGCTTCGTTGCGGCTGAACATACGAATACGAGTAATAAAGATAATATGAATAAAGCATACTCGTATGTAATAAAAACTCCACTGAGCCCTGGTTTTCCATCGATAAACTTTCCTTTTCCACGACCTCCAGCAAGAATTTGAGCTTTAACCACAAATTCAATATCTCCTAAAATTATATCATAACAATATCTTAATGAAACATTTTTTTCCATTGTTTTTAGTTTTCGCACATGATTGTTCGACTCTAAACTTTGCGCTCAACTTTTAACGATTATCACTTTGGATGTAGTGAAATTGATAACTAAAGTTAAAATATCTAACCGAAGTTAGCTAACTTATTAGCAGCATCAATTTTGTTTGAAGAAACGATGAATTTTTGAACACTACATCCGTGCCTGAAAGATTCGGTATAAGAATTTGCAACATAATTTCCACAAACTTTTCCAAAATCTGTTTACTTTGATATTCTTGTAAGTTCAAAAATCTGAACTGCTGAGCCTACAAGACCACATTTTAGCGTGAATTCACGAAAAATAAACTCACGTTCAATACACTCCTGACTCTTCCAAAACTGCGCAGCATCCTAGACAAGGAGACTTATTAATATATCAGAATTATACCAAAACTAATATTTAAAATTGATTGAAAACAAAAACAAAAAAACAAAGACGTCTTTGGAAATATTTTAATACAAACTCTGTATACAAAACATATATATATATATAGTAATGGAGATGATAAAAACCTATTCCATAAATAACACATAAAATTCGTCACAGTAAAAAGATTAGTATGGCAATACTATTTCATGATTCGCTAATTTGAAATACGACGGTAGGCACAAATGCATAACTTATGTTAAACACTGTAATGTAACAAAGAATTAAAGGCATCCTTTTTATGGATAAAACAAGCTGAAAATCATCAGAAGTTATGACAACTAGATGAAAATCTTGGAAAATACGTAGAAAGGCTTTTTGACAAGAATAAATTGATTGAATCCAATAAATGCACATGGTTTAGCATGTCTAAAACTATATAACTCAAAATCTTTTCCATTATAAACCTAATAAATAGGGTCGTTGAATAAGCATGATATTCGCATTTTATATTTTAGATCAAAAATGGTTTTCTTTACACAAAAGTTCATTTTAACGAATCTCAGACTTATTCTAATATCGAAAATAAGTCGATTAACTCATTAACCTAGCGAATATAGCACGAGTTTAATGTCTCAATATCGCAGCTGGTGAATTAATTCGAAATGTAATAGTTGAATTATAATAGAACAGATCTTCTACTTTGGGTGAACATATCTAATAAATTGAACAACCCAAGATCCTGTTTATAATTATTTTGAATAGGATTACTATGCTCTGAAATCATCTTTTCTTTTGTAAAATGCGTGTTCACGAAATGAAGAGCTATAACTTTCACTAGCTATGAGAAAAAGAAGAATTAATCTCTCTTTCTATCAAGAGAATCTTCGAAGTTCAACCCTAAAATGCTCATTTTTCAGAGTTTCAGTTTTTCGGTAACAGCTGCTATTAAGGCTGCACCTCTAGCACTTCCTTCGTCTGCTGGCACGAGCTCCCACTAAAACAAAAAATTAACACATAAAATATATCAAATGTTGGCAAACCTTGACATTTTTGGGAGCAAGATCATTCATTTTCTTTCTCAATAACTCATGATAAGTTGGATGAAACTGAATAAGAGCTCCACCAACTCCGATCTTTACTTGATCAACTTCCAAGTGTTTTAACAAAGCACTGATGGCTGCAAAAAGAAAAAAATTAAGATAAGAAAAAAAAATTAAGATAGAAAAGAAACATACCAGCAGCAACAATACTTGCACTCCTGAGCGATACAACATAACAAACTTCCCGAATGATCAAATAATCAGATGATCCGTGCATCGGAACTTCTAATTCATCACATATTCGCCGGCATGTCTTATAACTGTCTTCCTCCTCACTAAAAACAAAATGTTAACAACTTTTAAATGCGAAAGAATTAACCTCAAAATCTCACTGATATACTTTGTTGGGAAAGTATCAGCTTCATCTAACTTTTCACAAGGTTGACCTTCGAACAAAACTCTGAACACACATAATTAATTAATATAACATATATTAAAATTACCTATCAAGAATGAGCTGAGATAGAACACGACGAACAAGTTCGCCCAGGTATAAAGCTCCTGTTAACTTATCAACACTGTAATATTCGAAATTAAATACAAATCAGTAATATATATCTTACATCTGCTTTCCCTTATGAACTGAAGCTTCATCTATTTCTTTATCAAACTGTGTTAAAATGTCATTCAGATCTCCCTAAAGTATGGTCACTGTTTTCAAAAAAAATTCCGAAGATTATATGATACCTTTGAACCAAATTCTTCCCATTCGGTAACAACAACCATGTTAGGATGGTCATACTTGGCTTCCTTGGCATTGAACTTAGTAATACGTTCTGTTTTCTCAAGATAAGACGCATTGCATCTGTAGAGAGAAAATATAAATGAGTATATGAAAAAAACCCAAAATTACCCGTATCCAATAACAACTCCAATAGTGCATCCACTTCCATATTTATAACTAGCAGCAGCTAATTGACCAACGGTATCGTTCATAACAGCTTTAATTTGTGCTTTGGTAGACTAAAAACAGAACTTTTTCAAGGAAACATCTAATAACAGACTAACCATGTTCATTTCTAAAGCTTCTTCTAAAAGTTGGACAACATCTTTTTGTAAACAATCTTTAATATCAAATCCTTTGGTCCACCAAAGAAGACGAGCAGATCTAATAGATAAAAGTTCGCATGGATAAGAGAATACAAATCCTGTAAAGACATATTTTATTTTTTTTAATAGTTTAATGCGTACCAATAGGTAAATTAGCTTCAACCAAATCAAACTCTTGAAGAAATCGTTGAAGGCAGTTAACAATAAAAGTGAATAACTAAAATAATTTAGCAATAACTGAGAAATAAAAAATAATACTTACTTGATCTCCAGTTCCTTTCATGACATGATTAGGCACGATATAATTAGTGTTAACAGCCACAGGCTCTTTTTCAACACCAAGAAGAGTGAGAAGCATAATGCGTAAATTTTTTCCTGATAAATCTATAGCAACATATTGTCCTTTTTCTGTAATATTTGAAAAATTAATATATGAAAAACAATAACAATTTTAAACCTGTTCCATCTGGTAGAGCAGGGACATAAGAAGGTAACATAGCTATGGAAGATCCTTCTTTTTTTGCAAGTCCCGACTATAAAAAACATATTCAAAACAACATATTAATATGAAAATTAACCTTTAACTCAGCGAATATTTTGTCACTAATTTGAAGTAATTTTTCATCTGATATGATAAAGGATTTTAAAATCTATAATATAATAAAAAAATACTAATATAAAAATAGAAATAAAAAAACCTCCTGAACATCCGGATCAACTGAACGGATTGTCATCCTATAAATTATTTAATTTCTATTTTTTATAAAGAACACGAGAAATTGAAAGTTTTCAATTTTTATAAGAAGCAAATAAATGAACGCTTTTATTAAGCCACAATTATACGCAATTCTTCCTGCATGTTATACACTACGTCTGTTGCACTACCGTATAATTCATAAATAACAATAAAAAAAATTGGTTTATCTTTATTGTTATATAGAAAGAGTGATATATAAATCGCTTCAAAATATTTTTTTCGTTATAATTATATTGTGAAGTAGGTAGTATTAATCATTTGAATACTTTATGATTAATATTGCAATATGATGCAATAAGTTTGTTTGTAAAATTGTTAGTTAATTTTAATTTATAAATGTTGCACATTAATATACATTCTTTTATGAGTAATTTTAAGCAAAAAGTGAAATGAAAACGGTGTGTATGAATAGAATTAGAGAATGAAATAATTGAAAAAGAAAAAGTTGATAATTGGATCATGAGAGATCAATGTTCCTATCATTAAATAAACTGAACCGTGTATCTCAGTTAAATTTTTAACACTACAAATGCAATACAAATATTTAATCTATTTTTTCTGATAATCTTCATAACAAAGAATTAAAAAAGCACATACAACAAATAAAATAATTTTCTAATTATTAATCATTTAACAATATAAATGTACATGAAAGACTTGAGCATCGTAAATTACAGTTATTGATCCGTATGTTTGATTTTGTTAAATCTTTAGAATACAACTAGATCTATGTATTTTCTTCAAAAATGTGATCGAAATCAATATATCTCAAGAAATATCCCATTTTATAACGAATGTGACGAAACATAACATTTTGTAAAATTATTAAAACGGACTAGCATTGGTTGAGCTCAGCACACCATAAAGCTTCAACAACTTGTTGATCCACAAATTTTGCCAAATCGGATATTTTCTTGTCAGCTAACTGATAACATTTGTCAGCTACATCTCCTTTCGGTAATTTTGAACATGATGTATTTGCAAACACAGCAATGTCAGCCTGAAGTAATACAAATTCTAAATGTTGAATGAATAATCGCTAATGCGTTATATTTCATGAAATTAATATGTTGTTCTAAAGAGTTTTTCTTTGAAATCAGAAGATTTTCCAGTTATCGAAACTATTCTCAGCTAATGCATTGCTGTTATCAGCGTGTGCTATGTGAGCGTCATACGTGAACATTTCATTTCTTTGAAAAAATATTGGGAATCGGTTGTCTTCCGCTAAGAACAAATGGCTTCAGAAATATGGTGTATTATTAGTTTTCTTTTTAGGTTTTTGATAAAAATAGAAAGGAAGAAAATCAGAATGAAGTTACCTTTGTCACTACAGCGTAGTTTTTTGCATTTTCAAGCATTTTCTCGCAGAAATTACAAGTAAGTAGCTTATCTTCTATATTGGAGTCTTGTTCGTCTTTCTAAATTAATTGAGAGACGTGATATTTGAAAAAATTCATCTTACTGGATGCACTTTCAAATTTTTGTTCCCTATTCTATCCATAGGGGCATTCTTCACGATAGTCGGTGGTCTCATATAGGTTGTAGTCGTCCAGCGTGGCTTTTGTGTTGTAGTTATATCATCTATGGCTGTTCGTTCTTCCTCAATATCTGGTTCAGTGGGAGCAGGGCCTCCGACCTATATAATACACACAAGTGTTATCCGTCCAATTTTTGTAGAATGAAGTTAAAGCACTTACAGCAAATGGATTTTTTTCGTCACATAGGTTTAAGCGTACACATATATCCTTTGTTGAGAAGTCATAGTTTAGTGAGAAATAGATTTCTGGTAATGATGTTTCAACAAAAGAGAAACATTGATCCTGATAAGAAAATACGTATTAAATCATTTTAAATACTTTTTAAGTTAGAAAAGTTATTTTGTAATATATTAAATAATGATGTTAAAAAATTGAAAGTCTTTATGACCAGAATAACAAAAGTTAACTACCTTGAACACTGCAGGTAGCATTCTACATTTCTCATAAAGCGAATTTCTCAGTTGGTTCTGACTGAGCCCTACACGGTGTTTTGTGACACTTAACAGCTGGGTACAAAGGAAACATCCTAAGTTTGATGGCTGATTTGTCTCCGTTTGTCGGCTAAATTACAAGTTATATAGTTGTTTATGAGAATTGCCGCTGCTCTTAATATCATATTAAATATTTTATCAAAAAACTGAAGTGAAACTATTGATATTATCCATGAAGTTTCATTATACAATCCAACTTTTACTTCCAACTTTGCGAAAAAAAGTGTTTGTTGCACTCAGAATAGAAAGTTCTTACTTAATTCCATAAGTAGGTTTTGCTTCATCCTTCGATAATTGAATCCAATTTGTATATGCAGCTCGAGTTATTGGAAGTAAAAAAATAAATACTGAAACAAGATCAGTTAAAGTATTTTAATGACCATATTACATAATGTATTCATGAAAAAAGTATCAAATTTTCGATTTAAAGAAATAAGGTTTATTTCTATTTCGTGATGTCATATATGTATTTATTTAACCTCAATGTTCATGTTTGTCTAACAAGTTAATTAACTGAGTTGCATGCCCCTATCCACACATCCAGATTATATAGAATTCTGTGTATATTCTCTAACAGTGGAACCAAATTCGTCATGTACAGGTCAGGTAGTGGTCTTGATCTACAGGACACTTCCATTTACAAATTTACCGATTCACTGAGCAGAATAACCGAATCAAATAAGACTTGGAAGACAGAATTTTAGAAAGGTTCTTTTGAAAAAATTGTTTTTCTTCTTTTCTACGTTTATTGAAATTTCAGATTAATCACATAAAAAAGTGAAAAAGGTGGAAGCAATGACCTTTTTTCCGATGAATAATCAGCCAAAAAACGAAAAATATCATAAAGAGGAATACTATAGATCAGAAACGTTTTAACAGGAATATGAAAAAACGAACCATATAATCTCATTTTAATAGTTTTTTTTGTATGGAGAAAGGCCTTCTTTACGTGTCTCTCTCTGAATGTAATCTATGATTATTCTGAAAAAAGTGTTTTATTGAATACAGAAGTAGAAAGCAAATGTGTAGAGTTGAGCGAGATAACAAAAATATGAGGCGTAAAAAAACCGTTGAATACACAAATATTATATTTGAAAATCTAAACGAAGGATAGAACATGAAAAGAGAGATCTGCTGATTTAGAGTTGATCTGGTAGTTAATAAGTCCTAAGTACAATGTCATATGCATATTCATTGTTCTGTTGGATTGAATATAAGAAAATCCAGGCAATTGAGAGTAGCCTTGCTAGGTTAATTTCACGGATTAAGTTTATGGAGAGGGAATTACAAAGTAAAACGGTTCATAAATATACTTGAAAACACTCAAATGATTTTGGTAATGTGAAGGCTCGTCTGAAGGCAAAGCAACCAAGACTACCGGCTACACCGATATGGGTGGGGCCTGAGAGTTGAACTGACCACGGAAAACTCGATGAGGTACTAGAGAAAGATTGATAGTTTTGGCTATCGAATATAAGAAGAAAATAAAGAAATAGTTTGATATTGAGCTAGCTAATGAAGTACTCGATAATCAGAAGAAGATGAATGAGCAGGTAGAAGCCAGAGAGGGATGTACTATTCTTCGCACGTGAACTGTTTGATTATGTTTTGGCAAACACTTCACACCTCCTCTTCTATTGCACGAGAATTACCGTAAAGGGTATCGATAGATATAATAAAAGGATTTTCGTTCTCCATACCATCTATACCACTTCAGTAAAATGTGAATCTCAGTGATAATAGGTTCTTCATCTAAAACTCAAAACAGAAGGAAAGTAGGGGGGGGGGGCATAGGAAACACATATGAAGAGGTAATACTACATACATACATGATGCAAACTACAGCATATTCATATGTATATAAGAAAAGAAACAGCAAATGGTATATACGTATGTAACTGAAGTGTCATATATGGTCATCATGCTACTAACGTTTCCTCTTCTTCTTGATTTCGTCTTATCCGGTTCGACCATATACGTATATCCGAATGAATTAAACATATACACAATACCTTATTCAAAGGCTGAAGAGGTCCATGTGATTTCTATTGCGTTTTTAAAACTTTCCTCATTTATATTTACGTTCAATTTCAAAAAGATATGCGCTTGCTTCAAGAGTGACACTAGCAATGTGATTCAAAAACATAGAAAAACTACTAAATCATTCTTTTTTCTTCAGAAAAAAGGATAAAAAATAAAAATGACTGAACATGATTGCAAATTTGACAATGAATGAGAAAGTAAAGTGTTTCTGTTAAAATAGTGTTTTAGACCTCATTTCAACATCTTGTTGGATTGTAATCGAATGAACGAAAATAGGAAGAGAACATGGCGATGACAGGCTACTTTTAAATTCTAGAGCAAAGGTTAAGAGATAGAAGAAACAAAGTAAATCATTAAACATTTTTTTTTAATTTTACGTCAATTTAGTCTTTGCTTAAGTGAAGAAAAGCAGATTTAGAATCCTAATTATGAATAAAGATATGAAGATATGAAATAATGTTTGAAGTCTCACTGACAAGTGAGATGAAACACTCGATAACAGTTATTAGCATGCGCAGCTTAAACGACTTTAAAAAACTTTTTTAAACAAAGGTTCTTCGTCATCTTTGAACAAAACCCCAAGAAGTAAGATAACTTGAAAGTTAGGAAAAGGGCCATGTTAGAATATTTCCCGTCCATCCGCTCTCACAGAAGACGGATATTAAGAAGGATTAGCCAGCCAGTCGACTGGGAAGCTAAGTATAACTATTAGGTCGTTTACTGATTACTAAATTGTAAAAAATATTTCTTGATCCTGGAATTTTTTTGATCGTCAAATATAGACTCAACTCTTATCCATATATATATACATATGTATTTAATGTATTAAAGTAAATTATAGTTCATTTTGTTAAGTTAATAACATGTTAATATGGTATTTCACTGTAGTATAGTAGAGTTTGTAGTTCAATACAAAAATAGTAATACGGTCATTATGAATTTCATTGAAAAGAAACAACTATCTCTTAATGTCAATATATTTTGGGATAGAAATGATACGTAGATAATGTTAATGGCTGCAAGCACATTTTTGTGAAATACAACCGCTTATCTCTGAGTAAAGTTCAAAAATGAAAAGAACGACTTTCGTATATGCAAATGAGTAGGTCACGTCTTGAGCTTGATTGATCCACTTAGTACGAAACGATCCGTATATATCAGATTGAAAGCGATCATAGAAGATAATTTGACATCATATTAGAACAGGGATTCAACTGGTTAAGAAGTTTAGCGTAATGAAGAAAGGAAGATGAACAGGGTTTCAAATTTTGTTTGTTTGTTGTCTATTCACAGTTCAAATTAACACGAACATTGATCAAAAGTGCCTATCATCCTCATTTTTCAAGATAACTTTTTTTAGATAATGCTTAATTGAACACCGTATTTTTCAATTTATTAAAAAACAAATTTAACAAACTTTTAATAATATAAATTCAACACATTTTTGGGAACGTTTGATCAATTTGTCAATTACTTCTTCATAAAATTTTTGGTTACTTGATCTGATGAATTGATCGAACTCGTGAAGTCGAGTTTCGTAGCCCAGTTCGTTAAGCTTAAGAAGTGTTTGATATGCAACGTAAATACGAACATTATTGTGTTGAAAAAGAGAAGAATAGGTAACTCGTGTTGACTAAAGAAAGACAATGTCTTTAAAGTTTTTCATCCATCTGCTAAAGTTGTATTTCTCTGAAGAGGTTGCTTCTACTGGATTTAAGAACCTGTGATAAACATTAGCTTTTTCATTCCTTTGTGGCTTTTGAAAATGTCGCGGAGCTTCATCACAATGTAGACATTGAGCTATACGTCGTCGATTGCTATACACTCAGTTGCCGTATAAAGTGATGATATGATTCCGAAAATATTCGTTTCTATTGGCAATAAAGAAGCGAAGAATATATCTTTTTTGACTTTCCATTTCTCTTCAAAATTTATGGTATAGTTGATATGCTTACATGAAGTTCAATGCTCTCGCAAGTTCTCTAACAGTTGAACATAGGTTAGACTCAACAAGACCCTTCAGAACGTCGTCATCAATGAGTTAATAACGACGACGACGACCTTCAACATCTTTCAAACACCAATATTCGTTAGGAAACGTCTGGAACGAATGATCCACTGTTGATTGGTAAACACTGGTTGTCCTAAAACTTCTTTCATACTTTTAGTAACTTGCGCAGCAGCCAGCCCAAGTTTGAATTTGGAGAAAATTTTGACTGTTTACTGTTTTTTTGAAACATTCATTTTGAACTACTATAACTATTTAATTTTTAAATCAGTCTAAATTTCTCTGTAATGAAACAGCAAGAAAATACAAATTAGTATATTACAAAAATAAAAGGATTGAACAGAAAAGGATGAAAAAAAATAATATTGATTGAAAAACTGCATTAATTTCCGAAAAACCTGTTTTGTTTACATTGTCTTTTTGTTGTTATTGTCTATCCAAAAATGAAATTTTTGCAATCTTAATAAGTACAGGTAGTTTAATGTTCTTATTTGACTTTTGTTTCATTGAGTTCTCTAGAAAAATATTTGTTTTTATCTTAATGATTTTTGTATTCTGTGCGTTTTTGTATTTGATTCTTTACTTATTTTTCTAATAAAATGATAATGGTTAAACAATAGTATGGCCATCACGTATAAAAGGGAATCCCGAAGATGGTCTTCATAATACCTGACAATGATATTTCAGCTAGTCTTATTTGGATTGGCCGTATTCTTTCTTTGGCAATATTCAAAGAAAGCTTCATTGCCTCCAGGTATATAACTAGAATCTCAAACGTTTATAAGAGCTTTATCCTAATAGGTCCTGCACCATGGCATATTTTGGGAAATATTCCTCATATTGTTTATAATGTTATGCTTACCTCTAATTTAGTGAAAGCTATGGAAATGTTTAAAAAGGTTTTAACACTTATCTTATTTTATCTTTTCACAAATTATTTACTTAGAAACATGGAGATATATTCACTCTATGGCTTGGACCTATTCCTACTGTACACATAGCTAGTATGGAACTTGCTCATGAAGTTATGGTAAAACAAGGGAATAATCTTGCTGACCGTTGGGTACCTTATATCTTTCGTTACCTTAGAGGTTTGCAAAGTCGTATATATATAGATTGTGAAATGTCTAATCTTCAGAAGAACATGGAATTATTGGTTCTAACGGTGATTATTGGGTTGAGCAAAGAAGATTCACCCTCCAAACACTCAGAAATTTTGGAGTTGGAAGAAATTTAGTTGAGGAAAGAGTTATGCTTGAATTTGATGCTAAGTCAGTGATAGTTCTTATTCTACTGGCTCATGTACTATCTTTTCAGACTCTCAGAATTGGGAGAACATTTGAAAAAAGATAACAACTATAATGTTGGTGCCAAACAATTTGTTGACTTAATGGTTGGAAACATAATCAACAGAATGTTACTTTCAGTTCGTTTCACTGAGGTAATTGAATTTACTTCTCATATAAGTAACAAAATGTTTATCTTTGAAGAAAAATCAAGAAGAATTCTTCCGTATTAAAAATGCCGTAGATTTTACTACTGAGAGCTTCTCTCTCTTAGATATTATAGCTGGAGAATGGATTCACAAAATTCCATTCATTAATATTCGATACAAAAAATTATTTACTCCTATGGATGACCTCGTAGAAATTCTCCAAAAGCAAGTAGAAGATCGGTATAACCTATACAATTCGCTTATTCGATTTTTGATTTTATGATTTCAGTAAAGAAGCGATTCGTACTGGACAACACGTTATTGTTGATGAAGGAACTGATTATGTAGATGCTTATTTGAAGAAGATTGAAGATGAAAAGGAAAATCCTCAAAGCACTTTCAAGTAAAAACTATTTTGAATTACAATAGTATGAAGGTTATAATTTAGTGAGGATTCTTTAATAGTTAACTTATTTGATCTGTGGATTGCTGGACAAGAAACAATAACTACAACCATATTATGGGCTTTTGTCCATTTCTTGCAGAATCCTGAGGTTGAGTTTAAAGTGTTATATTTTATTTTTATGAACAATATTAGGTTGTCGAGAAAATTAGAAAAGAAGTCCACGAAGTAACACAACAGTCCCGAACCCTTTCATTGAAAGACAAGAGTGATACACCGTACTTGAATGCAACTATCAATGTATGTTTTTATATTAAATTTAAAAATGATTTTGTTATTACATTATTTTAGGAAGTACATCGACATGCTACTATTCTTAGCATCAATTTATTTAGACAAGTTAAAGAAACTACAAATATAGCTGGTTATACGATTAAACGTGGTATTCCCATTACTGCTGAAATATCACTGATCATGAACGACGAAAAATATTTTGATAATATTAACAAGGTATTTTTTAATATTTCAAACAAAATATCTAATTTACTACTTCTGATTTACAGTTTGATCCAGAGCGATTCCTGAAAACAGAAAAATTAGAACAAAACATTGTTCCTTTTGGTATGGGAAAGCGTGCTTGCTTGGGAGAATCACTAGCTAGATCCGAATTATATTTGGTAAACTTAGCGGGCGATTTATATTTTTTATCAATAACTATCTTAGATTCTCGGAAACTTGATAGCTAAATACGATCTGCAAGCAGTGGGCAAAGTTCCGTCAGTCGTACCAACAAACTCCAGCGGGTTATTCAAAAGACCAGAAAGTTTCAAAATTAGAGTTATTCCTTTGAATAACGATTAACTTGTATAATTAATTATATATTATTATTTAATTATATAGTTTAACTGATTATTTAAATTATTTGTATATTATCGATAAACTATGTTTCATCTTATTGCTAGAGTTAACTGAATGTATACAACCGCTCAATCCTATTACATAAAGAGAAATGCATTAAGAAGGCAAAATCAGTCGTATTCAAATTTCTTCGATCAATATACCACGAAGCATCATTGTTATTCACAAGCAAGGAAAAGTTTAGAATTCACTAATACAAGCAAATAATGTCAAATTTCATCTGAATATTTACAATAATGGAGGACATTTTCCAAAACCCGAATGTTACACTCATATAAAACATTTTATTCCAACTAAGTCTACAGCTGTGCGGCCCTAAGGCTCGGCCAAAGCACAGCCTTTATGCCCTCAATACCCCTCGCGCTCTAGTGACAACGCTCACGCCGTCAATAAACTTGCTTTGTTTATATAAAAATATATGTATATGTATCGATGCATAGGAAAATAATCAGCATTTGTTCATGACTCATTTGCTTAAAGTAAAATAAAATATAAGTCTTATTGTTCACAAATGCCTAGAAAAAATGTTGTTACCAGGACTAGGAACGCAACGCAAACCCAGTGAGTTTTAATTTCTATTTATTATTATTGTTATAATTTATCCTTATGTAATTCAAATATATGTCACTTTGTATTCATTAAAATTATTAATGAAATAATTTTGTTTTTAGGAAACAAGCTAGGGAATCGGATGAATATGTACCACCTCCTCACGTTTCAGATTGTTGGGTTAGGCCTTTTTTTAGTTAAAGAATAATTATAATTAATACATTTCAGGATGATTTAGTTGAAATTGATGATTATAATTATGCCTTGGAATCAAATGCCGCTAATTTAGTTTGGAAAGAATTTCGAGGAATTAGGGAACATTATTCGAAGTCTATTCTTCCTGTAGCACAGGTACAAGCTTGATTATATGCTTGAAGACTCTCGCATGTATTTTTTTTACTCAAAGGTTCATTAATTTATTTTATTACTTCAGAAGAGATTTTCGCAAGATATTAGAACTATATATCCAAGAACTAATCACTATAGAACCTACAATGGTTGTACTCCCATTAGTCTTGTATTTGGTATACCCAAGAAAAGACAAGGTGTTGCAAAGGTTTAGTATATATTTTAATTAGACTACAATAATTCCATTTCTGCTTTAGCAAAGCAAATATGAGAGGTATGAACGAAGTTTCCTAAAAATTAGTTTTTCTTCTTGTCGTATGTTACCACGAATGCGATATTGGGCTCATACTGAACGAAATATAGAGGTTTTTCTTGCTTCTTACTCGAGAAATTAATTTTTCTTTGTTCAGACAAATGATAATTTACGTTTATCTCATATTCCTCATATCGATGATCATTTAGATGATCGAGGATTTGTATCGGAGTTGAGGGAAATTTACACAGAGGTGTAGCATTATATTTCTCCTGATTTTACAGTTAAATTTCAGGGTATTCATGGTGCTGATTTAGGATGTGGGGAATATATTAACGATTATATGATGTACAAATTATTAACTTCAGTAATGTCTAAATGGAAAAAAGGTTTCATATTAATCAAAACTTATTTTATATTGATATCTGTTTTAGACAAATCTTATATTCATGCAGCAATTTTTAAAGCTTTTCCTAATAAATACTCACTAAGGCAGCTTGAAGATCATATGTATATTTTATCTGGATTCAAATTATTATAACATATATTTGTAGGTATATAACATTAAAGGAAAGATTCAGCGCTAAGAAAGCTGCTGTAACTCATTCGCCCACTGCAGATGAGACCTTAAATTCTACAGCCACAATGTTGTGTGCTAGATGCCCTGAATATGATTGTACTCTACATGCTTCCACAATATTCGACACCGAGTCTAAAGCCTTGGAACAAATTGGAACTCAAATAAAGAAAAGAGTGTCATGTGGAAAAAAATGCTTTTTAGTAAAACAAGTAGGATTACAAGTACTATAATAGGTCATATTTCTATTTCAGAATAGAATTCTAAAAATAGTTATTGATAGCGAGCTTATGCTTCAAAATATACGCTCAGTTTTATCTGCTGATAGCTTTGATGTTTGTCAATTAACTAAAATATTTAATTTAATGATGAGCGAATTAAATTTGAAGCAATTCACGTGTGCTGAGGTTGGGTCACAATTATTATTTCCAAAACAAGCAGATTATTTTTAGTGGAATAAGCATATAGAACAGATTCGTCGTGATTTGAAGGGGAAAATTGACTCTGTAGATCGGAAAACCGTTAAGAAACCGTAAGATTAAGTTTTTTAGACATGGTTATACCAATAACATTTCAGAAATTTTCGTGAGCGATGCAAACTTTTTAGAAGATTTCGTTCATCGGTTTGTAGTCAGATTAAGCTTAACAACATCCAATATTAATAAATTCAGATTGCGAACAATAGTAGAATGCATCCATGCAGTCATTCTGGTCCTTGCCATAAGACTCCTGAATGCCCCTGTTTCGAAAATAACGTTGCCTGTACCAAATACTGCCGGTAATTTATTAAAGCTGAATATTAATAATAATAAATAAACTTGTTAGGTGCTCAGTAAACTGTGTTATTAAGTTTCCTGGTTGCTCTTGTACTCCAGGATATTGTTCAACGCTTCAATGTCCTTGCTTTCTCGGAAGATGGGAATGTGATCCTGACACATGTTCCTCATGTAATTGTGATGTGATTAATATTAAAAAGGGAACAGGTTTTGGTTAATGACTTTCATTCCTAAAATTACTTTTTATTTTTAGATGGTAAAAATATGGCATTGTGTCGAAATGTGTTTATTCAAATAGGAATGAAAAAGAATATACATGTAAACCTTTTTACCTAAATGGTTTAATATTTGATTTCTTCTAGATAGGAGTTTCTAATATCGCGGGATGGGGTTGTTTTCTAATAGGAACAGCCGAAAAGGTTTGAATTAATGTATGTTGTATCAATTAAATAATATTGAACATCAATACAGGGCGACTTGATCTCTGAATATACAGGAGAGATTATAAGTAACGATGAAGCTGAGCGAAGGGGACGAGTTTGTGATAAGTATGCATGCAGTTATGTTTTTGGTAAGATTAATATGTTCTTCAATAAATTTACAAACGTGGATCAATAGGCCTTAATGATCAGCAATCTATTGATGCCGGACGGATGGGAAATTTAATTCGTTTTGCTAATCATTCTGACAAGAATCCTAATTGTGAAGCAAAGGTAATTGTTTTCATATACATGATCATTTTTTAAAAATTAAAAAACCCGAATTAATAGAAAATAATAAATGATACTACTATCTAGTATTTTAATATAACTGTACAATTAATTAAATACCGGAAAGGAAATACATCCTTTTTTAAAAAACATGTGTAGTTGCTTTCTCTGAAAAATTAATTATAGATTATTATTGTAAACGGTGATCAGCGCATAGGTATATATGCAAAAAGACATATTAAGAACGAGGAAGAGCTGTTTTTTGATTATGGATATAAGGGAGAAAACAAGCAATATGTCTCAGTTCAACTGACTAGGTAAAATATGCTCTTGTTTTCTTTATTGAACTTTTGGTTTTATTTTAGAAACGGCACGAAAAACAAACAAAGGTAAATTATATTTGTCTCATAAAGTATTTTGTATTTTATAAATGATTTTAAATTAATTTTTAAATAAAAATATTGTTTGTAATTGAAAGTTTCCTTGTAGCACAACACGATATTTTCAAAGGGTATAATCTGTCGCTATCGCACAGACTAGTCTTTTCAACTATTTTTTGCCTTATGATAACACAAAGTTTATTTAAGAGTAACGATCAAATATGCTTGATAACAGGGCAATGCTCACTGTTTGTACACCTAATTCGTGAATCAAAAGATCATAATGCCTGCAGTTGGTGGTATTATTACAAAAATATGTGCTTTATGTGATTGTGTGGTGTGTAGTCTTGATAAATGTACCGGACACCAGTTCTACTTGATAAAGATAAATTTCCATGCAATATATAGGGAGGATAATTTCATAATTTCTCAGTCACATACCATTCGAAAATGTTTCTCTACATCGCAGTATTAGCTTTTACTCTTTATTACTTATATCAATGGAAACGAAGATCTGTTCTTCCTCCTGGTAGGAATTTTCTCAAAGTAGCCTAATTGTTTTATATTCTCTAGGACCTGTACCTTTACATGTTCTCGGCAACTTACCACAATTTGCCTTATATGTTATGCGCACCGGAGATACTACTAAAGCTCTTCAACTTTTCAAAAAGGTTTTTACAACTTATTCAGTTTCTCATATTAATTTCGTATTCTTAGGAATATGGAGATATCTTCACTATCTGGTTCGGACCTCTACCAACCGTTCACATTGGAACTCTTGAGTTAGCACATGAAACTATGATCAAACAGGGAAACAACTACGCTAATAGATGGATGCCATTGCTTTTCCATTTTATCAGAGGTAAGCATATTTTTTACACTTATTTTCACTAACAAGTTCTCAGATGGACATGGAGTAATTGTATCGAATGATGATTACTGGGTTGAGCAAAGAAGATTTACACTTCAAACTCTCAGAAACTTCGGAGTTGGAAGGAATCTGGTTGAAGAACGAATTATGATGGAATTCGATATGAGGTGTGAACTAAGCTTCTTCTCCTTTCATTTCCAATTTTCAGAGTTGCTGACCTTGATGAAGCTTTAAGAAAAGACAAGAACCATGTAACTGATGCCAAACAGTTTTTGGATTTAATGGTTGGCAGCATCATCAACAGAATGCTTTTCTCAGTCAGATTTACTGAGGTATTCGCTTGTTAATGATTTTAGTTAATTTTATGTTTAGGAAAACCAAGAAGAATTTTTCGTTTTGAAATCAGCTATGGATCGTACAACATCTAAAATTTCATTCCTCGATTTGTATGTTCCAACATGGGCAGTCCATCTTCCTCTCTTAAAACAACGTTATGGTGTTATAATGAAGCCATTCATAGAATTATTAACATTCCTTGAGAATCAAATACAAGAAAGGTAAGTTGTGTAATATTGGAATAATAACCAAAGTTTGTTTTCAGAAAAGATGCTATTGCTAAAGGTGATCACATTATCACAGGTGAAGGAACTGACTTTGTTGACGCTTTCTTGAAGAAAATGGAAGATGAGAAAGACAATCCAAATACTACTTTCACGTAAGTCATAGTTAAAATAAGAATTAATAAATCATTTTTATAATTTTAGGCACAAGTCCTTAGTAATGAATGTACTCGATTTATGGGCAGCTGGACAAGAAACGACAACAACAACTCTGTTATGGGGATTTAACTACTTGTTAAATAAGCCAGAGGTTAAATAATACTTAGAAAGAGATTATTTTATTTCTTATCAAACTTCAGGTTGCAAAGAAAGCTAGAGAAGAAATCCTAAAGATAACTAAAGACTCACGTCCTTTATCCCTCAAAGATCGAAGTGATGCTCCATATCTGAATGCCACTATCACCGTAAGCTCTTTTTTGATTCTGATATATCATTTCATAATTTATATTCAGGAAATTCAACGTCATGCTAACATTCTCAACATTAACTTGTTCAGAAGAGTAAAAGAAACAACTAAGATTAGAGATTATGTTATTGATCCATCTACTCCTATTACTGCTGAGCTGTCACTGATTATGAACGAAGAGAAATTGTTTGAGAATACTGATGAGGTTTTCATTTCTTTCAAAAACAAAACTTTAGCATTATATTTAAGTTTGATCCCGAGCGCTTCCTCAAGACTGAAAAGTTGGAACAAAATGTTATTCCTTTCGGAATTGGAAAACGTGCTTGTCCTGGAGAATCTTTAGCTAGAGCAGAACTATTCTTGGTAAATACAAAGACTTTCAACTTTTTTATTTTTTTTCATTTCAGATTCTCGGTAATCTTCTCTCAAAATATGAAATTTTACCAGTAGGAAAAATTCCACCTATGACACCAAGCGAATCTGACGGATTATTCAAACGTCCCGATAATTTCAACATTAGATTAGTTCCAGTTCACGGAATAAACTAATTAGTTGAAGATATTCTTCAAATTTACGTGTAAAGTTGTGATACTGAACTCACAATTATATTTTCTGTATTTATTGCATAGTGTATACATTCAATGTAATATAATAATAAGAACTGACCAGTAAATATTTCATGTACTTCACTCGTTCAAATACAAAATGTATATAATATTAAGAAAAGGACAGCCACGTGGTTTTTGTTAGAAATGAAAACATGTATGTTAATTCCACGTGGTAAGCTTAGAGCAAAATGTTCTTTTTATGATCTATTTTGAGCAAATAAAACACATTGATTCAGCGAATGATTATATTAATCAGATATTTTATTTTTTATCAGCAAATTTCAGTTATCTTTGTTTAAACAGTTTAAAAATTAACATCTCGGATTTGATAATGACGCTATTACAAAGAAAATAGATAACGAAATCTTGAAAACGTCGTGGGTTTCGTTCGAAATAAAACAAAAACATTAAAAATAACAAAAAATTTGGAATAAAACATTATACAAAACTTCGAAAAAAAGGTCAAATTTGATTTCATTTTAACTTAGGATTAACATTTTCAATGGGAACTAATTGTTTACTATCACCTTGATATCTGTAGTCGAAAACTATTTCTTCACCTACATGCAAATGACGTGACGCATAAATTCCAATTCTTTGATGGCCGTCAACTACCATCACCTTAATGAATTATACTTATTGTAATTAATTTTAATAAAATTTGTACCTTTGCTTCACAATTTGGATTAGTTGCAGAATGATTAGCAAAACGGATGAGATTTCCGTATCTTCCAGCATCTATCGATTCATCTGCGTTCAAATCTAAAAATCAGAATCGAGAAATCAAATTTGCATAGCAGTAAGAATATACCAAACACATAGCTGATAGAAACTCGATCATATATTCGACCTCTTCTTTCAGCTTCACTTTGAGTGATAATTTCGCCCGTATATTCAGAGATTAGATCTCCCTATATTTTTAAATTTTCAATTTCATAGAATATATTTTACCTTCATAGCAGTTCCTTTCATAAAACATCCCCAACCGGAGACCATTGAAATTCCAATCTAAAAAAAAATGTTTGTTTTCCAACTTAAACTATGAGCAGATATACTTCAATATTTTTTTTCAATCCCAACTGAATCCCAATATTTCTACATAAAGGATAGTTATTATCTGATGAATAAGATAATGAAAAATTTGAAAAAAATATACAACATACCTGACTCATCTTTCTGAATATTATTTACGTCACAATTACAAAACACGCAGACATCAGGATCACATTCCCAGTTGGCTATATAACAGTTGCAAGTCGAAACGTTGCATCGTCCTGGGCTACAAGCGCATCCAGGAAATCGTATTAGACAGCCCATATCACATCTAAAAAAACCTTTTTATATACTTCCCATAAACTAAACAAACAAGCAAAATTTAGAACATGCTACTCCATTCTTATAACATTCACAATCATCAGAAGTTTCACATGAGCCTGTATGTTTGCAAGTTGTTATTTTACAAGTATATTCCACCTCAAAATGTCTTAAAAAGTAAAAAAAAAAAAAAAAAAAATTACATTTGATACAAGTTTACTGAAGGTTCGATAACGGTCTCTCAAGTATTGTTGACTAAAATAGCAATATTTAAAAGAATATGTATAACCTATATAATAACTGTTTTATCTTAAAAACCGCCTTCTTTACTTCCTACAAAGTTGTATCGTAAATTTCAAAGTTTTACTACGAGACTAACCTGCTCTTTTTTTCGAAAAGGCTGAGAAATTGAATACCACTGCAAAAAAAAATATTGGTACGTTTAAACATGTATAGATAAAGGATACCTCAGCACAAGTTCTTACTGGCTGATCCAATTCAGATAACATTATATTCATTATTTTTGCTACATTACAAAACTTATGACGATCAGAACTAAGTAATATTTTGAAAGTATTTAGTAACGATTGTGGTTCAACATTAAATGAAGCTTCCTAAACAGGTAGTACCATGCTAAAATCATTTTAACAACTAACCACAACCGAAATTTGATAACATGATTCGCAGCAAATGTGTTTACTCAGAATACCGGGTGTTACTGTAGTTTCGATATCATGCATGGTGGGAAGTTCATCTTTTATATGCAGAACACAATCATATTGTAGGCACTTCACACAGAAAATAGTTTGTGCAACATCCAAACTTGCAGGATCTACGTCAAGTTTATATTTTTCAAATCTTTCTCTCAAAGTTAAAAACCTGTAATAAATGTTTTAATTTCTTAAAAGTTCGTTTTCAAAATAGCACTTACAAGCCTTCCTTGAAATTAGTCAAAGTATATTTATTAGGAAATTGCTTAAAAATTGCTACGTACACATAGAGTTTATCTAAAAATATTTTCCAGTTTTACGCATTACTAAATACAACTGAACCATCACTCCAGAGTACATCCATACGCTTCAGAAGCAGATACATCATGTAATCGTTGATATATTTTCCGCAACCATGGTCTGCTCCATGAATGCCCTGATAAATTCAATTTTCTAATCTTACTGGAATTACCCGGAATCTAACTTCGCTGTACAATTCACGTAAGTCTGTCACAAACTCTCTGTCATCAAGATCGTCTGTGATGTGGGGAATATGAGAAAGTCGAAGGTTGTCAGGAACCTCAAGGTTTCTCTCAGTATGAACCCAATACCTCATGCGAGGAAGGCTTCTGGATGATCTAATAATAATTTTTGGACAAGACATTATCTCCACGTCACCATTCCTGGAGATTTTCTCAGCCTATAAATAAAACTGAAATAGAAACTAACTTTATACTTACAGATACAAACATATTGTCTTTATTAAATCTTCTAATGAACGGAAGCTTTGTCTCTCGAAGATGAGAGCCACCATAAAGTTTATATGTCTTACAAGATACACCATATTCTCTTAAACACGATTCAAATTGCTTCTGAAATGTGTACAATACGGAATTTTCAATGAATGAGGTAATACACCAGCAATTCGACGAATGGTATTTTCGTATTTCATTTCAATTTTCTCGAATTCCTCCTCAACAATTTCATCTGCTCTTGCCTCCATTTCACGATCATAATCGGAAGTGTCCAAAAGATCTGACTAGATCAGAAGATGAGAATATCGGAAGTTATTTAAAAATTACCCAGACATCTGAAATTGGAGGTGGTGTCCAAGAGTCATCCCTTCTATATTGACTCATTCTAGCTAAAAAACAAATATAATACAAAACATTTTTATAAAATTAAATTATATGAATTGGAAAGAAATTTGAAATTATCGATTAGGTATAAGCGGAATAAATTTAAATTATACGTGAAAGCGGCACATCGTCATTTGAATTTCTCAATCGTCTCTATTATATGGTCAGTTACAGTATTATCTGCATATAGCCATAAACATTGTTTATATCTCTTTTGTAAGAAAAGTAATATGAAAAAACGATTCGAAAAAACATTTATTTGCAGAATCATCCTGAGGGAAAGAAAACAAAGACAATCATAGGGTGCTTGAAATATTATTTAAAAAAAAACAATAATTATATAATTAATAATAATATGCTTCACAGATATCTGTTTTAGTGCGTATTCAACAACATGCAAAATTTAAATTGTGGTACCTATGAACTTTGAAATTAAAACACAAAAAAAAACTATAGAAGTATTTGGAATAATTCACCACTGTTACCGGAGGGACCCTTTTGTTTTTAAAAATCTGTTTTGGTTTATCCAGTTCAGTCAAAAAGTCAAATTTAATGCTTCTGCACGTAGTTTCCAGGGAAAGTTCCAAATTTTCCATTTCGTAGTAATGTTCCTGTAATCAAAAATTAGTATATATACATCGTTTTGTTATTATCATCTTACCAATGTACCAGCCATCGTCACATTTTTCGACAACGAAGATAATATCATCGACTTCAAGTTCAAGCTCGTCATCTTTTTGTGGCTTATAGGCAAAAAGAGCACGATAGCTAAATTACAAAAATTAAGAAAACCATGTTCTTCGGGACATACGTTTCACTTCCTCGTGGAATCAAATTGGCTAACCCTGTGAAGTTAAGCTGGGGCTTTTGGTGGAAAGTATTTGCTTGTTGCTGAACTTGTTCAGGCTCATGTTTCCATTCATTATGAGATTTATAATGTGGCCTACAACAAAATTAATTATAATATATTGAACATTTCAAATTTGTGTACTTCTCTTCGAAGCTATGAGGGTCTCCTTCTAATAGAGACTTGGCTAACTTTTCAAAATGAACATTGTTAGCGGCTGGAGAAGTTTTGAAATCTCTCGGAATGTCTTTAACTTCCTTCGCGACGTCAATTGGAACTTCTCGTTGAATTTCTCGCTGAGCATCTCGATGTATTTCTCGTTGAACCTCTCGTTCAACTTGTTGATATGCATCAAGATTAGCTTCTCGTGGAATTTGTCGTGGAATTTCTCGTGGAACTTCTCTTGGAACTTCTCGTTCAGCCTGTCGATAAGTATCATGTTGGGGTTCTCGTGGAACTTCTCGTTCATCATGTCGGAGGGCATCGCGATTAACTTCTCTTGGAGGACTAAAAAATATGATTCATTATAAAACCAAGCATGAAACACATACCTTTCATATTCTATTTCAAATGTGGGTATGGCACCAATTTTAGGTGTTTTTGGTCGATCAGGAATAACAGCTGGTGGTTCCTAGAACATGATGTTTTTAAATTTTAATAGGTTTGTTGGGCATACTTGAACATCATCAATTGGTCGTACATAAGATTTGGGGAAAATTCCAATTTCTCCAATATGGTTCGAGCCTTCGGCCCAATTCGAATCAATATCTCTACGATAAATTATGATTTCTCCCTGGAAAATGAATGATTATTTTATATAATTAAATAAATATAAATGAATTATCTTCATAAAATATAAAACATACTATTTTCAAACTCATTTCATTGCTATTTCTAGCTGTAAAAGGATATACTGCTCTCATTTTGTTTTTCGATTTATTCTGAACATCTTGCTCAATCTACAACAAAAAATGTAAAAAAAACTCTTATTATACTAACTAAAACCTGAACGTAACTGGTGGGGAAGATTCCAACTTTGCCATTACGTTCACCTTCCATCCAGTTGGCATCAACCTCTCTATTTATTCTAACGATATCACCTTTATTCAAAGACAACTCTCTGAATATTTGAAAAATTTTGGTATGATAATAGATTAAGAGATTAAGATTACCTAGGTGATTTTGCAACAAATTTATACAAAGCTGTAGCAGTTTGGATACAAACACCAGGCGGTCTATTAGGATCAAGTATAGTATCTCCGTTACTGTAATTGTTAATAAGACCTTCAAAACGATCGAAATTCTTCTGAAGAGCAGGTGAAGCAGATGGTCTGAAATAACAAGTAACAATCAGATATCATTCGTAAAACAAAAGTTTACATAAAGCCATGACGTCGTTGTCGTTCCTGTTCCAATTCCTCCGTTAACCGTTCTGCTTTCTGACGATACATCATCTCTTCTTTTGATATTCTTTTAAGCTCAGCTATCTCGTTAGCTAAAGAGGTTGAAGATGGCTTTTCTTTGTCTAAAGAAAAATTTAATTATTATATGATCAGAAGAATTTCATTTAAGAAAAAGTTTGTTTCTCTTAATATTATGATATAATCTAGACACATAGTTACATACATAAACACACAACAAGCTGTTAGATAATATTAAAACATACGTTTATAGTTAATCATTGGAGAACTATTTGATCTTTTCCAAGAAATATCAAGTTGTTCTATAAACTCTTCAAGTTCTTTAGCAGTCGTATCAAGTCGATCAGTTATACACCTTGTTGCTAAATACAAACAGTTGCAGTTAGATAAAACTATCATGCTTATTATTGAAATTATAGTTAATTAAATTTAAAAAAATACGTAAATAAAGGGAAAACAACCGTATTATTGCATTTAAAAAATAAATCAGTCAAGTCAAAATACGTGTCACACGTCAAAAGTTTATGTTAATTATGTTAATTTAATTTTTAATTATTGTCAATCAATTATGCATGTTGTTAAGCAGATTAATATAGAAAACAAACCAATATTGGATAAGATTCGTTTATTCTTCCGTTCACGACACATTTCCTTCTCGCCTAATGTTTTGTAAAGATAGTCTATCTCGTTCCAGCTGAGCTCTTTACGTGGCTGACCACATCGTAAGCATTTTGCTCCACCACAAACGCATGCACGTGAATCCTCATGTCGAAATTTGTAAGTTGGAAGATGAAAATGAGGTGTTTTTGCTCGTTCTAAGGCTGAGCGGTTAGCCGCCAAAGTTGACGTTGAAGCTGAATGCGTTGTTAGTATGAGGTTAAGAGCATACATGACATTTTAGTTTTATTAGATAGGATTATTTGATTATAATATATAAAATCAGTTAATAATAGATAATTTTGAATAAAAATACAATTTTTGAATTATTATTTAAATTTTTGTCTTTACTTCAATAGATGAGACAAGCAAATTTCGTCATTGAGTATGGCCATTAAGAATGTTTTACATTTTCTGCATGAATAAGATGTTGTAGATGTCTTCTAATAGCTAATTTGAAATGTTTTAGTCGATTTCTGATGATGACTACTAAACTCTTGATAGCAAGAGAGGAAAAATAGCAAAAGGAAAAACTTCCTTTTTATATATTTTGAAGTTTTGAGATGTAAAGCGACATTTGAGACTGAATAACTCAAAAAATAAGCAAAAATATGCAGAAAAGACGGAGAGTTACTTAAATCGGGAAACTTTAATGCCTAAAGAGCTTTATTCCTCTTCAATCTATCATCTTTTTTTAAACGTAAAGACTTTCGATGAGGAAAAACGATTGAAAATGTGGAATAAGGTTAGACTAATAGTGCTTTAAGGCTATTGGTCAATAGAGAAACGATGAAACAGCTACTTCGCGTTTTCACTTGTTCGAACAAAATAATTGGTAATTAATAGAATATTTAATTCATTAGTTTCATTAATATAATATAAAGAATAAATATATAAAATATTTTAAAAATAGGATCAAAATCTTACCGGAAGGCTCAACTACACGACCAACAGATTTAGCTCGTCGTGGGGTTATTTCACACTCAAAACGAGAAGGTGGACGTGAAACAAAAGACGTTGGAGTAATTGGACCTGTAAAAATGTCCATATTTTTTCAAATTGTCTTGTTTGTGAATGTATTTAGAGAACATAAATGAATTTGAAATAAACAGTTTGTAAAAAAAAAGTAAACTTACGGCTTATATTGCTTGATGTGGGAGCCTGCTCACGCAGCTGGTACCTCAAGACAGATTCTGAAAAAATTGGTTTGAATGAGAGGGTCTCTGTGTATGTCTATGTGTGTGTGTGTGTGAGTGTGTGCGTATGTTTGAAGACTAAAATTGTGATGATGGGTAAAAAAGGGAAGAAAGGAGAGAAATATCCACTCATTATAGCGGCAATATAAGAGGGCTGACTAGCCATGAATATGCTTTCTGCACAATTATAAAATATAATATAATAAAAGATTGGGAGAAATATAAGATAAATCAATGCAAGTTTAGGTTAAACTTATGCAATCATGATAAAGAATAATCAGATGGGCCGATGATATAGAAAGATTTTTAATCGTACGAATACAAAGTCAATGATGAAAAGCTGTCTAGAAGCGTAGTTAAGGGGAAGGGGAGGCAGATCGGAAGCATTGGAGAGTCGACATACCATGTTGACATTTGGAAAAAGAAACAACAGAACGAGAGGCGAGAAAACTACATGCACACTGACAAAATCTGCGAAAAATAACAAAAAAAAACGGAAAAATTATTCATATTCATACGAAAGAAAAAGGACTATTTTTGAAATTTTGCTTAAAATATTCTGAAGATATGGAAAGAAAAATACTTTTCAAATCAATAATAGCTCGTTAGTACAAGAAACATATGAGAAAAGATTTTATGGAAAGAAATGGAAAATAAAGGCAAAAGCTGAGTGTGAGCAAGAGAAATAGCAAGTCAAATGTAACCAGAGACTAATGGGATAAACGAAATTATAAAAAAAAAGAAATACGATTTCGACCACATGCTGATGAGAGCAGGGTGATCATGTGAGGATAACCATCCTCGGTCACGGTATGGGGGAGGAGGAAATTCACTACAAAACTTGAATAAGTTGGAAAGCAAATGATTTTTAACATGATTATTATGCGAAGAAATCAGTGATTTTTGCTTAAAATCTCGTATTCATAGATGAGATGGCTTCAAAATCAACAATGAAATGAAGGGAAATGAGAAAAGAGAAAAGAAGAGAAATTGAGAAGAGGAACAAGATGGCGAATGACGAGGAAGACTATCTAAAGGAAGAGGGAATAAAGGAGAGAGCGCTGGACAAGAACAAGGAGAGCAGATGAGAGAATATCGAAATAGAGAGTAAAACGGAGAGTGGAGAGAACTAGACGATCGAGAAGGGACAGCAAGTTGGTAAAGAGGACCTGAGCGTTTCGTTTGTTGTCTTTAGCAAGCTGGACTCTCTAAGCCTCACAGGAGACTTTCTATTCTGGACTGTTTCATGAGACTTTCATAATATTTCTATTGAATATAGAGAATATGCTGTGTTAATACAGGACTCAATGATGAATATAGTTTTCGGAAATCCTTAAAAGGGATCAAGAATACAGTGCGACTACATATTACGAAGAGAACGATGAAGAAAACAAGTGAATGGACAAAAGGAGGTAAAAGGCCACGGGAAACTAATACTTCATACGTACCATTTTGATCGTCTAAACGATGCATCTTCTTAAACATATTACGATACCAGGACGACATCTCAGCCATCTGTTCTGTATCGTCTTCCGCAATTCGTTGTTGTCTTAGAAGTATTTCATCTTCGGTTGGAGGCTTGTGTTCCGTTGAATGTTCACCAGATACGAGTTGTTCGTCGGGAGATAATGCAGATGCTGATCCTGCTGCTTGTGCTACCGGTGCTGCTGCTGCTGGATGTGAATGTGGATGAGATGAAGGCGTAACTGTTGCTGGATTCACAGCCGAACTATACGGGGCGGTGCCGTGATGTTCAGTTGAGTACGACATCAAGCTATCCGGCCTGCAAATAGCAAATTCATGCGCGAGCTATGAGAGATAAATCGGTATTGAAATTAGAGAAACGGATCGATGTATATGAGAAGAAGCTTTTTATTTTGATTAATTTAGTAGATAGGACTTCTTTTAAAGATTATATATAGTTTGAATGAAAGTGACTTGAAGCCGAATGAGAAGAAGAAGAGCTGAAGAAAGTCTGTCGAGGGATGTCAATTGCGTTGTATAGACAAATACAACGCGCACCTCTCTCAGGCTTTTCCTTCTCGTGGCTATGTTGTTATCGAAGCAAATGAATAATTCATTCTACCAAATAGAGTCACATTTACCTGCGAGAATCTGATGACATGACGCTGAATGTACCATCCTCACGTTGTGTGGAATGCATAGAGCTGGAATCGAATGATGTATCCTGCAAAGAAAATGCATTAACTTATGAACATATGATTGAAGAAAATTGAATAACCTTAAATGAGGGTGTTTCCGCAAAACCACTGTCGTTCGTAAAAGTGTATGATTTTTGAGCTGGAGGAGACGCAACATCAGAAGATGGTGTTGAGAGCAATGGCGTAACAGGAGAGTATTGTGAGCGTCTACAACCTATTTATTAGATTAAAGTGGATTTCAGTTATGTCTGACCGTAATGTGGCATAGTGATCACCACTGTTTGAAGAGTAAGATCCGAAAGGAGCTGGGGATCTAGACTTTAGAAGCTCAGACATTTCTAAATCCATACTTTGCCGACGAGGCTTATTCTGAGCATTTTGTCTTGGCGAACATTTAGGATCTTCAGGTGGACTATCAGGAGATATATGCTCATCTTTCTGAATATAAAACATGTTTCCAAGTAAATGGCTGTGCAGAACCAACATGAATATACGAAACTTGGGATGTAGTAACATCATCATCATCAAAGAACGTCATACAAGAAGTGGACATAGGTGCCTGTGAATGATGATCTCCTGAAGGAGGCTTATGCTCAATTCTCGGATCATTAATTGAAGATGAGCATTCAATATCAGGAAATGATTTCGTATAATTGTGATTATCAGTATAAGTATTAGAATAAGTATCTGAAAACAGAGTTCAAGTATCGATATATAGAGGTTAAGCTCCTTACTTTGAGGTGGAATCTCATTGACTTGAAGTTCAGACGATGGTTCATATAAGCTATGATAATAATCTGAAGCTGTTTGATTACCTTTCTGAGTATTTTGCTCATTAGCTTTAGCTTGAGGAGCTAAAACAATCTAGCATTTGAGATAATAACAGTTAGTAATACCTGGATCATCATCAATGGCTGTAGATATGATAGGTTTACTTGGAACAACAGTGTTGTAGCTAGCAGATTGTGATGATTGAGAAGGTGCTGGTGAATTATCAATATTATAAGTATTTGATATATTATTTCCATTAACTATATCTAATTTCGAAGAATTATCATAAATGTATCTGAAAAATATTTTCATGATCCAAATGTTTTCAGAAACATGACTCACGATAATGGAGCATTGTAATAAGAATCTTCTCGATCATAATTACCATTAGCATTACTATTTCTAGCAATAGTATTTAAGAAACTGTTAGGTTCATACTGCACAGATTCACGATTATCGCCTAGTTCTTCGCCAGATTCATGTATTGTTACAGCCTTATTAGGCTTGGGTGGCACTACTGGTGGCAGTGGAGGCTTCGAGTGTGGCTCTACTGAATGAGGTGAGTATGCCAGATGGTAACTCGGAGGTGGAACCTATAACTTATGATATAATTAAGATATTAAATAGTAAGTTCTACACACCCCTTGAAAATATTTTGTTGGTGGCACAGGTCCATCTAGAACTCGTCCCAAATATGGCTTATTATCATCAAAGCCTTCAAAAACTTTGATATTCGAAGCTTTCCAAGTCGGTGTTTCTCCGACATCTACAATTAAAAATATTATGTTATTATTATAATAATAAATAATCTAACCCATATAAAGATTTGATGATGGTGTTTTAGGCCTTGGTGGTCCAGTCGGTGCTTTCATTTCAAGTTTATCAGTAATAGCCTGACGTAAAGCTGCAACACTTCTTCGTCCAGGAACCTGAAGAAACTATCTTTTACATATTTTTGTATATATAATATGATTTTGTATAATAGATATGTTAAGTTTTCCAAAATGAAACATGACAAACATGCAGATAAAACATAAATTACAATCATTTGTAATGAACTCTAGACAATACTATAACAATCAAGGAAACAAAGACAATATTATAATACTATGAGTTTAGAATTAACTATAAAAATGAATAATTGATTATATAATATATATACATGTATATATTTAGAATTGGCTGACCTCGACATCTCCTTCTGCTGGATTATGTGTTTTTATTTCAGCTCTCATAGCCCAATCTGATGATGTTGCAGGAGTTATCCTCATCTAAATTAGACAATGAAAAACAAAACATATAATTTAAAAATAAAAATAAAAACATTAGTAGATTAATTGAAAGAGAGAGAGAGAGAGAGAGAGAGAGAGAGAGAGAGAGAGAGAGAGGGAGTAAGAGAGAAAGAGCAATTTGAATATTAATAATACAGAGAATGTTGATAATGAATATGATAACATGTAAGAAATCGTTGAAAGTGGGGTAAAGGTTTTGAATATATTTTTAGCAAATATTATATATTATATATAGATATATAGCTTTATTCCTATAAAGGTAATAATTAATAAGAAGTAGAATATCGTATTCATTCGGCGATTCTTTCTTAATAAAAAGCAAATAAAGATAAGTAAACGAATAGGTATGGTCGTTTAGTTGACAATCACAATCTAAAATGAATAAACACATAATTAAAAGGAAAAACAAATCAAAATTCTTAATTATTAATATAAGAAAAAGAAAAAAAAATATATGAGAAAGAAGGTTGGAACCAGGTTGCAGAATAGACGGAATGTATACTATTATTAGAGATGAAGACAAGCAATTTCCTATTAAGCAATATTACCATAAGAATTAAAATTCAAGTTTGAAGTTGAAGAGTAGGTTGAGAAATGTAAATGCTGATATAGATCCTGATTCAACACTAGTTTTAGAAGGAAACTTTTCCATAGTAATCGTATGTTATCTTTGGATGTTTCCGTCTAAAATAGCCTATCGTATTGTGATCGGAAATGAAAGTCATGGTCCAGTAGAGGTGAGTTGACCTTTTATAGGCGGACCGAAAATCCATTCATTTAATGGTTAGAATTAGTTGATTATGAATAATAGTTTATGATTTAATTGGCATGATTGACCATGAAATATATTATAACTTATAGTTATCTTACTTTAAAATTAATTAAGAGATAAAATAAAAACAAAAGAAAATCATTTTAAGTTTTCGGCAATAAGGCCGTATGACAATTGTAATTGTTTCTCACTCATCTATCTTCTCAGATAAAATAATGATGTTAAGGCATATGGAACATTTTTTTTTTAAAAAGTTAAAAAGAAAAAGAAAAAATTATGGAAATAGGTAAAGAAGTAAATGGTGAACTGACGACTAGGATCGTCCTAATCAAGTAATAAATCTGAGAAATGGCAATCAATAAGATATGCAACAATTGCTGTTAAAAGTATCAGCTGTTTCATAGTGCTTAGAACTTAGTACATTAAAGTGAAAATAGTGATAGAAAGTGAGAAATAGAAGATATTATGAGGAGAAGTGAATACTAACTGAAAAGAGATGGAAAGAGGGATATAAAGACTGAGTTAAGACCGCAGAAGACGATGAGAAGGAAAGAAGCTAATGATTCAATCAAAGACATCGAGAGAGAGAGAAAATAGAGAAAATGAAATTGGTGGGAAGCAAAGCAAGATTTGGGTAAAAATTCGGAAAACTTGCCATAACTTTGGTATTGTTAATGAGACATTGATCTCTTTGACAAAGCAATCAAACATACAGCATTTACCAGGATTTAGAGAGAAAGATAGAGAGAAATCAATAAACATCATCAATGTAGTAAATTGTGTCTAGAAAGCAGGAAAAGACAAGCCCTAGTGAAAGAGCACGGAGAGATAAAAATACTTTTTGATGCTAGCTTTAGATAACCACTTGCAGATGTGAACAACAATGTTGTCTTAATAAAAAAATCTTTTCTAATAGAAAGAATAGATAAAAAGAAAATGAAAAAGGAGAATATACAGATTTACGGAGAGAAAAATAGAAAAAAGAGAAATGAAATGAGATAGTTACGTGAAAGGTAAATGAATATATGAAGAGAAATTAGTTTAACTATATATGAATGTGATATATAGATATTTGAATAAAAGAAAAAGATGAAAAATGTTATTTTCGGTCATGAAAAGCATTTATAAAACACGAAAAATGTTTATTCAACTACACTGACCTGGTCTAGTGAATTGATTTCGGCCGGCTGTTCTATTGCTTCCGATTCCTCCATTGGCTCTAACGTTTTTATAACTGAAAATAATTGAATAAAATATGAAAAATGAAAAGAAAAAAAAAGTTTTTTTTGCTGTTATTTTGTTAAAATGAAAAATAGCTTTTGAAATTGCTTATCAATGGGAAACACAAGGTGCACGACACTGCTGCTCGAATAAAACAAAAAAAAAGATAAAGCAATCGACATAATACTGAACCAGAATACAAATGAAGAATGAGAAGTATTAAAGAATAAGGTGATCAGATAGCTAGATAGTGAGAAAGATAGAAAAAGACAAGAGAGAGAGAGAGAGAGAGAGAGAGAGAGAGAGAGAGAGAGAGAAAGAGAGGATTAAGAGAAACATCCAAGAAACGAACGAACACAAACCGATCATTACAACTGCATTATGAGAAATGAAACTTGTTCGCGTGAATCTCACGTGAAAAAAAGTCTTGTAAGCAAGTTGTAAGATGAGCAAGAAATGCCAGAAGAATATTTTTTCAACCTTCACCCTCAGGCAATATATTCAATATAGTATAGATAGTGAAACTAAATGTTCGAACAATGATGAATACATTTGAAATATTATGAGATATGAAAGAACGTATAAGAGTAAAATGATCATTAAAGTTTTAAAGTTTTTTTTATGGAATTTGAAGATAAATGAGTCATCAAATAGAGATTTCAAACTTAAAAATGACATACCTCTATGTTCAGTAACAGGCTTGTCGGTATCATCAATATGAATAAAGCTGTAACAAAAGTATTTTTGCAAACAAAATAAAGAAAAAAACATCTGATTTATAAAAAAAAATATTCAAAATAAAAAATTGAAAGTGAAAGAAAAAAATGTTGAGTATTGCAACCTGTTCGGAGTGCTGCGCCCACTATGTATATCAGATATGGAGCCACCGGCAAAATCAGCACAAACACTATCATATCCAGTTGTTGTACTTTCGGACGGTAATCCTATTTAACGATATAATAGTATAAGGTTGAATGTTCGGAAAAGCAGTAAGAAAACCTTGTTGGAATCCCATTTGGATTTTTCGTTGTAATAGACGATCAGTAGCTGGTGAGCGATTTAAACAGATTTGCTCAAAGAACTGACGGCGATTCTAAAATAAGATGAATTTATATGAAAATACAATGTACTAGAGAGCAAATTTTAAAAAAATTGGAGAAGTTATACCTGCGTTGCACCTTTGATGCCTTCAAGATCCAATCGTATCTGACGAATGGGTGATTGTGTATGAAAAGAATTCGATCGAGGTAAATTTGGAGATGATGTTACTGATGACGGAGCAGGAACCCTGGAATTATTAATTCGTGAAATTGAGAGATATAACAGTCAGTTTAACCCTTTTTTGCTTAAATAAGGAGAATTATGAGCTGAATTACTCAATTTCTCTTTTCGGACTGTTTGATGATATCCTTCTGGAGTTCTGTAAAACAAAAATATTTGATAGAAAAATTGATTCAGACTCAATCAATGGAATCTTTAATGTAATTTCGTGAGCCAATGTAAAAAAAATTGGAAAAGAAAGGCAGGTTGAGGTAATGAATTATAACTTGGAAATAGGGTTGTGTGAATTACCTAATAACGCCTATTGTCAAGAGATCTTTGGATTCTGAAACCTTCTTATATGCTTCTTCTACGGATTGAACAGGCAAATCATTTATAGTTTGAATGATATCTCCTAATCGTACTCCAGCTACATTAGCTCGACCACCAGGTAGCATCTGATCACAAACAGAATTAGTTTGAAGTTCAAGAATCAGCTCAAGAGAGAAAACTCACTTTGCAAACTACTGGACGTTGTTGATCATCAGAAGATATACGTAAACCCCATGGAGGTCCACCCATAAGCGTTGATGTTGTCAACATTATTTGTTGAATTAGGGAAAGAAAAATAGAAAAAAAAATTAAAAATTGAACAATGCAGAAACAAATAAAGTCGCCAAGTAAAAACTAATTTCATACACGAGATGCCAGCTGTTAGCTTAAACGCTGTAATAATTTAGGGTTGGGACAGTGAGTGGCGTGAATCAAATTGTCAAGTTAGAGTATCCAACAATATATTTTTATTAAAAATTTGTAAATAACCAATAGCATGCTGGTCATCATTCAGCTAAGTATATAGATTAATGAATCTTATGATCAGTCTGAATAACATTTCTTCAATTTGATCACAAATTGTAATCTTACAGATGAACAAGTAACATTTAACTTGATTTTCATTAATTATCACATATTTTCGAGCATTTTTATACAAACTTAGCCAAGTTTCTTTCGCAACTTGAACGAATAATCCTTATATCTCTGTTTAAGTCAAAGATTAGTCATATTAGATAAAAATACCTTACAAATCTCTTGTTTTACATATATTAATTGAAATTAACGTACAGTACAAATTTAAAAATATTTATACAATTTAAAACTAAATATTAATAATCGACATAACACATTATTTCAAGTTTTAATCATATTTAAACATGAAATAACATTTCATTAATAATAATAATAAGATATTAGAAACAAAATAATCTTATCAATAAGGAAACTTTATATGATTTATTACTATTAAAATATTATTATATATAGTATATATAGTATAAATAAATATATAATATTATCTATATTTAAAATATTTTTGGTGATCACTGTATTTGGGCGGGGTTTCTATTCAAAATAAGACAAGAGGATGGAGGGATGTGACATGATGTGGCTCAAAGTACTTACAAAGTCTAGAAAAATTGTTTTCTTATCAAATCTGTCATGGAACTTCGTATCTATACCATTTTTTTGTGTCAGAATAATATAAAAAGGACAAAGGGTGTGATAAACCAAATGGTCTTATCAAAGCAAATTAGTTGTATGTTATTTAATTCTTAAATCTATAATATTTCTATGTTCATGAAGAAGGTTGGGTTATTCTGAGGACTTTGCATCAATTTTCGATTCAATAATCAGTTTAATAAATGCATGACAATTATTGTAAGTTTGAACTATTAGAAGTATCTATATTGAACTCAATCTCCACTATTTGATTATACTGGCTGATAAAATATTGATTTCTATGAATTTCAAAACAAGTGCGAAGTTTTTAGTCAAGGCAAGAGGAGTTACTGTTAAAGGTAACCCGTAGCATCGGTGGTTCAGTGGTAGAATGCTCGCCTGCCACGCGGGCGACCCGGGTTCGATTCCCGGCCGATGCAACTTTCTTTTGAAAAATTTACCTCAATTGCTTTTATTTATTTTTTCATTTACGTCTTTTTTTCTAAAAGACAAGGACGATTTAAACTTTTAACATATAATAGTTGATTTACATATTGAATTTTTAATATAATTAACTACGCAAAGCAAAGTAAATAGAATATAATATAAGTCAAGAAATATGGTACTTTTCAAATTTATAATGTCAAACTATTGTATAAGACAAGTTCCTATTTCTCGATTATATGGTGATTGTCATTTTGTTTTTTCTATATTTCAATTTTTTATTTACAGTTGCTTCGGTTCCTTTGAGATACTGGTACAAGGCTATTTAGCAGATACTTTAGTATTTCGTCTTGAAAAATGAAAAAGAAGAAAAAAGTAACTTAAAAGTAAGATTCTCAAAGGCTTTTGATTATTTTATTGTGTTATAGCTCAAGCTTTTGATGAAATCTCAGTCCATTGATCATTCGGTTCTTTTTAACCCGATTTGGATAACTATTACCAAATAGGTAACGATATTTTACATATCTTAGGAGTTCGTACCTATTCGTTCCAGATTTAGCAAATTTGTAATACATCATTTTAAATCCAATCAAATATTTCGAAGATTTTTTAATTTTCTAAAATTGAAGATTTTAAAGATTTTAAACTGCTATTTTGGATTATTGTTGAAATTTCAGAATACATAAACAAATTATTTCTGAATCACGTTATCACACGTGAAAGATCATTCTGAATTGAGCAAGTACGTGGAGCGGTTGAATTTCATACAAATCAGATTAAACTTTAAAAAATTAGTTGAAACAAAAAATACAAAAAGCATGTGAACGTTTTATTTCTTTTTTTCAAGCTTCAAACACCAAATATTTTGAAATGAACATGAACATTGTTCATTAGTTTATTTAATTATTTTACAATGTTATTGTAAGAGAATTAAGATGAATTCAGATAAAAAAAAAGTTTTTTTTTTAATGTCAAATCGATTTCTCATGCTTATTGATGAATTGAAAGAACAGACATGCCAGTTGTTTCTTCAGCGGAGGGCCATGTGACGCAAAGCTAACGATGTGAGCTCTGATTTGACAAGCTTTTTTTCTTTCAGATGTTTCAAATTCATAAATGTTTTGAATTCACCTAGCTTACTCATATTACTTCTTGAATAATGAAACATTTTTGTTTTGTTTTTCAATTTAAAACATTGACCAGTAGAATATTTGACACATGTATGCACTTCAATTCAATTGTTAACTATTACGTTTGAATAGCATGATTAATCATCCATTATTTATCTATTATTCTCATTGGGAAAATACTGATCTTTTGAATACAAACCAAGCTTTATCATCACTTGTAAACTTGGAAATAAGAACTTGAATCATTTTTCTACTTTTCCAATTTCAAACATATGTGAATGACCGTTTGAAGAGCAATAAAATTATGTTTCCGCTATCATTCCCACACGTGTTTCAACAGCTGCAGCTGATATCAACATAATCAGAAGCTTGATTGCCGCGAAAAATCTTTAATTCGATTTTTTCTTTATTTTGATTCCATCTAATCTTTGCAGATTGTGTATGAACTTTCATTAATGTATAATGTTTTAATTATTTTTTCAGCTTATGGTGGAAGTTACGCGTAGAAAAATTAGTTCAAAAAGGTATTTTATATATTTCTATTTTTATAATATTTTAATAATAAATATTGTAAAATATAACTAATAAAGATCAAAAAACAGAACAATTCAAATAGACCAATCATAAGTCGAAATTGTCAAAAATTCTTACGTGTAAACAGATATCCGTTGAGAAAAAAAGTTTTGTGATTAGCTAATCTATTTGAATACATTCAGCGTAGGAAATTCAATATCATCTCAACATCTCTATTACTTCTTTTCTGTGTTTTGAAACATTTCATTCGTCACTCCAACATCTTCCTCATTCATTCGTCTCTTCCTTCTTCTTCTATTTTAAAATTAATTCATCTACTTATTTCTGAATAAATCTATTACAAAACAACTAAAAAAACAAACAAAATGTTAGTGTTTATTCTTTAATCTCAATTTGAACTAGTTTATTACATATATATTAACCTTTTTGATATAATTTATTAGTTATTTCCTATCAAAGTTCATTGTTTTCAGGCGAGAATCAAGAAAATGGAAAGATCCACCTCAGAAAGCTCTACGTGCTAAAGATATCATAGTGAAAGCCTCAAATGTGACTGAAGATAAGAATACTCAGGTTTACATTAAACTCTCCTCTTCTCTCATATTCATTCATGTATGTATATAGGCTATTCAATTTCTTGGATTAGCACTAGAAACATGTGGAATAGAGAATGAAATAGCAACGTTCATAAAGCGTAAATGTGATGAAGCATTCGGTTAGAACTTTTTCAGCTATTTCTATATTAAATACGAACGTTTTCTAGAAATGAATTGGCAGGTTATTGTTGGAAGAAATTTCGGATCTCATTTAGATTGTGTTGAATATATACATTTAACTATATCTAAAATATCAGTGTTAATATTTCGTTGTCGATAAAACAATTATTAATATTTGTATAAAATATATGTAAATAATAATTCTTTTATAACATTTCAAATCAAATTCATACATGAACATTATAAATAACCATTACATATTCAAACTTGAGGTTTCGATGTTCATTCATCACATAAGCTGATTAACATATCTGTGCGTAAAACCCACGTGAAGTAGATCGTATGTCATTAGCATACCGTCAATAGCGCACGTGATGTTGACGTAACATTAGCTCTTCCGGCAATTCAGTGAGGCCTGATGCAGACGCACAGAACGGTTGCATTCCGCTGTGCGCTCATCAACGAATCTAGCGGTTCAATAGGCCTAATAAACTTCAATAAAAACCTACCACGAAGGTGTGTGTGGAAATCTTTGTCAATTTTATTCAAATATTTTGGTGCGTGAAACCGATTTCAGAACTTTCCAAGTTTTATCTATGTGAGGATTTCGTGATTCTCTCAGCGTATATTCAGTAATCTGTAGTTTATTTGGATAAGAATTATATTAAATAGTTATATAATACACAATAATAACTTATTGAAATTGTGATCGATGTAATTCATCTTTTTCAAACACCAGAGTATGAACTACAAGATAACCTGAATATGAATTTTATGTTTGAGTAATCTCCCCAAACTCTTGAAAACAATTTATGAGATCAATAATCATAGATATATGAGAAGTTATACTAAGATATATTACTATTAACTATTCTTAACTATGTATTTTAGATGTTATAATAAGATTTGACAAAGCAGGTTGTCATTCAATTGATTCCTGGTAGTTGAAGTTGTTATGATGAAACTGACAGTTTCAACGATGAATAAGTTTTACGAACGACATACATCTGGTCAATATTGCCGTGAAGCCACTGCCATTGATTCGAACTTATGTTGACAGATGTTTATCGCCTAGTTTATTTTTTACTTTTGACCAATAATATGAATCCATATATTATATGCAGATTTGTGATGTTTATGAAAATCTTGTAAGACAAATCGTCATTCAAACATAAAAATAGTGAAAAAAACCGTTGTTTTGTGATGAAAAACATTAAAAAACGGTAAAATAGAACATAAACCTTTGTTTTAATAGAAAGTATATATCACAAATAATTATAATTGCTCGTTTAGCCATTTCGACAGAACTACCGCGGACCGAATTGTCGTTTAAGGCTTTAGGTTACATAGCCAACAAGACTACTGGATTTAGGAATGTAAAAAAGCAGCTGACAGGAAACATGAGTGCTCTATTCTAAAACTGAGTATATCTACAATCGAAGACTGTATACGAGCCCGAGCATAGGCTCTATTTAAGATGATATAGATTTATATAGGTGTGGGAATGGGTAGGTTTGCGGGGGATGGGCGACATGTTACGAAAAATGCAGCAATGTCGTGCCGCGATAGTTACTGGCAAAGTAAAAGTAGTCATATATGGAAAGCAAGGCATTCAGAACAACCTGGCAATATAACAATGGAGAAATAAACAGTTGAGGAGGACAAGAACGACTCCTGGGCGGAAGAACCACCTCAATTCGACGCATATTATGCACTGGTCAAGTTGATACTTGATACATCTGACACGACATGCTAGCACATTAAACAAGGAAACAATCACAGGTTCTGCTTACAAATAGGCACTATTTTCTGATAATTATATAAATAACTAGCTGCACTAGAAAAAGTATGAGCTTGGATATGAGACAATGACTAATAGGCACAAACGGAAGGCCGGGAATAATGAGAATATGCATTGAGAAAAGTGACTTAGTTTCATAAGGGGGTTTGTTGCAAAAACTAGCTATTTATGAGTGAGTGGTAATGACTTCCTTTCCAGTACCACGTACGAACAGAACTCTATTGATGTTATCAGAAAGAACTTCCAAGTAGTGTACGTAATCATCAAGATCTGAATAAAGTACAGTTAAGCCAAGAACAATGTTAATGTAAGACTTACTTTCGCGACCACGTGGTGGTTTTGGTAAATTCAATAAGACCAACTGGCTGTTCAATGAATGTTCAATGATAAGCTCATTCAATCTAACAGCGGTATGCATCTTGTGAACCTATGAAAAAATTTTTAAAAGAAAAATTGAGGATAGAGATATACCTTGCTTCTATCGAGAGCTCTAAGTTTCTCCTTCTTGGTCTTTTCCTTCTTTTCTTCTTCATGCTTTTCTTCCTTGCCTCCTTCTTCGGAATCTGAACCATTGTCATTGGCCTGAGTGGTACCAGTTGGTTCATTCAAACCTCCATCCTTCTTATCATCTTCCTCATTCTTCTTCTGTTCCTTTTCACGTTGTTCGGCAAGTACCAAAGGCTAGAAATAAAAACTTGAAACAGCCGAAGCAATATCTCTAAGCTTACAGATATCTTTTTAGGGTTAGGGTGTCCATTAACAGATAAAGTGTTAGAGCGGACATCTTGCATCTGCTTCATAACCATAGTTCTTTCCTCCATGAGAAGAGTTCTTTCGAAGGCATTCTTTGAGATTTCAGGATCAGCCAATTCAACAATCTAAAAATAGTTAAGTTACCGTATTCTACAGGTTGAAATCTCACCAAAATCTTAGCATCAATACGGAGTTGGTATACATATTGTTGAAGTTCTTGTTGCATCTTCAAGTTGTTATCACTTTCTTGGGCAATAGCGATGATACGAAGTTTACATCCTCTCCAGACCTTAGATTACAGAGGCTTACAGTGTAAACCGGGAACTAGGCAAACTAACCTTGTGTTGTTTCAAGAGGTAAGCAATCAAAAGACAGAGACCACCATCCTGAACGATCCAGTAAACATCGATGAATCCTTGAAGTTTGAAGACACTTGGGAAGTCGATAATACCCTTGGCAACCAAGAGGCACATATCCATAGCGCAAGCAGCATGAAGCTTGTCTATAGAAAACTGATTATCAGAATATTAATTGAAATACCATACCAGTGAAGGTGCTGTACTCAGAGTCAGAAGCTTCAGAAGCTCCACGTTCATGTACAGGCCAAGAGATAAGCATAGTATTGGGCTTGAGTCCTCCAAGACCAACGGATTGAATAAGAGTAGCAATAGAACCGTGAATTTGAGTTTCATCGTGAACAAGAGTCTTAGCAAAACCGCGAAGTCTGCATTGGTTCATATCAAAGTCCATACGAGATTTAATCTGAATATGACCAAAATTAAAATGACCAACAGAAAGCTCAATCATACCTGTTCTGCTCTCTTTCTGTCATCAGCGCTAGTTGGGTTTCCACGGATGAAAGAGGTGACAACAGTCAATCCCTTACCAGCCTTCAGTTGAGAAGCTAAGTTCAAAAGGTTCAAATATCTGACATCAACGAGTTCCTTAGCCCATGGCATAGAAAGAATAATGAGAAGTTGTGGTCTAGAAAAAAACAAATACTCGATATACTCTAACCATATCAATTACCTCCAGTTCTTTGGATGAGGCTCCTTATCTTCGATCTTCATCAAGGAATATTGGGCGGTAGTCAAAGCCAATCCACGGATTCCATCTCCCCATTCCTTCTTGGCTCTGTAACAGCATAAGCGGTATTATAAAATTTGAAAAATATCTGCATTACCCCTTCCATTCGACGTATTTGTAGATGAGAAGGCAGAGAGCGCAAGAGATGAGAGCATAATCCCAATGAGTAGAGAACATGATGAATAAGCAGAGTCCAGCTCCAAGAAGGGAAAGAGACCAGTGGTAGTACTTGAATCTTGGTCTCCAATTAGGAGCTCCCAACAAAGAGTGAAGAGCACAGATAAGGTTAACGAATGCATAACACATCAAGAAGAAGAAATCAACGACGGCAGCGATGTTGTCCATAGCACCCATAAGAATAGCGAGCTCAGCAATAATGGTTGTGATGACAAGACTGAAGAAAATAAGTTTCTCAAGGTAAATAAAAACTAATCTTACCCAAGGAAAGGTTCATTGCTCTGAGTAACCTTCTTGAAGGGAGAGAGGAAAGGAATAACCTCATCCTTAGCAATACTTTGGAGAAGACGAGGAGCTGAGCACAAGCACTGAAGAGCAGCTCCAAAAGTGGACAAGAAAGATCCAATGAGAAGAACCCATGGTGATGGCCAAGATAACAAAGCAACAATCATATTACCTCCCACAGATTGACCATTCCTAAACGATTAAGAGCGTTTAGATTTCAAAACATAGAAAAAGCTAACTTGTCACGAAGTACGTTTCCATCAATAGCTGCTCCGAATACAAAAGCCAATGAGAAGTAGATGAAAGAAGTAGTCAAGGTAGCAGCGATTGTTCCAGTTGGAATAGATTTTTGAGGATTTTTCAAGTCACCTATAAGATAGCAACTTATTAGAAGAATGCAAAGTTGTAAAGCTTACCACTCATGTTAGCTCCAGTGAAAATTCCTGTTACGGCAGGGAAGTAAATAGCCAAAAGAACCCAGAAAGACGTTTTCACATCCTATAAAACACGATATAGCAAGTGAATATTTAAAAAATAAGAATAAGAAATTTACCTGGAAGACATCGGTAGAGAGGTTAGCCTCAAGGTTTGGAGTAGCATAGAACTTTCCAACATATTGGGGAGCAATGTTATCTAACAATTACAATAAATTAATTGATAGAAAAGATAAGAAGACATACCGACAAGGGCGTTACTCTTGAATCCAGGGAATCCATTGACACATGAAAGGCTTTGAGAAAGAAGAGCATCAGCACAGGTACCATTTCCACAGATATTTTGTACAATGAGTGGGTTACTGTATGATTTCAAAATTATATAAAAAAGTGGAAAAAAAATGAAAACCTGAAGGTGCAATAGTCACAGATATCTTCCATACTGGCATTTGAAGGTAATAGGATTTTAGATTGAAGAAGCTTAGGACCATACATGCAAACTCTTAACGAGTATAAATATTAGAAGAAAATTTGAATGAACCACAATTACCTTTGTCCAACATCAGGATTCAAAGTCTTTTCAATACCACCAGCATAGCAAGCCAAAATTGAGCAAATAACACAAACTAAAGACACCTACAAAAAAGTATTACAGTCAAATTATTGTGACAAGAAATTGAAAAAACTCACAGGAGCCAACATTTGTACAAACTTGACACCCATAGCAACAATAACAAACTCAAGAAGTAACAGGATAGTAGAATAGAAACGAAGATTGTTAGTCATCATTCCAAAGGTACCTAATCACAATAACAGTAAATAAGGTCAAATAATTGAAAAAGCATACCTGTGTCTTGTTGAGCTTCAACACCTCCGATGGTTAATCCAGGGAAGATATAGAGCTACAATTAAGAAACATAGTAAAATCAAAATATTTTATTTTAATCTTACCAATAAAATCTCGACACCTCCTACCAGATACATAGAAGTAGCTACGGTATTGGCAAGGTAAAACAGTAATCCAACAGCTGTACCGAACTCCGGTCCCAGATTCCTAGATATCATAAAGTACGCCCCTCCACTTTCAACAACTCCATTAGTGGCAACAGCAGAGATAGAAATACAAGTGAGGAAAGTCTAAAAAAAGAGTTAAATGAGATCAATCATCATGGAGAACACGACAAAGAAAAAACTTACACAAAGGCAGCAAAGGAAGAGAAGAAGGAAAGTTTGACCAAGACCAGCAATACCGACGACCCAGAACAATCTAATAAACATAGTAACTCCAAGGATATGTTGAATTGTGGGAAGATATACTCCCAACATTACTCCTAAATCAGCCTAAACAAGAGACAGTTTTAAAAAATTAGTATGAATACAACAGAAATACTTTTTTCTTTTGGTTTTCACTCTGAGCTCTTTCATTTGGACCAGGAGTGACGTGTGCTTTTAAGTAACTAGAGAAAAATGGCATAGATGGTTCTTCGAATAAAGCAAGGTTGTGATTTCCTTCTTTTCCATTTCCACCCCATGAAAAGAGTTCTCCTGAAAATTAAAGTTTAGAACAAAACATGAGAATATTATTGTAGTACTGTGACTATTATCTCTTGAAATTGAGCCAGCCGAATGGGGGTCAAGCCGTAACGAAAACCTTGAAGCAACTTTACTGAGAAAACTTCTATTTGAATGAGTATTTGAATGGGTAGGACTTTTACAAACAGGAACAGAAGGAGTTGATGTAGTAGCTTCTTCTTCGAGAAGACTTTTATCATCGTCGCCTCCGACGACTATTGTTATTGAGCCTTTAGCAGGCCCGTTCCCACTGTTGCTCATCAAGAAGCTAAACAAGTCCAAGATATGATATCTGACACGAACGAACATGACACAGAAACAGTACTAATAGTCAGTTTTGAAACATAATACGCCAAATAAACGTTGGATACTCAAAAATAAATAAATAAAATAATGTCTGATAAAATGCATAAAGAGAAAAGGAAAGTGAATCAGATGTATTCCTATGATGACTGTAGTCTTATCACAGGAATGTGTGGGAGGTACCTTATTGCTATCAGTGCCTTTTCAAAGTTTTAAGAAACACAAACAATTTTTCAGCCAAAACTTCAATCTCTCTAACATCTCTTAACTATCCGTTAAAAAAAATGGCGATCTCCACAAGTACTTGACTGAATACTAGCAAGCAATGAGTCATGGATTTAAAGATCGGTTACTTACATCGGTTACTTAAGAGACAAGACAGCTTATTTAAGTCAAAAATTCAATAAAATACCTATAAACAAGAGTAAAATTGTAAGAAAAACAGGAAGTTGTTCAAAAAGCTTGAAATTGAACTTAAAAAATATAATCGTGAAAAAGGACGCGGACATGTCATTCATATAGAACAGATGTAGTCAGACATGTGTACACGAAGAATTGAAGCAGATGGTCATTTGAAAATAGCTAAGGAATAAGGTATCTAATTGAGTACTAATGCTCTAATGGACATTTCCTTTATGGGACAAACAGAGAGGTAGTTCCAGAAGAAAGGTCATACACATCCACAAAGACATAACGCTTCACACAATGGCTCTGTCTTATAAGGCAGTCGAGCAGAAAACTGAGATATTTGTAAACAAAATTTAAATTCAAAAGTCAAAAGGATTTAAAGATGATAAAAAAGTTCAAATTTAATTGAGGTAATTAGGATAATTAAAAAGTTTAAAATACACCGATTATTAGAGTTCATTTCTTTCTGTATGATTAATAGTATTTTGTAATTTCTCACAGCCGCAATTGCGTATTTAATCGAAAAAGGAGATTAAAAAATTAAATTTTCAGAGAAAGTTCATATTCTTTATAAAGATAAGAGATGTTTCATGATTCATTACTATTTCAAACGAGTGGAAAATAGTGTGGAAGAACATGAAGTTATCATTGGAATAGGGCCTTTTAGTAGAACGCTTTAGTAAAATTAATTTGCCAAATTGGAGAAAAAACCAAATTGTGAGAAGAGAGGAAATGATAGTAATTTCCGATGTGTTTTTAGATAAAACACATTAAAAAAAGTTTTCATCAGGAAATATAATCCAAATCAATAGTACACCCATCAAATATCCTTTTTTGGAGGAAGAGTTACTGAAGTGGCTATAAGAAGTAATGAGAGGAAATGTAGTGGAACGAACATTGACATTCAGCCATATCTTTTCTGAGTATAAATTAGATATGGTTGCAGAGCAGAATATTTGATAAAAAAAGAAAACATCATCTATAGCAGAAGTAATAAATCCAAACTGGACATATACTACACGAACGTCTGCAGAAGATTTTTAAGACTAACTAATGAACGAAACTTCTTGAATAAGAGCAAACACATTTGAAGTGGGACATGTACAGCAGGCAAATACCTTAGTGTCTCTCTGTCTGGGTAACTGTGGGAACGAGAACAACAGACTAGTTAGTTGGAGATTATTGCCAACTTTGTAAGCATACTATTGTAGATTAGTCAAAAAATTACTTTCAATGTGTAAGTATTTGAGCAAGATGACGATTTAAGTTCTGATGAACTTTGAGAAACTCATTTCTTCTTATTGGAAAAATGGCTCCCAAAAGAAATAAAGATAGAGGAATTAGAAGAAAAGTTACAAAATACACTGCAGACCACCAGAAAAGGAGGAAAGTTGGAGCAAAAAGATGAACTTGAAACTGAACTGAGGTGATAAGAATAAGGGTAAAAGATGAAATGATGAATCAAAGATTGTGATGGCATTTCAGATGAAATCTAATGCGACAAACATTATAGTTTCGGTTTTGATGTTATGTGAGCCTCTCCACTTCCCTTCTCTTCTTGTTTTCTTTTCTCTCTCCTCTCTCTCTGTCTGTGTTATCTGCCTGCACACTCCTATTCACAGTTATGCTTTTCGTCAGAGTTTTTCTCCTTTCTGATCTCTTTTCTATACATCTGTTCAAACGTTGTCCATATTTGGAAAGTGATTGTATTAAAAATTAGAAACAGAGAGACTTTTGGAGTTGTTATCAATCGTACCATATCAGATTAGTACAAGACTTTTCCTTATTTTAATACAATAGAATAGGAAAAAGTAGAAGAGAGTTTACTAAAACGAGAAAGAGAGAATGTGAGACAAGACAAAGATAGAATGAGAGAAGTAAAGAGATCCTTGTACGCTGACTGAAGAAGTAAAGTAGAATGATAGGAAGCCCAAAGAAAGCTATCGACAGATTAAACTATTAGTTATATTCACCATATAGTTGTATGGTTTAAACATAGCAAAGAGAGAGTCTCTGAATCCTTCACGTTCTCTACTTCTATCCTTTTCTCCTCCTCCTCTCTCCTTATTCTCGTTTGCTCACACTCCTTCAGACTGTTTCTTACAAAATAGAAAGCAAGATAATGTTATGACCATTGTCATTGTATCTCTATTCATAATTCCATATTAGTATATACATGTCATTTTTTCATGTTTAACTTCAGAAAATGGATTTTGAGCAATAAAATGAACGACTTCATGTTCAATCTTACATCAATGAAACAGCATGATATTTGGAAAACAAGGTTGAGCAAAGTTAGATTAAACTTCAAGGATATTATGTGTTTGATGTCCTTGATTTGTCATCTAATATCTCATAATAAGACAATTTAGATCCCATTATGAAACTTTTAAATTTGAAATTTTGAAGAAATGATCATTAAAATTTATGATTTCCTTCAAAAACTCTCTTTCAACATTATTTTTCAACAAAAAAAAGATAAGAAGAGTATGAATCTTCCGGAATTTATCGTTGAGTGTAATTAAAATTTGAGAAAATGGTATATCAAAGAAGCCGCTTACATGATAACTAGACAACAGAGACTATTGAAGTCAAATAGTTTCAGTTTTGAGAAAATGACAAAAAATTTGTGAATTTTCATGTTCTAATCAACTAATTGATCTGATTGTACGATCAAGAATAGTATAAAATAATTAAAAGAAATTGTATGAAAAAGGAAAAATATAACGAAAGTTTCAAAAATTTATATAAATTTAGAAATAATAAATGATTATAGATATGTATTATTACATAACTAATTTTAAAATCAATTTTAGAATTCTTTTCTAAAAATGAATATATAAAGGTAAAAATGGAAAAACATATTATTTTTCTATTTTATTCTTTAGATTACTCTTCAATACATAGATGTATGTATGTATGTATATTGTGTATAAGACAATACAATATGTTCTTTGATAAGATGTAATTTTCATTTTTTCCTTTCTAAAAAGCTTTTACTCTTCTTATATAATTCAATTTTAAAAAAAAAAGGAATATGAAGAAATTATATAAAATATTTTATATTTTTAGTTAATTTTTCTAAAAATTTATGATTTAAATCTAAAAATCATAATCTAGGTTTTTATTGCAAAAAAAAGATGATGAATTAGTTTGAATGAAATAAACTACAAAGAATAATCAAATAATAAAAATTGAACATATTTTAGTTATCTGCATGTGATAAGAATTAATATATTTTTCAGAGAAAAGTTTTAATTTTGATAAGCTTCAGTGCAATAATTAGGGTTTTACAATCCCATACATATCATTATGCCAATTTATGGCACCTTCCTTTTTTTCAAACATCCCTTTCTCTCTCTCTCTTTCTCTCTCTCTCTCTCTCTTTCTCTCTTTCTCTCTCTCTCTCTCTCTCTCTCTCTCTATCTTTCCCTCTTGTCACATTTATTTTCTTTCATCGTTTGAAGCAAGATCATTAATTGAGCGTAAACGATTATTTTAGAAATTAAGCTTTGGGTCACAGTTAGCTCTTCCGAAATAAAAAAAGAATCTCAATCTCAGGAAATGTGATGGCTTTTTATAAGGAGAAACGGCTTACTCTTCAGCATTGTGGCTCAGAATTTCATTTTTTTTGAAAAAGAAATGAAAAAAATATAAATGAATGACTTACTGTCTCCCATACTGGCTGTTGATACATTGCGGTTTCGTTCCTCCAGTCCTATGCCATTGGCTCTGAAATTAAAAAAAAGTTTGCTTGTCATATCATTCAAAATAAATTTCTTTTCAATACATATGTATATATATATATATATATAAATATATTCCAAAACAATATTATTGAACAATATGAAAATCTTTGATTTCTGTCATTTCATCTGCTGTTCAACAAATCATTTTTTAGTATTTGTTTTGATTTTTCTTCAAATTTATTTCCATATCAGCATGTATGACGATGTTTTCGGACATTTTTTCATAAAACAATACAAGAAATGAATCATTAGAAATCAAAAATTATTTTATAATTTTCTTGAACTGTATCGATAGATCTTCATATATGCATTACATGAACTAAATTTGACCTTTCATCGTTTAGAAAAGTTAACAACGCCCTCATCAACTTCTTTATTTATGTTTATATACAAATATATTATAAATATAATTTATATATATATAGAGAGAGAGAAAAGTTTGATTATGCTTTTGATGTGAAACATCAACTCAAGCTTATTCATAAATAATCTTATGATTATATTAACATAATCATGATCGTATGCTTGTATATATCATTCTAACTTAATTCAAAAATAATATTAAAAATTCTTACTGGTTAGATAATGATATAATTGCTTTTTCAAGCATAATAAACTAACATTGAAGTTGCACTTTGTCATTCAAACATCAACATCAGTAAGTTACAAAGTTGTGTGCAGCTTGAATCACATGGAAATATGTCAAATCCACGTGTTTCAATATGCTAAACCATATATAGAATATGATCACATGTTGTGTATGTGATATCATTATGCTTGTAAATTTGAAAAAAGTCTTATCAATAAGGTCGAATACAACAAAACATCTTTTACAAAGCTATAATAACAGCTTCTGTTTCAATTTATAATTTATAATTTAGTGATATTAGTACTCAAAAAAAAAAAGGAAAATTATATAGGATGTAAAGGAATGTTTTAATTTCACACCAAATTATCAACAAAAATTTGCTATAGGTTAAGCATAACTGACAGATAATCATGATCGCCTTTCATCATCAAACTTCTATTTTCTGATTACTATGTATGAGTCATGTATCATATCAATTATAAATATCAGATCATATATGATCATCAGATTCTTTAACTATTTCTAATATTAATTGTTATTTTAGTTAAATTTCTTCTTAAACTTTTCAGATAAATCTTACGCATTCTCCGGTGATACGATGATTTCGGGGGGGGTGACTTTTTCGTCATCCATCACCAGACTCCGCCACCACGACGATTGACGACGTCTGCAACAGAAATGCAATAGCCATGGAAAAATTACCAAATGAGGTCATTTAGATTAGTATTGGATGATTTTAAGAGAAAATAGAGTTATAATATGCATATACATATGTATATACATATAGTTAAAGATTATATGCTATAGGAAGATGGTAAAATTCATATAGTTAGTAGATAGTTGAAGGAAAAAAATCATTTCTTAGTAATTCTTGTTTAATCTTATGCATAATTTAAATTTTTTGATTTTTCCTTCATTTCTTAGTATTTTTGGCATCAATTATCATCCAATCATGATTTCATATCTCTGAGAATTCTATATGATTTCCCAGCCGTTGTTCAAATTGTTTCAATTTTGCGATCAAATTGTGACATTCGAGAGTATAAAAGTTGGAACATTTTTCAAAAATCAAATAATCTTATCATTTCTCTAAATAACTGTAGCTTGTATATTCTTCTTTCTTTATATTTTTCTTTGTCTATTCTAATCATAACGGAAAATACTCCCATTTATCACTTTTTTTATCAAGTAATAGCTACTGATCAAGAGAAATGATGAAAATGATAATTCCATTCTAGTCGTTGATTATTAAATTCTGTTCTGAGATGTTTTCCCTTCCTCTTTCTCTCATTCTCTCTCTCCCTCTCTCTCTCTCTCTCTTGTTCTCTTTTTCCAGTGAAAGTACATGTTTGAAATATTTTAGAAAGAATCAGATATTGAGCAAACTTTTAATATTATGTGTTTGCTTTTTTTGAGTCAACTCTCAAGGTAAGAGCTGTTTTCTTTAAGAATTCTCTCTCATTATTTTTTAATAAATACGAATGAATGAAAGTAAAATTTGTTTAAGAAAAAAACGAAAAAGCTTATTGTGAATATGAAATATGCTTATCTAATAAAATAAATTAAGTAAATTATTCATCCGAATATTAACATTATATCTTTGTTGATTGTAATGTTTACATGTTAATATATGATGAAAAAACTGATTTTTCCGTAAATTTACAATGAGATTATGAAAAAGGACAAAGTTTTCAATGTTTCTTGTTTTTTAATCAGATTATTGATAAGAAATTTGAAAAAAAAAACATTGAAAGTCTGTTTAGCTTATCACATGATATGTTTTCATTTAATTCCCTTTTCTCATTTTTTTAAATTCAAAAATAGTAAAAATACAAAACATAGAAAATCAGTTTGTAACAAAAAAACTCGGAAAAGTTGAAAATAAATGAGAAGGAATATCGAAATCAGGCTTGAAAATGTTTTAATGTTATTTTTGCTGCTCTCATAATCGACAACTTTCTGACAAGTAAAAAGAAAGAAAATAAGTCTTAATTGGAAGTTTTTAAAATATTATTTCAAACTTGAATATGACCTTGGCTGATAATTGATTATTAGTATTTATATAAATAAATTCGAAATTCTATACTGGTTCTAGTGCGCCTGTGGGTTGAAAGGTGGTTGTGGGGGTGGGTTGGTTATAGAGAGAAATACGTTTCAGATGTTACTAGTTGGACAGGGTATAAACGACCGTTTATAAGTTGAGAGAGTAAAGAGAAAGAGATTGATAGTGTGTGTGTGAGAGAGAGAGAAAGAAAGAAGAAGGGGGAGGGGGGTTAATATGGGGTAGGTAATTGAAACAGAAATGAACATACACCTTAGATTTAAATGATGACGTCGGAGAAAAAAGAGAATTATTTTTAAATATTTGATCTCTAAAAATAATAAATTGAATTTATATATTATGCAGGACTAAGTATGAAGTATGAAATATAAATTAAAAATATTAGATGAATTGTTTGGATGATATAAGGGATATGAATATCTGTGTTAGAGCTTTGGATAAGAAATTAGATGCAGAAAGATGATTATGATGATGATGATGAAGAAGAAGAAGATGAAAATGACGGTGATGAGAAAAGGAAATACATAGTTATTACATGTATAGATAATGTTTGATGTCAATGAGATTTAAAGGTAAATCAATTACAAACTGTGTCTCATCATCTTGTGTGTGTGTGTGTGTGATCGAGGGTAAGTTGAAACAACTACATAGAACCCGAGAAAGTGCAGGAGAATGAAGAATAGCACATTCAGACAAAAAAAAAACAGAAAATTGGATTAATAGAGGCTGTAGAAACTGAGTTAGAATGAGCAGAACGGGGTGAGACAGGAGAGTAGAAGGGGGTGGGGGGTATTAGAGCGAAAGTGGAAAGGTTTTGATTTTGCTGCTTGTGGTTGAGCTGAAGCAGCTGATGCAGAAGCTTGGTGTGAAGTTCAAACTGTTACCATTTTGGCTGAAGTTGAGTGTTGTTCTTAGAAAGTGAAACAGTCTGACTATGAATGGCAAAAATTCTAAAAGTATTTGCCAAATGAAAAGAAAAAGGTTTCTTTCATCCTGCTCGGGAGTTGATGAAGATTTTGATCAGGAATTTTTTTAAAATTTGAAATGAATAGGATAGATTGTTGAAGAATAGAGGGAATAATTGGTAATGAAGATGGACTTTAACAGACGAGGAAGAGAAATAGAGAGAGAGAGATAGAGAAGAGGTGGAGAGAAAGAGGTAATATTCACAATTCCTATGGTCATAGAGAGGATATTCAAAAAATATGCAAATGACCATCAGAATAGGTGGCCAAATATGGTGAATATGTTGAAAGAGGGAGAAAGAAACAAAAAAAAAAGAAAAGAGTTGATGAAAGAATCGAATGATTAGGCTTGATGAGGGATGACGATAAAACTGATAAAGTAAAGTTGACATTCATGTTATGACAACAGAATAAGATGAGATGTGGTATATCTGGTAAATGAATGTTGTAGACGATGTGCACATCAGTTTGAACTTGATGACGTCATCAGATCAACATGGTATAGAAAAGGGCAATAGTTATGCTGATGAAGACGAGATGTTGGCTAGTGATGATAATGATGTTGATGATGTCGATGATTATATCATCATATCGATAAGTAAATGGATATGCTGAACGAATCACGGATGGTGGTACTGATGATCCTGGTAGTTGTATTGGTGAAAGGATGAGCGTCTGATTGCCGTGGAAGGAAGAAAGAGAGCGAGAGCGCGAGTAAACTCGAGATAAAGAGAGAGAAAGAAGAAGAGAGAGAGAGAGATAGAGGAAAGGATAAGGTACGCGGAAAAGGATAAGATGTTAATACAATTTAAAGGAATTCCGGGTTGTATTTAAGATTCACAAGAGAATAGAATCAGAAAAATAGAGATAATAGACGAATGAACTGAACGTGTAGGCAGACATCTGAATACCTTGAATTCGTTGTGATGATAATAGCCTAAAGTTGTGATATGTAGAATGTATTCATTGATTGGTTATCCCAATGATTCTGAATTCTCCACGGAAGCAGAAAATTGATATATAATAGTCGAATGACGATAGTGTTGCCACCATATTTGGAGAAAAAGAGAGCAAAGGATGATAATTCAAAGAGAATGAATGAAGAACCTTGTATTAAGATAATCAGTAGGAACGTGAGATACAATAGTATTTGGACTAAATTCATGACAAAGTATTCGGAAATACATCTTATGGACAGAAGATAGATCAAACTTGGCTTGCGTCTGCTGTCTGAACATGACAGGCCCACCTCAGAAGAAGTAAGACAAGAATCACATTTGCCGTTTTAAAAAATCAAACTATTTTTCAAAATATAATTCAAATTCAAATATTATCTAATATAATTAATTATATTAAACTTTTTCAAAGCTAAAAAAACAAATAAAAACCTAATAACTTACCCCATAGCTGGAGGTGAATCGGGTGTCTCAAAGACGACGACTGAAGCCTTTTTCGTTGGTGGGGGAGCTCCACGAACGGCCTGAAGTTAATATAATAAGTAAACAGCCAGTGGTAAAGAAAAGTTTTTTTTAATTAAAAGGCTCATTAATAATTCTTTTTCGGAATCTGTAATTATAACTGTTAATTCTTAAATATTTTGTCAGATTACAGAACTATACTTTGCAGCTTTACGATCATTTTCTCTCTCTCTCTCTCTCTGACTATCTCTCTCTCTCTCTCTCTCTCTCTCTCTCTCTCTTTTTCCAAATCTATACGTATCATAAAAGCAAGTTTGATGTATTACTAAACGTCTAAAGGTATACAAGCAATTCTGGGTGCTAGCATGCAGAACTAGCTATTGTGCAACTCTAGCTTCTGCAGTCACTGTTGTTTTAATGATATTCAAATAATCGTTTCAAAAACAACACAGTTAGTGTTATTTGAAGAATCAACTTTCAAGTATAATATGATTTCATAAACTGATTTTTCTGTTTCTTAGAGAGAAAGAGAGAGAGAGCAAAGCAAGAGAAATTGAAATAATTTGTATAACTACAAATCAAAATGGAAAAAAAAAACATTTTGAAAGAAAAAAATATTTTTTTAAGCTTTCTATCTGAACCCTTGCAAATGATTTTTGTGTTCATTGTTGATATAAAAGCTATGCTATATGTTGTTTCTGCTACAATTATCTTTGAAATTTCAAATAAAAATCTTGTGTTTGATGTGAAAGAGAGAGAGTATAAGCTGAAAATCTCTCACATGTCATATAGACTTTAGTTCACACATTTAACATTTTGATTTCAAACGTTTATAAATGAAATTAAATATATGAATAAAGCTAATTGTTACCAGAAATAGCTTTTGTTGTGTGAAAAAACATAATAAAATAGCATAGTATTAAGATAATAATACTATTGATATACATATAGAATATAAGATTAAAAGATATCCACAAATTATATTTATAATTTGTTTGTTCTATGAACTATAATTAACTATATGGAAGTAAACTTTATAAGATTAGAATTTACTTTAAATGTAAATGTGTAATGAAGAATAGTTATGTACTATAAGATTAAACTATAAATAGAAATAATAATTAAAACCTTATCAAGTGATGATGTCACTATAATCTTTGGAGTTTCGTTATCCATGCTGAACCCAGAAAATACTTCTGTTTAAACAGCACAAAATAAGAAACAAAATCAATCAGCAGTAGAAATGAATGATAGGAATGATGGTAAGAATATCAAGCCAAATTTGAACTTTTTTTTTGTCTTTCTCTTTGATTTAAGAACGTGAAGATGAGATGTGGCTGGAGACGAGAACGTATATGAGAACGTGGTCAAGGGTCAGAAGTGGAAGTGCTTCGCTAACAAGATCACAATCTTTCTTTAAACATAACATTTTGTTATCAACTGACTATCATCCGCCTTTTTTTTCCTTCATGTATGACGAGAAACGGGTTATAGCAATTGAGAAAGAAAACGAGAGAAAGCCTAAATCATCACAAAAGGACGAGAAGTAATGGAAAAAATAATAATATATAACACTATGAAAGAAGAGCTTGATTACGTCTTCTTTTTTTTGGGCATTTTTCAGATTTTTTAAGTCATTGATTGACTATTGTTTTTGGTATTTTTACTACATTTCTCGTTCATATACTTCTTGTTTTTGCTTTAATGTTTCATCGGCTTCTTCGAAGTTTATTGGTCACGAGATCAAAATGTATACCCGTAGCATCACGTAATATTCACGTGAAATGTTGTTAATATGCTAACTATGTAAGCTCATTTCTAATTGATGTAAATGAATAGAACGGCTGTTTATGCTATTTCAATTCGCACTTTGATCGTGCTATTCATGTTCGCTGACACACTTTAATCTTATATCTCTTATACACTGTTCAAAGATAATGTTTTTTCGGTGAACAGTAATACCGTAATCATAAACTATCAAGGAATACTGTAGTATGAGAGATATGCGCATCAATAAACTTGAATTACAATGGTTTGAAGTGACAATTAAGCTGTTTCATTCTAGTATTAACTAGGTATATATAGATTAAAAGAGTCAAAGAGTTGTTGAAGAGTGATTTGAATTGATGATCTGAGCAAAAGTAAAAGATAGAAACAGAAAGAGAGAAAAAGAGAGAGAAAGAACCGTTGAACTCAAATTATTTGAATATCATTCATATGAGAACTACTATATTCAGACAACATGTATATTTGATAGTATGTATCGCACTACTTTATAACTAAAAAGATACAGATGATGACAAAGTTCAACAGAATAGAAACTATGGATACGAGTCGTCGATTTTGCTCTTTCTTTTTCATTTCTATTTTCAGCCTTTTGTTTCAAAAAAAGTGACTTTTTTCTCTGACTTTCTCAACTCTGAAATCATATTGCACTTCTGCATTCTCTTCAAATCGTTTGGTGTTTCTCACTCCTTTTCACTAATTCCACTTCGTGTCGCTTACTCGTTCTGTTTCAGAGCTGACTATGACTTTGCAATTCGCTCTTTGCTGACTTTTAATGCAGTTCTATGAAACTATTCCAAAAGTTTTCTGATTAAATTTGTTACTATATACTATTCATCATAATATATTTAAATATTAAAAGATTAGCATATTTTAAATTAATTCCGAATATAAGATTATCATTACATAGCCACACTAACCTCAACAGAGCTGATACGGCGACCGGAACTGACACGAGGAATTGGAGGCACATTGTCTTCTCCATCAAGTACTCTGTAAATAAATATTTAATAAAAATAATATTAAAAACATATTATTTTCTTTTTTTTAATATTTTTTTGTAATTTGAGTGGAGAAATGAAACCAGGAAAAGTATAAGAGATGCGCTGAATGAAACTGGTGTATATGATTCGGACTTAAAACATATTTACAGCTTTAGCGTTTATCTCTTCCTTTCTTCCATCTATCATTCCTTCAAAAAGTTCGTAAATTATCCTTCATTTTCTTTTTTAAGCCTTTTTTTGCCTTTCCACTCTAATTTTGAATGAGAATGCTTCTGAACCTGGCAATGCCCTCAGGCACAGGACGATCACCGCCTACGGCAGCGACAGCTGCTCCCTCTGCCGTATCCGGCACGCTCTCAGCAACAGTGCGATCATCAGACTCTGGCATCTCTTGACTCAGGTTTGAGACACTAGAATATAATAAAGTTAATATTCGAAAAATTATAAAAGAAAAGAATAAAAAATATAAAAGAAGAATAGATGAAAAGAAAGCAAAATGAACACAAGATCAAAATGTTTTGATTATGAAGGGAACAGGCGAAAAAAAAATTTTTTTTTGAAGTAGAAGAAGACAACAACCTCAAAGGCATCTCTCGTATGTGTCTTCATCACATATATTTGCTTTTCTCTTATATAAAAATATATAAATACATCATTACGTGTTGACTGATATAAACAAGAAACTGAATGACTTAATCAAATAGCTTTAGCATATTTCTTGTTGTTAAATAAAAAATTTATTTTATCACGTTTTCTAATTGCACGTGAAATGCGTGAGCACGTGGAATAACTCTATATGAATTCTCATATATGGTGCAGCTCATGAGCGTCATAGAGAGTCATTTACATAGCGGAGATTGCTTTGAACGGTTGGTCATTTTCAAAAGAACTAAAGGAAGAAGCCAGAAAATGGGATGATGAAAGAGAGTTAGGAAAAGCTTAAGGTAGTGGTCGAGATTTAGAGAGAGTAGTCAAGATGACAGGAACAGAGAAAAGGAAGTAGCATAAAGTTTGAAAAACACAAATAAATGAGAAATGCTTATAGGAAAAATGGCTTCATAAGGGTAAATCTAGTTAAATTACATTAGCCTTTGTGGATTATACAGTTTTATAATATAATTTATATGAAGAAAATTATATTTTAATATGATTTGTAGGAAAATAAAAATATTGAAAAAAAAAAGAAAAATTATCTTAACAATGAAAAATTATTAAATTACCAAGTTATAGTATATATATATATATATACATATTATATGTATATCTATTTGGTATAACTATATATTAAGTTTTTAACTATATTATTATATTATAATAAAAATTTGAGAATTGGAAATACATCTATGATGTATCAACGCTTATAGGTTGCAGACGTGTAAACATGTAGGTTCTATAGATTCTGCATAATGTGGTATGTCTGGTTAAGATATAAAGAACATAATAATTAAAAAACAACTATATGTTATACTATATTACTATATGTATATAATATATAAATTAAACAGATTTGATAACATATAGTTTACAACTTTAGAAAACATATGAAATAAATGATTTTCAATTAAGAGAAATTAAGTCAATACTAAGCTACAACCTATTCTGGCACAACAACAACAACATTTGGTTTCAGACAGTATAGATGGAGGGAAAGAAAGAGTAAAGGATACGGGAGAGGATGGTGCTGACTGAAGTCATTTCGACTCAGAGTATGAGAATTGAAACAGTGAGGTGTTTGAAACTGGCGTTGTGATTGAGATGATTATGTAGAAATACAAATTTATACAGGAGATTAGCAACTAGCTAATAATATGCAGAAATTCGAGAAATATTTTCACTATTTCAAATGGATTATCAAACTGCATTTAAAAGGGGAACAAAACGAGAGAAAGAGAGAGGGAAGAGAGAAAGAGAAAGAGAGAGGGAGATAGAAAGAGAAAGAGAGAAATTATATGTATTCACATATGGAGCAGGAAAGGCAACATATAATATAGTCAATATTTTCAAGTTAAACTCTGAAAAAACTCAAAGAAATTCGGCTGTTCCGGATGGAAAAATTATCAGAATATCAGGTGAAATTGAAAGAATCATGAATTATGTAGTTGAAACAAGCATATCTAGAAGTTTTTTTAAAAGAAGAAATATTTTGAAAACATATAGAAGGAAGAGAGGAAGAATGATGTTTGAGAATAAAATAGAAAAATGTTCTAAAGAACAGCTTAGGTTATTGTGTTAGAATTAAACTAATTTGAGTAATTTCCATAAATTATTTAAGAACATTCAAATTGAAAATTGAAAGTAAAATGAATTGAGGTGATAGTAAAGTTATATTGAGTGTGAATGAGTGTGAGAGAGTGAGAAATTGAAAAAAAAAATTAGCTTGCAAATGAATATTTCTTCGTTCAAAAATTAAAAAAAATAACTGAATAAGAGTATTATAATGAAGCGTTTTTTGTTTCTTCATTTGTATCTCCTGATGTAAATCTAGATATTTAAAGAGAGAGAGAGAGAGAGAGAGAAAGAGCAAGAGAGAGAGAGAGAGAGAGAAAGAGCAAGAGAGAGAGAGAGAGAGAGAAAGAGCAAGAGAGAGAGAGAGAGAGAGAAAGAGCAAGAGAGAGAGAGAGGCATGCTCTAATTTCGAAAAATCTGTGCTTAGAGATAGACGAAAGTCGAGAGGTAAAAAAAATGTAGGAAAATGAGAAAACAAGCTGTTCAAGAGGAAACATTTTCCTTTTTTATTTTGTCTAGAATATCAAACAAATGATATTTTTCTTTGAATAGACGATATAAATAAAAAAATCATTAAGATTGAATTATAATATATATTATATATAGTATATTATATGTTTTAGTTATTATAATTAGTGATAAATCTTTAAAAATTGAAATGATGAGCATGAAGAGTATCAAAGTTCAGCCCAATCTCGAAATACAATTTTTTAAGTTTTTCTTTCAAAAAAGGGAAAAGTGAATAGAGAGAGAGAGAGTAAATGAGTACTAGTAAGGAAAAAAGCACAGAAATGATAACTATTTTCAGTGTTTTCTGTTCAGTTTGTGTTGAAAGATGTAGATGGTTTTCAATTATTTTCACATAAAAACCACAGAAAATAACCATTATATATTGCTATAAAAGAGAATTTAATTACAAAAATATATAATAGATAGCCATAGATTTTATAATGTTGTTTGAAAAATAAGAAGAAAAAAAATGAGAAGAGATTTGGTTGGGTTGGATGGAATACGACGAGCTCAATCAGTGCTAGCCTGACTGACTGGATAGCATGGAATTTTAGGCTGAGACCAAACTGGCCTTGAAGCACATGCTCTTACAGGTTGGATGTTCTGTCGCTTCCTCTTACATCGATAATGCTGTTCTGGTAGTTGTGGAACTGATGTGTACAGACAGATTATATGAATGATGTAAGATGATGGTATAGTATACTTTGAGAATACTATATTAGAGTTTGAATGCTCTTGATGGCTAGAAGTAGAACAGAGAAGAGATAGAGATAAAGAGGTAAGTTTTGTATAAAAAGAGAGAAGAATTATAAAAGTTAAAAAGTTGTGAAGAGTTCGTTTTGGACTGGTAACTGAGGAGTAGTAGCCAGCACAGCGAATGATCACTTGTGATGACAACTGAAGTTGAAAATCCTTTATATAGGGAAGACTTCGTATGTAAATTTTGTGTAAATTTCAGCAAAAGATCATTCAATGAAACTGGAAAGAGTAACACTCTTTTGTCTTTTTCCATCGTTTCTCTTATAATGATTATGAGATATTTGTACTATTTCTCTTTTAACATTCTCTGTACTCTTATTGCTTATCATATTGTATATGTTTCGAAAAGAGAAAAAATTGTTCGATGAAATAGGGGAAACAAGTATCAATCGAGTGAGAGCAGAGAATATCAGATGAACGAGAAGTGCGATAGAAGTGAGGAGAGAAGTAACATAGTTATACATAGAAATCATATCTTGACCAGTTAATATTTAAAAAATTATTTTCTATATAGTATATAGTTAGTTATAAGAAATAAATAACACTATCTAAACAATAATGAATGATATAGCCTCAGGCTATTTTGAGAAGATCTAATAGGAAGATGTCATAGGAACAAGACAAATCATCAGAATCTGAGAGAAGATGAGTAAGAAGAGAGGGGGGGAGAGGTTGAGTGATGATGGTGATGATGAAGATATTGAGTAACTTCAATCAGAGAAGAAACGAAGAAGCTTATTTTTAAGAATATGAAGTATATAAGAATAAGGACAAAAGGATGAAAAGAGCCAACAAAAAATCTTTTTTGAAAGCAAATGAGAGTACGAAGAAGCAGTAGTAGATGAAGAAGAGAAAGACAGATTGTGAGAAAAGCATAGAAGGATTGCGAACATACTCGAAAGAAAGAGAGAGAGAGAGAAAGAAGATGAATGAAAACATGGATAGGACGAAGAGCTATTTATGTTTTCTGATATATGAAAGCCATTAAAGTAATTGATATTCATACTCACTTATAACTTCAGAAGTCTGTACAACAAGTGTTTAATGCTTCATCTCTTATACAGCCTACGACGACAAAGCCATCTTCATCTTAGATCAGAGTATGGCAATGAAGAAAGCAGGAGAGAGAGAGAGCGATACAGCTTAACATTAAAGGATAAAATTGAAAAAAAAGAAAAGATAAAAAGATTATAAGAGATCTCATAGTTAAGATAGAACACACACATCAGCTATTTTCAGGTCATCCTATATTACAGGAGGAAACATTTTTTTGTTCTCAAAAGTTTGTTGTGATTGAAAAAAAAAGACCAAAAGAAAGAAAAATGTTAGTGTAAGTGCTGTTTTTATCAGAAAAACAAATAAACAAGATGATGAAGACGAAGAAGAAAAAAGGATCAGTCAGAATCAGTTTATGAAAGCTCAGATGATCATCTGGATACCATCTGGAAATGAAAAACATTTTTTTTTACTCATCATCATCATTATCATCATGGTCATCGTCGTCGTCCTCTTCGTCATTGTGATCATCCTTCTGGAGCACAATTAATTTATTTTGGAGTAAAGATAAATAAGAAATATAGTAGATACATATAGTTAAATCTTAATTATAATTATATAGAAAAAGAGTTTATCTTATATTTTTTAAAATGATTATAGATAGTTCTTCAAAATAAGATTTTTGAAATAAAATACTCAAATTTATCGTTTTATAAATATATTTTTTCTTGAAATGAATTGAAAATAAACAAAAAATAATTGAATATCTTATAAGATATGATGGAAAAGGTTGGAAAAAGTTTGTTAAAAATCCAGCCTGATTGAATGAAATAAAGAAGTTTTAACGCCATAAAGCTTAAATCTATTTTAAGGAACATGTACTTTTATAAAAGAAATGTAAATGATTGTTTAGAAAACTTTTCAAAAGATCTAAACGGTGAGGAAGAAGAATGAGGAGTAATGTACTAATTTCTTATCTTAAACATCCAAATAATCACATTCTTCATATCAGTTTATTTATTTGAATTCAATGAATGAACAATACAAAATCTTTTAAACATTTTGTGTCAACAAATGATTTTCTCTCTATTTCTCTTTATATTTTTCAGTTATTTTTGTAATTATTGACATATTAACATTAGAAAGATAGAATTCTTTTATCAAATATATTATATAGTTAGATATATAAATTTATTTTCATCATTATACAAATATCATTAAAGATTCGTTTTCTTCTTTTCTCTTTACTTATAAAATCTATTAAATCATCAACTTTTGTTTTCTTTTAATTTGAAAAACACATTTTATTAAAGAAATTAATTGCATTATCATATCTTTATAAGTTTTTTAAAAGTTTATTTCCTATATGTTATCACTATGTTATTCATCATCAATACATATACTATCTATCAAATTTATTTTCTTTTTTTCTTTTTTTTTTTGAATTTCCGACAGAAAAGTTTCAAATAGTAACAACTTGACAAGCTTACAACTAAGAAATAAAATTATTTTTTATTAACTAGTTCATATGAAATAAAGAAAAAAAATGACAAAATCTGTTTTAAAATTATATTAAAATAATAAAAATAAAAATATATTTATGATAAATATTTAAAGAATTTCCGAAATCTCTCAGATGACACAATGGGGATCTTTCGGCGTGAGATCTTCTGAATCATCCAGAAGCCAATATGTTGTTACTGGACCTTTTCCCTTTAATGGAAATCATTATGTATATATATATGTATGTATATTTGCTCAAATATCTCATCAAACATCCAATTTAATCATTAAAACCTTATTTCAAATTTTTAAAAAGACTATGAGCATATCCTTGAATATGCTTTATACTATGCTCGAAAAATTTTATACAAACATTACCTTTAATATGACAGTTCCTCTTTCTTCTATTCGAAATTCCGGAAAATCGTTTCTTATCGTTTCACTAGCCATTTCTGACACCTAAAACATTTTAATTGTAAACATAAGCTTGTTGTTTTAGCTCATGCTTTTCTTTTTATTGAGGAACTTATTGATAACGAACCTGAATTTTTTCTGGTAGACCACTACCGGCCATACGACAAGCCATATTTACGCTTTCTCCAAAGACACAAAACCTTTATTGATAAATAATTACAAACACAATAAAATTGATAACAATGAGATAAGTTTAAGAAGAGTTTCTTCACCACCCACTGTTTCTCTTATCTCATTTCCTTGTCTACTCAGTTTTGTTTTTCAAAAATCTCATATAATGATAATTTCTTTTTTTATTACTCACTTTGTTTATTATTTTGTTTTTTAGAGGAGAATTAAAAATTTCTTTCAACTTTTTGAGATTCAGAAACACGAGCCGTCATCATTACTCGCATTCTCTCTCTTTTTCTCTCTCTCTCTCTCTCTCTCTATCTATCTATCTATCTTTCTCTCTATCTTTCTCTCTCTTTCTTTCTCTGTAATATCTATATATAGAAAGAATTAATTTTCGAAAATTAATTCTTCAAAATTCAATAAAATATTCAAAATCTTTGTAAGTTCATAGTACAAACTGTAAATAAACTAATGTATTAAACGATTAATCGTATTATAATCGAATAAAACATGCTCAATACATTTTCTATTCAAAGATCTCATCAAATATTCGAATTTTCCAGAACGTATTTTAAAAATTTTATAATTTTTTCTCTTATTAATACTTTTTATTTTATATAATAGAGATGGAAACATGTTTAGGCTTATCAACTCGTACCTTGGAGCTGTTATTCCTAATATGCCAGCAGCTACTGCTCCACAGCTGATGCCAATTTTTATACGAAGCTTATGGTCAGGACGATGAACGACAACTAATGTTTTCATAAACTAGAATTTAAATAAGTCGTCTTATTACTTAAATTATTTGATAATGTACAAGATATGAAACATACTTCTTTTAGTTTTAATGCTATTCGACATACTTCAGCTAAATGCTTATTCTCCGCAATTTCTGGTATACCACTCACCAATAGGTAAGCATCTCCTACGTTTTCAACCTATTTTTATAAATTTATCTTTAAAATTTCTAATTTATTAACCTTAAATGCTCTAAATTTAGTAATAATTTGATCAAATGATGAATATAGTTGCTGAAGAATTTCTAATACCTGAAAATAGTATATATTAACTATAACCAGTATATGAGATTATGGCTAAAGTACATGAACTGGTATACATGATTCACATAGTTCCGTAAATTGACACACATCGATCATAAGTATTGAAACGGATGGATGAAGCTTAGGTCTAGGCTGTTTGCCATCTCGTAATACTTCAGCAATTTCTCTGCAAGATTCCCTTATTCAACCTTTTAAATTTCTTTTTCAATTTTTTTCGAAATGTATACCGAAGTTGCAATTGAAAGTTATAACTTTGATTTATATTATTACCTCGGCATTATTTGATGTAATATTTGCTGAGTTCGAAGCTGTTCTTCTTCGATTTTTGATGTTCGCTCAGCAACAATCTGCTCCAGATTGTCTGAATATTCATCTACCATTTTGATTAATTGATCAATCAATGTTCCTCCACTGCAAATGACGAAGAAAAGAGTTTTTTCCACAAATTAATCATCAAATTTTTTATTTTTTTCCATCTGATTTATCAAAAAAACTGACTGTTTTCCGAATTCACGAGCTACAGCATCAATGATCTTGAACAATGCCGGACGAGCTGATGTACGTTGTAGCCAGCACTATGGATAAATCAAATAGAGAGAGAGAGTGAGAAAGAAATATAGAGAGAAGATTGTAGGAAAAGAGAGAGAGAGAGAGAAAGTGGAATGAAAACATACCTGTTGCATAATTGAAATAACACGTAACGTGAAATCATTGGTTTTATCAGGTAAAGCAGGATAAATGGGATTTGATGAACAAATTTGATTAATTATTTCTAATAAGAAATCATAATAATCTATTCCTAAAATTAATAGTTATACCTTCATTACAAAGAAAACGTTCTTGAAAAGGTCTTTGATAAAATAAAATTTGATAGATAAGCATTCCAATCTGATATATATCTCCCGTAACTGTTGGCTCCAAAGCAAATTGATCTTTTGTATCTTTCAATAATTCCAAATATTCTGGAGGATATTGTAGAAAATCTAAAATATAACTTGCATCATCAGCATTTTTTTCAAAACAAAATTGGCTATAAGAGCCATCTAAAGCTAGAAAATGAATGTTAGAAATGTTTACTTCTGGGCATTGATTCCAGATCTTTGAACCCTTTAGAAATAATTTCTTTGTGTTCCATCTGAAATTTAAGAACGATGAAGAAAAATTGAAATGAAAATGGCTTCTATTCGAACCTTAGTACGAAGAATCTGTGTCATTCCAAAATCCGTCAATTTAACTACCCAATAGCTATCTACAACACAGTTTGTTAAGAATAATGCTCCATGAACTTTGATAGAACTCTGATGTATATATTGAACTCCCTAAATAATTTATTCAAGGAAAATTTTAAAAGTTTGAATTATAAAAAAATTTTGGACGAATTGTCTAGCAGCTTTTCCGAATGAATAGTTGAGCGATTAAAATATATTATTGTAAATATTTAATTACATTTAGAATATGCTTGACAAAGGTCGACTGAAAATTTCGACCAAGCCGTCGTTCACTGCCAAACAGTATATCATCTAAACTGCCGCGTACACAATATGACCATAATGCTATTAATTCAGATTGCTGATTGAATGCTAACCCAGCAAATGAATTAACATTAGCATGATGTATATATTTTAACTAAAATTGATATATTTTTGAATATATATATATCTATATGTTATATATTACCTGATTCAATTTTTCCATTTCTTCACGAGAAAACGTTAGCGAACGTTTTTGTATATAAGCATGTGTATACATCTAGGATGATATACATAAGTAACAACTTACTTAATATAATAAATAATTAAAAATCAATAATTAATAATATACGTAATAGTACATGTGAGAGTACACGTGAGAGTACACGTGAGAGTACACGTGAGATTACACGTGAGAGTACACGTGAGAGTACACGTGAGAGTACACGTGATCGAAAAAAGACGTGAGAATGTATGTTGTATGTCATTATTTCAATTTGAATGGATACGCTGCATGGTTGTTATACATAGCTTCAGATATTTTTTTATAATTCGATGTTGGATGAGAGCTCGATAAATATTTCACAGTGATACTTATATTTCTTTTTCTCTTTACTTACTTTACTTCCTTCCAGATAAGCAAATTTTCGATTATTGAAATCAGGTTCGGATGTAGTTGATATCTTTTGGCTACTAGCTGTACTGATACGTCGAAATCCTGGATGCTAAAATAATATAATAAATATAATTAAAATAAATAATAATCAATTAGTTGTAATTATATTAATATTATATTTCTTTTTTGTTCACAAAAACACTTACATCACTTTCATTCTGTTGAAATGTTAGTTGATCATGATCTATACGCCATGGCATTCGCATCATTTCTTTATCTTTTCTAAAATAATAAAAAATATAAATAAATTGATATTATATAAATATATTTATATAAACTAATAATATGTAAACTTACTTATGAAAATGAAATATTATAGCTAATGGTACAGTTAAGATAATAGAAATAAAAAGAAAAATTAAAAATATTTTTGGTTCACTACATAGTGAGCCATCAAAATCACAGACGGGAATTGCGGGTGGTGCTTGATAGATGGTATCCATAGAATATTCTGTGTCAAATAACTTCTATAATAATCATTATTTGTATTAATTTGACATAGTTAAGATTCAGTTTATCATGTTCTTACATGCCATGTGCAAAAATCTTCAGAACAATTGTTGGGCACTGGTTTAAGTAAAGCTGCTGGAACAACTGTATTATTCAAATATCCGTAGATAGTGAGAAATGGTTGACGACCTCCTTGAGGAGATATGAATATTGGTCCAGAAAATCCTATAAAATTTACAATTTAATTCAGATAAAATGACATAAAATATGTTCTGATGATGTTTGGAATTAAGCACTTAGAACTTGAAAATATTGAAATATCATGCGAATGTCCTTAGGGCAAATGCATAAAAGTGATAAATAATTGTATTTCTTCAAACTTTAGACGATTAGATTATGACTTACCATGATCAGTATGTTGAACAATCTGCTTCCAAATTGATTCCAATGATTTATCTGTTCCATTAACATGACTAGCTATGGATAAAGCATCGCAATTTAGTAAATTTGCTTTCAAACGATCATGAGCCTAAAGAAGAAAAAATTAAAACTTTTTTTTGTATCAATGCTTTAACTTACTTTTGAACTTAAGTTGTTTTTTGCAGCCCATTTTGATATATGACCAGCATTGTGATGATTTGAACGAATCTAAATAATATGAAATAACTAATAAGATTATTATAAAATATATTATAAATGAATGAAAGAATAATTTTCTCTTTTTGATCTTAAAAGGGTTTCTCGGAATTAGAATGATATCATTTCCAAAAACAAAGGTAATTCAACTTCTTGTTATTACATCTCATAATAAGCGTATTCTTACAATTATTTGTATATTTTCAGTTTATTTTCTTATTAATTATTATAAAATATATAAATTAATTTATATTCTGTTGTTGTTGATGATGCTGTTTTTATTTTTTTTTTCAAATATTTAAAAAGTCAAAGATAAATTATATGAATAATTTCATCGTCAATAACATATTTTTTTCTTCATAAAATATAAATAGTAAATGAAACTTATATGATATAGTTAATATAAATATTTAGATATATAAACTTACAAAAAATATATATGGATAGAGTATATTACGCTTTTTACTTCGAGCTATATCTGATGTATGTGAACGTACTTTTTCAAAATCTTCTGGTGTCATTCTATAAACAAATTATAATTAAAATATTTAACTATATAATATAATTAACTTATTTAGATCTATATGTAGTATTATAAACTCATTTGGTCGATTATATTCAAGAATATTTGGAATTATAACTTCTGTAAGCTCATCCAATGAGCATACAGCTATCAAAACTATAAGAAATATCAGATGAATCATGATTATCTATTGGAATTCAAAGCTTTAACTAGTTACAAGTACCTCTACTTTTCTCTGAAATACGTTCAAACCAATGATATTCTCCAATTTCAATGGTAATAGTAACATTGATAGAATCATCTTTAGTTGTAAATACGGATTTAATTTCCATAGCATTAATAGTATTTGGTTTATCATATAGTATAGATACCTTAAATATATAATTTATTATATAAATTTCTTTAAATTAACTATAACATACCCTATTCCATGATAACTCACGACATAAAGCTATTAAAGCTTTAGCAAAGCCAGGTATTGTATCCGGTTGCAATGATATAGTTGTCTGTTCTCGTGATCCAACTATTCGACTACTAGTTGAGATATATATCTTATTCCAACGGAAAGCCAATTGAGAGATTGTTCCTGATTCTATATTTTTAAAAATAATTTTATAATTATTTCATTAATTATAATAACCTTCATCACAGAAAGCTCCTGTAAATATATCAGCTCCTAAGTTATAATGTAGTTGAGCAGCACTTTCAAGACCATTAAAATGATCACAAGCTTCCAATGAAATAAGCCTTAAGTTTTAAATTTTTTAGAAAAATTTAAATAAAAAATGAAATACTCTATAGATGATGTATCAACACATTTCTTTAAAATTTCACGTTCTTCTTCACCAAATGATACAAGATGTCCAACGCGTAATTTGTCTCCATTAATTACAATGATAATAACAGTAAAATATAGAAAATATGTTGAATTCATAATGAAAAATCATAAAAAATCTGAAAAATGAACACAAAACTTCACATTTTTATATTAATTCATAATAATTAATTCAAAGAATATAAGAGCTTTGTAGGGACTTGCAACTAAGTTAGAACAAGCTTCACCTACAACCTGTGTCTCACTCTTGTTGCTCAAGATTTGAAGTAAATGTGTAATTCGACCACACAAAGTGAAAATTAAAAGAAAAATTAGAAATGTTCTATTTGGTAGTTTGAAATTGAAGTGAGAACTGATAATGAACAAGTTACAACTTAGAGCTTTAAAGATGTTTTTAACAAGATTTCTATCAATTGAATATAATAATTTTAAAATAAAAAAAAAATATATGTTCTAGTCTAAACAGATTATTAACTATTTCATGAATAGTAAAGGAAAAAAAAGGAAATAGAGAACATTCTTCTTCGATGAGTTTAGAAGATATAAAAATGACGAAATAGCATGTAATGGGCTTTTGAATATTTCATTTTGACTTTGAGAATATCTATCCATCTTTGCCATATTTTCTATCATTCACGAAATCAAGTAATATTGAGAAATAACAAATATTCTAGTTTTAACTATTACATATATGCATAAATATATAAAATAATATATATAAAAAATATTTTTTTTTCATCAAAATAAGGTTTTTGTCAAGTTTCACTCTCTTTCTTCTAAATCTTCAAATCTATTTTATGTAATATGTTTATAATAAAATAGGTTTTTATAATATTTATTATATAATTATTCTATTTCTTTAAATAATTCTAATTAAGCTATTTAACCTCATCCAAACCTAATTACATATACATTCTATGTTGCAACTGATCACGAAAAGACTGCAACTTATGCTCTTAAACATAATTTTATTTTATTATAAATAATATAAATGATGGTATCATTTATAATGAGAATCAAATGAATACATCATCATATGAATCTCTTATAAATCTAAATTACCTTCAAATGACACGAGAGATTGTGTATGTATGAGAGTAACGAAGAGGAAGTAATGTTCGCAGATTTACATATCGTCAACGCTTTGAATACATCAAGATCATGATGCACTTTCATTTTTCTAAAATTTAAAACTTTAAATTTATTTTATTTTTAAAATATTATTTTAATTTATAAATAAATATAATTATATATATATACATTAATTAAAATAATTTATATTGTTTTTATATTTATAAAATAAAATGTCCTTATACATAAATATATTAAATATTATAATTCATAAATTATATATTATATTTCAGATTTTATGAAAATATGATGATGTTGATAAAATGATCACTATCTTCAGATTATAATATTATTCTATTAAAATTTATTAATTTTTTAAATACATATTTCTTTAAAATAATATTAAAACATAGATATAACTTTTTATTTATTTTTTATATAATTAAAATATTATTATTACATATAGTAATTGATATTTTTAATTAAAATATATTAATTGATAAAGAAAATGATAAAATATTTGATTGAAATGACGAAAATGAATATATTTTCCAAAATAAATAAACAATTTTAATTATAAATTAATAGAAGATAAGTGAATTTTGAATAACAATAAACATAAAAAATTTAAAAAAAAGAAGTTTGTAGTTGAATTTTTTGTCTGACTTCTTGTTGCTTAGGCACTTCAGATGCTTCAGATGCTGAATAAGTTTTTCCTTTCAATAATTCATTTTCTTATTTATATTAAAATATAATTATATATTATTCGTATAAATCAAATTATTGTATTTCTCTAACACTTGAATCTGAAAAAGAAACTTTTTTTTATGGAAATATCTTAATTGAAATAAATATTTATAATTAAAATAATTTATAATTACCTGGTAAATTAGTTAAAAAGAAATGTTTACATCCAATTAATCGAAGAGCTGATAAACGAATTGGTTTAATTATAATTACAAATATAATATTACTACATGCTGAATGCAAATGTGTAAGTATTCGAAGTATTCCCATTAAATCTAATAAAATAAGTTTTAAATTAAGTTTGAAACTTAAGTTTTTAAAACTTAAAAACAATAATTACCTGAACGTATACTAATATTATAATATATTATATTATTAATAATTAATGATAATATCATTGAAAATCCAAAAGGTAAACATACCTTCAAAAAAAAGTTTAAATGAGTTTTAAAACTTGAAAAATTAAAAAGAAAACTTACAATAACTGAAAAAACTCTGACAAAATTTAATTTTAAACGTTTAAGAGTTACAGATGATGAAGCATCTGAACGAAGTAGAAATATTGTATGAATTAATATAATTATAGGAATTATAATTATACTAATAAATACTAAACTATATGATAAAGAACCATTATACATATATTTTTGACCATACATACTTCCATTTATCTTTAAAAAAATTAAAGAAAATTCAAATATTTCATAAAAATATTTTTTTTAATATTTTCATAACAAAAGTTATTATTTTTATTTTTATTATCTCATTAACTTCATTATAAAAATAAATAAATAAATATATTATTAAACTTCAAAAAAAAAAAATTTTTTTTAAGTTTTGACGTAAAAATAAATATATTTTTGATTTTATGATATTATTATTATAATTACTTACCATTTCACGACTATTTGTTGTTCTTATAATATATATTGGTATAACAGAAAATCCAGAAATATAAATTAATATAATTATAATTAATAAATGTTTCTTTTTAAATTTATATTTTGAACATGATGGTAATAATATATTATACATAAATAAAATTAATGTAAGATAAGATCCATTTTGTATTGTAAATGAAAACATTTGAAAAAACTAAAATAAAATTATAAATAAAAATAATATTTTAACTATTTACAGTAATTTTTTTTAAATTATTTATGTTTAAAGTTAAGCTTTCTCTCTCTCTCTCAACCAAGCTTTCTCTCTCCCCTCCTCTTTTCCCTTCAATTTAGCCACAAAATTGATGATTCTTACAAAATAAAAAGATTAAAATAGGAAGATATGATATAGAAATAATAATAATTTAAACTTTATTATTATTATTAAATATTCTTCAAGTTTTTATTAAATTTTGTTAATAATGAAAGGAAATAAAGATAAAAAGAGGACACTTTATCTGAAAACATCGGAAACCAAATGTTGTGGAGCAACGGTATATTTTAATATTTTTATTTAAAATATTTTATAGATTATTATATATATATATAATAATAATAATTATTTAATTTACCATATTTAATTGATATGGTATATCAAGTAAACTTATGACACCAAGATAATAATGCTCATTCTCAAGAAATATTTGATTCAACAAAAAACAATAAACAATCAGAGTTATTGTATTTGAAATCTAAATAAAATAATTTAAATTTGATGTGAAAATATAAAATTTAAAAAAGAAAATTTCAAATATACTAACCTCAACATTCAATAAAGTTCTTGTAAATGTACGAAGATCATATGATGATGAATATATTGTAGAACAAATAGAAAAAATATTTAAAACAGTTCCAATTATTCCAAATAATAGAAAACAATTCCATTCAGTTCGATATTCATTATATATTATTTCATCTTGTTCATAACAAAACATAATGTAAATATGATTGAAGAAACTTCATAAGCAAAAGAATACCAATATTTCAATTTTAAACTAAAAAAAATAAAAATATATATTGATCTTTAATATAAATTAATTATAAATAAGTTTATATATTTAAAAATATAATAAATAACTAAGAAAATATTGATTTTAGTAATTATAATTAACAGAAAATAAATATTTACTATACTATACTATATAGATTTAAAGATTTTATCACACTAAATGATATTTTTTTTCTCTTTTTAACTATTTTTACTGATTAACAATGCCTTTTCATCAATGATTTTGAAGAAAAAGATTTCTTTTTACTTCATTAAATCAAGTTGATAAGAAGATATATGAATACGTGTACGTACATATTATACATACTTGGTCAGTTATTCATTTGAGTTGAATCAAGAAAAGCTTTTGAGCAAGAGCGCTGATGATTTCAATATGAAATTGATCTGATTCAAGAATTCAATTGAATTGTTGACCAAATATTATAATATTAAATATATATATATATATATATACATATGTATATAATAAATGGGCGGATACCTGTATTCATCCAGATTTCAATTACTAATTCCGCCTCTCCCCACCTCTTATGGTCTTAGAGATAAATGATTTTTGTTATAAAAATTATTAATTGGGCACAATATAATTATAAAATTAAATTTTCTTGTTTTCAAAATTCAAAAAGGATCCATATTAATTTAGAATTATAAAGTTATAACTTTGATTTGATGAAGAAATAGAGATTTGAATAAAAATAAAATAATAAAAACAATTTTATGGTATAATTTATATATTTAATACTATATAGTTATAATATAATAATTAATAATATAGTCAAAAACATACAAAATGCATATACATACTACTATACATACATACATATCAGTCAATCATCTACCATCTTCAACTATCTCTCTCTCTCTCTCTCTCTCTATACATATCTCATTCTCTTCTTCTTCTTCTTCTACTAAGATCAGTTAAAATCTTTATTTTCACAGATTTTCTTCAAACTACTACAAACTACTTTCTTTCTTAATCTTCAAAAATATTCACTTAAAATGACACTTAATATACATGATTATACTATATTTGAAGAATTTTATATATTTTGGTTAATATCAACATTAGGTGGAATAATTGGATTCTTTTTTAATATTTTTACAATTATTTCTACATTAAAAGCACGTACAAGAGATATGGCTATGTTTTATAAAGCATTAGTTCATACAGAAGTCAATATCTATATTTGTAAAAAATTAAAATTTAAAATAAATATTACAGATTTCATTAACTATAACACATATTACATATACTATACTTATAAATCAAATATTTCAAAATAATATAACATATTTTATGGGTTTTTTTACTTTATTATGTAATATTAAAGTAAATTATCAATATGTAATATCTTCATTTATCTTATTTTACTTTTAAATTTTATTTTTTTTATCAGATTTTTCAACGAATTATATATTATCAAAGTTTATCAGCATATCTTATATTTGCATTAGAATTATATAATCATATAATTCCTCCAACTTCAATATTATATATGGAAAAACGTGGTAAAATCAATGTTTATATTATCATTTATGTTTCTGCAGCTATTCTTAGTTCATATCAAATATATCTTGGTATAGAAAATATGGAAAATGTAAACTTTAACTTTGTTACAACTTAAAGCTTAAAACTTATTCATTTTAGCATGAAGGAAGTGAATTTGGATTTTATAAAAAAAGTTTTAATAATCAAGTTTTATATGTTATTAGTATTTTTATAATGTTAATTACATTAATAGCATTCCTTCATTTACTATATCATCTTAAGAAAGGTCCAACTCTTAGTCAAAAAACAAGAAGATTACGAATATTATTTCTAAAATCTTCATTAATAATGGTTTCTTTTAATTTTATTTGATTTTCAAAAAAAAATTATATTTTAGATGGCTATTCCCTTAATTAATTCAGTTTTATTAACTTGCTCTGTTACTATATTCATACCCGAAAATCAAAATGGTTACTTTTGAATCTTCTTTCAATTTTTATTTTAAAAAATTGAAATTTCAGGTTTACGTACAGCATTATCAGCATGTTCACACCTCCATCTCTTTCTTACAAATATTTCTTTTATTATATTTATAAAACCTCTACGAGCATCGGCAATAAAAATTATTTTTTTATGGAAATACTTTTGGTGAAAATAATTTTTAAAAAGACGTCGATAGTTTCTACTTTTCAAACAGAGATCATAAGATGTATACAAAGATATACAAAAGCTATATGAAATATATATTTGTTTTTATTATTTTTTTTATTTTTAAAAATCAATAAAAAACTTCTTTTTTTTTGGTTTTAAATATAAACTATAACAAAAGTGTCAATTACTGTATAAGATGAATTTCTCAGAAAACAGCTGAAACGAGTGAAAAATATTTGAAAAATTTTGCAATTATCTGCAAATTAAGTTAAAAATAATTTAAATTCTCAAGATAATAAAACAGAAAGAAAACAAAAATATTTGAATTTTAGAAAATTTGTATTTTTTTATAAATTTGTGAGTAATATCTTTGGTATGTTTATCAATTTTAAATTTATTTTTAAAAAATAAGTAAATTGGACTCAATAAGCTTTAAAGTTTGTTGAATAAAGTTGAACAAAAAGGTCGAAAATGTTAAAAGTTTTTTGAAAAATAAAGAAAAAGCTTATTAATTCTTCATTTATAAATTATTTAAATATTAACATCAAAGAACAAATATTATTGAATATTTACTAATATTAATAAACTCTAATAGAATAATAATTATAATTAAATTTTAAATATTGTTCTATAGTTAAGAAACATAAAAAGAATTAATAATAAATCTTTAAAACTTGTTTCAGAATGAATGAGATTCAATATAAAACACAAAAAAGAGAGAGAGAGAAGGGGGGATCAAGTTGGAAAAGAAGAAAGCAAAGTTGAAACTAAACTTGAAAATGTTAAGGCTAGAAAGTACAAAAAGGAAAATTGCAGAAAGACGTCAAATTGACGAGGAAAAAATAAAAAATCTTTATTTGATCATAAAGCATCCGTAATTTTTGAAAAATAGAGCAGTTAACCGTACTACTCTCAGATTTTTTTCAAAAAAAAAAAGAAAAAAATTCTACGAAGTGAAAGTATGACAAGAAAAAGAATTTGTTTCTTTTTTTTTTGACCGAAAATGAAAATAAAAATGAAAAAAAGGATTATCCGACGGTACCCATGGTTTTGGATGTTCCAATAATCACAGGGACAATTATATCGAAATGATCAAGATCAAGTTTGAAGAAGTAACTACAAGTGACAAGACGATTTGAATGAATTGAAGTAGGAGGAAGCCCAGGTGGTATTGAAAATTCTATTTCTTTCGTCTCAGGACCCAAACCTGGACGAGCTTTACATGTTCCCTGAAACAGATGTATATCTAAGACAGTTAATGTGGCTCTGATGTTGTTGATGGCTTATAACATCAAGTGTTTTACAGAATTGCAAAGATACATACGTGTGTTTCCACCGCAATCGTCACGCTTTTCTTGTCCACAAGGTCGGGCTCGAAACGATTGGCAGCCACAAAATCAAGCTGCTGACACAAGGAAATGAGAACACATTCATGTTTTTCCTGCAAACACACATAGTTGTTGAATTCATCCGTAGTCAGTTGTAGCATTGTTTTACCTGTTTTCTCTGCCATCGTTTTCGTTTTGTTCTATTTTCAACTGTTAATGTGATTTTGGTTGTTTCTCCCGGAAGTAACCCAACTTCATTAACTATCATTGCAGCTGAAATGGAACCCTTGTTCCGTCCACAACAGCCGATAATCTGAAATCAAATATCATATGCGTTCAACATATTAGAAGAAATATAATTATGAGATTTATGAAAATCAGAATTAAAACGATTTCAATTCTACTTACAGATTCTTCTTCAGCAGCTGTTGTCGGCTGGCGCATGTACGGTGCGTCAAGATTCAGATAGGAAAATACTTTGAATGCTTTTTCTTAAACAAAATATTTAATTACTTGTATATTCATTAACTATATGTAAAGTATATATAACTAACCAGCAATAATTTCTGTATCACCGTCTTCTGGTACAGCCATTAGTGCTGTACATGTATATCGAACTGTTCCACAGTTATCACGTTCAACTGTTGATAAAACATCCATTGGAAGTCGAGCTTCGAATGGAATATTATGAGTACCCGGATTTAAATCAAAATTTTCAGAACAATGATCAGCGATTAAACTGAAATTACAACTATACTTATACTGTTGCATACCAATATCTTTATCTATGTTTTAAGCTTTTAAAGTTTATGATAAGCGAGTAATGCTCATAGTCAAAATGCTCAGAGACTCCAGTTTTTCAACATAAATATCCAAAATCTTACGGTGTTAAGTCAATAAATTCATCCATAAACGTATGACGACTTTCAAAGACAAGATCTGTGGTTTTGTTACGCCATCCAGTTTCAGCTACACCTGTTAAACGTACAACAAGACCACCGATATGGATTGGCTTTTGTAATGACATGTCAATGACACCCTGAAAATCATAAAAATTGTTTCAAAAAAAAAAAGAAAGTTGGATATCAAGTTGAAAAAAGTTTGTGAATGTTTCTCAATGTTATTTCCTCTTTTCTCTCCCTCACTGAGTCAATTCAATGGTTTTACGAACATTTTTTTTCAAACATTACGGTATAATTACATACAAAAATTCTAGTTTATGATTAGATTTAAACTTTAGTTCTAACTTGATTTAAACGCTTAGTCATAGTGTGTTGGCTGCTCTTTGATCTGCCAAATTCGCAACAATTGAAGATGTTTCCATGAAGCTTTTGCTCAATGTTCACAATCGAATTTTGAAGGAAAAACCTTTGTTAGTGTTCAATATATCCAATTGAAATATATAAAAGGGAAAAATAAAATAAATGACCACTGTCAGCAAACAGAAACTTCCAATGTCGATCAGTGATGAAGCAGACACCGACATGTTGTTGTGTATTTGAATGTTGTTGATGTTTATCTTGTCACCAGGAATCCATAGAGAGAAACAGATTACATAAAGATTCTTTTCATCATGCCGACATGACAGACAATTACTTAAAAACGACAAAAATGGACATTTTTGAAGCTTATTTCGATGGTGTACATGTCTGTCCTGGAATATGGCCAATGTCATAACGGATCATGCCACGCATATGCGCATGTACATGTATGTGTCTGTGGTCCGATGAGCAAGTCAATAGCCTATCTCTAACGTCTGTCAGCTTTTTCCACGAAACCAGCCTTCAGCTATGAGAAAAGGCTGTTGTCCCTAACTCTTATCCCATGGGTTTCTTGCTTTTTGTTTTATTTTTTATGCTCAAATTCTCTTAGTCTTCCCCACTTTCCTCCCTTGGTCTAGCTGGCCTTTTTCTCTCTCGTTCAAGCATTGAGTACGGCCCTCTTCAGCCTGACATCCTGTTATCATTAATGATGAAATAAAATATAAATTAGAGATATTTGTATTTAACATTATATTCTTCTAATTTTAAATTTACAAAAATAAAATATGATTTGATGAAGAAAAAAACAAAATGAAAATAAATAACTGAGAGGATGTCGGTTATGGATACTTCATCACCCTTCATTCTTTTTCATCCCAATTCATCTTTTTGGTGTCTTCCTTTATTCTTTTCTCGCTTACTTTAACATCAAAACTGAAGTCTTTCTCTCTTTCTCTTCTTTTTCTCTTTTCCCTCTCTCCTTCGCCTCACCCTCTCACTGACTTGAATTTAAAACTTAACGCATATCCATAGAGAATGATAAACTTACATGAATTATTTCTCCTCCAGTATATGGCTCATCGATACTTCTATCCAAAGTAACGTCGAAGTGTTCCACCTGTTAAATTGTTTTTTTGAGAAAAAGAGAATTGAATGTGAAATGAAGATGTCATTACCTTCATCCCGCTCGCTCATATTGTCATCTGGTAGTTTAATCTCTACAGTTGAAATCTGAAATGAATGATGACACATCCATCATAACATACACACATCATGTCGTTAGACAAGAGAAGTCAACAAGATAATTTGTAAGAAAATAAACATATAAAGCACAGAAATGTATGAAAATTGGCGTTTTCATCTATAATAATAGTAAATTTCAAAGGACATATTTTGAAAGTTTGAAAGAGATTTGTTATACAATCAAATCTAAGTGACAATTACTTGATTGTTTGATAAAAAGCAAGAACTTCAGGTGTATGTATGTATGTATGTGTGTGTTAAGATGAGATTTTGAGGTGTAACGAACGCCTGTCAGATGATTTTTTTCAATTAGAACTATGGACTTTATCTCTTTTAAGAAAAAAATAAGAAAAAATAAGAAGTTTATTTTGAAATAGAACGTACGTAGCAGTAATGGTTTGTACTCACCAAATTTTGGGAAGATTTTCAAAGGAATAGCATGAGATGAGCTCTCTCTTTCTTTCTCCCCCCCCTTTTCTCTCTCTCTCTCTCTCTCTCTCTCTCTCTCTCTTTTCCTCGGTGAATCTTCTGTTTAACCTGATTGATATTATGTAAAAATTGCACAATATAATCATTTACGAAGAAGAAGGGAAGCAAAAATCTGACATGAAGAGATGGATTTGCTGATTATTATCTGTCAAAAATCTCATAAAATAAGCTTTTTTACATTGAAAAATGAAATAAAACGGCGAAACGAAAGCCAACAATGCTTGTAATAAGCAAATTCGTTAGCATTGTTGTGTATTGGAGAAACAAATAGAAAAAGTGACAAATTTCAAATTGGCTCATCTATACATATCTTATACGAGCAATAGAGAGTAAGAGAGTATGAAATAGAACAGAGAGAATGAGATACAGAGACTAGAGACTACGGAGAGAGAACGTATTAAGCAGGTCATTAAGAGAATTTATGAGAAAGCTTTAAGGTGATAATTGTATATGGAAGATTGTGACCAGAATAGCTTTTTTCAGGTCAAAAAAAAAACGAAATTCCTGGTTGGTCGAAACCAGAGCTTCATCAGCTAGTTGGAAGAAAAAGAGGGACAGTTGGAAGAGCTAAGAAATTGGATCCGTAATTTCAAGGTTCAGACACAACATGAAGGCATCACATTCTCGCTATTGAAACAACATTCCTGGCATTTTTTCGAATGTTTATTATGTAATTGGATAAACATTTCTTAAAAATAGAATATTTAATGTTATTTCCCGTTAAAAACGACAGGAAAGTTGTTACAAACAAGGCGTTAAAGTTGACAAAAAAAGCTCCACATATCGATAAGCGTTATTGAATAGAAAATGAATAGGTTTAGTAGATGATAGAAGAATAAGAAAAAGTCACAAAAAAGTTAAAAATCATTGAAGGAATATGAGATGAACAAAAGAAAATGAAAGATAACAAAAGATTGATGTGTCAGTATAAGTATGAATGTACATGTGGCTGTAGGTGGAGCATATTAGAGGCTATGACGTCAGCAAAATAAACTTTATTGTATGATGTGAAAGACTTTTAAAGAAAATTATTTAAAGCATATGGTGTTATTTCAGAAAAAAATTTTTTTTCGTAGAAAAATTGGGGGTGGACGACCATGTAGCAACATCACCAGATGTGTTAGGATCGTCTTCTCTATCTCTCTTGCGTGGGCAATTCATCGTGACTCAATCAGCATGTCATAAAACTTGTGGCAAAAGTGATTTTAATAAAGCTTATATCAGCAAAATTTTAAATAATTCGAATTATAGTTTAAATATTATTAAAAATTATTAATTAGAAGAAGAAAAAACTTTATATGTATGTATATCATTTTATTTTAAAATAGATGATATAAGATGTAATTAACAATTGAAAAAAATGAAATATATGATTGAAATGAGAGCATAATTCAGTTAATTATCGTTTTAAAACCTTTTTTTTATTCAAAAAATAATAATTAAAAGTTCATTGAAACTTCATTTTCTCTTTATGAACTTATATAAATAATATAATTTTAGCTTTTGAACAAGTTGAAATAAGTTCATTCAAGCTCCAATAGTTGACACTTGGGTTTGAATTCTTTTTTTTTTAAATAAAAACCTCAACTAATTCATAAAAAAAAAACCTTTTTTCTTTTATTTCTTATGCCTATACTTCTTCGTCTTCTTTTTATTGTGAGCAGTAGAAAGGGAAAAAAAAGAAAAAAAAAGGAAAACTGAATGTTTGAAACATAAATTGATTTTTAAAATCTAAAAAGTGTAGCCAGAGGGCATTTTAAGGACTAAAATTAACAAAAACTATGGCTTAGATAAGTTTGAAATTAAACTTAATTATCTTAAAATAAAGAAAAAGGTGATTGAAACTAGAAAATCTCAATTTTTTTGTTCTCTTAAATAAATGTTGAGGAATGTGCAACATCAAGCATCAGACGACAGAAGGTGTTGAAGTTTAAGCTTATAATTTGACACACTAGTTGCAACTTTAGCTAGCATGTCACATTCTCTTCATTTTTTATGATAAAAGCAATATACATATGTACATATGTATATATAGAAATATGATAAATCAGATAAATATGAAATAAATTGAGATTGAAGTACATATTTGAAAAAAAAACGTAAAAATACGATTGCTTACAAGATAATTCTGAAAGCCAGATCCGTTTTGTATAATTGAAGTAACATGTCTGACAATTAGTTTCAGTTAAACTTGTAAGACATACATCATCAGTTCATTTAATTAAATTGTCAACACAAAGTTGCAACATGACTGAGCTAAACTTAAGGCTTTTCGTTTCAGTTCACTCGCTTCAAACTTCAGTCTTTTGCGACATGGTATGGTTATTCAACTCATTTAGAAGGTTTGTCACAGAACATCAAACTAACTAACTAGACAAAGAACTAACGAACTAAAACTTTCAACGTTTTCCTCACATTATCATGGTCAGAGTCATGAAGTATACACAAAAGTATACTATTTAGTAGGAAGTAAACGACAACTAGAAAATGAGAAAAAATGGTCTTAACAAGATATTTACTAATTATATTTTTCTTTAAAGAAGGTCGAAGATTAGCTTCCTTTTTTTTCTGAATTTCAGGAAAATATTTTTAGAATTTCTACTCTGTATAAATAAAAACATTTTTTTATATGTAAATAATTTGAAAAAAATAATATTAATTATAATCATTATTATAAAAAAACAGTTTTAGAGGAATGAAAATGGAAGTTTTAATAAAACTTAAAATATTTGAAAAAGTAAATATTGAGTTATTAGAAATTTGAAATTTAATATAAAGTTAAATAAGCATAATATATAAATTAGTATAATTAAAGTAAAGTTTATCTTTTTTTTTACCGCATAAAGTTGGAAAAAATGTATTATTATAACATCTCAAATATGATAAAATAATAAAATAATGTTATAAAGGAAGTTATATAAATTAATAAAAATATTATTATTAAACTTTATGTTTTCTGAAATATAATGTATTAAAGCGTAAAATCGTAAAGCATAATAATGGAGCATAAGCAGCATGCTGGAACAACTTCAAAGTAAAGTTATAAAGTCAAGGAAGTTGAAGTATTTACCCATAAACACTTAGCACATGAATAAATTCATTTTTTGTGTCTGTTCTTTATTCCTTTTATATAAAAAAATATAATTAATAATCAAATAAAATAACAGACAAAAGTAAATAAAGCATATGTTATATAAAGAAAATTACCATATACTATAATAGAATTTTAATATTTTTATAATATTAATTATTTGATTTTATAACTTTAGAAAATCTCTATACTTATATGTCAAAAAGAAATTTTGGTATATACAAGCATATTACTAGAAGACAAGTAACAACACTGTTGAAGACGACCAGAACGAAGACTCTGACGACGACGTTGTTGGTTTGCGGATTTTAAATCAAATTCTTGGAATCTACATTAATCTTTTCGTATAGAAAACATAAATAATGTATTTCTATATGTTGGGTTTATTTCGCTTCCTTTGCTTACCTCCGTTTCTCTCTGTCTCTCTCTCTCTCTCTCTCTCTCTCTCAATTTTTTGTCTTCTGTTATATAGAAAAGAGAACAAAAAATCCTAAATATGGCTTAGTTATTTCTGAGAAAAACCACAAATTTGGTGAAAAAAACTGCCGTCAAACACAAAAAGCAAATAGTTGTAGATGCAAAATCTTGATCTGTGTATGGATATAACATATCTAGACATGTATATGTACATACAGCTGAATGAGAAGAAGACAGTTGGAAAAAAAGAAAATGAAGAGAATGAGTAGTTGATGTAGGTACTATAAGCTAAGAAGGAAATAGAAAAAGGATGAAGGCAATCTTAAAGAAAAGATCCATTGAAAGCTGGTTAAGACGGCAGATTGGAAGTTGCACTGCTGGAAATTGACAGAAAATGAAAGAAAAATGGTTGTAATCGGCTTATTTGATTGTTTCTATGCTGCATGATCAAGCATGAAGTGCATGAAATCATCATCATATGAAGCTACTGACTAAGAAGCAGAACTAAAAAGAAAAAAGTAGGCGAAACAAGAGCGGAAGGCACGTGATGAATATGAAAAGAGTGAGACAAATAGTGGTTTGAGGTTTGATACATCCGTATTGACTCCTTTTAGCCCCGTCAAGCCTTCGTCCCACTCCTATCCTTATTCCTCTTCGTTGCCTTGCCAGCTCAGCTTTTCACAATTCCCCGGAGTCCGTTGTCGCAAGTCCCGTCTGTAGCTTTCACGAGCGCCGTGACGTAGTGGGAGCTTCATACAAGCACTCTCACATACACATGCACACACTCATACTCACATACACAGGCACATGCACATTGACATCAGTGTGGTTAGGATACGATGAAGAAGAAGCAGACGACTCAGGAGTCGAAATGAAGAAGCAGTGGGAAGAGCTTTGAATCATATCTCTCTCTATGAAACCCCCCCCCCCTCTTTCTCTCTCTCTCTCTTTCTCTCGTTCTCTTAATATTTAGACAGAGATATTTGTTCCAACATTTGATTCTTGAACAATAAAAACTAATAGACCATATACTAATTTCTCATCAATTTTCAAGATTTTGGTAACTTTATTCATTATTTTCATTGTAAAAAACTTTAAAAATCACAGTTTTATCGAAAGTATTGTACATTTTAACAAATTTAAGTTTAAACTTTGAAATTTTTATTTTATTATATTATGTGCTTATGCTCTCACAATTGTTCAAAAAAATTTTTTTTTAAATTTTACTTCGTCGTATTCCATATTGTTTTTTCTAAATTTTTTATAAAATATTTTATTAAATAATTACTAATTATCATCAATGGAATATATAAAGCTTTATTCAAGTTTATGAATAAATTAGCATAAAATCAAAATCAAAGAACTATTTGATGTCTCATCTGTCTATCTGTGTATGAGTCAATTTTCATATGAAGAATGGCAGAAGAAGGGGAGGAGAGAAGCCAGTAGTCAGTGTAAACGTTTCGACGTCAAGTTTTTTAATGTTCTAACATAAGAACAGAGAGAGCACTTGCACATCCATATATATATATATTCAGATATACATGTATATAAGCTTATATGTTTTATCAGAATAAGTTTGTAAAGTTTTAAATATTCTAAATACCTTGATGATTTTGATAAGCAATAAAATTGTTTTATTTATTGCAAAGAAGCAAGAAAAATTTGTTAAAAATCAAATAAAAGCAAGAGAACAAATACAGATTTCTTGTTTCTTATTTCGAAATTCTAACGAATTTTCAGTAGAAATACAGAAAATATTGAAACTCCAAGACTTATGTATGGTAAATGTTATATTCAGAAATATAGATTTTATGAAAATTAAATAGTAAATATGAATAAAAATACAATATAACAGAACCGTTTATCAAACAAAATATAGGAAACTCAGTTATAGGAGAAGACAAAAAAAAAGAGGAATAAAGAAGAAATATCAAGTTGACATGATTCGTTTCAATGCTGCTTTAATCTCTTTCTTGTTATTATTGTTTGTTTGTTTGTTTTCTTTTATGTTGTTGTTGTTGTTGTTATGAGACTGTTGACATTACATGTGAATTCGTGTATGTGAGTTTGTGAGTGAGTGAGTGTGTAAGTATATGTATATATACTTATAGATAGTAACAAGAAAAAAGCGTACGTATCTGTCAATGTATGAATTTTGTGGGATGTGGGGGATTCTCTTTTCTTCTGGAAGTCTAGGCATCGAAAATTCGGCAAAACTTGAAACGACAAGCGTATCCTTAAATAAAATAATATTATATTATATGTAGACATGTTATAGACACCTGACTTACGTTTCAATTGCTCGCCGCTTCGTCGAAGTCTTGGAGCTGTCTCGTCACGATTAAGACCATCTATCAAAGCGGCAACTTCATCATCTTCTCCGTAGTACGGCCTCAATTCTCGGTCATGTCCTAACATTCGATAGAGAGATACCGAATATGGAAAACTCTGAAAATGCTGAGAATCATACGTATTGATATAGTTACCACATTTAGCTCAAGCCAAAGCACAAAAGACAAGAACGTACCCGAGCTTGACGAAGCACGGCTGTTGCGCTATCATCATCAGAAGAGGATGTAGCCATGGAAGTGCCAATGAACAAGGCTGCAATCACGATGAATAATCCGTTAAACCAATGCATTTTACCTGCAAAAACGGTTGAAAAGTAAATGAAGAAGACGAAGGCAAAGTAAAAAATGAAAAAAACTGAAGTCAAAACGTCGTTGGAAATATAGGAAAGGGTCATTATACATAGAGTTTTGTCATTTTCAGCCATTTACTATAAACAAATAGTCAAAGGAATAAATTTCAAAGATGAAAAAAAGCCTAAAAAAGCACTGAAAACATAAAATGAACAAGAAGACAATTGAAAATCCTAATTATTAGAATTATAGAGAGGGAACATCGATGTGTGAAGTACAAAATTGGAGGACAACTGTCTTTTCTTTGATATTAACGAAGTTTTGCAAAGAAAAAAAATTATATATCAAGATGATTAGGTGGATGTGATATTATCTTTATGTTAATGAAAAGTGCGATGATATTAATTATATGATATAGTTAAAGATGTTTATTCGGCTATAAATTCTGTACATTATTCTATAAACTATTTCATTTTTTTCATTGATTATAATGAAACTGTAGTAATATGAATTTCAATTTTAAACCTTATTCTATAGTTTTTGATGGCTTTTCTCAGTATTTTGCATATTAAACTAATCAAAATGAAGAAAATAATCAGAAGATGAAGAATCAGAAGATGAAGAATTAGAAGATGAAGAATCAGATGCAGAAAAAGAATAAGAAGCTGAAAAGGGATTGAGTTCTATAGATTAGGATATTGGCTGACTTCTCCAATTGTACACATTTTGAGATGAAGGTTAAATGAAAGCGGAAAAAAAGAACTAAAATAAGTTGAAGTTTGAAATAGAAAACAAAAAACTTCAAGAGTTTCCTCATCTAAATCATCTTCCTCAAGACGCCACGATGACGATGATTAGATGTCTGATTTTACAGAAGTATATGCATATTCATTAGTTAGAGATTATTTTATTATTTTGTCGATAAATTAATAAATTTCTACAGTTTCGTATATAGATGTAAATCTTTTTTTTCCAATTTTTGTTATCTTTCTCATAAACCAGACAAAACAAAGTAAAAGAAGAGACAGAAGAAGTAACAGCTTGATTGTTGATTCGGTTGCTCAATCATGCATTATACTCTTCTTCAAAGCGAAAATATTTATAAAACAATGAATATACTGAGAAAAGTGAAGACGAGAATAGCTTTATGGCAGATCTTTTCTACTAATTGTTATAATAAATTTATATTTTATAGTTAAAAAGGCAAAATAAACAAAAAAAGATAAATCTACTGAAATACTTAAATGAATTATCACTTTTAATCTTCAAACAAGTATTGTATTTTTCTCAAATTTCAATATATCTTTTGGGTTTAAAAGTTCAGAAAAAATACAAAATAGTTAAATTAAGGAAATATATCCTTCAAATTCAAGTGAGATACAACACGGCAGCAACATCGATGATTATGGCCACGAGGACGATATCGTGTACGTCGACGATAAGATGGGACAGCAGTATCATAGGCTCAATTTCAGGATGAATGTATTGCTCGATTGAAGGACGCAACCTGCATATACATTTGTAAATGTTATGTTGTGAAGTCAACGACTGATGATAGCTACACGTCGTCGCAGATGACTGATTCTGAATGCAGCTGAACCTTTTCGTTGAACGGAATGATGGATGAGTGGAAAGGGATCTATTCTACTAATAAAGTAAAACTACTTCTATACAAAGTTTTAAAATTCAAATATCCGCCTACTGTAAGTTGACATAATGAAAGAAAAAAAGGAAAAATGAAAAGCTATGAGGAAAGAGAGGAGTTTGCTTCGTATGTGAGTTGGATATATAGTATATAAAGATGAATGGTGGTAACAAAATGATAGAGAATATATCAAACTTATACGTATAGTTAATTAGAAATGAATGTATAGTTAAATGGGGAATTTTACAAAGATTTTAAAAATTTTATAGTTTAAATATGTATAATAAGGAATATTATACTATTCACATATTTAGCATATTACTGTATATTACAATGCTAAATATAACTTTCAGCAAGAAAAAAATTTTCCTTTTAATAAAATTGAAAAAAAAAACGATTTTCATTAACAACACTCATCATGTTTAATGAGGATTAGGTTAGGTGATGAAGCTTAAGTAGGAGGTGGGAAAGCTACATCAACTTATATACTATACATACATACATACATATATTAAATAATCAACCGCTCAATAGGTCATTATATTTTAAAATAAAAGGTGTAGGCGTGACGTTTCACGTAAATTACGTCAATTAGCTCAATTGACTTGAATCATTTGTTATCACCACCCTCCCCTTCCCTCATCCCTCATAACTTTATGTATGAATTCAGAACATAGCATATTCGTGGAACTGAGCTGATTGAACTGAATCAATTAGTCCGAACGTCAATTATGCAAAACTCAAAAAATAATAATTTTAAAATAAAAATAATATTTTCTTATTTAATTAAATGTTTTAATATAATATAGTTAACTCAATTACAATAAATATTTATTTATTTTAGTTAATTTAACAAATTTTAAGAATATTATTATAAAACTGATAATTCGTATTAAAAATCAAAAAAAAATAGTTTTTTAATAACATTTGAAAACTGTTGAATAATAAGAAAATAGTAAACTTTACACTAAAGATAAAGAAAAAGAAGTTAAGAAGAATATTTGAAAAAGTATTAAAAAAAGAAAAAAGAAATATTAATTTCTTAAACTAATTAATAGGCCACGCTTTACCAGATTGGGAAAATTATGAAGATGATGAAAAAAGTAAACAATTATAAAATTACATTTGTTATAATTAAATAAATTATAATAATCTTGGTATTCTATGTTTGCTTTAACTCGGCTGGCAAGACCGTTCTCATGGTTGTGAATAAGGTCGCTCATTCCAATACAAGTTGACAAACATAAATGGAATTCACATGTAAATGAGTTAGATATTACCTTGAAGTACGTTTTCTTCATCATCCATCCTATTCTCTTCGAAAACTCAAAATATTGCTGTAGCAATAACAACAGTAGCAGCAGCTGTAGCAACTCCATCTATAGACATCGTATGTTTTTCATATTTTTATTTATAATTCCCTAAATTTAAACTTTTTTAAAAAATAAAATCTTTAAAAAATTATATCTTGTGTCTGAATTTCTTTTCAATTTTACATTTTCTTAAATTGTTTAACAATCGAAGAAAATGAGAAATTCTTTAAAAAATGATAATTTCTTTCTGGTCAAACTACGATACTAATCATATTTTTATAAATGATACCAATCCTGTACAAGAAATTCATGTTATTGATTTCAAATGAAAATTATCCCCAAATCTTTATGTGCTTTTTTCATTATTTTTATTTAAAATCTGTAAATTGCCTAATTGTTTTTAATTTAAGTTAAATGAAAAAGAAGAGCATTGGACTACGTACAAGGAGCACCCAAAAGCCTACATCAAGTAAGTCACTTACCTGTACAGCATGTATTGATTCAATTTTGATTCCCTAACTCTATGCATTCTCTTATCTTTTTCATTTCTCAGCTTTTATTTTTAAATTTTGCAAACACCCGCCAAAACTTCCTGCAGGCTTATATGAAAACCACGCAGTTCCAGGGCGTTCGAACAGGCTTTATGAGCCATAGAGCGGGAACATGGTACTTCTGTGTTCCATCGGTCGTTTCGACAATTTTTTGTTCTCATCTCATCATTTTTCAATGCTCTTTTCTCTCGTCCTGAGTATCTCACTAGCCACCGTCTATTTTTTTCAAATCTAAGAGTTGTACGGTTATCTGTACTGTTTGTTTCAGCTTCAATTTCGTACTCTTCTCTCTCCCCTATTCTCTCCTTTCCACTTATTTCTCAATAATATTAGTTTATATTTAAATTCAATGTTAATATTTTTATCAAAATCATTCTTCAAAGTAAGCAATATAATAATAATAATAATTAACAGTTATATGTCGTATTCGCACTTAATACATTGTGCTAGAATCCAGGTAATGTTTGTTTAGTCACGAATTTCTCTTTATCTTTAATTAAACTTCCGCTTACTATTCGTCTTGCTTACTCTTGGTTCTTCCCTATGCACTGCGTATTTCGTTGAAACTTAAACTTACTTATTTTTTCTTGTCCTTTATTAATATTGAAGTATTTTATTTTTGACTTCGCCTGTATACATCGTGATTCATCTGAGCAGTATTCCATCTTCGACTATTTTGATCGTTAATCTGATGCTTATGGTTCTGATTCGTCAGCCTTCTCGAAGAAAAAAATTCTGAATATGTTTTTCGTAACGTACTTTTTAAAAGAAATATATATATACGTGAGGTGTAGACGGGTCTGGTTAAGATACGAAAGTACCCGCAACCCATTATTCTTTGCAGAGCTTTCAAATTAAAAAAAAAAAATTTTTTTTACTAAAATCACTAATCTAAGACTATATATATATTTTAACTGTCTGACTCAGAAAATACCTTTTTTTTCCGAAAACTAATAGAACTGACGTTTGTTTTCTCATTTTGAACAAAAGATTCATGACATTATCAAGGTGTTAGATAAAAATAGGACAGGATAGTACTCGATGAGCTATGACAAATTTGGCTACATGCCTGCCATGCTTTATCATCATGATATTCATCTATCTTAATAATTTGCAAATGTTTTGACCATTATACAGCTAAAACTGTGTTTTAGTTGACATACACTGAATGTGTGATCGTCTAGTAGCTTACTGATTCATCCTTGCCGTTTGAAATTGTCTTTGTGATACCGCTCTTTTCATGGTTATTCTCAAATATAGTTATGAATATTATTGATATCAGAGTATGAATGCATTCTTAAGTACATTTTAGCTACTCATTTCATTATTTTTCTATTTTATAGATAATTGAAAATTAAAATAAATGATCATTCTTATAGAATACAATGACAAGAACATTGATGAATTACAAACAAGCATATCCATTTGATGCCCTAAGTATGCCTTATGATGATGAAGACGTTACAGTCAATGATGATAGTCATCAACCATTTGCCAGCCGACGGCCACGATCTCGAAGTGTTTGTCTGAAAATCTGTATACCTGCCACAGTTCTTATATTTATAATTGGATCCGGATGGTTCATACACAGCACAGGTTAGTTATAATTTGAAATGTTCATTGATTTTATTTGATTTTCCCGAAAAAGTGTTTTATTACTGCTTAGTTTTTCTAATATAATATCAAATTATGGTTTCAAAGTGTGTCAGCAACTGTCATCAACTGATAAGACACTTCCGTTCATGCCATCAAAACAATTTTAAGATGCTTTTGAATAGATGTAACTCTTCTATCTAATATGATGCTCTTACTATACATTCTATAACTCTTCAATTTAATTAATATTCACTGCCTATACTATCTATATGACAAGTGGATATAGCAACAATCATACATATAACATCGATTATTTCTGCATAATATACAACTTTTACCTCAAAATGTTCATTCGTATATACAAACTACATCATCATCTATCTGTATTTTCCAATGTACATTCCAATTATTGTTCAACTATCTATAGTTATAAGTTATGAAGGTAAGAAAAAATTTATATTTTTAACAAAATATCAAAAAAAGATCATGATTACAATTCTCTCTCAAGATGCACACTGTTATTTCGCTCTCTCAAGATGCACACTGTTACTTCGCTCTCTCAAGATGCACACTGTTACTTCGCTCTCTCAAGATGCACACTATTATCTCGCTCTCTAGATATAATCATTTCAAACTATAACTGTGCAAGATTTATTTCTTTTTTCACTCAAATATTGCTTTTTAAACTTTTTCTTCTCCCTTTTCGTTGTCTACTCTTTCTTATGATCGACAAAACTACCACTTCTTGATATGTGTAGATCTTATGATGAAATTCTCGAGCCTTCTATACATCTGGTCACACATGGTCATCATGTACCATTTCTGTGTTTCAAACAATACATGTGTCATGTATATATGGAAGAAACACTTTTTTTGATCATTTTTTCTAAACTTCTCATATGGGAGAACATCTGCTTTTTTCTTGTAAAAATTCTCAGCCACGCATGTTGAATAGACAGTTGGAACTATCACCTGAGTTTCATTCTGTTGCTGTTTCATCTATCTTCCTTTAATACTAATCTATCTACTTATTGAATAGTATATTTGCAAAAGTTTCGAATCTTTTGATGTAATGTCTATAAACAGTCGTAAGCCTAGTATTTCTCAGCGTATTCGAAGCTTTTTAGGTGAGATTGCGTGAATTTCAAATATTTAAGTTATAAGGGCAAGTAATAAGTATTTAAATAATATTCTAAACATAACTTCTATTTATTGATTTTCATATTTCAGAGGCTTGTTTGCCGGGATGGTTTAACGAACCACCATCATCTATGAGTCTTGAAGGTATAGTTTGTAGATAAAACATTGATTACTACATAAAACTATAAACTATGTGATTTAGGAAGTACTGAAATGCCAACGAGTATGGAGAATGATAGCATGATACAAGGATCTGGTTTCGATGACAGCGGATTGGAACTTCAAAAATCTACAGATTCCTTTGATAGTGAAGAAAGTAAGTCACTAATAAGAATGAATTGAAAATATAAACACTATGCTATTCAGATTTTGATATTTACGGTCCTGCTGCTCCGATATTACGTGACGAAAAGCTGGAAGAAACTCGAAAATTGCTTCAGAATGAATTATGTGGAGGTATGTTGTCATTATCTCTTCATTCACTTTATACTATTATTATATTATTAAAAGAGAGTTTCACGTGGAAGAGTGCAACGATTAATCATTTTACCCTTTCAGATTGGTGTGAAGCCGGAGGCGAATGCGTCATCGATGTTGATCCTCATACATATAAACTGATTAGTCGACACTGTAACTGTCCTCCTGATCGTTTCGGTATAAGATGCCAAACACCGTATGTGAGACAAGTTTTTGAACCTGTGAAAGGAGCTAATCTTAATGTTGAAAAGTATATTTAAAGTGTGATAGATGATGATTTCTCATATTTTGCTATTTTCTTTATTAGACCGTCTGTTCCCGTCATCTTTTTTCTTATAATTCTTCTAATGATGGCGGTTGGCTTGGTTAGATATACTTATCTTAAGTAAGTGCTTATATTCTATTTCTCATTTTATATAATTAATATAATAACTAATCAATATATTATAGTTATTTGATTATAGATGCTCACGTCGTCATGAATATGGCTATACACCGTCCAGTACTTTGACCGAGCATCATCATCTTCGTCGAAGTGCATTGTCCGGTAGTGCCCTATCGGATGGCTCAATGCGAAGAGGACCAGCTCGCACACCGTTTTCTCCATCACCAAAGATGTAAGAATCGCTTATAAATAATATTGGAATTTATATATTGAACTAATTGTATTCAGGTATTACCGTTTAACTGATTACTGGTCACCAGGCCAGCCTATCATGAAGCCATGTTCAAATCTGTCTGCACCTTACTCGAGCATCTGCCAGCTAAAGCAATTAGTGAGTACTCTTGTATACAGAATGTTCGACAAATGGTCAAACATTTTTTTTGAAATATTTCACAATTCTCTAACCATTTCAAGCATGTTGCTTTTAAAAATTTGAATTATTTGTTCTCTTTTCAGACTATTCTCAGTCGTTCGGATATATCAGCCAATTCATCAGCACCGGTTAGTTGAAATTTTTGAATTTTGAAATTAAAACACGTCAACTCTTCACGCAACTTTCGTGACTCATCATTCTTCTGTATGTATGCTCATTGAACGGTCGTATTTTTGTTTACTCAATCACTATTGTTCCCGCAATACTGCATGTACTATTCGGCAAATAATAATTTGAAATAAAATAAGCTGTTAAACATTCGGGATTTCAGGTAAATCTTACAAATGGGTCTTCCAACATCTCATCAAACACTATCTTGATGACACATAAAGACTGCGAAATCTCTACGTTATCTGAACCTTCTCGTGTCCTCATGGAAACAGCAAATAGTGCGACAGTCGTTACGGCTTCTGATTCCATATCAGCATTATCGATTGCTACAGCATGTGAAGAAGCTCAGGATGCGCAGCAGAAAGAGAAGGATTAACTGTAAAAGCATTATCAACCTCATTACTACCTTCTCAGGCCTTATTAGTAATCTGATCAAAATAGTTGGTAAAATCTCTTAGAGCAGGTTTCGTTAGAGAATTTTCAAAATTTTTATTAATTTTATATAATTATAATGTTCTGACTTTGTTTAATTCAAGTTCTAACTCCGCGGAAGAAATTTACTAATACAATTCTATGTGAGCCATCCTGAAATGCATTTTTCTAAGTCGACTATTCCTGTCAGGAATAATATAGGAAATGTTTTATACTTATAAGAATTTTTATTTGTTTGGCCCCTCTTCTAAACTGATTTGTATGAAATTTATATTTTAATATATATAAGTTGCTCAAGTTTTTGCTTCCATTTTCTCTATTTTAATGATTCGAATCTGCAACTGAAAACGGGTGTCTTTTTTGCTTTTATGACAATCTTTTTATAAATATTTTTTATTTTATATGTTAAAAAGGAAACAAAGAAAACACACATATATATATATGAAATACATTGGACAATATTTAAAAGGAGTTATATCAAACTTTTAGAATATGTATAGGTATATACATTCGTTGTGAAAGTCAATAAAATATCTTCAGGAATGTATACACGAGATCAAACGCTAATGTTCATAAAAGTATTTATATAGAATGTTAATTAACAACTTCTATTCCCTTTCTCTTCGTCAAGTATAGAACTTTTTTCATCTATTTCTTCATCTTCTGGTACTATGACTTCTTCAGGGAAATCTAGAAAAGTCTCCGCCGGTTGACCACGCACTTTTTCACAAAAATTCAAAAATTCTTCATAAGAAAATTTGTCTGCGGATATGTTCAATGAAGCTTCAATAATTTGCTCTAGTTTAGCTTCTCTTTCAGAAACAGTTAGCTAAATAACGGTTGATAAAGAAAAATCGAAAATAATATGATTTGAACCTCATATACAAGGTCCTTCTGATCAGCTTGAATCGATTTACTACACGTTTCTCGCTCAGGAAAATTGAATTGCTTTTCAGAATCACTGAGAATTGGAGTGGAAGCTATAAAACTTGTATAATCGAACACATACTGTGATTGAAATCATACCTCTAGGTATTCTTTGAGTAGATAATGGTGCAAAAGTTTCATTAAAATTAGTATTTGGATGTTTAAATATCTGAAAAGAAGTAAAATTTCTTAAGACTATGTAGATATAAAGCATACAGAATGGTTAGGATTAGGTTTGCTGTTGTTGATAGAAGCATAACGATTTTGAAATCCAGAAGGCCGACCGAATTCAACCTACATACACAATGATCAATTTGATAAAAAAAACAGTTTTTTTTACTTTTTTCGTAGGAAGGACAGATGCCGAACTTTGATATATCGACGTATTCTGGGAATCTATTGTAGTTGTATCCATATTATGAGAAGTTTGTCGAAAGGTCATCATCGTATATTCCCGTTTCTAAAGTTTTAATAAGATATTACAAAGATGACTGAGAATGCATCTTACAAGGGAACCTAATTCCTCTCGCAAATTTTTTATTTCAATGTTCTTCTTATCTTCTAATTCTCTTTTCTGTCTATTAAATTCATATTCCTTAAAATTGATAGAGGTTGAGGAGTATTAAGCTGGACCAGTATACCCTTGCAGCTTTTTCTTTTTCTAACTTCATCAGAGCTACTTGAGCGTTTTCTTTTTGTTTTTTCAACATAATCATCTGGCCGATATCAGCTAACTGTGATTGGTACTGAACAATTCAAAACATAGCTTGAAATTTTATATTTTAATCAGAACCTGACTCTGTGGAAAAACTTGTGAAGGCTGATTGGCTACATTTGGCTGAGTGGCTAAAAAACTTGGACCATCATCATCGAAACTTTCATTCAGTTCTGAAGATGATTATAGCATACGACCTGGTCAATCATGCTGGAGCCTTACCACCACCAATGTTCTCAGCTCTAGGATCTTCAAAGGAATCATCTAAATTCTCAACTCGGGGTCGTTTGGCAGAAGGCCGAAATTGAGCCATATTCAGGCTGAAAACTATTTTTAAACAATTGGTTGAAATTATAATGAAGATAAGGAATGTTGTGTGTAACAAAAACAATAACAGCTTGAACAATATTATCAGTTTTACTGAATTATTACCACCAGAATTTGCAAAAATCACGAATACAACGATAGAAAATGATAAAAACAAGCATTTGAAAAAAGAATCAATTATATGTGGAAGTTGTTGATTGAAACCCGCAATCAGTTAGGGTAAGTACAAACATTATAAACATCATTCATCACAGCTTATAGGGGCAAGACTTAGTTATACTATCACACAAAAAAAAGAAAAATCTAGCTTAAAATACTAAGCGAAATCTTGAAAGCATTTGCTATGAACTTAACTAAAAAGGTGAATATTCACCTCACAAATTAACTGCTACTCCTTCGATACCGTCGTTGCCGCCACCATTTTTCTTTTCAGGTTTTTTCGCCGGAGTAAGGCGTCGGTTCTCGTCGAGTTCCGCTCGGAAGTATGATATAGTCTTTCTAAGTCCATCATGCATGCTAACCTAAAAGGATTCCAATTCATTTCAAAACGTAAAGATTAGGAACTTACATTAGGCTTCCATCCAATTTCTTTAGCAGCGCGATCAATGTCTGGTCGGCGCTGTTGTGGATCATCTTCTTGAGAAGGTCTTTCGACAATTTCAGAAGCACTGCCTGAAATAGTAAGAGGTAAATTACGAAGCGAAATAAAGTGAAAAATACCTACTAAATCCCTGATAATATGAGCAAATTCTTGAATCGTATGTTCTTCTGGATTACCAAGATTTACAGGTAAGGAATAATTACTATTCATTAGTTTGATCAATCCATCAACTAAATCGTCAACATATTGAAAAGATCGTGTTTGTGATCCATTTCCATAAACCTTAAAGAAATATTTTTCAGATAGTTTTAAAGTTGCGATACTCACAGTCATAGGCTTGCCTTGTAAAGCTTGAATTATAAAATTAGAAACAACTCTGCCATCATTCATATGCATACGAGGACCAAAGGTATTGAAAATCCTTGCAATACGAATGTTTATTCCATCCTGAAAATGAAGTTAATTATATTAACTATTTATTACAAGTAAATTACATGTTTACTATAAGCCATCATCAAAGATTCGGCAACTCTTTTTCCTTCATCATAACAACTTCTAGGGCCAATAGTGTTGACATGACCCCAATAAGTTTCTGGTTGAGGGTGAACCTACAAAATTATTTATTAAAGAATAAAAATAAAACATGAATATATAAAAAGAGTTAAAAAACAACTATTTGAAACATTTAGAGCAAAATAAATCTAACTCACTTCAGGATCTCCATATATTTCAGATGTAGATGCTAGTAAAACAGTAGCTTTGGTCCTCCTATATGACAATATCTTATTTAAAAAAAATAGATGAAGGTATAGACGAACTTGGCTAATCCCAGCATATTAATAGTTCCTAATGTATTGGTTTTGATAGTTTTCACAGGATTATACATGTAATGAGGTGGAGAAGCAGGAGATGCGAGATGATAAACTTGATCAACTAAACCCAAGTTGTAACAAAATGAAAACAAAAAGTAGAATATACCTTCAGCAAAATAAGGATTAATAACATCATGATGAACAAGTTCAAAATTAGGATGCCCAATCCAATGTTCAATATTTCGTTTTCTACCCGTAAAATAGTTATCCAAAGCAATAACCTGACAACAAAATAAAAAGTATTTAGAGTTTAAATTATGACTTTCTAACCTCATGGCCGTCACGTAAAAGTCTATCAACTAAATGAGATCCAACAAAACCAGCACCACCTGTGACCAGAATACGCTTAACTGAATCTTCGGTGCGATACCGTACTTCAGGATACACTTTTCTAAAAAAACATAAGTACGAGAAAACAGATAATAGATAAAAACCCTGAGAGTTTAGTAGAACTAATTCTATTCTTTAATGATTTTATTTCAGCTTCCATACTTTCTATTCGTCTTGCCATCTCTATGACGGTTTCAGTGTCAGTGAAAGTATCTTCAGCACCACTGAGAGAAAAAATATATTGAAGTAAATTCAGAAAAAATGATAAACGATAACAACTTACTGAACTCTTCTGGACATTTCGTCAGCTAACGAATCCTTCTCACTGTTTAAATCAACCACTGATATTAGAAGAGCTACTGAAAACAAGGACCACGTTTTCCACGTATATAACATCCATAACTTACAAATCATAAGGAAAGACAGAGAAACCATAACGATTGGATTAGGTTTTTTTAAAAGCTTTATAAATCTATCCACATACACCATGCATATATCATTAACGTATCCGTGATCTTAAATATGCAATTGAGTACGTTGAAAGAAAAAATTTTTCGAAAAAGAAAAAACCATTTTAAAGTAATCATCATGAGCTCACTGTATAAAATCGATTATAAATATAAACATTAATAATGTCCGGAAATTGATCGACTATTTGTATACAGAAATATAAATATTAGTTCAACTAAATGTTTTAGACCTCGAAATTCATTGAAAAAAAAAACAATATGAAACAATATGATAGTGAAAGTGACCTTCAAAGAAACGAGCGATATACAAAAGCAGTTATCAATATAGAAATATAACAATTTACATATTATCTTTGTTTATTTTCAGTACTTACCTTCATATTTAACTTTTATATAAACTTAAGTATATATTGGATTAAAAATATTAAAAGCAATTTTACTGTTGTACGTGAAAACTGCTTCGTGAATTTGCGTACGCTTTTACTAACTTAAGGGCACCCGACTACTGTAGGTTCAGTAAGAACAATGTTTTGAAGGGCAAAAAAGATAAAATTTCAGGACAAGACGACATTTGACACGACGTAAGAAATATTCACTGTGATCAACTACGATGAAAATTTTAGCAATAAATGTGGGCGGTTTAAATTTGAGAACAAGTTGAGAATACTTTCGATGATTTCGATTGGGAAGAACAAGAGGAAGATGAATCTATATGATAGCGCTTGGTGAAGAATAGTATAACATATCGCAAACATTTGCTTTCTCATCTATCGTTGTTAGACACTCCATAAAAGAATGAAATACGGAAAGTACTAATTGAAATAACCTGTTTGGCAATTTGAGTGAAAACGAAATGTGTGAGGCTAGTGAAATGAATGAGATGAAGAGTCCCAAACTTTAAATCCATAATACATTTTTATTAATTGTTAATTACATTATTATTTTATTAATATTGTGTATATACTATATGTATATATAGTATTATTTCATTTCATTTAACATATTTTCAATAAGTTATAGTATTCTTCACCATGTGCTATATATTAAACGTTATTCAAGTTTTAAAACTCTTCAGATAAGCTAGTGAACCAAAAATGAAATGCAACCGTTCTGAACGAGACAAAAGCTGAACAATCCAACTATTAGATTATTGTCCAACTAATGCGAGATACATGTTAAGACATGTGATAAATTTCACAATATAAATAAACAATTTTTTCCCCTCTGGCTTGAACTGAAACAAGATAGATGAGTCAATGAGACGATCCTATCCACTGCATATCTGGCTAATCGTCATCATCGATAAGAACGGATGCATCGGTTCGAGATTGGTGTGTACGACAAAATGGACATGAACCTTTTTGAAGAACAGCCATCTCATAGTCATCCATATGAAAAATCTGAAAAGAAAAGAAAACCATTTTTCTTCTTTACTTCAATGATTTAATAGCCAACCTTCCAACAACTTGTGCAAGTCGTAATAGCTATAGTTGGCATAACATTAAAAAAATATCGATAACGAAGAGGTGGTGGATACTCCAGAATAATTACCATACTTTTGTTTAATGATAGTAGTTGTTCACGATTAAGCACAACTTTTTCAATTTTTTTCTGAAATAAATACTATCATGAATGATCGTTTTAACAAATATATTCAGAATTTGAATAAAACTATCTACAAAACTAACCGAATGTGTTCGAAATGGATGAAAATCATCTTGGTTTAAAGGTGGCTCAGCTTCAATTTGCTGTTTAGCTTCAACTGATTCTATGTTATTTTCTACGAAAAATTCTAATAATGGTAATATTTCTTAAATATAATGATTATTAATCTTTAAATTACATTCACAAACCAAATGTAGAAAAGGAGAAAACAAATGGAGTTTTACAGTGCATGCATTGTAATCCACAACTGAATGGATTATTCAAACCACATCTGTAATGTTTCTGAATGTTTCATTGATATCATTGAAACTATGATAACCTGTAGCAGATAGGTAACAACTCTTCCACATCTGAGTACGGTTTAGCTCTTATGGTTAGCATAGCAAGATCAACCGTTTGCTAAATAGATAACATTGTAAGAAAAAACATTATTGACATTAATAAGATTACTTGGAAACGAATTGGGAGGCGTAGCTTGGTTAGTTGATCCAACGCTTCTCGAGCATACTTGTATGCATGTAGTTCCCGTCCAAGTGTTGCAATTGTAAAATAAGCTAAGCTGAAAATTAATTAAATTAAAAGATTTTGTAATTAATCTTTTGATAAATCAAACAACATAACTTACGCTCTAGAAATATTTGGAACAGGTTTTTGAAAAGATACAAACCGTGCCATGTTGAGCAAGGTTTCTACACTCTGTCCAGTGAATGGTTGATGCTGTAAGTAGTATGATATGTGAAAAATATTATTACATATAGTATAAACATACTTGAAATGAATAAACATTATCATAAGCATAGTATATTTCAGCCAATGAATTAGCTTCGTAATAATTTGGTATTAATTCTGGATTATTTTGTGCTCGATCTATATATTGCATAGATAGTAACCAGTAATAGTATCTAAAGATCATGAAAGTTGTCATAACAGCTCATATTGGGATTGTCTTTACCCTGCATCAGCATATCTACTTTCATTAACAGCATTTCCTTTTAATTGCTCTAATACTCTCATAGCTTCTTGCTCGTGCCCCGCTCGATGAAAAGCTTAAATCCAAGACAATCATATACGTAAAACTTGTTATTGAAAACCTTTTTGAGCTTCTTCGAAATGATCGTTTTCGGCGAGAAATCGAGCATAAGGCAAATACACATCTTCAATGTATTTAGGATAACGATCAGCAATTGCAAACGCCTAAATGATTTGAGTGAAGGATATAAAATGAAATTCAAGACAAAAAGGAGAGTTTTCCGAATGAAAACGAAAACTGAACATGAAATATACTAACATCTGTCCAATGTCCAGCATGAATATGCATCTGAATCATTGATTTTGTATCACTCAATGATGTATATATCTTAGATGCCATTGAATACTCTCCTTTTCGAACGAAATAGCTAGCCAAGTTACGAAGTGTTTCCATATCTCCTCTATCAAGCTTACGCATTAGAGTTATAGCTCTGAAAAAAAAAATCATCTAAAGAAGGAAATAATAAATAATTGCTTACAAATCCATCCAATCATTTTCTACAATTAACTGTGTGGCTTTATCTAAATCTCCGCTTGAAATGAGCATTTCAGCAGCTACCTAGAAACGATTATGTTTTTGATTAAACTTGAGTTTATAACTCACCTTCGGTTGATTAGAATCTCGTGCCCAATCAGCTCGCTTACGCATCAGCATCTTCTGTGTTTCTCCAGAAGCTTTTGTCATAACATCCTGGAAAATAAATATTTTTATGCTTCAAAATCCAAAATTCACCTGGGCGTCGTCAAACATCCGTAAATCTGTAAACAATTCCATAGCCTTATTCTCATAACCATGCTCTTTATATAAAGCTGCAACTTCTCGGAATCTGGAGTATATGTATAAGTTATAATAACAATAAATAATTTTCAAACCGTTTTTGATATGCCATTATATGTGCTTTCAACAATACATCTGGTTCACCAGCATTTTTCATATCCTGAAAATTTGAAATGCAAAAATCTCAATATGAAACCTACCATAAGTTCTGTTATTAGTTGTAATGACCTGTAATCTTTGATACGAGCATAAGCTCTGAAATAAATTATATTATATACTATGCTGTTTTATACAAAAATCTGATTTTATATTTAAAAATATATGTTTATACCTTGTAGCAATTTCTAATTCCATATTAATTAAAGCATCATTCGCTAAAATTCTCCAATCTTCTTCTGTTACACCGAGGCTAGCAAGCTTATACGCTGATCTATAATATTACATAATGTATTTTCTAATAATAGTCATATAAATGATCGTACTCATATTGCTTATTCTCAATATATTGGTATAGTTGGTTTGAAAATGGAACTTCAAACGCGGTCATTGTGTAATTCTGTAGACAGAAGACTTTGTTACATGAAAATCCAACAACAATTCCCTAAAACAAAATATATAATTTCAAAATAAAGTTATTCCAGTTATTACAAGCATTCGTTGTTGAAATCCTGGGTAATTACTTGCTCGAACAACGAGGCTAGTGTCAGATGAAAAGCAAATAATATCCTCATTATCAGCATTAAAAGCTACACTTGTACAATTTGTTTCCTAAAAAAATATTTTAAATTCTTTTAAAGTTTAAATATCATTTAACCTGTAATACACTTTCCCAAGTTGATGTATTGTAAACAGTACAAACACCTGTTTCATCAACGACAGCAAGCAAATGCCTGAAAAAGCTCATCTTGACTCAAACATCTTGTGTCTAAACAGGTCATACCTGCTTAAACTTGTATCCAAGCATTTGATGGCATGTTGAAGTCGTAACAAAGTTACAGGAAATGGATTGTCCACAAATATTTTACAAACCTTAAATTAAATTCAAGTTTAAATGAAAACTTGAAACTCTAGCGTACTTGACCCTCTCTGAGACCAACTAATAGAGTTTCTCTACCTGGTGGACCTCCTATAACCCGTATATATCTGAAGTGACATATATTCTATGTATGTATATGATTTTTTGAAAATTCACTTGATCAATGATTCCATAATCCATTCTCTTTGCTTCAACCCTTTATGATCATAACATTGAAGTCGTTGTTCCGAGCATAAGATGATATGCTTACTGCTGCAAACCTGAAAAAAATTCAAAAACATATTTTATTTTGTTTTGTTTTGTTTTTGTAAAATTGTTTTTTGTAAAAATATAACAAGATATGAAAGATCAAATAAGCGGATATGAAATATAAAATTCTTTTTTAATAAAAAACTGACCAGAAGAGAGCATTCTAAGGTTTTATTAATTCGTTCAGTTAGTTTAAATTCTAGAGGCTCATCTTCTTGCATTCCAGATATTTGAGTATAAATATTCAAATGATCTGATAATTGTACCTAAATCAAAATAAAATTATTATAAAACAATTATTGCTTACAGCAAGTTTATCTCCATAAATTGCTACTTTTCGTACTCCATCGTTACATTTAATTCGAGCAACTGATTGATAAGTTAGATGCTGCACTATAACTTCTGTCATGTTATCTCTAGAAAAGGTATAGTTTAACTAATACTTCAATGTTATATATATGTAAATGAAACTTACCGAAATACATATCGATCTTTATAGAGACCATGAACAGCACTAAAGTATAAATGATAGCAAGCTAATGTGCCATCAACACAACCAACCTTAAATGAGCATTATTCTTGAAATATATGCATATTATTTAAAAAACTTACAACAACATAATTTGATTCAGGTTTTGTAACAATTGCCCAAATCATTGTGTCCATTAAACAGATCTTTCCCAAATTCAAACCTAAAATAGTTTATTGAGTAATTAAGAATAAATAATAAAAAATAATATTAACTAACCAAATCTGGTATACAAATGAGCTTCTTTACCTGATCCAGCCATTATAAGGAAACTATCATTGTTCAAATATTCCATGCATGAAGGTTCATAATTCAATGACTTAATTCAAATAAATAATTTCATTTATTTTAATAATTTATATTTATTTATACCTTATCATTAGCTATAACTTTATTTCCATTTAAATCATAAAATGATAATGTTTTTGACCAATCTGATACAGCTAATATTTCGGTGGCATTCCTTCAAAAAAATTATTTTGTTTTCACAATTATTTATAATTTAAAAAAGTTGCTTACTCATCTGCTTTTGGTCCATCATCTGTAATCATTGGAAATGAAAACTTCAATGCCCACACTGGATCACCACCAGGTCTCTCTATTATGGCAGCAGGATCATCATTCTATAAATATAATTACAATAACTATTAAAATATATTATACTAGTTTTAGATTTATAATTCTGATTTTTATAAATTTAAAACTTATCTGATTTTCTAAAAAAAAATAGAAAATGTTATTCATTCAACCGCACCGTGCTTGTCAAATACAGTCATATGTTTTTTTGACGTGAAAATTCACGTGAGGTTTTTAATTTATTGACAAGAATTTATTTTTTTTCAAAAAATTTTTAAAACAAAAGAATGAAATTAAAAACTTGCAAAAGCTGATGTTTTACGAAGTTGTACTGTCCCATCAAACAAGCCTAACGCAAATATAGTTCCGTCCTGAAATTATAGTTTTTAAAGGGAAAAGGAATATTGAAAATAGATTTCAAACCTTATTCCAAGCACAGCTACAACATCTTGCATTTAGTCTTTGTTTTTGAACATTTTTCTCGTTTGCTGACCAAAGGGCTGAAATAAAATGATGATAATGCTTCAAAATTCTTGATGGAACTCACCGAAATCGTACATTCCACAACTCAGTAGAATTTGAGAAACAGGTGAAAACGCTAAACATTGAACAGCTTCAGCATGACTATAAATTAGGTTAGCTATATGATCTCACATCAAATTTTTTAAAAAGTAGTGGCAACTATAACTTACTTGTATTTCAATGTTCCTTCATGCTTATTTGTCCAGATAATAACTGTACGATCTGCACTTCCTGATGCAAAAGCTTCACCATCAGCTGACCAGGCCACAGCAAATACAGCTTCTTTATGTCCTAAAACATACACAATTGTTTTGCTTTCTTGAGAAAAAGAAATACCTTTCAAGCATTGCATCAATGTTCCATCTGTGGAATCATATACCAGAATCTTGGTATCAGCAGCAACAAGAAGTTCATATCCATCTGGTTGAAAAGCTAGAGCGTAGATGCATGCTCTTAAAGAATATGATGATGTAATCATTTTTCTCATTCATTTTATCAACTATTTTATAAAATTATTATTAGATACACAATATGAATTAATGAAATTGACGCAATAAATCTGCCATTATGGCTAATATATGGATGGATATGGCTGTTCAGCTTGTCCAGTTCATCTTTCCCTTATACCAATTCCTTTTCAAGAAAAAAAGCTTGTAGCACTGACATCATAATCTATTTTCAGTCTCATCAAACCGAAGCAGCTTTCTTTAACTTTTTTTTGCTGCTGGTCTCAGCCGGTTTTTTTTCCAAACAAACAATATTATATTATTTTCATTTTCTAAAATAATTGGAAGCACGTATGAAGATGGAATGTAGAGGGAGAAGGCGGAGGAGAAGTATAATCTTATGTGTTAATTGCATATGTATCTTCTATCTTTCTACTGCAATTTCGAATGTTATGATGATATATTGAATAGAAATAGTGTACAATGAATTATATTACATATAGTTAGAATATAATTTAATCAGTTCATTGCTATGTATATGTGACGTGTGGGGAAAACGTTGAATTCAATGCCACATGGGTCCCAGCATATCTTCAGCTTTTTTCAAATCGTTGTTAAGCCTGAATCTTGTATTCATCATCTAAGACGAGTTACATCAGCCATTATTCGAGAATAGAAAAACCGTTGAATACGGTGTATGGGGTGGATATGATAATTGAATTAGATCAGAGCCCATTGTTTGTATAACAGCTATATAAGCTCAAATGAGAAACAAATATTCGTTATTCATCCAAACGAGATGACAGCAATGCTGGTTCAGCTAGCGCTATTTGTAGCTGTTGCTACTGTAGCTCAGGTTAGTTTTATTATCAAAGAAGTTATTCTTATATTTCAAGTTGTAGGTGTCAGCCCAATGTTGCACCTCCGGTCAATCATCCGATTTCTGTACTGTATTCCAAATGCTATCTACTATGGAACAAGCTGAAGTCATGAGCATCCTGGGTATCTTATCTCACTCACACCTCATTTAACTCACTAATGGATTTTCAGGAGAAAATTGTGAAGGAGATACTGAAGCAGCTCTGAAAACTTTGGAAAAGAGAAAGCCAAACTTTATGAGATACGGACGATCATGTAAGTTATAATTTCAAATTTTCATAAAATGAAAATATTTTATTCCCAAAATATTATCAATAATCATTCATTTTGCAGCAAATGGAATTCAATTCGGAAAGAAAGGATCTGATCCTAACTTCCTCCGTTTCGGCCGTTCCCAACCAAACTTCTTGCGATTCGGCAAAGCAGCTGTTGGAGATCCAAACTTTTTACGTTTCGGTAAGAAATATGAATATATATTAGAGAAATTATAAATAATTGGTAAGAGAGCACAGAGTTAGGGGTTTCAATTAGAAACAAGCTATGTTCATTCCAATCTAAGAAAAGAATTTTTGCATGTTATTTCACTATATGTAGACGCTTAGTTTCCAGCTAAGGTATGCGGCTCTCTGAATTTAACCGAGTTTGCTGCTCGCCAATGTGCTGCTGTTCTTCTTCCAAATAAAATTAGTGAGACTTTATCTCTTCTAGTTCTATCTTTTTCATGTATCTTTTTTCTTTCAAAATTCTCTCAATCATAAATTTGTCGGTGTAACGTGTAAGAGACTAAAAGTCTTGCAATTCTCACCTATAGCCCTAATCATTCCCTAATTTCAGGCCGAAGTGATCCCAACTTCCTCAGATTTGGAAAAGCTGCTGCTGATCCAAACTTTTTGAGATTTGGAAAACGATCAGCCGATCCTAACTTCCTTCGTTTCGGACGTGCCGTAGCCGAAGGATTTGATCGTGAGCTCCGAAAGCCAAACTTTCTCCGTTTCGGAAAGTAAATTCAGCAAAAGATATCAAAGTTCACCCATTGAACTACGATGTTTCTATTTAATATTTTCTCACATTTAATGAATTCGATATTCAAAAACTATATCGTTTTCTCATAAAAACAAATTATTAAGTTAAACTTGCAGTTGCTCATTGTAGAGCTAGCATGTTTTTCTACTTAAACTTCCTGAAAGCCTCATCGTATCAGCATTATTCGTTCTCAGCATCAACTTCTCTTCATCTCAATTACAATACATGATTTTTTGAATATTTTCATCCAAAATGTGATAAGATCAATGTCTAATATCAGACATTCACAAACAAACAGACACATTGAGATATATACATCTATAACAGACACACACACAAACGACAATTTATTTCATAAGGGCCAAATCAATATTTAACATCAATCATTGATTATTTTCTATCATGATCTCAATATTTTATTCTTAATTTTCTGTTAATGTTTTATAAAAACTTAATGAAAACATTTCTTTCTAACGAAGTATTATTATTATTATTATTATTATTATCTATCTGCCACATAAAAAAACAGGGCTGTCAACATTGCCAGAAATATGAACATTTTTCTTCTTCCACCTCCTCACCCAAATCTTGGAGTAAAATCAAATGTTTATCGATTTTTATTTTGTGTTTTTATCAATCAAAAGTAAATGAAAATAAACAGTTGTGTTAATAATTATTTGTGTTATGTTGTTTCAAACTTGCTCTGTTAAAATATTTTGGAAAGAACATTGAACTTACCCTCTGTCAGAATGTTCTTCAGAAGTAATCTTATCAATCCAATTCAATACAGGTCTCATGTTTACCGGATTTAAGTTGCAAATAGGAATATTAACATAATGAAATCTACAAATTATATAAATTATTTGAATGAAAAATAAATAATTTTCACAATAAAGGAGAAAAAAATTGAATTAGGATATACAGAATAGTAAGTCTCATCTGTTAGAGCTAATTAATAAATATATTTCTCTAATTTCTTCTAATAATTTGCGAAATAGTGAAAATAAATTTATTAAAATATAGTTATAATGTGGAAAGACAGATATTTCCACTAGAAATAGCAAAAAAAAAAAGAATGGACAAACTAAAAGGTGAACCTAGCTTTATGTGGTTGCTATGGTAACCATATGGAATGGTTTCCACGATACAGCTGAACTAGCTTGGTTTATTAAATTCATCCATTTCATACATCTTAATAATTTTTTATATATTTTTAATATAAAGAAATTATTCAAAAAAAAATTATTTAATCTTAATATTTTATTTTCAAGCACTTGGCATTTATTTGAGAAAATACACTTAGGACTGAATGGGTTCAAGTTTTAAGTTCTAACTGCAATATTTTCGATCAAACGATTTTTTTAATTTTGATATTTTTTTAATTCAATCTTTTTGTTATATGTATGATTGAATTATTTTCAAAAAAGTTGCAATAAATTTACTAAAATCATCAAAGAAATTCCCAAATAAGTAAAAAAACAAGAAATGTATGAAAAATGTTTTATTGTTACTTAAAAATTATAGATTATAGAAGCAAAGTTTTTCTATTAGCTCATATGCGGAAGAACTTTAGATCTTCTTTGGGGCGCAGCAAACGCATTGGAGGGCCTTCTGCTCAGTCTTGTCATTTTCGTCTTCCTTGTTCTCCTGAAATTTCGACTTTGTTTGTTTTGTTTTAACTGTGAAGGAGATATACCTTGTGCTCCTTGCGGTCCCAGTCCATGTCAGGGTCGAAGACGAAGAGAGCTCCAGTGATTTCGCTCTGAAATATCAGATTTGCATCTGAATTTGAATATAAAAGCATAGGAACATACAACGTTGGTGTTGAATCCACGGCTGGAGATCTTGCAGCAGGTGTCGCAGGCTTCTTGAGAGAAAATAGCGGTGTGACGGCATCCTTGACGGTCGAATCTACGTGGGCGAACGTAAGATGGGATTGGTCCATAGGTGGCATATCCTCCAGATGGAGCAGCGGCTACTTGAGTTGGGTATCCGTAGCTACGCTTGGCTGTAACATCGTTATTAGAGAGAAAATATTAAGTAAAGCACATACAGCGGTGGTGACGGTGCTTACGCTCGATATCAGCAAGTGGGAAGGTAGCGTGAACGGTGCAGTAGTTGACTAAAGAAGTTGGATTAGAAGGAAAAGTTGTAATAGGTGATGGTACCATCGTAGTTTGGAAGAGCGAATGGGGCTGGAACTGGTACTGGTTGGTAGATGTTGTAAGATCCATAGCTGAATATTAGGATATAAAAATTAATTATAGAAATGACGCAAATACTTGTAGTTATTTGATGGAGCAGCAGCAGCTACATTGGCTCCATAGAAACCTCCTCCTTCCTTGACAGCGGCCTTCTCGTTGGTCTAAAGAAGAAAGGTATATGATTTTCTCAATAGGGAGAAATGAAGCTTACTTTGGTTTCAGCGGCATTAGCAGCTACAAAGCAGAAGAGAAGAGAAAAAGCTACGGTGCGATACATCTTGAAAGATGACTCTGATTATTCGAGGATTTCAATCTGCTTTTATACTCTTCTGATGCGGAGGCGGCGACGATGTGACATCAATCACCGGAACCATATCATACAATGCAATTTCTATAATTTTCTAAATTAGAAAATTTAAAACTATATAGAATATATTAAAGTTTATTTGAATATAATAAGACATTATTTTAACTTATACTTTACTATATAAGGTAATCAAGAGATATTTTTGTTAAAGTTTTAAAAAATTGCCTTACCAAATCATCTTTTGTGAAAACATCCTCTGATCCCAAAACTACAATTAAGCTTCGACATGCTATACCATATAAGAGTAATCGTTATGTATTCTGGTTCAGTTATCCAATACAAAAGATGTCAATTTTAATTTTTAATATAGGTATAGGTTATTTACTTCTATTTTCATTATTCTTCAACATAAATTTTCTAATAAGGTTGAAATTCTTTTTATGTTTGTAAGTCGTGTAAGTAAGACTCTATTTTTGAGTTTTTGCACTTCGAGCCTGTAATATCATCTTGAATAATCTCTTTCATTTGAAAATTTCCGTAATTATGTGTTTTTGGATATTAACTTATAGGGAATTCTATTTGAAATTATACTACAAAGTTATTTTTTTATTTCGAAATATACAATATTACACTGTTTTTCTTATAATCTTAGCTAAATGAGATTTATCGTGGAGGCGTCCGAATCTCAAAACATAGTCTATCTATCAGCTGTCATCGGACTTCTGAGCGTGGGTTAATGGTATATCCATTAAAAAATATTTTCTTTTGAATACCATCCGGAGATTTTTCATTTTGATAACAAGTTGGCAAAATATCTCACAATCTGCAAGAATTATAAACATGTCAAATAAAATTAAATTTTATGAATAAATATAATATTTTACTTATTATTTTACTATATATACAATCAAAATAAATACTGTTAAAAGGTTATTAAAGAGGAAAAGATAGAAAATCTAAACGAAATCGAAAATTATAATGAGTTTGACGTATAATGCTGTACCATTTCAATCCAAGTTTAGTTAATATCGGAAAAAATAAAAATGATGTTGTTTCAATTACTTGAGTACAGATGAAACTACCATTTTGGTAAATAGTTTAAAACAAATACGAAATTGTTGTGAAATCTCAAAAAAAAAAGATTTTTTACTTCCAAATAAAGAAAACGAACAGCTGTTATGAATTGAAAAGAATGACTATGAGATGCGTCAACCGCTACAAAAGGCTTGAAAATACAATTGTATTTGTATTATATCAACAATTGTCAGATAAATACTTACTTTTCTTAGTTTAGTTCTTGAAAATTATTTCCATTTTTCTTAATTTCCATTAATAGAAATGCTTTATAACTTAGTTGTTGCAGAAACGCTTTAAGCTTTTTGACAATTATATTGTCTCTCTATTCATTTTGCAACCATGGCATGCATTGAAAAAGATATCTGCTCTGCAATCTCTTCATTTCTTATGAAATATCAGAGGTTCTGATTCCCGGAAGCATATCCATGATCTATTTCTCTTCACGGGATCCACCCTCTGCCGCCATCAGAAGAGTATAAAAGGACGTGGAAACAGATTCAGGACATCAGATCACCATGAAGGTTTTCTACACTGCTCTTTTCTGCATTGCCGGAGCCCTTGCTGCCGATGAGGTATGTCTTCCATTTTTCCCTTCAACCAGCGTTTCTACTCATCTTCAAATCTTCTATTAATCTGCTATTCCTTAGCTCTAAAACGATCATAAAACTAAAATTCTATTTCATTTTATCTTCATTCTATTAATTTACTAACCTTCCATAGTTGCAGCTCAAGAAGACCGAAGCCGCTGGAGGTTACTATGATATCCCTGCTGCTGCTCCTTCTGCTTCTTACTACGGATATGGTGGATACGCTTCTTACCTCCCACTTCCCCATCTTGAGGACCGTGAGTTAACACAGCTGCTGATCAATCAACTGATTTACTTCTTCAGGCAACGTCTGTGATCTTGATGCCTCTGTTCTCCTTGTCACCGATTCTAGACGCCATGGACACAACCGCGCTGTCAGAGTCAGGTAGAGTTCTCATTTCTTCATTGAAATTCTCAAAATTAATATTTCAGATGCGCCGAAATCGCCAGCTACGATGAGAATTCCTGCAATGTGTGCTGTCAACACGCTGCTCGTCGCGATCCTGAACTCAAGAACGTGAGTAGTGCAAGCTTTAGCTGATCGAAACAGCTCCCACTTGGCCCAACCACGTTTAGGGTACTCCTTACACGTTGAGACTATCACCGTGCTCCAACGTGTGGTGGTAGCCTGAATGTTGTTTGGCACCATATACCCCTATCAGCTCTAAATTCTAAATTTCTTAAAATTTCATTATCCAAAAACTAATTCTTTAAATTATAGAGAGATATGATGGGATTCCTTGCTGTTGTCAACCAGACCAGACATCACAACCACGATTTAGATGACGAAGAACCAGAAGCCACTCCAGCCGTGAGTTTCTGATTACATCGCTACCTACAATATCCTGGCTTATTATAGAGAATGAAGCGTGGTGTTAGATCCCACAACTGGAACAAGGATAAGGAAATCGAGGTTGATGTTACCTACGTTGATGTTGTACGGTTTCCACCAGTAATTTACCATACAATCTATTCTGCTTTAGGAATCCTTCAAGCCAGACTCATTCGCCAGCAACATCAAGTGCGTCTGCTGTGCTCCAAAGCGCAAACAACCACAGCCAATCTACTATCCAGTAAGACACTTCTAAATCTGCATATCGTTATTTATTAACTCAACTTCAGCAAGCTGCCCCAGTCTACGGAGCCCCAGCCGCCGCCGCCCCAGCTTACGGAGCCCCTGCCGCCGCCGCCCCAGCTTACGGAACCCCAGCCGCCGCTGCTCCAGTCTACTCTGCCCCAGCCGCCGCTGCTCCAGCCTACTCTGCCCCAGCTGCCGCTGCTCCAGCCTACTCTGCCCCAGCCGCCGCTGCCCCAGCTTACGGAGCTCCAGCCGCTGCCCCATCTGCTTATTAAAGAAAAAATGCAATTTTTCGTAACTTTCTACATTCATTCTTTATAGTATTTCTATAGAAAAATAAACTGCTTGTATCTAACACACAACTGCTTTCTATCTTATTTCAAAACATACCACAGTACAATTTGACATTTTAAACATTTAAGAAGCACATAAGATCAAAGAGGTAAATCAGCGATAGCTTGATGACATTTCCAGAGGGTGGCTTTAAAACATTAATCTTGATCCGCCCTCTTCACAAAACATATAAGAATCGTTTTTCATCTGAAACTGTATTTCAATTCGTCCATTCCAACGGGTTGGCTTATTTGCTTACTTCTAAAATTTTTGTTCTTCATTTCGACTTTTCTACTTGATGTCTAGGGTACTCCTTTGAACGGTGGAAGATATAAGATCCAACGATCAGAGTATCCTGAACATCATTTAGAATTTGTTTTTGGCAGTTCCATATAAAAGCCATGTTCTGGCCACTTTCAGGGTACTGAAACATCGCTGGATTGCAAGAACATCCAACGGTTTTTGGTAGCCTCAATGTTGCACGAACAATACCCTGCCCACCCCCCCCCCTATTTCTTTACTTTAAAAAAATTGGAATTGATGACAAAATATAAGGAGCAGATTGAATTTTCATGTTGCTACTATACATGTAAAAAAGAAAATAAGGCACGAGTTTTATTAAGTGTTTAATTACGAGACCACAACGAGAATTACTTCAGGATCAACTGTTCATATAGGTTTTTATAATTTTATAATCGATCCCTTTAACAATGTATACAGGCTAATGATAATAACAAATGGAGATATTTTACTACTGGATATCAAAACCGAATAGAGAATAATGTGTACATGATAAACAATAAAACCTTCACATTGGTATTAATTAAAATATCCATAACCATTTGATGGGGGTACCGGAGCAAAACCTTGAGGTGGATAAGCGCCACCCTTAAAAAACCGATAAAGCTTCAAAGAAAACTTTTACCTACCATTGCATGTAGTGGAGCAGATCCATTCGGCCTAGAAGCTATGGGAATCGTCAAAGTTAGAGCTTCTGGAAACAAATCATGATAGGAATTCACGGGAACGTAATTTGCAGTGATAATCTGAAACATCATAATGAGTAAACGTATATTAATGAAAATAAATAGGTAAAATAAACCAAAAAACTCTTACTTTTCCACTGAACCATCTTCCATGAAGAGCTGAGACACTCCTGTGAGCAATAACAACAGAGGGGCATTTAACATAAACATTTCCCTGAGCACTGGCTTTATCTACATACACATGAAGTGCTCCTCCATTTTTGGCACACTCTTCGATAACATCCTGAAATACGCATATAAACAAAGAGGAATTCGAATAGCAATGTTATACCTGTCTAACATCATCTTCCCATGATGGTTCTACTTCCTTCGCAGGATCAAACATATTGGAAAGCATAAAGCACTGGGTGGCAATAGAAGGGATAGTTGGGTCATGTTGCTGTGCTTGTTGTGTTTGAAGCGCTTGCTGGGCTTGATGAGGTAACTCAATTCCAGTTCCTTGAGCTAATTTTGCCATTAACTGTAATCGCCCACTTTGTCCACCGAGAGAAATGCCTTGCTTATCTTCGATAACGTCGTCTAAGCTCCTCTGTTTAGCTGACTCATCTTCCTTAAAACAAAATATTTGTTACAACGCAAATTAAATTATAACTTACGTCATCAACTATGCTGACACGAATATTGTTTCCTGCTAGTTCCAAGCCATTCAACTGTTCTGCAGCTTTAGTGCCATCTTCAGTCTTGGTAAACTACAAAAATCAAGTATTAAAAAAAAGTAACAAGAATAACTAACCGTTACATATCCAACTCCAACTCCAGTGGCATCTTTACGAATTTTACAGTTTTGAATACGACCGAAAGGCTCGAAAATAGGTTCCAGCATGCTCTCGTTAATATTTGGGTGCAAGTTCGAAATTTGCAACTTGCAAGGTCCTTTGCTATTAGCCGGGCCAAATCCTAAGGCAGACCCAACTGTAGCAGTGGCATTGGCAGCGCGATTACGCTCGGCGCAAGTTCTTTGAATAACCAACGGAGCTCCTGTAAGACAATTAATAAAAAATAATAAATATAAAACGAATGCTACCGAGCAGTTTCTGGCCATTTAGAGCTAATCCAAGGGAGACACTTTCTTCTTCCCAGAACTCAACATAAGCAATACCCTAAACAATATAAGTAAAAATGAAAAATAGAATAGAGTACCTTTGATCTTCCAGTTCTAGAATCTGTAATAATACGGACATCTCTGACTGCACCAACTGAACTGAAAAACTCTTCAAGATCCCGAGGTCTTGTTTGTCTTGCAATCTAATATAATATGGTTAGGAAATAAATAAATTTACGAAAAAATAACCTGTAATATGAATAATGTTCTGTGATCTCTTTCTTCTGAAGACAGATCAGTTCTAGCACCTTTTGGAGGTGACGTACGAGCCGTAAATGGCATAACATCTCGACGCTCAGGACCTGGCAAACGTCCTAAAAGGGATAAATTAGTAAAATAAAATAATTGAAATACTGAGTACTGACTTATAGGAGATCTTCTGTCACGGTGATCAATTACACGCGGTCTATCACGGGGATGTCTGTGCCTACGATCACGAGAACGGGATCTGAAATAGTTGAATTATATAAATATAAATATTTTTATTTAATACCTGGAACGTCTGTTATATGTTGGTCGTCGATCACGACTGCGGCTTCTTCGTCTTTCGCGACTACGACTTCTTTTTCGGTCTCGGCTTTTACTACGGCGATCACGAGAGCGTGAACGCTTCTTACGGTCTCTAGATGAGCTTCTTCGGCGATCTCTGCTGGAACTACGTCTACGTTTTTTGCGATCCTCGCTGGGGGATCTGAAACAAAATAGTTAGAACAATTTTCTTCTGCTCTTTAGAAAATTTTCATTAAAAAAAAACAAAAATAAAACAAGTTGAATCTTCTAATGCTGACCAATAAGGACAACTCCATTGAACAACGCTTCGTGCCATAAGCCTGCAACAAAGGCCCGCGACTTTTCTTCATTTTATTATTTCATTTGACAATTATTAAAACTGTTCGAAATGAAGAAAAGTCGCGTTCATGGCCTTGCAAGGACACGAGCGTACCTCGAGACGCTTCTTCAGACGACATCAGCAGAAAAGGAAGAACAGTGGAACAGCGCTTGTACAAAGGCTCTCGTTTAAAGGTCTACAACGACGAGCAGGTCTTACAAATGTGAAAAAAAAGTTCAAGATTTGCTTTTGAGAAACTTGATTAGATAATATTTTGAAATAAAGATGAATATTACATTAATATTATACAACTTACCGACTACGATTTCGTCGTCCATCATCCTTATTCTCTTTAGAGTCCTGAAACATATTAGTATACTTTAGATTAACTGTTTCATATTTATATTTTTTATTGTCAATGTAATACATTCTGATTTGTTTTAATCGAAGATCTTCGAAACACCAAAAAAACCATCACCTCCATGATTCTAAAATGAATATTAAATCAACTAACCACCTCTTCCGCCTTTTTCGGGTCTAGAGCATCTTCAAGAAGAGCATCGACGTCATCCATGCTGGAAAACTATAAGCCTTTGAATATCTTCACAACCTCGATCACAATAGTTTCTTCGAAATCGAAAAGGAAAAGTAGCTTGCCCGCGAGCGTGTGATAACGTATTCGAAATGGCACCGTTTCGAGACCAAATACTTTTTAGTAATAGAGCGCGCTTCAAACAAAAATAATGCTGTTGCCTCATAAACCACAAAGTGAAAATAAAATTATTATTAACCGAAATAAGTTAATTAGTTAATAGTGCTTTTAAATTAACAAAGCAAATGGAAATAAAATATTGCAAATAATCTTATAAGTAACTATGAAAAATTTATCTGTTTAAATTTATTATTTTCAAATTTTTATACAGAAAAGAAAGTTGTGAATAAAACTTGTATTTGACATTTTAAATGATTTCTCTTCCGATCCAGTCATAAAAACTGAAATATAACATCTTCCTGGTTGTTTGAAAAGCACAACAGACATATATGATTGTGAATCACTCTGTTCGACTTACAGGTCTACAATTTACTAGGTAGAGCTCGAAGCTGAAATTGAAAGAAATAATTGACTCAAATTGGTTATATTGCTTTGAAGCGAAATATATTGCTTCGAAACTCAACATATGTTAACTGAATCGGTGAAATTACTGATTTTTTCTTTTACTTTCCTAATTTTATATCAACATTAGCCCAGAGTGGTTGCTTTCCCAGTCAGGTTAGTTTACATTTCCTTTCCTTTATGATTGCGAGAACAAAGTTTGTGCCCCGAATCATCTAAATCCAAACTATGAATGCATCGATTTTTTTAATTCTTTACCATTGATTTAAGTTTCAATAAGATTTTTCTTCGTATTTTTATGGACTGTTATCACCAACTTACATTAATATATTGATTGCACTATCTGCTTATCCATAACTATCTTAAAAGACTCAGTAGTATGACAACATATTTCAAAATATGATTTATTAATTGAAAAGTCTTAAATACATTCGCCTAAATAGCAGCCTTTGTTGAGCATATTGCTAAAAATTTTTTTAGATTCAAATAAAAATTTTGTATACTGTCGCAATTCATTTGTCAGCCACGCAATTATACGTACTCCAAATGTTTTTTTAATATTTTTTTTCTATATATGCTTATAAAGTTAATTTCTAATGTTTATACCGTACTTTATTGATGTGTAAATAAGAGTAAACACTATGTTTAGGGTAAAATGGCCCTCCTGGATATAGCTAATATTTCTGCTCAAATGGACGATCATTTTAATGCTAAAATTCTCCATTATAAATTAGTGGATGACTCAAAATACGCTGTAAGTCTTTTTGCTCTCGTTTTTTTACTCCGTCCTCTTCGGTTTTATCAAGTTTCATTTGTGATTACGGTATCTTTTGGAACACCTGCTTGTCACTTGAGTATTTATCAATTTTCTCTTAAAGTTTCGGTGTTAAATATGACTTCATTTCATATTTTTGAAGTTGTTTTGTTGAATATTTTAAAGAAAAAATGTTACTTTCAGGTATATAATATTCAATTAAATGTTGGTGATAATACATGGACCATCGAGCGAAGATATAGCGAGTTCGATTCCTATGACCAAGCAAAATTTGTTGATCGTAAGAAGTCTTTTTTACCACCGAAAAAGCTGGTGGGAAATATGGTGAGTTGCTTACAAACTTAATATTTCTAACGTTTGAAATGAATTTAGGACCCAGAATTCCTTGAAGAACGTAAACGTGAGCTTGAAAAATATGTTAGAGCAATACTGGAACTAGAAGTTTGGCATCAGAAACAAAAAGGAATCAATTCATTGTCCCTGCCTACTGCAAGGTTTTTCGATTTCCATCAATACGTAAGTTTTTTTGCTGCTTTGGGGATTTAAACTAAAAAAAGTATACACCATTGTCTGTGTATGCTTAGTCAGAACTTACTCACATCTTGAGATTTTGCCCTTTGAGTAGGAAGATTGTTTTGTGGTGGGTTGCGTTAAAATTCGAAAAAAAAACAAGAATGAAAACATAAGAACAACGTAAAGGTTTTATTATTCTATACATTGACCGAAATACAATTGTTTAACATTATCAATTTTAAAAATGATCTTCTATTCAGTTTCCGTTGATTGATAATGACTTTTGTTTTTTTCGGCTTCAGAATGTCCGCGAATATTGACTCTTTAACAAAGCAATAAGTAAATATACAACATCAAATAATGGTATTCATGAGATAAACTCAAAGGAATTTATGAAATAACACGTGGCGTTTTCTTGCCAGTTGATTTAGTTATCGTCATCAGTAGCATGATGAGCTGTAAGCTGGCCTCGGCTACCAGTTGCTCTACGTTTCATACGCCAGTACTGAAGCCTGGTCCACATTTCCCGGATAGCGAGATAGATCATGATAACGTTCTTGATTGAGAAAACAGAGAATTGATATCTGAAAAAGATAACGTGTGTTCTAATAGTATTTCAATCCGCTTAGATTTATGTAATCAATTAACTTACTTCTTTCCCTTGTTTTCAACTTCGAGAAGGATGTAGAGATAGATACGAAGCCCAAGAACGGGTCCGTTGACCTGATAATATTCAAAAGTTAATTCATCGTTTCTCTTTTCAAATTTAACTTACAATTAGGACATAGATAAGAGCCCAGATTTTGTCACTAACTAAGAGTACCGTTGGGAATCTTCCAAAGCGAAGTCTCAGCAGAGTGAACGTTGGCATCACAAAGTTGACGCATACGATGCTCAAGATAGCAACATCAACCCAGAAATGGAGTTTCCATGTATCATTCTACAAATTGTGAAGTTTTACTAAGTTGATTTTGGGAAATCTCCAAATTTCACGTTTTCATGCTAAATTTTCTATTTGGTCTCGTATATAATGACTATTTGGCGCTGGTAAGCTAAGATTTGCTTAGTGCGCAACCAACACAATATAACCTCTTCATCTTACAGTCTGACCAATAATTGAGGAACTCATATTACATAAGAACTCCGCTTTACTCCTTTTCTTTATAATATTTTGGTTGAAACTCACGAAGGATTGCCAAAGGAGGTCCATAAAGTCAATGTTATCGATGAGATCAAGACAAATAGCTGTAGCAAGATAGGCGATGTACATTTGACGGGTGCTCATAAGAGGAGTATAATGGTGGGCTTCCAAAAGAAAAAGGAAAATTGGTGCCGAAAGCACAAGACCGAGCTTGAAAAGTTGATCATCGAAAAGCTTGTCATTGTTATCCAATGGACCAGGTGGAAGCTATAATATGAGTTTTTGGCTAATCCCTGTTGTGCCTCTATTTATACCTCATGATAGAAAAGTCGGAAACATGCAGAGATTTTGCCCACTAACACCAACGAGTATACGAACCATCCAATCCATGCGTACTTTACTTTTCCATCTGAAAATTGTAATGTCTTAGTTGCCGTTCCCTCCAAAAAAACTTGAATTTCTATGTTTTTCTGAGTCTTTCTTTCTTTTTTTGTATGTGTTAGATTAAACACTCACCAACACTGCATACTTCTTCCATTTGTGTCTGGTTGTGCTTTATAGCCAAAACTAGCAACCAGAGAAAAACAACAATAACTAGAGCATCGGCACCAATCCATGAATACCTGAAATTCAGGAAGAGTTTGTGCTTTTTTTTGCTTGAAAGTTTACCATATTCTGTCAGAAAGGACTGTCAAGTAGTAGTAATCAAGTAATCCTAATTGGATAATTACCAATGCAATGCAAATGACGAACGATGAAATATCAAGGAAGCCTCGAATACAACGACCTAAAACAGCGGTTTCGTGAACAATTTTGAAAAATGACCTCTTTCGCGCTTCTTCGCCTCAATTATATATTCAAAGTTGTTATTTACCTGGAATGACAGCCATAGTATGATATTTAGTAGGTGGAGCGAGGACTAGAGCTGTTTCTTCGGCTGAACCGTCACAGGCCTTGATAGGAAACTCGTCGTGCCCGTCGTAGTATTCTGAGTGCTGTATGAATTCGTCGCCGTTTTCCTCTACAACGTCTTCAATTAGATGACGAGGATCACGGCCGGATGTATTGGCGTATTCAACTCCTAGAAAGATCATATTATATTGTTTTGTTTCCAAAAAAATAATTTAATAAACAAAAGACCTCAAAGTTCTTGCAGAAAAAACGCAGAATTATAAGAGAATGACTAATGTTTTGAATTATGAAAGCGTCCAAGAGGTCATTTTCATAAATTTTGGTTTAATATTATGGAAAAGAATAAAATCAAAATGTAATAAATGATAAAAAATGAGTTCCACTGATAGGCAGATGAAGCCTCTGTGAAATCAATTATGTATTATTCAGTTGTGATCTGGTTGGCTAAATCTGCTAGCCATTTTTACTTTTTGACGAATGCAAGTAGTTGCCTTTATTCGTTAATTGTAAGTCACTTAGCGAGAAAAAAACCAGATTTATATAATAATCGATTGGATCTACTCAAACTGTTGTATAACGTTGGGAAAAGCAACAGAAAGTTTAGCAGGTTAAACGTTTGAATAGAAGATTTCTTCTATGCTTGAGGAATATGAAGCAAAAATCTCTTCATGTGTTACCCAAACTGACAGGCTTGTAGAAAGTGAGAGAGGGAGCATAAAAGAGTCTACCTGTCTCAAGATGAGAAAAGAGCATTGTCAATCCGATTAGGGGAGAAAACGTTACTTGTACAAGCATTCTAACCGCGTGGCTTAGAATCAAAGCAAATAATCTGTTCTAAATAGTTGGTGGAGAAGGTTTTTTTCGAATGATAATCCCAAAATTCAAGATATAATAATACCAAGCTAGCCGATTGATTAGCGTGCTCTTTATCAAAAGTTCAAATTGGCAAAAAATGGTAACACAAACTTTACGTTACCACAGCAAATGCACCAAAACAAAATTTTGTTTAAGAATTGAAATATCGTGTTATAAGGTCAAATTTAGTAGCAGAGAATGAATGAGGGAACGCTAGATAAGAAAGAGTTGAATTGACTGAAGACACCCGTGCTTCGTTCACTCTCAGCCTACAATTATTTGAGAATCGGCATGTAAACAAGCTCTGGGCTACTCACCCTTTAGATTCTCTCAGAGTACGCAAGAGACTACATAATCGAGTTGGATAGAGAGCGGATATGAAGAAAGAAGCAATCATCTCATTGAGATTTAGGAGGTTTTTCGATTATAGGTTTCAAAAAGAAGATAGTAGAGAGTGTGTGAATGTGAAAGATTAAGAATCTAACTTGAAGAGTAAAACTCAACCGTGCGTAGCGACTGCAATATGCAGAATAAGTTTTTTCCACTCATGTACTTATCACATTTTATCTATTTTTTGAATAATTATGTTTATAATCACAATAAAATAATTTTTTTTGTTTAAAAATAGAAAGTGTGTCCATGAGTTCTGGTTTATTAGTTGAATGTGGAAAAAAAGACGGCTGTTCAATGCTAACTCCTTGCTATGCCTTGGCTTCTTGTTCGTCGCAGTTTGTTGTTGTTTTGTTGTTAAAAATAAAAAAAATTGCAGAAGGAATATATTCAACTTGGTTTGTGCAGAAAGGAAGAATCTATCTTAAATGTTGATCATCTTGTGAGCTCTTTATAGCTGCTAAAGGGTCATTTGGTCAATTCTAAAGAATTGTTGAGTTTTCATGAAGACAATAAATTTTCACAATAGAGCCAAAGGCTTCAACAAACAAGTCAGTATTTCCAGTACTAATGCCGACCAGCAAGCTAGCTCTGTTGTCTTATTAAGCCAGTTGGTAAACCATATGTTTATGGGTTAACCTGATTATTATATTGATTAGAAATCCAGCTTTAATCATTATAAATTTGTTTACACCTCTTTTACCTGGCTCTCTAGCCTAGTATCAAGCGTTTTAATTATGCAGATTCGCTGAAGGATTATCGCCTAAAGAGAGGAACTGGACCATCTGCCCCCGGTTAACAAGAGATATAGCTCCTACGATTGACTGACTGCATAGCTGGTACCAATAAGAGGAAGCTAGGGAGATTGTATGCGCGAACGACCCCATCCGCCTCTGCCATGCAGCCTTCTGTCATGGCAATATATGGATTGGAGGCTGTTTGCTGCAGAAAACATGATTTTCGACAGAAAAATGCTTTTCTACATGCATTTCTTCGACATGTGTTCTAATAGTTTCTGTCAGATTTAATGCAAATCATGATTAAGCATGGTATTTGAATATGTTACTCACGACTACGACGGAATGATTTTCGAAAATAGTCTTTTATGAAAAGTGAGCCCGACTTTGCTCGTTTTCCTATTTATCCTAGTATATTGTTTTCTACTTTATTTATTCCAAAATTTTAAAAAAGAACGAAATAAAATTCTCAACTAAAGCCGCTAGAAAGGAAAAAACGGCCTGATAGATGGATGGGTAGCAAAGTATGCGATAAGGAAAAATTTGTGGAACATAAACAATCTTTTTCGTGACAGTGGCTGAAGTTCTATTGCTTTTACGAAGGTTTGCTTGTCAAAAGTAACTCCTGAGCTTCGTAGATTGTCTGGGAAGTGATGGATCTCGTTGATTGTTCTGACGGTGGTCGTCAGTCAGAGATGCTGGTCTGGGATTGACGACAACGATGACGATAAAAATGATTTGGACTTGGTCGTATCGTTACTTACGAAAAACGAAAAGATGGGCGAAGAGTAATTTGGAAATGTTTCGGAAAACCTAATGATCAATGGACCGGGTAGTACAAAGAGCAGCAAATTGGTATTCGGAAAAGACAAAATTGCAAGTCTAAGGCCTGTGCCGATGTTATGGTTAACTGGCTCGCTCCTTCTGTTTGCTGTTGACGCTATAAGACGATTAGATTGTTAATGGACCTAAGGAGATCCGTATACAGTGTCAATATATTCTACGATTTTCAGTTAATAACTACTGAGCCTTAATGAGGGCAGTTTTTCTGTAAAAGGTGTTGATTCTATAAGAGAGAAGAAGAAGGAAATATTACTATTGAACGATAAAGATGTCATAGAATGAGAAGAAGAATAAGCGAAATATGAAAATTTGAAACGGAAAATATTTGGAAAGATTCATCTACATAGAAATTACGACATTCATGTTTCATGGTAGTAATCCCTTCCAAACGACTACCGATTGAAGATATGTGGGTTTAGTTCTATATAACAACCTAAAAGCTAGGAACGGCCGTAGGAAGACATTTGTTTCTTCTTGATATATAGGCTAGTCATATGAGCTTCGGAATTTATGAATACTGAATGATATAAGAGGAAAATTTGCAGTACAACAAGCTAGTTTCTAAGTTGATTTGAATTAGAATTAGGTAGTTTTATCTTGAAATAGCTATAGCGATATTAGAATACACAAAGAAAAATACTAAAAAGCAGTAAAGTGAATAACCCACCTCCGATGTCCATAGAAGTTCAAACAGACGAGGATGATAGCTGTGCCGCAGGATGAACCTGCTTGTCTCTAAGTTGTTTGTATGTGCTGTCAACAACAACAGCTAGCAGTAATTAATGTTCAGCACAGGCTGAAGAAAGAAGCTGATAGATCGTTAGTGAAAAAGAGAGAAAGAAAGAAGGAGAATGAGCTGAAAGATATGAATAACAGGAGGCAGATAGCCGGCTGGATGGGCGGATCGAAATGACCTAAGGATAGCTCTAATTTGGCAATGAGCCAGGCTGCCTAGTAAGTCGGATCAGAGGATGGGAGGCACACACACAGCAGCAGCAGGCGTGGACAGAAGGAGAAAGAAAACAGCAAAAGATGGAAGAGGCGGAGAGAGAGCCACAGTTTGCATCAGACGAGAGAAGACATAGCATGATAGTTGCAGAAAGAGAGAGGAAAAGAAGAGGAGTAGAGGTCAGATGGGCACGCCCTCTAGGTTCTGACCGGCTTCGTTCCGGTCTTGAACCCGAAGCAGGCACTCGTTGGGGACAGCATGTGAATGCCACCTAATCATGTTTCCGAAGAGCTTTGTTTTCCGGTTCATCTTGGATCCTCAGAAATGGTTATATGAGTCAGGGTCTCTGAATTTGACTTCATCATGCCATATCCTAGAATAAGCGTGCTATGCTTTAAACCAAGTTGGGATACTTGAGTTATAAAATACATGAATATATTGCGCTTGTTCTCAAGATGAATTAGTAGGAAGCAGGCCGTCATTTACCAGTCTGACTGCAACTAACGACAGCCGGTCGGCACCGCTTTTATTCTGTACCCCCCGAATGATCATTTGGGGGTAAAGTTGACGACGACTTCATGACGATAACTCGTTCATCTGTTGCTCGGACGCTATGCGTGACACGATGGTTTCTCATAAAGAAAGAAGCAGCTTGGAGAGGCTATCAGTTTATAAACGTTGATGAAACCCATTTGGATAGTGTTGCCTTTTTGAGTGTTGGCATAGCTGTCCATATAAGAGAACGATGGATGCATCCAGGTAAACAGAAAGCCATCTGTTCATGAGCTCATCGACTCAATTGTGTATGCAGAAAGCGATTAACATCAGTAATGTTTTGTAACCTTTGTGGGATATTCTGTATCTGGCGGTAGATGTGCTGTCAGCCGGAAAACCAGAACATCGCGATTGTTGGTACTTCCATATTGCGATGTAAATTTGTCCAGTGAAGTAACTAACTAGCTAAACTAGACGCTACATATGTACTCCTGAGAATGATATCAGCTCTTTCTCAGATATGCCGCTATATAAAGCCTAGGGAGAAATTAATACTAATGAATGAACGACGAACATGGCGATTAGATTCCCTCGGGAAGTGTGTACAGAGCTTAGCAGATATTTGTTAGTTTTGGCTTTCTAGCTAAATCCAGATTTGGCAAAAAGTTCAAACGCAAGTTCTGCTACTGAACAAAACATAAAAAAACAATGTTGTCGATTGTGTGGCGAAAGAAAGAAAATAGAATAGTTTGAGTTCCTGCTCAGCATTATTATAACATTATACTTGGTGTTCGAAAGTCAAAAGATCCGGATGGCGAGTTGTGAGCGAAAATGAAGAGGAATAACTCATGTGTTGATGCATATACAACTGAGTGGTTCCGTCAGTTCGTATTCATGGCTATTGAGAAATTAAATGTGCCAGACTACTCTTCTCGGCAACTCTTATACTTGCCCGTTTTCTCTTATTCTCCATCCTCTATCAATGTTGCCCGGTCATCCAGTAAGCTGCTTCATTACATGTGATGCTGGTGGCTCTTGTTCCAAAAACCTCTTATCTTCCATTTTATGTCTATATTCAGTTATGCGCTTTCAATTGCAGTTATGCGAAAAGATGTGGTAAAGGGAAAAGTAATTTTAGTCGTCATCTGCTATCGCGATCATATTGCTCTATCAATTTGGCACCATCCTTTTTCCCATCTCTTCGAATTACATAATCTTAGCTTTATAAGAGCTAGAGGCATAATAGAATATGCCTGACCGTATATGAAGCTAGTAAATGGCTTTGAACTGTATAAGGATAGGTACCCTGTCCTGATTCAGCCATTCTCGTTTGCATCTTGACACTATGTCGTATTAAGAGACGAATTCATCTCTTAATAACTACTTCAACTCTACTGAGCAATCTTATTATTCGATTTGGAGGTCGAAGGTGTTGTCCTTGTTGAAGGTTGCAAGATAACACCCTCAATGAGCTCATACGATAGTCTGTGAGCTCAAATGTTAGATTTTTTTTACGCCGAGCACTGATCGCAGTCTAACTGCCAACAGAAAGAAATGAGCAGAATACACTAGCCATGTTTGTATTCTGTTTTCAAATGACAATATCGACCATTTGTGCTCTCATCCTAATGCCATTGTCTTAATAAGGAGTCATCTGTCGTTAGAATGGAAGGTGTCGCCCGCGATGTATAGCGAAATACAGTGAACCGTGAATAGAGCTGACAGACGAGGCAGCAACAGAATGAGCGTGAGAGATCGCCCAAAGAGACGAATCAATGGCATAGAGGGGTTCCTAACGTTGTCTGCAAAGAAACAATGGCAGGCTGCTGCTTGATAATTGGAGCTAAAGCTGGCTGGATCGAAATGATTGTGTAGCATGTTGTAGTTAGAATACGCTTAGAAGATATGGACAGTGTGCTGCTGACTATGCATGCTTGCTGATGAAGGGAGACTTATGCTGCAGAGGAAAGACCAGTCGTTGATGATTGGGTGGGATGTGGAAAGATGAAGAAGAGAGAAGACAGAAATGCTGGATACTCTCAACAAAAGAAGCTACAGTTATTCTTCCAAAGAGAAAATGGAATAAGAGGGCTTTGGAAGAAGAGGATAGAAAGAAGACAGGGAGGTCAACGGATGTGAGGGTCGACTCGTTGAGGTCTATTTATAAATCATAGTAATTGTTGTCTTTCACAATTGTAGTACACCGTATCAATGTTATTATGAATATGTATATGTGAATAATGGATAGAAGATGAGATGAAGAGAAACGACGACAATCCTATTGAAATTAACTAAATTGGATTGGATTGCTACACATACAACATTGCAATTCATATATGTATATATATATATATATATATATATATTTATATGTATGCATTATAATATTTATTTTCATACTTTAAACCAGGAAGAAAAACAAAAACAACAAAAACAACAAAAACAGATAAAACTTTTCATTTTGTTCTTTTCGAGACCTTTTTCTTCTTTTTCACATTTCAAATTGCTGCCAATGGAAAAAAAGGTATCAGTTGTGTGACTGAAAGACATTTTTCTTATATGGCCATTTGTGAAATGGTAGTTAACACCTTTGAATTACAAACGAATTCAAATGAAATAGCACATTAATGCAAATGAAAGTATGGGAATATTGGAAAAAGAGCTAACTCTTAGTTGATCGCTAAAGTTGATGCTTAATTGTAAGTAATATATATATATATATATATATATATATATATATATGCGTGTGACAAGAAAAAGAAAGAGGTACAGAACGAGAGAGAGAGAGAGAAAAAAGGTATAAAATCGGAAATACAACCATTCTACAAGTATACAATTATATAAAATTAGAATATGACTTATAGCTATTTGAACGTTTACATCTATTTGGCGTAACTCACGTCTAATTAGAATACAAAAATTAATGAGAATATATATGTAAAAATTAGCATATAAACGATGAAAATATTAGGATGCTAGCAGTTGTAAATACTATATAAAGTCTGATTAAACTGTGTGTTTATTCGGATGGCCCATCTGCTCTATAATATTATTTGGGAAGCAGAGATGGCTAGCAGAAGTTACGCCAGAGTCACGACCTAGGATTGCTTCATTCTAACAGAATAAGAAAAAATAACAAATTGTTTGTTGTTATAAAAATGCATATTGATTGTTTTATGGTTCTTATAAATGGTTCCGAATTGTATGTTGATGGCATCTATTGGTGAAGGCAATAGATCTTGAGAAAGAAGTGCCGCATTCTCTGTTTTTTGTATCCCATTGAATAGCACAAGCACGTGTATATCCAAATGGGCTCGAATTGTGCGGCTAGGTGCAATGTGTAGGATGAAAGAGAGAATTGATGCTAATGGACTTGCTATGAGCAGCAATCCCCCCGCTCTTGTATACCTTTGTAATAGGGGCCAAGAATGCCATTCATTTGATTTGGCTAGTCATCAGCATTCATTTTGTTGGGCCGGTAAGCCTTCATCATACTGTCTCATTCTTTCTCTATTGCCTCATTCTCTCTCACCTATACTCTCTTCTACCTTTTCCATCTCTTCAGTCTTCTATCTTTCTTTTTACCTATCTTGGTTGTGTAGTTAAACCCTTTGGGATAATTGTCCTGACGAAGTGTGATCAGGCCATATGTAATTATTGGTAGGATTAGTTGTAATTCGAATAATGTCTGTATGCTGGTGAAGTGACGGTGATGTGACAAAGGTATGGAAAAGGAAACATCAAACCAAATACTAGAATTAATTATCCTTCGGGCAACACATGATGTTGTTGTCACATTATCCTCAATAAATTGACTAAGAGACGGGAAGGGGGCAGAAATCAAAAAGTTAAATCGAAAAATAAGTAAATGAGAAACTAAGAAACTAAAAGTTCAATTTTAGGTCGGTCTAACTTGCTTTTTTCTTTCAGGAAGTTCATTCCATTGTTGATGATCTATCTATCCGACTCGGAGCTGTTGGAGAAGATTGGCTAACAACTAGTGCGGTTTCTCCAAAATACTTTGAATTTACTCCAATTGAGATGTTTGCTATTACGGAAAGGCTACGTCTGGCAGAACCTACTGCACCAGGTTTGTTAAACTATTCTGAACATTCGCTGAAGACATGTGAGCAAGCAATTTATGTCATCGTTTATAAGCAAAAATTTCTTCGCAATTTCACTAAGCTCATTCTCAACTCTCGATTACTCACATACACACGCACACACATGGTCAATATCTAGCAGAAATGAAAGTCTATTAACGGAGACATTATTTTGTTACTTGTAATTGAAAAAAGCCAATTCTGAAGCATCATTAGACGTTGTGACAAAATTTAATTTACCAATAGAATGTGTTGCTCTCAGACTTGCTTCTTATCTGAGGTTTCCAGATCCGAAGATGGCTGCTGATATTGGCAACACAATCGACTTTCTGCATCGAGTTCGCGCTCTGAAGGTGCGCAACAATTTTTTTTGGATTGAATATATATTGGAAGAATTTAGATTAGAGGTGCAAAAGGATATGTTGGAACATCGAATATAGTGTGGAATTCACTGGAATTTAGTCTCCAATTTTGTAAAAATTTATTAGCTTTATGGGTAGGTTATGTTATATTTATGAGGAAAATGTAAAAAAGTTATGAGAAAATCCGTACCCGAGTAATGGCTGGTAGTTAATCTAAAAATTATGAGAAATATAACTGAAATATAATTTATGTTGCAGATTACGGATTCAGATGTAGCACGAGTAAAAGCTATTCATAGTCTCAGTGATAGCTTACGTAGAATTGTTATTCATTATTCTATGAGACAAATAAAGGTAAAATTAAAAAAAAAATAGTCGTAAAGGAGATAGAAAGCGAATGAGAAAGCGAGAGCAAGGGAGAAAGATTGAAACATAACTGGCGACGTCTCGAAGCACTTTTCAGGATCTTCTACTTGATGAAGAACCTCCTATTCCAATTTCCGAGATGCAGCCTTGGACAAGCTTGGAAGAAGCTGATTTTTCGTTTAATGAAGTAGAAGAACTAGATGAAACAGTGGTACGGAAGTTTGTTTTTCATTCGCTCAATACAAGTTGTTATGTATTTTAGCGACTACTGGGCCAGATACAGATACTTAACCTTTCTCATAATAGCTTAAGGGTTAGTTAACAATTATATTTTGTTAAAATGCGAAATTAGTTGAAGTCAAATGAGCAAATTTCCCTTTCAGGATATTGGACCCCATTTGCAACATTTGACCAATTTGACTGAACTTAATTTATCTCATAATAACATTAGCTGTGTAAAGAATTGGAATCTTGTGTTGGGAAACATCAAAAAACTCATATTATCTGGGAACCAAATTGAAAATGTAGAAGGTAATGCTCATTTTGCTCTTAAAAGTGAAACAACTAATTAGAAATCAGTTCAGCTAATTTGGCCGTTTTCTCATAAAAAGCTATTTTTAGGTCTTTGCAAATTATATTCACTAGAATATCTTGATTTGAAAGAGAACAAAATAGAAAATGTCGAAGATATGAATTCTCTTGGACGCTTGCCTTGTTTGGAAGTTTTAATTTTACGAACAAATCCAATAAGAAAAATTGTGGATTATCGAAGCAAAGTGTTGGAAGTATTTGGGGAAAGAGCTAAAGAGGTCAGCAAGATTCTTTCGTAACCATATATATAAATGATGACATAAAATATTTGTTTTCCTTACTATTAAATCAGTATTATATAACATGATGGGCTAACATAAGGAATGTCCTTTTGTTTAGATCAAATTAGACAGTCGCCTGGCAGATGCGCGGGAATTGGATACTGTTCGAGTCAGATTAGCTTTGCGACAAGCTAAGCTTGAGAAAGAGGAGAAGGAGCGTAAACGACGAGAAAAGATTGAAGAAAGAATAAGGTAATGAAGCAGTTTGTTAAATTTTAATGGAAGTATATTGCAGATATATCAGTGGCGAAGTGGACTCGCTTAAACCTGGCTCGTTCTGAGCTGCTGGCGATACTGATGCTGTTGTTGGGTTATGAGCGGGGTGCGTTGAGCGTACTTCACAAATCAACAAATATCATTTTTTATTTTGAAAATTTATATTTACCTCCGCCTCATCACAGAATTGAAAGCTTAACAGCTTGAAATGAATGCTGTGTTGAGGCTAATGAATTAGAATGGATATATATATATATCATTCTGCATGTATTATAAACCTTGCTTCTAGTGTAGCATATCTGCGTCTTTCATACGGGTTTTTTTCTTAACAAGCCCTCCCATTTATACTACCACCTACTTTTACTATTACTACTGCTATCTATTTATATCACTAATTACGGAAGATCCTTTGTAATACAAATTATTTTATTTCGTATTTTATATCTAAATAGCCATTTATATTCGACGTTTTTTCCTTTCTCCACTTCCTTCATCATAATAATATTTTTTCCCCAAAAAAGAACATATTTTGCTATAATTTGTTAGAAATTCTGTATATGGTGCATGCTGAGTTATTTAAATATGTATAAGAGTGATTTTCTAGAATATGTGTTTTGTTTATCACATTACTTATGTTTCCACATATATTTAAAAGAAATACCTTTTCCTTTTATTTAAATGTTCTTTTAAAAATATTCTGTAGAAGTGAGTGGTATAACATAGTTCACTTAAATATAGTAGTACAAAGTAGTACAAAGTAGTTTAGTATTAGAACAAACATTTACTCTTTTGTCATGATATATTCCATTTATTTTCAGATATTTATCTTTAATTCTTTTTCATATATTTTAAAAATTGGCATAAGTTTATAACATTCAGATCTGAAATAGGCTGTGTGATCTGAGAGAAATGACTCGTAATGACAATACACGAAACATATGAGGTGATTTAGATGTTTTGAGTATACAAACAAACCAACTTAACAGTGAACGACAAAAAGAGAGCCACGAAGCTAAGAGAAAGAGAGGGAGAGAGAGAGAGATAGTGGGGTGATGGTTAAGTGAAGAAGCTTCATAACTTGTTTTTGAGATAAGTAGAAAGTGGAAATTGCAAGGTGAAATGATGAAGGGGAGAGAGCAACGAGGTGTTATGCGAGTAAAATTTAATTTTCAGGCATTTTGTTGTTGATATTCAGGTGGAAAATAATTTTAACAGTGATACTATGACACCATAACTTAGACGAAAGTAATTCGGAGAATATGATATAGAGATTTTGGCGATTAGCTGGCTAATTTGATTACCAAAGTTATTAACGATGTGAATACCTGATTCAAAGAAAATCATAAAAGAAATTAAAAATAGCAAGTTTGATGATTATTCTCGATCAATATATTCCCTATAAATGGGCAAATTAACCATATTTGCTAGAGAAAAATGAGATGCTTACATGCTCATATAGTTATTAACTAAGTAGGATTGATACTGAGGGGTTGGTGGCATGTATCTCAAGATATTCAGTACATCAGTTGGAGTTTTGCCATGTCGTTTCATCAGTCTTGACAATTCAATTTCAAATGGCTCTTCCTGTATGTAAATTTTAATTTCAATATTGAAAAAAGATCACGAACTGGAATTGGCGGTTCATATGAAATTGGTAAGAGGTTTGTATTTCCTGATGACAGTTGACTTTGATAACTAGAATGATGCGAAAGTGGTCCGTGATGGTTACGAACTAGATCAGAATCTAATGTAGGAGTTGAGGCAGTAGGAGGTGGAGAATTGAATGTGGTTAAGCACGTTACTACAGCTATTCGAAGAGGAGCAAAGCTAAAACATGATATTAGCATATATGAGATCACAAATTATACAACATTACCTAACATCTGTTACATTTTCAATTGGTCCACCATGAGTAATATTAGAAAGAACAACTTTTTCCTACAAAATAAATGTATAAAATATAACGATTTGAGCTTTTAAACAAGCCTTAATCTTATTCTGAGTTAATTTATATCGAGTAATTAGTTCTTGAATACTAACAAGTTCATTTCTTGCTGTTATAACATAATCTATCTGAAAAAATGGAAGTTTATATCATAAAAGAAAAGGAAAAGTTATAGAAACCTTGGATGATTCAGCTATATCTACCATATATTCAAAAATACTTTTAGCTTGTAACCGCTTCAAGTCTATTGGCTCTAAATGTACAACAATTCCCTGAGAATTTTTGATTGTTATACAAATACTTCCTAAAAAATTTTTTTATTATAATTTAAAATATAATTATCATTTAAATTATAAGAAATATAATTAAATATAAATAAAAAATTATAGAAACCTCCTATTACATATGAAATTCGTAAACACATCACAGATAAATGTGGTTCCATTAAAGTTTCAATCTAAAATATTAATATTTGAAAATGAAAAGAATATGTAATGGACGAACCACACCAATATCATTAAAACCTAATAAGATATGATCATTCCACAAAGTTCGTACAGTTGTTCGACCATCTTGATAAATTTGTAAAACTTCTAATAATCCTGAGAACATAAAGTATAATTAATATAATTATATTATAATAATTATCTTTACCTCTCCATATACTGAATCGCATTTGATTACTATCGACATCATACCGTAAATGAGGACATAATACGTTCTTGAAAGTTACAAAACGTTCTCTATCTGAATTCATGTGTTTTGAAATATGAATATTTTGAGGAAAGTTGGGTTTACCTGGTTGTTGAACGCCAGTTCTACAGTAATCACATTCGAGCTTCTCCTCCAAAAGTTGAAAGTCGGAGTCAGATAGTGGACGTTTGACGGCAGCATTCACCAGGAAATACGATGTGTAAAGTTTGACAAATCGAGACCACTCAACACCTAAGAATAGTAACATATCTGTTTAGTTGAAGAGCTTTTACAGTATTATCTACAAATAATTTTTATTTTGAGTATAAAAAGTACCTTTTGCACACCAATTCAATATTAATCCCTCAACGTTACGTAGACCATACAGCCAGAAGCATGTAGCTGTATATGAACTCATCATACGTTGAACTTGACAATCCTAAACAACTGTTGAGTTAGTCATCTTAATTCCTGTCAACTAAACCTGATTTCTACGAGTAGCGATAGTAAAAGGCAATGATAATGTTCTCACATAACAAATATCACCTGAGGGCCCGAACATCATACCACATGTATAGAAGTAGAAAAGTGGTCGTTTGCCAGTATTTGCAAGTCTTGTATCCAATAGCACCGTATCCTATCAACAAACAGTTGCCAATTAATGATTATTTTTGAGAAATAATACCTTTTGCCTTGTTGTGCAAAGTAAATGAGGATAGTGGGCTTGCCAACATCCATTTTGCTCATCCCACGATGGTTGAATGGATACAGACTCTCGACTGTTCACATCAGACTTCTTATGAGCTGTATTTCCTCCATCTATTATAATATTAAGAATATAAATAATGAAAATATTGATGAACTAACCAGCATTAGCTGTAGCATTATTGCGTTTAACGCCAGAAGTTGGTTTAACTGCTAATAAAGCAGCCGAAAGAAAAGTACTAGGGAGTGTTTGTGTAATATATCCTCGACGTGTTGAAATAACATGATTCTGAAATTGAACAACAATACAAAGTTTAATATAATCATTTAATTTAATGAATAGATTCAACCGGATGCACTATTAATTGTTTATAAAATGAAACTTGAAAGGAATGACGTCAACGCCACGTGATTCACAACGTGATCTTACTACACAAAACGAGATAAATATTTATCAAGTAAATCATTATTTTCAAGTTTTTCGTCTTACCTGAATTCCTATTGCAGTATCTTCGCTTACTATTTGAACATCAAATTGTTTAAATATGAGGCCAGGAGCTAAACTGGCACAATGGAATGGAAAAAGATTGTTCGTCACTAGTATGGCAGTTGTAGAGGGCTTAGTAGGTAATAAAGCATCACATACTAAGCGTTCAACAACATTGTAAACCTAGAACAAGAATCCATACATGAAGCATGTTTCGGCCGAGATCTTACCGTCTTGATTACAGAGCCCACAGGGTCAGGACGCGAAAATCTACTTTTTGACTGGCATGCTTCCCAGCGGAGACCCTAGAAATGATGTTGTCTCTGGTTTTGAAATGAGAAAAAGCAATAAATACCTACCTGTAATCGTGCAGCCAGTATACCTAATGTATAAAGCATATTACTAAAGTAAGCACATGCCATATGAATAGCTTCAGTATCTAAATCTGCTTTATTCATCATTCTATCAACCTGTGATAACCTGAAATGAGATGATTGAGCTCAGAAAATGAAGATCACGCTGTAAAACCTCAGCTTTCGAAGAACTTTAGCATGATTAGATATGCATATATCACTGAATAACTGTAAATATGTAGCTAACTGAAATTATAATGATCAGGAAAAGATGCAAGTTTTTTTTATTCTACTTCACAAGCTGCAAAATTTTCAATTGCTGATTCAACCAGATTAGATGATCGATCAACTTGGGAATACAAGTCGTGAAGTACATTGAGTGTTCTCTGATGCTGCTGAAATAAAAAATGTTTTACTACTGAAACGATAGTTTTGTCTAAAACCTCCCAAAATGTTCGCCACTCAGCAGAATTAATGTCCACAGTTGGTGGTACAGACACATGTCGACTCTACACAAAAATTATATAATATATTAGAAATATATGTATAAATATTGTTTGTATAAACCTTATTAACAAGCATAACAAGATTTTGATTTAATTGCATTTGAACATGCTCCTCATTAGCTGTTAAGGAGCGAGCTGATAATCTATTCAGGATAGATAGTAATGGCCATGTAATCATACACCATTCTTTCTCAAAATGTTCTGTTGTCATACTCTGACTAATGGAAAATAATTCTAAATAATGAAAATAAAAAATTATAAAGCATAATCATATAACAAACCTTCTATTTTAGCATTATATTTCATAATTAACTGAGTACAGTACTGCATAATAGTTTCAGACGTTTGCATAAAGCTATGTGGATTTGTAGTGCTCTCATCTTGAGCTCGTTGTAAAGCGGTAATCTGTAATATCCATATATGATCATATTCTTAAGAACTATACATAACTAGTATAAACATGTAAATTACAAGCTAATATATTATATTATTATAGTTAAATGTGATAATTGAATAATATATATATAAAGAGGTAATAATTTTCATATCATTTTCGAATCTAAGTGCCCTTCAACTTTTTATATTTTTATCTTTATTATTGCTCCTCAATAGCTTAATTTTCTATATTATCTTTGTTATATTCTTCTTTTTACTCCACTCATTCATATTTCTATTCAAAAACATTTTTATTACTGAATAATTGGATAGAATATTCGAGAAAGTATCGAGAAACGTTTGAGGATCACACATAGAAGTGATGCCAAGCCAACTGCCACAGCTCATATGTTATCATATTGCTTTTTCATAAACATGTGATTGTTTAAGTATACATCATGTTAATGAGCAAGATTATGAATGAGATTAATTGATAAAAAAAATCTTTAAGAATATTATCAATATCGTTTGAAAATTAAAAATAATTCTGGAAAATATTGAACGAATTGTGATGAGGTCTTCTTATAAATTGAATTAGAATCAAAACAATCGAACAAGGATTTGAAGAAAAGACGAAGGTCATGGTTTGAAAACGAAAAAAACCAACATCGCAATTTGAAGACGATGCTTTTTTCGACGAACATAGAACATTGAGAATTAGAAAAGCCGGTAGTTGTATTTCCCTCAATTACAAATTTAATAGACCATTAAGTGATTGAAATGATTTGCAAAATGCAACATTTTTCTTGAAATATCTAGAATATTCACCAGGAAAGCTTTTAAAAACGGATGTTTTCAGAGACAATGTTTCAAAATCACATCATATTCGTATCAGATTCTAAGTATTTTCTCAGTACATGGAAACAATCACTTATGCAACGTGGCTTTTACAAAGGTGCTGCTATATCATTCTGCTCATCGATCTTCTATCAGCAAAGGAAGTTATAAACATATCAAAGCAATGATCAAATGATTATTTGAGGAAAAGGGATAATTTTCTTTTTAATTTCGTCATGGAATAGAAATTTACATTTCATTTACTTATTTAAATAGAAAAATAGTTATTTCTTGTTGAAGAGTACAAAGGAACCATGAATGTATCAAATATATATATAATCAATAATCTTTTTCCTCAAAAAGCGAAATAAAATACTTGTTTCCATCAAATAATTTAGAATGTAATATTTATAAATTTACTCTTGTACACTTATAATAATAAAAAAATGTCTAATATAGCCTCAGAATGTTGTTTTGCTTTTAAATTGTCATTTCAACACAATAGGCATAAGCGTGAAGTTGTAGTAACATCACGTGAATCATACACTTCCATTGTCAGGAAAAAATCAAAAAGATGGAAAAGAAGCTTCGTTTTAGTAGCGAAAAATTCTTGTTCGTAGTATGATTTTGAGGGAGAAAATGAGAATAAAAAAGATTTTAACGGAAGACAAATTGCCAAAAGCATCACCTAGTTTTGAGGAAGAACATTAACAGATTGATGAGCAATAATCATATAAAATATCTATATATCTTCTGGGCAAATGACGAAAATGGCAAATGATGGGAACGAGTTTGAATAGCAATAAACTGAAACAAATCAAGCTGTTAAGAAGAAATAAGAATAAAACAACATTAAACTAAGAACAAATATGTTTGCAAGAGATAAATATGAAGAGAAAATATTGAAAAACTAAGAAATAAAAGAAAAATATGAAAATTTTGATGTTTCTTACCAGATCATGAATTAATTTTTGAAAAGATTCGTATATCGGCTGGGCCGGAGTTGTCATACCGCATCCAGAAATAGGTGAATACTTGCTTACTAGCACTGACAGCCTTTCTTCTTAAAACTCTGAACATGGTATATACTACTTGAAACTGATAATATATATATATATATATATATAAAGAGAGAGAGAGAGAGAGAAGATAAAAAGAAAAAGAAGAATTAGATAAACAAACAAAGAAAAAAACAAAGTTGGGAATCAAAGTTTATAAAAATGAATTTCAAATTGGACTTATTAAAAAGTAAGTAAAACTAAAAAAAGATGTATGGTTATTAGAAAAAAAAATTTTTTAAATTTCAGATAAAAATTAGTACCAAGCAAAAAGTCATGAAAATTTATAGTTTATGAATAGAATAATTAAAACCCATTAAAACGAAGCAATGCAATTCATCTATAAACGATTATACAGTAAAAGGATTATTCATTTAGGGTTCGTACTTTGCCTGATAGTAGCATCCGGTTAGTTAAGCTTTAGCTTTATTATCAATGAAATTTGTATGATGGCATGGATTCTATTTGGTGCAATACGGCTGAACAGTTAACAGGAAAATTATTTTAAAAAATCTAATCCATGCTATAGGGCATAACTAGAGCAAGTTAAGGTTTTTAAACAATTTTGAGACATAGCATCAGATGAATATAATACTTTATTGAAGATGCCACGTTGCTGCATTTTGAACTACCAAATATTTCATATCTTATATCTTGTCATTGTCAAAATGGAGACATGGTTGACGTTGAAAAACTGATGGAGAGCGGAACCAATGATGGAACGACGTTCAGCCATCCAACTTTAGAAAATAAAAAATAACACAAAAATGATATAATTAGTAAGGTAGAACGAGAAAGATCTAGAATACTAAATGCCTTAGATTAAATTCACCGACTATTTCAGCTTACCGCAAAGTTTTCAAATCGTTTTGATAAGAGTGAACTGGGTGGCGCTTTGGCCTTAGTGATTGTCGTATCATTTCCTAACAATAATCGATAATTTTGCCCTAACTATCAATCAAACAATCAGATGAAATAAGAAAAAGAATAAAAAAAAAGAAGAAGAAGAAGGAGATGAAGACGAAGACGACTACAACTATGGTTATGAAGACAACTACGGGCAAAGATTACAGTGTCAGATGGCTCGTTGCCCACATTCAAACTGTTTGTCGGATATCATAACGGGCACTACATCTGATGAAAGACATAGCCTTCGTGAACTAAACGATCCGGTAGAATGGAATTCAATTCGGATGGAGATAGATATGATAAAACAAAAAAAGTGACTAGTTTTAACATCAGGAAAATCGAGACCTTAAAACAGACACATACGCATACATATACAAGAGAGGACCGGGAAATCAATAGAACAGGCCTATTGATAAGCCGGAATGAACTGGATGAACATTCCAACTATCATAAGGAACAACCAAAACAGGCGTGTTTCCACGGTCTTTCTCGGTACATTGTCTACTATTCTCTTCTCTGCCTATCTAGTGATCAAGTATCACCCCTGAAAGACGGGTTTATGCTGAGTTTGTGAGAGCTGTCACTCTCTCGGTAGGCATTTACTGAACTCATCGAATGACAACAAAAACAAAGAAGAAGAACAATCCGATATATAAGAGAAAAAGAAAAGAAATACAGTTGGTATGAAGAAGCAAGGTGTATTCGGCTTGGTCTAGGAGTTAATCTTTACATAAATATCTTGTCTGGCTTTGTAAAAGTAAAAGGTTAACCACTGAGACGAATGATTGTTTCGATAAGGTAAGATGATTAGAGCGATTTGTCTGATTTATGATCCTTAATATGGACATTTACAAGTTATCCCAATAAACTAATATGAAGATTGGAGATTGGAGACTAGGTCAACGGAACAAAGAGCAAGATTGAAAAATATCATAATAATGGAATATATTAAGTATTAAAGCAAGAAGTTACATTACAAGTTGTTTTTGAAACAGTTTTCTCAATTGTAAAACGTTGCATTTTTGGGAAAAATTTAAATCATGTTCAACGTAAGCATGTAAATGCTCTTCTGAATTTTTCTTTACTAAAAAAAGTTTTAATCTTCTGATACTGTACGGAGAAAGCAGACATTTCAGTAATTACGATGCCTTTCGAACTAAATGACAAAAAGAAAAACTTTGAAATGCGATTATCAACCTTTGGAGATCAATTGTGTTATTCCTGAAGTAGGAAGTGAAATTTATAGAAAAATTTTAAATAATTTCCTTTTAAATATTATAAAATTTATGTATTTATTCTAATGTTCTTACAAAATTTGAGGAACCGTAAAACGGATACACCTAGTAGTTTTAGTATAACAACAACAAATAACAATATGGAATATAACAAAACATTTGAAATATCAACAAGATAAAAATTTGGAATTAAACTTAACAAACAATCTTTAACAATACAGTTAATTCATATTAATCATCAGCATTATCTTCTTCAATTTTGGCAAGATCTTTTTCAATAGCTTGAAGTCTTTGCTTCTGCTTTTTGATGGCCTTCTTGTCACCACTGAAATCAAGAAATCAAAATTAAAGAACATATCGGATATTGTCTTCGTATATAATCCTATCTAAAACATCAAGCAAATTCAAAATACGATTACCTGAATTTTTCAGCAGTCTTTTCACGAAGTTCTTCAACTGTGTCATCAGTTTTGGCCCATTCAAGAACTAAACGCCTTCCATACAAGTGAGTGGAATGCACCAAAGCATCAAAAGCTCGTTTAGCTTCACCAACTGACAGAAAATCTACAAAACCAAAGCCACGATGTTGATCTTTGCTTCCGACCTGTGGAAAAAGACATTGTAGAATGTTTCGGGAAAAAAACTACCTTTCTTGGAATACGTATATCCTTGATTTCTCCGAAAGTGGCGAATAAGCTTTCAACTTCTTTAATTTTAGCCTAAAAGCCAGGAAATCAACAAATAAAATCAAACTCAACAAACCTGGAAGGGAATATTTCTGACCAAAAGCTTGGTGCACTGTCCTTGCGCTGCGGCATTGATCCCTTTTCGCTTGACTGAATCTTTATCACCAACTTCCCGATGTGAAATTTTTAGTTCCAGACTATGACCATCAAGAAGTTCACCCTGTACTTAAAGGTTAATTTGATTAGAAAGGGACACTAACCTGCATTGTTTTAATGCAATGTTCAGCTGCCTCTTGGGTATAAAACTGTAGAAAACCAAAACCCATAGATAAACTTTTTGATGGATCAACAGGATTAAGCTTTTTACTGACTTTAGCAGATTTAATGCGGAACTTTTTGCTGCAAACGCTCATTGAATTTATAATCACGTTTTCTTCCCATACCTGAAGAATTTATGCAAGGTATCATCTGTAGTATCGAATGATAAATTCTTGACAAAAACTGTGCAACCAGGTTCCAAGCTATCGTCTTCATTCTCCTCTGTACCTTTCTCTTCAGCTTCCTAGAAGAATTATATGTATTATTTAAATCTTTACATAAGCGCATCACCTTGGTATTTTCTTCGTACTGTTTTTGCTCATCGATAACTTCAGTCTTTTCATCTTCCACTGATTCCTGCACTTCTTGCGCTTCCTCCTTTTGCTTGTTTTTATTTTTGAGAGCTTTCTTTTCTTCATAAGTAAGTTCACGTTTATTGATGACTTCTTTCTTAGTCTCTTCTTCGGTTTCTTCTTCTTCACCCTTAGAAAATTAAATGCTCATAATATTCATTGAAAAAAATATTCACCTCAGTTTCCTTCGTATCACCGAATACATTTCCAGGAGCCCATTCCAAATATAAAGGTTGAGTACGGAAACGTGAATAAGCCAAGGCCTGAGAAAAATTGTCAAATAAATTAAGTTTAGCCTCAAGAACTCACCTTGAAAGCTTTTTTAGCATCCACGTCATTGCCCATAACAATTAAGGCACTGACACCTCCTTCAGGTGGGATTAAAACTTTCTCTACAGCTCCATATCTTTCAAATAAGCGTTGCAATTCTTCAGCAAGAACTCCAGCTGGCAAATTTTTTACTAATATGACAGTATTACTGTAAACATTTTAGATACTTAATCAATAATATAATAGAAAATTAACCTTCTTTTTGTAGACGGTCTAGAGAAGGCATCAAGTTTGACACCATTGGCTAAAAGAAAATCTCTAACTTCTCGTACAAGCCGTGTTTCAGCTAAGGCGAGGCGTACACCAGCACTAATAAATAATTAAACTATATACATTAAATTCGGGTACAAACCTTTCTCCTTTATCACCTAAAAGTAGGTCAGATTTTTCAACTCCAAGCTTCTCAGCTAATGTATCAGCAATAGCATTAGGACCCATGAACAAAGCATTCCAAGAATGAGTCTGTAAGCAAATTGTAAACTATAATTGTGCGAACATCACATTACTTTTCCAGCATTGGCTTTCAGCTTTGCTAGTTTTTCCTTTTTGAATGATGTACCAGCTTCTTCAATTTCTTTCTCCTTAGGTGCTTCTCTTTTCTCTGATCCTGGCAAGATATGCATCATACGTCCCTTTAGAAGATAACTTTCGAAAAGATTTCAATGTTCAATATACCTTGAAAATTTGACCATCGCTAGCAGCATAAGCTGCTACAGCAGACTCAGGAAACATAAACTCAACTATTCCAAAACCTTTACATTTGCCTGTTTTCTTGTCTATGATTACCTAAAATTAGAGTTAAAATTCTATTTTTAATAAAATCAAAATTACTTGAACGTCCGATATTTCACCGTACTGCTTGAACAGACTTCTAAGATCAACCTCTTTTGTAGAAAAGGACAAATTTCTAACAAATAATCTACCAGTTTCGAGAATATCCTCTCGAATACGAGCCTATAAATAAACTAAAGATAAGCAAGATATAAATAGAAATCACGAGAAAAATAAATGTGAAACAAAAAAGAAACAACTTTTAAGATATTTCGAAATTTAGATAAATTTAATAGAAAATAAATAAATTTATAAGCATACCTCTTCGGTCGCACGATCTACACCGGGATCTTCATACTCTTCTTCTTCTGGCTTTTCTTCTTCTTTTTGAGGAACCTCAGTAATAGTTAACCTATATCCTCCTAAAAATTCCTGATTCCGTTGTATAGCACGTCGCACATCCGGTGGACGATTAAAGGAAACAAAAGCAACAGAACTATTTGTTCCGTTTATGAGCTATAAAAAATTATACATTGATATAGCACGATTAAAATTTACTTTCATAGCTTTGATTCGAACAGGACTTATCCATTCTTTCAAAGACTTTTGTTTGATAGACGCCGGTAAACCGCGGAATATTAGCGATAATTTAGTGTCTCCTAAAAAAGAATAAAATTTCAAAAATATTAACATTTCAGAAAAATTCTACCTTCTACGCCACTTAGAAGTTCTTCCAACAGTTTTCCCTCTTCTTCAGTCGGAGGTGGAGCATTAACTTCTGGATCCTAAAATCAAATAATAGCAAGACTACAAAGATATAACTGTTTTTACTTTTTTCTTAGCCATTCCTTTCGACTCTAAAAATGCTTCAAAGTTTGGATCGTTTTGATCAGCTTTGGTTTTTTTCTCTGATGGTTCATCATTATTTTCAGAATTTTGAGTTCCATGTTTTCTTTTGAAAGCACTGAAAAAACATATTTAAAAAATTGAACAATGACAACAACAAAGCTTAAACAAACAATACAAATATTACATAGTAAATGTTTCAGAATGTTTAAAAGATTATTAGAATACCTGCTGTCTTTGGCATATATACTCCACGCTCGAGGCTTATCATCAGCTCCGAATGGTCTACAAACTTGAACCTAAATACAAAATTATTATCTATTTTTGCATTTATCTTTGTATACCTGTAATTGTCCAGATCCCATATATGTTCCATCAGTACCAACAATAGCTTTATTAGCTATAGCTTCAGAATCAAATCCCAAAAATGCAAACTTGCGAAACACGCCTTCTTTGGTATATTTTAATGTACAATCAGTAATATTTCCAAATTTTTTAAAGTGTTCTCTTAAACTTTTTTCGGTACAATTAGCCGGGAGATTTTTCACGATTAAACGTGACATCTAAAAGTAGACATCAGTAATATCAGAAAAAACATAAAATTTTCAAATATTAATAATTTTTCAAGGAAGTAGAGAATATACTTAGATTGATAATTTTGTTAAAGCATTTAAGGCATGTTATAGTATAATTAAATTATATAATTTGTCTAATATATATTTTGAAGGTTTGTATTTTTTGTTTCACAGAAACTGATGAAAAATTATTCATTACGAAGCAATACGAAGAGCGACAATGATAATTTAAAGGTTCACCTGGCGCGAAATAAAAAATTCAAAAAAAAAAAAAAAAAAGAGCACAGAGCGTCTGCTCACTTAAGCTTTCAGTATTATTATTTCAATAATTATTAATTCAATTTATAAAACAAGCGAGTTATGGTATTTTAAAAAAAAAACTCAGTTTCTGCAAAATTACGGTAGCCAAATGACATTACGTGATTTCAGGAGATTGCTTTGAAAAGCATGGCCTTTTTCTCAAAAACGGTTAGTTTTTTAAGTAAAAAGCATATTTCTTTTTAATTTGAGGAGTATTGCATGAAACAAGCAATTTAATATTCTTTAGGTGCGATTGCGCTGTGATTTTCCAGATTGTAAAGATGCAAGAGAACGAAGAGATTATAGTATTACAACTATGGAAGAGCACATGGCGAATCATTTTTTGTGTGTCCGACCAAATTGCAAACAATAGTACTATATTTAATATATTGTGAAGGTGAACGATATTTGGATTTAGCATTCATCAATATGCATGTTCTTGTGGGATGTTTTTTGCCACTCATTATCATTTTACGGTTCATCTGTACGAGTTTAAGAAAGACAGGCATCAGGTTTGAAAGCAATTTAATTTTTGTCTTTATGACATCTTTAGCCTCTGACATTTAAACCCCAATGGTCTGACAAAGAGTATCTTGATGCACAATCGTATTTTCACACTAAGTTTCTGCCATTATATGTAATTCACGTTCCTTTCCCTAAGACGTGTTAGTTTTCTTTATTAATCCAACGTATATAACGTGGAACTAATTTAGTAAGGGTTCCTACCGATTTTCCACCTCCCAGCCGAGTTATCAATGGTGAAGATATAGATGCCGATGATTATAGATGTATATTTTTTAAAATGAAAATAATTTTTAACTAATAAGTTCGAATTTAGCTAGGAGAGGTTCCACTCCGGGATATGCTACACCTGGAAACGCTACACCTGGATCATTTTCACTTTCACGACATGCATCTCCTTCAAGATCTCCCCATAGAGGGCACACACCAATTAGGCAAAGTGAGTTAATTAAAAGAATCTTATCTAAATAATATTTTATAGCCAGGCAAAGCTCACCGAATTATACCCAAGATAGCGCTCAAAATACTACAGCAGTTCCTTTTGGTGAAGAAGGTAATAATTTGCATTAAGTTTGTCTAGAATCGTAATCAAAATGGTCTTAGATCGGCGCCCACAGCCAGTATCATCAGCAAATAATAGTGTTGGATTGAATTCTTCTTCAACTCAAGGTAGTTGCATATATTTATTATATAAGAACACTTCTAGAAACAGAAAATCTTAATTCAACTCCATTTGATGAAAAAGCATTTTTGAAAGCCTTTCATCGCCGTTTTCCTTGTAAGGAAGTGAAATCAGCTCCCTTATCCATACCGGAAATGAAACCTAAAATCAAAATAGCAATAAATTTTGGTTCCAATACAATTAAAGAAATTGAAAATAATCAACCAAATCAAAACGGGGAAGAACAAATAACTACCGATAATTCGTGTAGCCATGATGTATTATTTCTGGTCCCAACCTTTCTTCTTTCAGCTACTTCTAGCTTTTCACTCAGTAAAATTAACACCAAAAAAAGAAAACAACCGACTGTGCAAGAAGAAACCCCTTCGTATTTGATTGCTAAAGAATCAGATTCTCAAATAAGTGATATCTCTGAACAATATCGTTATGGTGACATTTATTATTTTTTTTAATCTAAAGTTTTTTATTTGTTTTTAGGTAATCATCCGCAAAGTATGTCATCTAGTTACAACTATCAGTCTTCTCTTAATTACGGAGGACTTCCGGCTTCCCGAACATGCAAGGATTTAAATAATGGGAACTTCAGTAAAAGACAATACAATGATAAAGAAGCTCCTTACACTCGTACCGAAAAGGTAGACCACCAACATTCTGGGCGCAGCTACAATCATCCTGAAAGGAGTTCTCAACCACAAAACTTCCAAGCCTATCAGCAAACTGTTCAAGTACCTCATATTCAAGCGATGCAACCTTCTCACTATCAGGTGGGAAATACTACAAGGCATCAAAATGAACATGCTCTTGAACAGGCGGCCATTGTTCCTAATAATTTATCAACTAATGATTTGCCTAGTACAAAAGGTTCTGAACCAGCTTCATCAACCATTCAAAAGCAGCAATCAAATGAACCCAGTTGGTCTATGCACACCTCCGACAATCCTAAGGATCAGGTATTATTGCAAAAATTAAAAAAAAATTAGAATTATTATTAGTATTATTAACTTTGATTATATGTTTACTCTAGGTTACGGTCGAGCCTTATGAATATGAAGGTTATGAGGCTATTCATTTAAGACAGAACTCAAAGTCATCTTATCAACCTTCGAAAACTAGTAACGTGTATTGCATTTATTGTTTATAAAATATGCAATTTACAGACACATGTCGTAGAATGTTTCCAATTCATAGTTTGTCTGCTGATGATGAAAGCAGGATATCTAATTTCCGACCTAGAAATTCTCGGCCGGAAAAGCCGAAATTAGTAACTCATCCACCTTTCATGGAGGTATACAGTTATATGATACCAAAATATAAATTAATTTTCAGAATGTTCCATTTCAAGGAGCAAGAACGCGAACACGAACACGGAGTAGAAGTCGAAGTCGAAGTCGTAGTTGTAGTCGTTCTCGTAATCCTGTTCTTCGATCTTAATGCTTAGTATGTCATTTTTTTAATGAGGTAACAATTCTCAAGAAGATCAGATTTGTTGGGTAATGATATGATATATGTTTTCTCGAGCGAAATATGAATAAAATGAAACTATATCCATATTTGCAATATTTTTTTGTAGTATATACTTTATCAATTCAATTGATTTTTGGATTAGCATGTTCCCAAAATACACAATCTTTTAAATATCTGTTGTAATCTTGTTTTTTATTTATTCGCATCTCTTTGTAAATATTTGCTTAAATTCAAATTTCCATATGTATTTATTTATTAGTTCCAAGAATAACTTTTGTATTACCCTTTGCTCAAATTTGTAATCAATTAGCTATTAACCCCTTTATAAAAATAAATGATTTATATTATTATTTTCAGCTTTTTTTACAGTTTTTCAGTACGGGTTTAATTATTTGATTTACTTGCAGCCTTTTTCTCCCCATTCTGACACATTCTTTTCGAAGTAATGAAGATGATCTTCGATGCTCATAGTAACAAGTAATCCATCACTGCACTTATGATCTTCCTCACCTTAAATGCTAATTAGAGAAAATGTTTAATGTTTGGACCGACCTGAGCAAACTTCGTACTTAGCTCCTGGTTTCATACTGCTCTTGTAGAATGCCTGAAATAATTCGTTTCTTGATAGTTAAGATAAATTTTTAGAAATTAACTAGGTCTTCTCTATCTTGTGTAGTGTGCTCACCTCAAACTTGTGATGATGGTAACGTTCTACATCCTCATTAGGGACATGAGGAACAATATCTCTCCAGTGAGTCACGCGATAGCAGGTATTCATGTTCTAAACTTTTAAATTATTTTGATCATTCAAGACATAATGAACTTGATTATCATGGGCAGCTGCGAAGGATTTGTCACCAGTGCGAGGTTGTCCGAAGGTGTAAAGATAAACGTTATTGGCTGGAACCAAGTTTGTAGAAACAATGTAACTTGCAGCCAAAGATGCCATAGCTCCTCCAAGAGAGTGTCCAGTTACCTGAATTATCAGCATTTGATTAATTTCAAGCAAGAACGTTTGCTAATTACCCAAATTTTGTATCCTGGATTAGCGTTTTTCAAAGTTAAGAAGTCATTTTTCATTCCACCGATCCAAACATCCATGAAAGCATCATAGAAATATTTGGAAACTTTTCCTCCAGCTGGCCAAATAATCTGAAACAAACCAAATCGGTTTATACACATATATATCTGAATTCTTATACCTTATCCTTGAAAATAGCTTGGTTTGATTCAGTAACCAACTGGAAGAAACGATTAGTTCCACTAAAATTCAAAAACTTGAATTCAAATATTCTGTCAAAATCAGTTTCTACCGGAATGCAATGACAATGGCTTTTTCATTTGGTAATACAGCTGTATATCCGGAACAACTATCCCTAGCCAAATCACATTTGACAGTTACTTGTCTTTTCAGCTGAAAATTTTATTGCCGTTAGTTCCGTTGGTATATTTCATAAAAAAAACATTAATTTCTTTATGTTACGTTTATGATAAGAAGAACCACGTGTTAATTGAGTTTTATTTGCTGATAATGTTCCACAAACCACATGCGAAATGGCGAAATATTCAATGAGTTTGATTGATATGAGACAGTTTCGTCATTGACTTTTTAGAACTTTTTTAAAAATATTGAATTCAACTAACCTGTCCATTAAACACATGAGTTAAACATTGATCTGGCTTCTTGGAATAAGCTGCAGATGATAAAGCCAGCATCTTGCTTCTGGCTGTAGCATCAGAGTATGCATCTTCTTCAAGAGGTGGGACAATGAATCCAAGACATGTTGTGGTTAACCCAAGAAAAATAATGAGTTTCATCTCCTAAACATATGATTAAAGTTGGAGTCTTGTATGATACGGCTAATATAAAGAAGAAACAAAAAGAATTAAACGCTGAAAGTCAAAAATCATAAGAACCGATAGACCAAATGCCTGGCACTGACATTATCGTTAAGACTGTGGCGAACAAAATCTCTTCCTTCTTTTTACATTGATGAAATTTTATCACGACAGATGATAAGATTATCAAAAAGAAGGGAAAGAGAATATGGAGAATTGCTCAAATCATATAAACAGGCATGGCTTAGAGAGAAAAATTAAATTTTTGTTTTGGTGTCTGGTGTCTGGTTTATAGAGTATGAAGTTTACAGAGATTTTCAAATAAAACATTTATTATGATCAATTATATTATTACAGATTATAACAAATTCATAAAGATAACTATTAAATAAGTTTCGTCATATTTACTTGCAGCCTCTTTCTCCAAAATCTGACACCTTCTTTTCGAAGTAATGAAGATGATCTTCGATGCTCATAGTGAAGGTCAGATGATCAGAGCATTTCTTGTCCTCATCAGCTGAAAAATACGAAAATTTTGTAAATTCCATTGAGCTTTCTTGGTTATTACCTGAGCAAACTTGGAACTTAGCTCCAGGTTTCATACCGCTGTGGTAGAAGACTTCAGTCTTGTGGTGGATGTAGCTTTCCATTCCCTCAGGTGGAACGTGTGGGACCATGTCTCTCCAGTGGGTAACACGGAAAGAATTGAATCTCTGTAATTAGAAGAAGAATAACCTAAACTTCTATTTTACTGGTTACTTGATTATCGTGAGCATCGGACCATCCGCTGTTACCAGTGCGAGGTTGTCCGAAGGTGTACAAGTACACATTAGTAGGATTAGCAAGATTTTGGTTAACGATGTAACTTGCAGCCAAAGATGCCATAGCTCCTCCAAGAGAGTGTCCAGTCACCTGCAATTTTAATTTTGAATAATCATTTTAATCAAGATTTGATATCTTTCTAAAGAACTTAACAACATACCCAAATTTGGTAGTTAGGATTAGCGTTCTTAAGAGCAAGGAAATCATCTTTCAAACCTCCAGTCCATACTGACCAGAAAGCATTGTAGAAATATTTAGAAACCTTTCCTCCGGCAGGCCAGTTGACCTAGAAAAAAATTATTTTGGGAAGAAAATTGTATCATAGCTTACCTTAGATTCGAAAATACTTTCATTGGACTCGGTAATAAGTTGGAGGAAAGCGTCGGTTCCACGGAAAGAAAGAACGATAGCTTGATCCGCATTGAGAACGGCGGTATATCCGGAACACTTGTCAGAACCGAACAAATCACATTTTACGTTAACTTGTCTTCTGAGCTACAAACAACAATGTTATGAAGAAAAAAAAACTTTTAAAAAATATTACCTTAGCATTAGAAAAAGCATTGGCTAAGCAGTTAGCTGGAACATTTGCGTAAGCTGCGGCAGATAGAGGAAGCATCTTATTTCTGGCCAAAAGGTCATTATATCCTGGAGTTGCAACTAATTCGTCATTAACTTGAATGCGGAAAGCAACAGTACTGGCTACAAGAGCCAGAAAAACGAGGCTGAGATGCATTTTCTGAAAATGATAAAACGAATAAAGAAACATTGTGCTTATAAACGATTCCAAAATGGGCAAGAAATAGTTTGAATGAACGTTGAGCTACAATTTCTCAGACATGATTTCTGAACATGCAGTTCAAGACACAACTGTACGAATCACTCTGGCTGAATATGATTGGAGTGGTGATTTTTCGTCTGCGTCTGTCCTTATGTTGTCCTTAAGCACTGTGCAAGCTCGGAGAATGCCTCCTGATAAAGTGTTGAGACCGGATGTAGATAAGCTGATCAATGCAATAATCTGCGTGATTGAGTGTGAGGCCATCATTAGCAGCTGAGGATCGAAATAATCACGTGCTTAATCAATCACCATATAGCTTGCATTTCTTCATTGCTTATCGAGCATGATCACTCGTTCCTAATCGGCTTTTTAAAACTTTCGTGCGAAGGTATGAAATGTTCAATTATTTTGAAAAAGTTTACATTTTCAACGAAAGAAACTATTTCATACGAATTCGATGATTTGTGATCATTTTATCACATATTCTATACAATAACTATATAATTTTCATATTAATAGTGAGTATATCAACAGAACAAGCTACATACATACCAAATATATCTCTTATTCTTCAAAAAGTTTCAAACCTGAATTTACTTTTATGAAAATGAATTACTTGTTAAGACTTATGACATGTAGTGTATCTTCGTTGTCTCGATGAAACACCAAAATCTGTTTTATCAGTTAAATTCAAAACAATCAGTTAAACCTTATTACTAGCTAAAAGCAATAATTGTTCTCACACCATGTTCTGATACAGCGTTTTTCAAATTAAAAATAGAAAATTTATTCATTTCGTAACATTTGAAATGAATAACTTTACAGATCCACCAAAAATGTTTATTATTGTTTAACATAGTTCATAGAAATAACTTTATACTTCCTTCTATCAACAACTGTTTCATCCATTTCAACTGTCATTCCTGGTTCTCCAATCTTTTCCGAACATTTCAAAAGCTTGTATGTACAAGTTAATAAAGATATTAAGATTTAAATAAATTATTTTATTTATTTTTTTGTTGTCGAAATATTTAAATAATTTAAAGTAATTTATATAATAATTAATACAGATTTTAGGGGCTGGTATCGTTTCGCCCACCCCCCCCCCCCCTAAGAGTTAACATTAGAGCGCATGCGTTTTTTACCTGAAAATAAAGAGTCTCATCTCTGTGAGTGGGAGTGCTCTCTCTGATACTTTTAATACTTTTAAATTTTGTTGAAGCTCTCTCTATCTGGGGGGGATACCCCCCCAGACCCCCCGGATTTGGGATAGAGCACTCCCGCTGGTTTATGCAAAGCTAGTGCGTGCCCAAAATGTTATCTTAGATCATGCGTTATTTACTCGAAAATACAGTCTCATTTCTGCGAGTTTAATACTTTTAAATTTTGTTGAAGCTTTCTCTATCTGGGGGGGATACCCCCCCAGACCCCCCGGATCTGGGATAGAGCACTCCCGCTAGTTTATGCAGAGCTGGTGTGTGCCCAAAATGTTATAAGCGCGCTCTAATGTTAACTCTCTGATTATTAGGGGGGGGGGGGTGGGCGAAACAATACCAGCGCCAGATTTTATTTTAAAATAATTAAAATACTTACACAAAATGCTTTTGTATATTTTTAGATTGATCCCAAAACAATGTAATTTGAAGATGGTGGTGCTCAATACGAGGAAATAAACTGTTCAAACATCTCATATACAGTCCTGTGCGATGAAGGTTGCACACCCACTAGGAAGCTTTATATCTTTTCACACAAACTACAAAAATTCAGAAAAAATATTTTTTGAATGTTAAAAAACGATAAAGAATTCAGAAAAAATCTGAAAACAATCAAAAAATTATGTTTAAAAGTACTTTCTGAAATCTCCGAAATTTTTATAAACCGCTTAAAATCTTTTTTCACGAGTTTCATGAGTTTCATAAAGATCAAGATTCATACCTTTTATATTGAGATGAATTATACTATATAAACTCACAAAATCTTTTTGTAGTTCGAAGGGGTTTTCTGTGGACTTTAACATAGGGGTGTTCGGCTGTCATCGCACATGACTGTATGTAATTCTTCTGAATCATTTAATTACATCAATTTACTGAAAGTTGTACTTTTTGTTTTCTTTGGTTCAATTACTATATTATCACTCATCTTTGCTTTCATAATATGTAGTATAAAATCAGTTTTTTTGAATTTTTAATATTTATCCCATAAATTAAAACATGAATTATTCTTCGTTTTCACTGCTATAATTTTTGCTTTCACTCTGTTCATTTGGTTCTTGATTTTCGAGTTCATGATAACCAGAAAAAATAAAATCTTTTAAAGTTGAGGCCAATGAACGGCTCCTTCTCTTATTCCCTGTATGAATGCCGATCTTAATGAAAACAATAAAAAAACACTAATATTTCACAAGTTTTTTAACGTTGGTGGCACCATCAGTTACGCAAGCTATCATCTTGCTCATCAAGTTTGGAGCGAGCAAATCATTTAACTTGATTTTCATCATTTGGGCCGAATGTGAGCCTGATAGTTCTATAACATCCCATACGAAGTTCATCCGTTTCTGAGTATAATAACTAATTTATTTTCAAAAATATTCCCCCCCCTTTCAATAACTTTCTTCCATCTCTTCTCTAAATTTCTTATTCCAATCCTGAAAAATAACTTAGATTTGGACTCGAAAAAAGTTTTAATAACTTCCTCTATAGGTTTGAAGCTTTTCCCTTTCAAATTATGTTCCATTGACCTGAACAGATTTTAATCTGTTCGTGCAAGGTCTGGAGAATATGAGGGATACTTCAAAACTTCCCAATCCAGCTCCTGGAGTAAACCACTTCTTACATGTGCTGTATGCAGGAGAAAAATCTCCATAAACAGCTTTCATTTTTTGGTGGGCTTCATGAGCAGAAACACCACTTTCAAAATGAGAAAGAAGGACATGGCGCAGATGTGCTACATCCATAACGAAAAATCAAAAAATTGAATGAAATATGGTGTGTCAATAAATACGTGTCCATCTTTTAAAAAAAATTTAAAATTTTGTAAAATTAGCATATAATTTTTTTCAAATTCTTGCGGGTGGCCACGTATTTATTGACATGCCATATTTCAGATCCAGACTATCACTAAAGAAAGAAATCATCATATAAACAGATGTTACTACAAAAACAGTACAACCGTTTCAGAACTAACCAAAAGTGGAAATACACCTGCTTAATCATTTCAATAAAGGGTAACAGAAGCACATACAAAATTTATATTTAAATTAAAAACATAATAATGATGTTTATTTAAATTATGATAATTATATAATAATATTGTATTTAATTTATTATATATTTCTTATAATAAAACTATGGAATTTTAAAAGAATTTTAATTTATCTACAATTTTTGTCTTAATTATATGAAATGTAAATATTTTATAATCATTTATCATATATAATATAGTTATTGGATTTAATATAGGATATATAGCGTATGAACTACCCATATAACTTCCTAACCACATTGGAAAATCAAGACGTATAAAAGAAATTGTAAATATAAATACAAATGGATAGTGAAGAAAAAATAGAGGAATAGCACTCTAATAATAAATAAACTGGAAAGATTCTATTTTTTTCGTACCTGTGCCAGTAGTAAGTGAAAATATTTCCATTGAACTGATTGAGAAAACAAACTCATGTTTTTTCTATTTTCACGCAATTTATGCATAATACATATAGATAGTATAACTATTGTAATAGCTTCACAAACTATTAAACCATAGAAATATATTGTGAAGATAGTAAACCATATAGATGTTTTCATTAACTATTATATTCGAAAACTTATTTTTAATTTATATAATTTGCATAACTAACCTTATAAGAAAAGGCCAAATAATAGATATTATTGATATCTGCATGAAATGTTTTGAAAACGATTTGCTCTAAATCTTTTGCATAATATTTTCTTGGATGAAAAACCAGATAAAGCTCTATTAGCCATGGTGAAAGATGTACAAGTAACAGGAAACAACTGATGACTAAAACAGTCATTGGCTTAAGCCATTGTTGTAATTTAGGTCTAAACTCATAATCAACAGATAATATTATAAAATTCAATTAATTATGATAATTCATATTTACCTGCATATTATAATATAACGATATACATAACATAAAGCTAAGATAAAGTATACAATGCCAACTATAACTGTCATCAAGTTCAGACAAGCACCACATAATAGATAATGTGGTTGAACTAAGCTACTGCTAGCTACAAATGCTATTGTTGAAGCATTAAAGACATAAGTCTGTAAAGATAATTCTTGTATCATCAACATCATACATCGTTGTGTTCTTACCGGCATAGCTGCACTAGCTAGAGCTGTAAGCATAAGATCAGTGACGACGAAAAGGTAGAGGAATATCTTATAAGAACTCAATGATTGTGCTTTACAATTATAAACAGCATAGGCAAGTATGAGATTTAATAAAAATCCAAATGGAAATACAATAGCAATGTTAAAAACTTTAAGAATATATAGATGCCTAAAACAAATGTTAATTTCGATTCATTTTATATTCAAAGAAAAACTGAAAAAAAATTATATTTTAAAAACATACCACATCAAAAATAATATCAAAACTGATGAAATAAATTGAACAATTATTGAAATGACTTAAATAAACTACTAATTGAAAATGTTTTGAGCTTTAATGCGATATAATAGTTCAAGTGCAAGATATTTTCATTTGAAATAATTAAATATTACATGTTTATACTTACATAGTATAGTATACATACATTGAGTAGCACTATCTAAAGTTTTATGTATGAACTTGAAGAAAATCTTTAACATATAACATATTTCATATAATATTATATATTCTAATAATACTATATATATTCATTTAGATTTTTGAATACTATAGATAATCAAAAATCTGGTCTTCTCAGTCTATTTGCTAGTACAATCATACATATTCACTTATTCACTTTTGGTATTTGTGTATTGAAAGTATACTTAAATTTTTTATTATAAACTAGCAGCCTCTATTGAGATGACGATATATTACATAGCAAAATAAAATTCTTATGTTAAATATAATAAATATTTGACGGAAATATACAATTTTTTGAAAGAAAATGGAATAATAATATTAATAATTAATACAAAATGAGATATTTTTCAACAGTTAGAAATTATATTTAATCAGATTTCGGCTTCTTCTGCCCGCATTTTTTACAGATGCATCTAAGGAAACTACGTATAAGACAATAGACAAGGAACAAAACAAAGCTAATTGTCAAAATGATTACAGAGATAACATCAAGAGAGAAATATGTAAAAGTTGAAAGATGTATTCCTACAGGCTCTAAGTTGTCTAAAGTTTTGTATTTAGCTACGAAGTTACTCCATTTAACAATTTGCTGGGCAGGATCAAGTGGATAGTTATCAACCATACCACTTAATTGCATTGCCTTTTCAGAGTAACTGAAACAAAATATGAATCGATTATTGAAATAATTATAAAATTACCTTTTATCCGTACAAATCTTGTTAACAGCATTATATACAGCTTCTTCTGACATTTCACTCTTGGAAATACTGACTGCAAGCCCAAGCTTTTCTGCGATTTTCGCGTTCTTAGGTTGATCACCGAAAAGAGGAATTGGAATCAAGGGCTTGCCAGAAGAAATAGCTTCCTGAATGTTGTACAATTAGTTTTTTTAAATTAAAGAAATCATATATACCTGCATACTATTGTAACCACCATGAGTGATCAAAGCTCGAACTTTTGGATGTTGTAAAAGATCGCTTTGAGGAATCCATTTGAACAAATGAACGTTTGATGGTAAACGATCTGAATATAATTGTTTTTCCAATTTCTTTTAATTATCTAATACTAACCATTGATATCAGAACCAAGGTAACGAATAATAAACTGATAATCAGGGAAGCGACGGAATGCTCCAAGGAGAGCTGTCTTCCATGATTCTGGCATCTTATGAGCTGGAGCGATTGATCCAAAAGTCATGATGATTGTTCCTTTGCCCTTTTGAACAATTTCCTCGAATTCCTAGATAATGATGTATGAAAATAAAGAAAGAGATTAGGAATTACTATACCTTTGGTAAAGGAGAAGATTTCTTTTTTTCCATTCCAACACCTCCAATATTTACAACTTTAGCTAATGTTGGAGAAGCTAAACCATATACATCGTGTGAATTAACGAAAACCTTAAATATAAATTTTACTTAACATATTGAAATCAAAAAAACTACCAAAGGACTCTTCTTAGCGATATCCATTAGATGAGGGAAATCTTGTCCGAATTCTTCGCGGAACATTTCAGTTTCAGGATTAGCAATTGTGCTGCAATGCATAGTAAATAAGAAGAATATGAAAGATTGAAAACAAATACGTTGGCCAAATAATCTGCATTAAGGTATGTCCAATAAAGCTTTTCATTCTTTCGGTAAAAGTAAGAACATCGTGAGCTTCCATAAGCATAGCTATAACATACATTGAATTAGTTGAATGTAGTAATAATAACTTACGAGAAACATAGCTAGGAATGATTGGTACTCCAACCAAATTTGCTACGTAATCCATAATTTTTCCACTGAAATAATTTGATTGTGATGCTTATGAAGGATATGTTCAACCTGTTGACCCAAATCCAAGTTGGGATTTTGGTTTGATGAATAATTCCAAGACCACAAAGATCATACATATGAGGGAAAGCAATATCAAACTTTTCATCTTCTACCCACTTTATGATTTCCTTATTTTGAATAAGTACTAAAGAAAAATATTTTTTTTTATAATCATTGATGTTGTATAGTTTAATTACCTTTACAACCTTGAGTAATAAAGCCTAACTTCTTTTTCAAATCAGCTCGAGTTTTTGAATCAAAGAATGAAGCTTCCTAGAATTATATTACATTTTCCGTCTAAGATATGTGATTGCTTGGAAAACAAAAAAAAAATAATTCGTAAGAATTTGGTAAAAAAAGATCAAAAAGTACTTCGAATATATTTTGTCCTTGCATCTCTTCAAGTTGAGCTCTTGATACACCAACATCAGCAACAACATGTTTGACTGAAAACCAATGATATATAGACAAAACTCAAAAATTATCTAACTTCTTAGGTTTGAAGGAAATTTCAAAGGGTTTGGATCTGCATCTTTAAATGGTGATACCATAAGTAATGTGACATTATGTCCAGCTTTAGCTAATGTTTCTGCTACACGAGTATTAAATAAAATCTAAAAGCACATGTTCTTCAATACGGAAGTGAAAATATGATTACCTGGCTTTTAGCCATTTCTGGCACAAAGAAAACTGCTTTGTAACCATAACTAACAGCAGATAATCCAAGCAGGAAGAGTAAGATCTTCATTCTGAAATATATACTTATTGAACTTATAGAATATGTTAATATAATAGAGTTTCAATACTACTTAAGTTTGTGTAAATTTAAGTGGCAGAACAAGAAATAAAGGTCGCTCTCGCAAGATCAGTAAATGTTGAATCAATACATATTAGAGATGGCAGAATATAATTGACGGTCAAGCAACAACTTACCGACTTGCATCTATTTTATATGGAAAAAGGAGTTACGAAATCAAAAAGATTAAACATCAGAGTGAAGAAATTATCAAACTTTTTCGATGACATTGATAAAAGCGAAGTAAATACCGATAATCACAGTCTACGTCACTCGTAGATACGAATTATTAGGAAATACGCTCTTCTCAGATCAAGAACATTGCCTTCCAACGATCAAGTAGAGAAAAAGTCTAACTTCTGGTAAAACGGAAAAATTTTGAACCATGAAAGTAAATATTTATTTAGCAGGAAGAATGCACAGACAGTCTCAAACAGGCAGGATTGAGTACACGTGATATGATATACGGAAATGTAAGTTTAACTATATACATTACTATTTAAAATATTTTGATAGTTACAATATAAATTGGAATTAAATATATGATTAGGATCAATAGCTGATCAAACAAAAAAGAAGGAGATAGAATCTTCTGAAGAAGTTAAGAAGATATTTTTAATTGGAGACAAAACACCGTTCTGTGTCACCGTTAATTAAAAAAGCTGTAACATAACAAACGTAGAGCTTTGTGGAATCTTAAACTAATAATACTGAGCAATGAGAATTGCGTAAACTGAAACCGCGGGAAATGAAATAGAATATGATCAACATTTGATGTTGCATTAAAAAAACTCAAAAAGTGAGATATTTTCTAAGACTTCTTCGATGGTAAAACAGGAATGACTTCACATACTCGATGAACAGCTCATACATTAAAGCACACTGATCCTGAAATTATAAGGTCATCAACAACAATAACAACAATGCGTACCCTGTGCCGAGATCATCTCTTTCTTCTATATCACTATCCTCATCATCATCATCACCAAGCCCTTCACTTAGTGCAGCCTGAAGAGCCTCAATTCGCTTTTGCGATAACTTTTGGTCCGATTGCAATAATTTTATCTGTTCCTCCAAACGTTCCGATTCATCACGCTGAAACAGTTAGATACTTCAAGAAAGATACACTATTAGTTACTTGATTCTTTTGTTTGGCGGCAACATCCAATTCTCTCTTTTTCCATTCTTCAATGGATTCTTGTAGTAGAACAACTTCTTTCCTATAATACATATCAGCATTAACTGGAACGAAAATTAAGAAAATGATGATACTTTGCTTTTCGCACGGCATCGGTCTCCTTATCACGAGCAGTAGTCAATTCTCTTGCCTGTTCTGTCAAAGATTCCACTTCATCGGTTAGTTTAATAACCATAGACTGAAATATTATGTCTTCATGTAACTTTTTTTCAAATCTCACCTCTAGTCGCAGCTTATGTGCAGACTCTAATTCTACCTTAGACTCTGTATCTTTAATTTTCTGCTCAGCTAAAACTAAACGATGCTTCTCAACCATATGCATTCTATTGAATTCAATTTCAGATTCTAATTCATTCAGTCGATCTTCCAACTTTGCTTTAGCTTTCTCCAAATCAGCCACCTTGAAATTATAGTAACTTCAATATTAGTTCAGTAAAACCCTTCAAACCTGTTCAACATAATCGTTTATGGTGATATGATCAATTTGATTCTGTTGAAGAGCTTGCTTGTACTTCTTAAGTACTGATTGTAATTGCTCATCTTTTTCTTGAATAAGAGCAGCGCCACTATTACGATCTCTTAATAAAGCTGAGATTCTTTCATCTGCATGATTCTTTGCAACAATAGTTTGATCAAGCTAAAAATATGACGCACTTCATTGAAAAAATTAAATCAGCTTACTAAAGCTCGAACTTCGTTCAGTTCGCTTTCAAGATTATGCCTGCTCTTTAAGGCACTCGTTCTTGCTGCCTCAGCATCTTCCAATTGCTCCCTATAATGTAAGCATTATCATATTCATTGATTTTGATTACTCAAACCTCAATTGTCGAATCAAAGCTTGAGATGGAGCTGATTCACGTTCATGAGCTAATAGAGCTTGTGTATCTGCCAATAAAGCAAGGGCTTTTCTTAATTCTCGTCGATAATGCCCTCCAGATAACTCGAAACTAAAACCATTGAGATAAATCACAACAAATATAAAAGAAAATTACTTGTGAGTTGTGATATCATGTTTACGTACACGAGCTTCTAACAGGCGATTTTCAGCTTGAAGGGTTTGATGCTTATCTTGAGCGTCAGCCAGCTGATCTTCCATGCCTCTTAGCTGAAACCATAGATTGTAATTTTTAAGATAAAAATACTGTTCATAAACAAGAACAAATATTGAAAAACTAACTCGTCGTTGATATTGAGCACGAAGTTCATCAATTTCTGCTTCCCTAGCAGCCGTTTCACGAGTGAGGTCAGCTTTCAACCGCTCGGCTCCCATTTCCAGCCTAGTTACTGACTGTTGAAGAATATTATTCTGACCAGCCAGATCATCCAGTTCTTCTTCCTTTAACAGAAACATTAATAGAATATGGACTTTTAAATTTTAAAACAGGGCCGTACCTGTGTACGGATCGTCTCCGACAAATCTCGTTTCTCCTTTTGAATGATGGCTAACTGATCATTGCTACTAATTGTTTCATCTCTTTCTTCGGCTTCACGACGTAGACGAGAAACAGTAGTTCTTAACTCTGTTAGTTCAGTTTTCAGATTCTTAAAATAGAATATTTTTTATATATGTATATATTACTTTTCAAATAGCTTTACGTTTATTTCGTTGGCACGTCGAGTGGAATTCATCAAATGCTCTTCTTTTTCTTTTTCAACAGCTTCCTTTTCAGCTCGAATATCATTCAATTGTTTTTCTACCGTGTTGACACTTTGATCAAATCTGGAAACACGGCGTTTACTTCGTCAACATCTAAACTAATAAAAACATACTGTTCTTGTTTCTTCTCAAGAGTCTCATTTCTAGCACGAACTTTATTAAGCTCAGCTTCCACATCTTGTAACTGAGAAATCGCACGCTGTGCTTTCATACGAGCCTGCTCCTCACTTTCCCGTACTTTTACTAATTCACTCTTCTGCAAACAAAAATAAATTATACGGCAAACGATATCAGGAAGTGAATAATGCAACCGTGCGTTGAGTTTCGAAAATATAAAATGATTATACTTCCAACCTTATATATATATGAATTTCAAAAACTTTTTTTAAAGTAAAATTCAAACTCACTCTTTCACGATCTTCAGCGGTATCCAACTGAGCACTTGAGGAAACACGGCTGATAACGTCATCACCCATTCCTGAATCATTAAGTGAGCATAGTAAAATGTTCCAGACTCAAGAATCCAACCTCCATCTCGCCATTTTTCCAGTCGTCTCTCCAACTGAATTCTTGCCTGACTTTCCCTTTCTAGTGCAGACGCCGTCTCTTGTGCCGATTGAGTTTCCCGAGCTAGTGTTTCTTCTAATTCCTCAACTTTTTCTTCAGCCATATTCTTAGAAGATCTCATATCAGATAACTGTTTTTCTAGTTGCTTGATTCGTGTTTCCCATTCACTATGATCTTGATCAGTACTACAAATGTTTTTAACTCATGGAAAATCCTGTTGTCTTAACAAACCGAGTAGCAGCAAGAAGAGGTACAACCTTTGTATACAATCTCCACCATGCCCATTCTCTTACCTTCATATAAGCGAGACCATTTTTCTGAAATGAAGAATTCCGTTTAATCCATAAAACAAATGTCAACCTGAATACAACGGATCGCTGTATCGAGAGCACGGCGACGTTGGAGCCATTTCTGAGCCAAGTGACGACGGCATTCGCGTTGGAGAGCAGTTACAAACCCAGACAACGATAGTTCTCGGCGGTCTTCTAGTTCAGTGAGAACATCACTAGCTAATAGAACCTGACTCATTCCGAGTCGGTATCTGTGCTGATGAATATCCATTTTTTCTAGAATTCGAGCAACGGCTGTTCGATCGTCTAAAGCTTCATCTAATGAAGCTGCATTTTCTTCAACTAAACAGCCGAAACGACGTCGAAAATCGCGGAAGGGTACGCGTTCAGGGAAACCTAAAACGACATCAATAGAATTATAAAAGACAAAGAAAAATACCTCTATTATTCGCACGAATCGAATCAATTAAGAGGACTGAACGCATCTGACTGCGCATGAAAGGCACATCAACGATGTCGGAAGCTGTGCGCATGGCAGCAGTTGGCTGGATACAATGCACAAAGTGCGATCGAGGAGCTCGTCGCAGCGACGAGAAAACGTAATCCTAAAATGAAAAGATATTTTCGATTTTAATGTTTCGTAACGAAAAACTATTATCCTACGATGCTTCTAGAAAATTATAGGGAATCCGATTATGATTTCAAGCACCCATATATAGCAAATGAATGATAATAAAATTCCAAAAAATGACAGAAAGGCGTTAGCTTAGAAGATTCTTCGCGATGCAACACAATCTATATTCGTAGAAATGGCTATCGGGATCATTTGACGCGGAAAATAACGAACAACTTATCATTTAAACTGGATAAAAGAATCGTAATTCACTAAACACTAGACAGCTTAAGTGCATATGCTAGACTAATACAAAGTCACTAAACCTAATTCATACAACTTCAAAGATAAGCCATATATACGTTTATCAAATCGTTGAATTTCACTGGTTGTCTGTTTTCAACTATTTGACCAATAAATAATTACGAGAAAACTTTTATAATTTTAAAAGAAAATAGTTAAAAGAGGAAATTGGAGTGCGTTTGAACTATTACATAATAGATATTGGAGAAAAAGAAAGAGCTTGACGTGTACTCATGATTACATTCATTTTCTTGTCAAACACCTCTAAATTCCAAAAAAACTGTCTGGTTCCCGTCGTATTTCTGCCTGTAGGCTAGTTAACCTGATGCATCACACTAATACACAACGGTGAGCTGACAAACAAACAGAAAATGGAAAGAAATTAAAGACAGCGCAGAAAAGCAGATGAAAAAAAAAGAATTTCATTCAGATGTGAAGAAATAAAATTCGTAGTTGAAACAATAACTAAAATGTTACGTGGAAATGCTACGTGGAGATTTGAATGCAATTGCATTAAGTAAAAATTATTCTGTCTTTGACAGGAATGAAAAACGGTTGTTCATTCTAATAAAGTAAACTAAATAATCACTATTTCATATTTAAGAAAAATAACAAACCTCTTTGACAATGTTGCCCGATGGGGCAAATTCAAAACTCATTAGAATATTTGTGAAATATGAAGCTAGGAGATTATGACTTTTCAGGAATAATAAACTTGAAGATTTCAGATTCCTTATTTTAAATATAGCCTTAACTTGTGGGTGTGGTCGATTATGTTAACCTATTATATAGATTAATTAATGGGTCTTGATGAGTTTCAAAAGTTTTTCGATATGAATAGAACCGAAAAACTATAGCTCATTAAAGTTAATGTGATTATACCAAAATTATAGAACTAGACATAAGTTATACTCGTTCGATTGGGTGTCCACTAGCAATCCGTAATGTATGTTAGAAGTGGAAGAATATAGTGAATATGAATGAAGGGACAGTAATTAGCAAGAGGTTAACCCTAGCATCACTGAGATGCGTCAAAACCTTCGCAATCAAACAATAAACGTTTGTGCACGGAGATGATTTGCAGCCTGAACTCCCAGGAAAAAATTTTAAATACTGGACTTTTCGGAGAACAATAGTGTTTACCAAAGACATCGTAAAGAATTTTTGAAAAACTTCGAAAGAATATAGACTAGGTAATATAAAAACTCTTACGATCTGGGAGTTGATGTAAGATAAGAATCCAGAAGGTGCTCGTTTAGCAGCTAATTCCATTTGAGCAACTTGTGTCGCTCGTCTGAGCTTAGACATATCTGCATTTTGCTGTGGTATCGCGAACAAAAATCCGATGGGTTGACTAGAATGACAGTTGGTAGCAGAGAAAATGGAAGAGTATACCTTTTACTAGAAGTCAAGAGAGGTCTTATAACACCAGTACTTTCACAAGGTTGAGCTTGCTTCACCCATCCTTCAATGTTATAGGTAACTGGATAAGTGCCCATAGCATGATTTAAAATTATCTGACGAGCTCTTAAACCCCTACGTATAAGCCTGTAACATAGATGATAGGCCATTATAACTTTAGCAAGCAAAAATACTTAGACTCATCACCAAGATGCACGAATAATCTTTCCAATAAACTATCATCAGTAGCACCAGGGAACATAGATTCTTCTTCTAATATAGCCATTAAACCACGCCGCTCTTCAGAACGCCTATCAATATCAGTGCAAGTAAGCTGAAAACCAATTTTTGTTTCAAAAATATGTGAAATTTGCATACTAATTGTTGTTTTTGGTCTAGAAGTCGGTTCATCTCATGAGGAGATTGCACAGGTTTATCAACTTGAACATCCACTTGTTCACGAGAATAGGTCTTAATTAAGAGGTCAAAGTTATACTCTTAGATCTGATAATTCACTTCTTGCGGTTCTGTAAAACTGGCATCATGGAACAACTCAGCTACACGTTCGTTAATGTAGTTGAAAACGAGATCATTCAATCCGAGGTTTGATCTAGCTCCATCGACCCATTCAGAATGAAATGTTGATCCTGGGTAATCAAGAATCTAAACGACAATATCAAATGAAGGAATTTCAAAGTTCAGCATACCGAAACCCAGGTACAAGTGGTATTAGAAGCCAGATTTTTGTTAATTTGTTCGACAATAACTATAAACAGTTCTTGGTAAAGAGACGAAGCGAAAGCTATCAGAGCTTCAGGCCCATCAGGTCCCCGCGAAGTGATTGATAATCGACTGAAAGGAAAGAGTAGGACAAACATACATCGGAAAATTATTACTTTGTGACAGAGTTAAGGTTAACTTGACTGTTTGGTGACTTTCCGCGGAAAACAGCTTGACCAAGCTCCTCCACAGAAACACCGAGAAGATTAGCAGCAACTTGAGCATGTTTGACCCGTAGGAACATAGCTTTTTGAGCCGTTCCTGGCGTAGAACCAGCGGCATGAAGATGCAAAATTGCAGCCAAAATAGAACAAATAGCATTTAAGCAGGTATCATCAAATCCTAATTCAATTAAAGCTCCTAATAAGTGATTCCAGGCCTAAAATAAAACTTTAAGATCATTTTTTTTTCAACTAGGAGTACTTCTCGAGCTCTCTCTTTCTCAGCAGTTTTATTGAAAGGTTTTATCGTAGGATTATCGATAGTATGAAGTTGGAGACGATCACGAAGCTCTCCTTCAACACCTTCCCACATATAGTAAAAAACATGGAAAGAGGAGTCACCGTCAGGACGACGATGAATGCGATCAGATTCAAGAAGACAAGCTTGTACCCGTGCAGATCTAAAAAATTATCAGCTGATACAACACTTTATTTTGAGAACTCACTTTAAAGCAGCAACTTTATCGAAACCTAAGGAAAAGAGATGCACAAATCGGGTAGAATCGGAATGTAGAGGAGTCGCGCAGTGACCAAAAGCTTCCAAAACTCCAAGAGCAAGTGCCAGCTTCTCATCTAAATGAAGAAATATAATATAAAATTAAAGAATAATCAATACAAGTAAGAGCTTTAGTCCATCCAGCAACAGAAGAAAGATAATGGACAAGGTTACGTAATTGTGTAGACTTTCCACTACCGGTAACTCCCGTAAGAATAATGCTTTGAGCAAGTCCTGTCATTTGCAAATTTCTTAAACAAATTAGATGAAAAAACTAAATATATGTTAACAATACCTGTAAACTTGTTGAGCAGTAGCATATATATGAGCTGGCATTTGGCCTCGACGACAACCTTTAAAGAGGTTCACAAGTCTATCTTGAGCAGCAGATTCAACACCATCAATCGAACAAACACAAAGCAAAGATTGTGATCCAGCATTAGAGTAAAGCAAATTGCTTCCAATTCTGGAAAGCAATAATATCATTTTTAAAACACCAACTAGCAAAATTATACCTTTGTCTCAAAAGATGAACTGCACTAGTTTCATTTATATATGGCAAATTTGCAACATCAGGTGCTCGATCTAAGCGTGTAGGATTCGCTCTATCGATGTCTGTAGAATCCACAATCATGCTCCGACCAGCTACCTGTACCCTAGCACGTCCATCTTCAAGCATTTCATCCAGTCGAGCAAGAGTATATCCTCCCTTATGTACAAGCCAGTATCGCTGTTCTTCAGGAATATCCTATAAACTTAAACATATAAAGCTTAAAATTTCCAGAACCAACCGATTTGACATTGGTGTCAATGTTACTCAACAGCAAAGCATCACCTCCATCACGAACACCACGACGGCGATCACAAAACTCTGCTAACTCAGGTACAGCTTTAACAACAAGCTCTAAATTAGATACGAATATGGAAATATGACGGTTAGAAACGAAATACCTATAGATTGACTGGCTAACCGTACCAATTCATGAAGTTCATCACGAGAAAGAGAATCAACATGATGACCGTCAATTTCAACTAATTCGTCACCAGGTAGCAAGCCATTTCTGAACCAATATAACAATTTAAACACAAGAATTATAAACAAACTTAATATCATCTGGTCGTGGAGGACCTGCGTGAATTTCTGTAGGTTCAGCGAAAACTACAGTTCTCAGTTCACCTTTCACACCAACGGGGATTTGAACTCTACGAATAGTAAACCCAAAATCACCTGAATGAATGGATATTGTGGTTATTGAAATTTATTAGCAAATGCAACCTGCAATACTCTTTTGTAATCTAAGTCTCCTAATCTTTACTTGGACTGGAGCTAATGATGGCAGTAACAGATCTTGAATACCAAAATCTTTGGGACATCCAAATAGAGATGAAGACGTAGAGGTAGATGTTACATCTGAAATTTTTGTTCAAAAAGAATTAAACAGTTAGAAAACCTTGGCCACACTGCTCACATAACGATATGCAACGCATTTTAACTGACAATATGTCAGAATGATATGATCAAAGCAAAAGAATAGCGATATAAATACGTTTTGAAAAAGCCCAATGGTTCATAAACCTAGACCAAAGCAAATACTTGGAGGGAGAGAAGGGGTGAAATTGAGTGTAGAGAGGAACGGAAGAAGAACAAATGTGAAGGGGGATCGAAACAGATTATATGCATATGAGTTGAATGTCATCAGGTTTATATGAATAAGAATAGACAGATTTGATAAACGTAAGTAATATGTAAATCTATAGAAACAAATATCCACAATGTTCTCTCGACTTTACATTACTCTTTTTGTACATATGTTGAATTACAACATTTTATAATTTGCAAAATAGCTCAAATGTAAATTGATATTAGGGAATATATATATATATTTGTTTTGTTTTTGTATAAATAATATCTTGAGTTCAGAAAAAAAGAAAGCAACCGCTCTGTGGCAAATAAAATTCTTTAATAAATACTATGACTGGTGGGTAGTGAGCATTTTAAATTTATGTGCAATAACAACAAGGTTTTGATAAAATTACTAATGGAAACATACCGTTTGCATACGTGTGGAAGCTTCGATCATTAAAAGATGAAACAACTGGTGATTGAACAGTTTCCGTACAATTCAAAGGATTAGATGTTAAAAGAGTTCTGGTAGTTGTGGTTGTTGTTGTCGTAGTATCAGACGAGGAATTGTAAGTAGTGTGAGATGAATCACTAGTGAGCACAGTTCGTTTTGGGGGAACGGGTGGCTTTTTTATAATAACAGGAGCTTCTTCTTTCTCTTTTTCCTTCTTTCTACTGAAGAACATCTGAAATTCTAAATATAAAAGTTGGAATAGTAATACTCATAAGGTAGAGAGCATGTGCCAATCCAAAGAAAGACGTTAATAGTTGGGTGGAGAACATTGATAAGCATCTTATCATAGATATTCTGGTTCGAAATGGAAGAAAATGTCAAAAATAATAAACAATTATAAACTATTTGTCTTAAAATAAAAGAATTACAAAGAACAATTAAACTAATAAAGAAAAAGTATCGGAATATACAAAATGTTTCAAACTTTTTAGCCTGTAATTCAAAATGATTTCAACTAAAACTTTCAGTAAATTAAATAAAATGAAATAAAAAGATAGAAAAAAGCAGTAAGAGAATATTCGAAGTTCGAAACTGAAAAGAGAAAAAGCGCGCGAGAAGTGGTGGAGGGGAAAGAGAATAGGCTCAGTATGTACAAATAAGGAATTGTGAAAAAACCGAGAACAAACTGTTAGCAGTGTTAGATGAGTACTGGTTTTTGGTAAAGTTAGTTTTCTTGTTAAACAAACAAAGTAAAAGCAGAATAATGAGGATATTCTCAATAAGAAATGAAAGTAAATGATAAGGATACTTTGTCAATAACTACTCCAAAAAAACAATAATATTAAGTGACCAAGTGTTAAGACATATTCTGTACATAACTAAGGCATAAGACATAAAAACGAACATACGATTTATTTCTTGGGAAGAAAGAACTTGAGAACATCAAGAATCAGCTGTCATATCTTAGATCTTATTCAATTGATTCATCTCGCATTAATCTGTCCACTCATCTTAACTAAAACTATCAGTTCATGTAAATATCTGACAGTAAAGGAATCGTCAAAAGTGGCATGATTATCATGATGACTGTGTTGGTTGGATGTGGTAGCATTGAGAAAACATGCGAACATTGCGAGAGAACCAGAGAAAGAAAACAAGCGAAAGAATGACTGGAAAGTAACATCGAGATTAGAGCAGGCGGGATGAGTCAGACAGCAAGTTATGTACATATCATTTGATTAAAACAATTGAAAAAACTTTAAATTAGAGATCAGAGTTTGGTAAGATGAGAGAAAAAACATATTGTGAGGGAATTCGATTGTAGAAAAACTTAATCTCTCCTTTACTTTACGAAATAAAATTTAAGAGATTAAGAGAAAAAATAAGGTGCAAGTAAACTAACAAACCAGGATCAACAGACATTCACTCTTCACAACAACAGCAAGGATTCGTGTCAAACGAGAACATATAGATTCGTTTTTGACCTTGATAAAAATCAGAACGATTTCGGATGGATGTATAGAATTTAAAAGACTAAGAGTTTTTCAAATAAAAACAAACATACAATTGTAGAAAAGAATTAAAAATAACTTCTGGCGACAACAGGATATGAGATTTAACAAAAAATATACAGTCATATAAGTGCAAACGATAGTGTAACGAAACTCCTTTAGCGCATCCATCTTTATCTAGGACCACGGTGACCGTCAGAAAAGTCCTTTTGAGAGAGACGATAGGGCCGACCAGCGGACCAAATAAGAGTTGAATTAGAGAGGACCACAGCAAAATATAGAGAGGGCGATTATTGAAAAAGAAGAGAGATGAGAGGTGAGCAGCCTTGAACGAAACTGTCGTCAACCACGATCGGCCGGCGCGCACACACCGGCTGATTCGCCTCAATTGCTATATCGGGGCTACATACACAAAGAGAATCACAGAGACACGCAGACATTCCTCCACAGCATACGCACAATGAGGACAGAAGTTCGGAGAGAACAAGAAGAAGCATAACCAAACAAAGTAAATTGGTCGACATCGTCTTTAAGCTCAACAAAAAATTCCAGAGAAATTGGCAATAAGATTGGCTCAGAGAGTAAAATCGAGGTACTCTAAGAAATAAAATAAAATAATTGCCAAGAAGGCATTTCTATTGTAATAGGTGAGTCAATCTGGAAAGATTTAAAGTAGTAATTACATACCGGCATAACTGTTTTTTTTTAATTTTTTGTTTTTACTTGAACTTTTTCTCTCTGAATAAAAGAAAATAATATAATAATATATTACTTTAAATTATACTAGAAATATTTCGAACAGACGAGGCAGAGGAAAACGTTAATTTTCAAAAATAGAATTTATAGAATATTAAAAATCAACCTGAAACTATCACAGCCTAACGTTATGAATGGGAAATAAATACAAAAAATAAATGGGATTACTATTGTGTAGGTTGTGAACAAAGATCTTAACACGTAGATTTAAATAATCTGTCAACGGGTAAATCTCACCAGTTTGTAAAAAGGAAAACTTAGAGTAAAACAAAGCTAAAACGTCTGTAGAAAATAGGCACCAAGTGAAAATATTTTGGCAAAATGTATGGGAATACCTATAACGAGAAACACCAGAAATTAAATCCAAAGGAAAACATTAAAATCTAATTTGATGAAACAATTGAACCAAGAAGGAATGAATTTTTACTCGTCATTTGTGTTATCACCAGAATCAGGCTCTGGAATTGAACGAATTTGCCCAACAGCAGCTCCTTCAGCAATACGTCTGATGGGATTATCGGACTTTCGCCAGAGAGTAACTTCCTAAAATATTGCAGTGATGCTAACTACAAATAAAAATATTCTCACCTGTTGCTTGAAATATCTACGGTCTTCTTCGTCAACCAATACAAGGTTTAACAGATACTTTACAGTAAACTTCTTAGCTACTTCTCGCATAGTCGGAGTTAAATCATAGCCACCGAGGAAAAGGCGGATTGGAATAGTTTCTCCTATAATTAAATCAAATGAAACCAAACTGAAAACAATAATACCTCTCACAGGAGCACCATCCATAATTTCAAACTTAGCCACAGTCTCATTTTCTTTAAACGTATTGGGACCGGCGCCAACTACTTCTGTCTTGATAATAGCAATTTCCATGTATTTAATTTTGATTCGAACTAGCAGAAAATAAATCTTTCCGACAATAACATCCTTTAAATGATACCTTCAAAATTTTTTGTTAAAATTAAAATTAAAGCTATCAACTTTACTTGTTTTTATTATATTCGAATTCAATGTGTAGGCAATCTTCTATTCCAACTTCCATTTTAATGTTATTATCAGAGTTTGGATAAGCACTTAAGGTGTGAACAATCAATTCCATTTCTTTTGTAATGTCAGTAATCCGTCTTACAATAGTCACACGTAGAAAATATCTTAAAGCAAACATTTCAGAAGAATGAAAAACTATTAAACAATAACCTCAACTTTACATTCGTTCCCATGTATGACTCATAAGGCTTCTCAACATTATTAAAAGCGAATTGGAAAGATTTGTTGGACGTTAATTCTCCAGGTCTAGCAAGCTCATATGATAGGGATATGAAATCTTGCTGATTTCCTCGATCATAATAAACTTCTGAAGCGAAAAAAAAAAAGCATGATGAATATAAATTAACAAGTATTCTTACCTATTTGCCCAATGAACTCAACACGAATACCGTGATGTTCCAACTTCTGGTTTGCCTTTTTCAGGGCTACGTTTACGGTTCCAGATACGGTTTCACCATCGTAAAATAGATAATGTGTTTCCATTTGACCATCGTCGCCGCGAATTTTCGCTACCTAAAGCAATAATTTTTATACCAAATATTAATGTTGTGTTTATTACTTTTCTGCTTTCTTCATTATCCAGCTTAATTGTTATGTCCGCAGACTGACCAAATGCAAAAAACATCGCCTAAACAATAACAAAAATCAGAAAAACTATAAATAAAATAATATTATAATTTAATCATCACGGAACAAATAAATAATTAAAAGTTCACTGTAATAAAGCTCACCATAATGGAGATCTAAGTATTATACAGAAAGCAGTAAAACTCTTCTTCGAGCAGTTGAAATATAATCAAATACACAATTCGCTTCTCTATTACGCACAGTTAGATAGAATAAAAGCCGATTCTCTTGCCCAATTCTATCACAAACTATATTCTACGCCATCGACAAATCAAAAAGACCTGAATAAATCTTGATACATTATAAAATACTTTAGAAAAAAGGAAATACATTAATAAATTTGTGAATAATCATACATTGAAAGCGCGTTCTAAAGGCTGAAAATTTTAAAGCAAATGCAACCGAAATATAAACAAAATGAAACCGAAATAAACAGAAAGCAAACGAGCGCATGCATTTTGGGGCGGGGTATCCGCGCAAATGCCTCATGAAATTGGAGGTGGGATTTAAAAATCGCTGCAAGAGAAGCTGTCTTTACATATAAAATCAATTCGTATTACTAAATTCAAGTAAGCTCCAGTGAGGTAGAAAAATGATAAACTGATATGTTGCATTTCCTCATGAATTATCATTTGAGCCTTATTTTTTCTTCGGGCTAAATTTGGTTTTAGGCGCTATCAATTTTTGGGGAGAACTAGTTTTGTTACGATGATCTCAGTTTAGTGCTGTTGGACTTTGCATTCTACTTAGTTCACGCATTGAAAGTACTTAATATTGGCCAATGATACTTTTCTAATTCTTAATCTCTTATGCAACAATTATTCTGCGGCGACTAAGATTTGTTTGTCAGCATGTCTGTTGTTACCTTTTCATTTAGGTTTTTTAGTATATTTGATCAACTTACAATGAAAATGCCTCATATTTACTTTGCTACTCTATGGGCCAGCGCATACTTAGTTTCTTCGATATTTAGCCGAATTGATTAGTTCAAGCTGGAAGCTTCTCGTTTTTATTCTTTTGCTCACCCTCTTTTAACTCGACTCTTATGCTCGTCAATGTCAGTTTTCGTTTATCCTCTTCATTATTTATATGATAGATATATTATGAAATATTCATTTATTTTCCCAAGAGTTTATAGTATTATTTTAAAAAGTTTTATTCAATTTCTATCGATATTTTTAAACATAGACTAATGTGACCGGAAGTACTTTCGCTGCGAAATGAGGGGTGGGTGGATGGTGTCATATTATGACGTTTCTTGTTGTTTTTCATTGTTTTTTATCCTTTTCTTTCTCTTATTCACTTTTCACATTTCTGTTTTCATTGATTAAGCATTTTTTTGTTGAGCAGGTAAAATTTTTAACATAAAGTTTGATAAGTTTTATCAGATTCCTCAGTGTGTTTTTTCAATTACATCGATCTCTACCAATTCATTAACCACAAATTTCTTTGTATTTTTTAATCACTTATTATATTCAATTTAATATTGTCTTTTCATTCAATCATCAATATATCTGCACTAATTTTTAAAATGATGTAATAAGTGCGTGAAAGATCTAAAAGTATTTTCTGGTTTATTTTTACTGTTTTTATTAACTTTTCAGAATCTTTATTCATTGTTACATTGTTTCTACATAGACATTTTATAACTTCATTCGTATTTTTCTTTTACAACGCCTAACAGCTGTCTGTTATCTATTACTCTGGCTCGCTTATATTATGTCCTTAGAGTCTATTGAGGTCGAAAGTTCTTTAAAATCATTTTATCTCCTTTTTGGCGAAACGCCTTTGTACTAATCTCTCATCATTCATTCAGATGAAGATTTTCTTTTCTTATTGAATGCACACAACTTCTCATTTGCGATACATCGTCTCCGCACTATTGATTCGCAATTGCCTTCTTTTTAACGACACTTAAGTAAGAAATTCCAGGAAGTTACTAGCCTCTTACAACCATGGCTGCAACAGAATCTCTTATGGAAGGAGGCCAAGCCTCTTATGAAAAGGTATGTTTAAAAGTTTTTTCTCCAACATATTTATATTTTTAGAATGGGGAAAAGGTCAATTTCGAACTTCAACCCAAAAATATCGGGCTCACCAAGGAGCAATTAGAAGCCTATAGGAATGATCCGTTCTGGAAACCTGTTAGGTATTCAATTTGACTTTAAACTAAATCTTATCGTCCATGTTTAGGACGGTATTATTTGCCGTGTTCTGGCTATCATGGATCGCTATGTTTGTAGCAGCAATTGCCATCGTTGTACTATCTCCAAAATGTGCTGAAAAAGAACAACCAATTTGGTGGCAGACCAAGATGTCGTACCAGGTTTGTAGCTTCGTTATAATGATATTTATGTGATTATATAGATTATTCCGGCTTTATCTTTAATCCTACTAATGCTTTCAGCTTTCGGTTCCCCTATTCCGTGATTCGGATGGAAATGGCGTTGGAGATTTCAATGGAGTTACTGAAAAGCTTGAATTACTACGTAAAATTGGAGTTAATACGATCCATCCAAAGCCTGTGGTTGAACTTGAGGATGTGAGTTCAGTTTTCCAGTTTATATAGCAGTGTGCCATTTATAGAATGTTTTCTTTGATTCTTATGCTGTTATTGACCATAGCAAAGTTGATAAGCGATTCGGAAGTGAAGAAGACTTCAAGAAACTTGTCCAAGCCGTTCATGACAGAGGTTTGCTGTATAATTACCATGACTTTATCATTTGTTTGTTTTCAGATATGTATATTGTTATGGACTTACCAATTTCATCTGTTTCTAACAAGAATGCTTGGTTCGTGAATGGTGATACTGATAAATTCATTATTGCTCGTCCCAATGAACTTAATTCTCCCAACTATTTTGATTGGCCAGGAAAGAATGGAACTAAGTAGAGTTGTCTCTGCAATTTGTTCTATTAGCTTTGTCTTCACAGGTATATGGGAGCGCCAGATGCCAGCCATCCTGCCCTTAATTGGGATTCTGAACCTCTCCGTGAAGCTATCGTTAACATTACTAAGAAATACCTTCTATTGGGTGTAGATGGGTTCCACTTCGACAAAATTGGGGAGTTGTCTGGTACTACTAAAGATAATGATGCGGTAATGATCTTCTTTTGGAATAATTTTTCATATATTTTGTTTTAGAGATTCAAAAAATCAATGGCTGTTTACCGCATGTTAGCTCGTATTATTCGTGATGTTGCAGGTGAAAATGAAGATATTAAACAAAAAAATATGTACGGCAACCATTGTTAACTTCTCACCAACAATTTTCTTATTTTCAGTGTCGTGTTCTCTTCTTTGACTGGTTTTGAAGATAGGATTGGAAATGTTGCTGAGTTTGATAATCCAAATATCATTGATACTTCGTTCACCAAGATATCTAATATAACCTGCAAAGCTGACATTGCTACTTGTGTACACACAAAATTGCAAAAATCTCTAGGGGATGTCACCAAATATTACTGGCAATTTGAAAATGCTGAAACCTCTCGTCTCGCCAGCAGGTTTGACAGTGAAACTGCTAATCTTCTGACAATGCTTGAGGTTAGATTCGTGTACATCTCAACAACAAAAACATATATTGCAGTTGACTCTCCCCGGAGCCATCGCTCTCAATTATGGCCAGGAAATCGGCATGAAGGATGCTAAGACCGTACACCAAAATGGTATTATGAAATGGAATTCTGATGCCAACAGTGGTTTCTCTGAGACTGGAAAGCTCTCAGAAGGTTTTGAAATCGAAGAAACTAGCGACGATTACGATGTAAACTGTTTTTTGGAAATGTTGCTAATTTTTTTGGAATTTCTAGAAACAATATTCTATTGAAAGCTCTACACTCAAGATTGTTCAAAAGTTAGCCAAACTTCGTCAGAGAGATGAGGTTATGCGTCAAGGTGCAATTAATACCGTAAAAATTGATAATGTCGTCGGAATTGGACGATTTATGTCTAACAATGGAACTGTCAGTGGATCCGTATGTTTTGTCGATTTTCTTAAGTTTTATTTTGATAAATTGTAGGTTTACCTTGGCGTGTTTAATTTTGGAAATGAAACTGCAGACTTAAAGTTCAACAGTTTCGAGCAAATTTTGCCCGAAAAAGATTTCTCATCTGGAGAGGTTTGCAAAGCTGCCATACAATTTTTTCGTATTAGCGTACTTTTTAGATTGTTGCTGTTACTGCTGGAGTTCAAGACTTGCGTTCTCGTCAGAAAGTTGAATATACTGGAGCATTCACATTGCCATCAAAGCAGGGTGCTCTTATTAAGTTCTAATAACTTATATGAAGAATGAAAAAGATAGGCTCATATTATGAGAGCCACATGGCTGATATTGTTTCTTTTTCATAGAAAAACAATTTTTTTTTCTAAATAAATGTTTATGTTTTGAGTCCTTAGTAATTTTCGAATTTGTTCACTGATCATCATGTGGTGGCTTCGCCAATTCACATGAGATTTCATATAATAGGTAAAGAGTTAAAGAATAAAAAAGAGAAAAGCAAAAACAAAGAATGGGAATGTTATGATTATTGAAAATTCAATTGATAAGGCAACGAGAAAGTGGAGAAACAGAACGAGCTTTTCATCTCATCAGACAACCCACAGAACCTCAAGTATACCACAATTCTTTCTAATATTCGTATCTTCAGCTGTTTCAATCGGCAGTTTCTGGAGTTTTTTAGAAGTCCAGCTTGTATGTAGGTGTCTGCTTCTCAATGTGTCAATTCGATTAAAATATTCTGAATCGTCAACTAGTAATCTTATAGAAATAATCAAGATTATGTCCCACTGACTGCATAAGGCTATGGTTTCGTGAATTCTCTGTAACTCTTTCTAGTTTTACATTGTGCTTCTCTCTCTTCTTCTTTCTCTTGTTTCGTTTATAGTATTCTACCTTTCATTTTCAACTCCTGTATTTTTTCTTGGTTCAACCGTTTTTGCCTTTCTATCTGAAAGGTATCTCTCACATCTGATAATCTTTGTACTATGTGTCTCAACTAACAACACCACAATAACAAACAATAACAACAATCTGATACTAAACTACATAGCACACCATAAATCCTTCAATTATGTGAAAAACAATCTTTTTTATTCTGAAACAATTTTTCTCATTTTGAGCAAACTGTTTGAACTGGTGATGATCCTCATGATTATGATTTCATCATAATTGTGTTCTGATATCTTATGTTCAAACCTCCATTATCTCTGTGTATGTTTCAATTGTATTGTTACTTGTTGTAATTGGCACAGATTATCAATTGGAACCGATTGGCTCATATATTCCTCTACTTTGCTCGACTCCACCTCTTTCGATTCGCGTTTGTGGCAAGAACAGTTCTGCCAGTCTTCTCGACTCAATCAGGACGTCTCCCGCTCTTGTCTTCCCTTCTACCAGCTTCTGTTCTCACAACTGTTAGAATTTAATTCTAGAAATCAAGAGAACGAGTATGAGAGTGAGAAGTATGTGTAGAGAGATTAAGAGAGCTCTGAATGCAGTTTGCGAAGAATTCCCACCATAATCGCATGTTGTTACTATTTCTAATGTAAGAAAGATGGTAGGCAAGAGAAATATTTTCTCAAATTTTAACTCCCACTTCGCGATAACTATGGTTCCAAAGACGACTTCATATTATCGTTATTTCATATCCTTTCTTTCTCTCTCTCTCTCTCTCTTTTTCTCTTTCTCTTTTTCTTTCTCTCTCTCTTTTTCTCTTTCTCTCTCTCTCTCTCTCTCCCTCTCTCTCTCTCTCTCTCTCTCTCTCTCTCTCTCTCTCCCTCTCTCTCTCTCTCTCCCTCTCTAGGTATCTCTCTTAGTGTGGTCCTATTTATTTCTAATTTCACATATAGTTGATTCCCTTCAAACATCACAGTTTCTTTTTGTTATTATGTTATCCTACCATTTTCTGCTTTTCTTTTTTTTGTTGATAAACCGATATACATAGATACACGGTGATATAGTTTATTATTTTTAAAATTTCAAATAGGTTTGGTTCAAACACAAACAGACAAAAAAAACCGACAGATATGGGTTATAAAACAATTTGTAAAAACTAGAATAAAGTATATAATATAGTGACGATTGGATGAAATCCGTATGGGATGGGTATGGTCGACACACCAGGTACTGCGGCACCATCGTAGCCTCTCTATACTGCCTCCCTATGTCCGTTCTATTTATTTATGTTTTCCATTACTTAACAAGCGATTTCAATAGCTATTTATGATTTATAATAATATTAACACGTTTGTTGTACTTCTTAGTGTGTCGTATGGCATTCACTCATATATACATATATACTCATATCAACTCTTCTTACTTTTTCATTCTGTTTTTAGTTTCCTATTTTCCCTCTCTTTAGCTAGCATGGTCTCCTCAAAGAATGGTGGCAATGGAGCAGCTTACAGATCCTCTGAGAAAGGTGAACATGTTATTAGCACAACTGAGGAGCTCTTGAAAAACATTGGAATGTAAGTTTCGTTCTCTCGCAACAGTTTCCTCATTTCGATAGTTTCAATATTTTTTCCGAAAAAATTGTTTTTTTTTGCCAATCAGCTACATTTTTCTTTCTATTTTCATACAACCATCAATCTAACCTTTCGATTTTGATTTTCTTCTAATGATCTAAAGAGACTGTGACTACAAATAATTTTGTAAACATGCTTTCTATGATATTAATAGAATATAAATCAAATGAATATAAAAATAAATTACCCAATACTGTATAAGCTTAATAATTTTTTAAGATATACTTTGATACTTGTTCAGGTGCAATCCCTATACACAGTTTATAACAATTTCGATGGCTTTCCTATGGCTTCTTGCAGCCATGTCTACTGTTTCTCCAGCATTTATGTCTCCAACGGAGGAATGTGTGAAAAACTGCACATTCATTACTGTGCAAGATGAGGCAAATAGCGATTTATGAAACTCAAAATTATCGTTTTTCTTCAGTTTAAACTAAAAAAAGCGGCCATTGATCCTGGAGAAATGACTTCCTCAGTTTATTTTGTAGGAAATCTCATATTTGGGCAAATTTTGTGTATTGCTGCTGATAGGTTCGTTTACGACTGTGAAAACATAATGAACATCAGATATCATATGAATTACAACAAAATGACAAAACAAACACACAAACAATGCAAAAGAATTATTTTGAACCCCAACTTATGTTCTGTTTTCCAATTGAAGCTATTGCGTCATCGATGGTTTTAGTACGTGCTTGAAATCAGCAAAGTTTCGTTTTTGATTATGAACATGGTATCATGAAAAGACATTGAGCAATGAAAACGAGAAAAACTCTTCACAAATGAGATTTTTTTTTAAGAATTGGCCGCCGTCCTGTTCTAATCTTCAGCTTAATTGTGTCAGGATTATCTGGAAGTTTAGCTGCTCTTGCTCCGAACTTCTACTTGATGCTTATCGGTCGTATGTTTCAGGGTGCATTTTTCAGTGTAAGTTATGATCAATTAGTGAAAACAATATCAAATGACAACAAAAACGAGAGTTTTCAATTCCTTTATTACAGGCTATGACTATGGTAAATTGGGTTTTGTGCGGTGAGTCAATCTCTTTCCAAGGTCATGGTGCTGCTTCAGTAGTTTTCGGATTTCTGTGGGTTGTCGGTAAAAGACTAACTTAGAGGAAATATACTTATGCTTTGTTCTATTATATAGGATATTGCTTGGTAGCTCCACTTGCTTTAACTATGCCTGATTGGAGATATATTCAATTTATTAGTTCAGTTCCAAGTGTTTTGTTCGGAGTTATCATGTTCTTGTAAGTTTCAGACGAAAATTTTAATAATTATCAACTGTTTGGATTACTTATAGTACACTTCCCGAGAGTATTACATTCTTAATTGCTAAAGAACGTAAATCTGAAGCTCATCGTTGGATTGCCAAAGCATCAGTACTCACCCGTCGTGAATATGTCTATGACTTGGATAAAATGATTGGTAAATAATATTTTTTTATTAGAAACTCTCTTATTCATATGCTTTTGTTGATCTTGAAAATCAACTACGAAAACTAGCCAAGGATTCCAAAAAAAGTGTATTGTAGAGACAATTAGAGCCCTTATATATATAAAAAAAAAGAAAAGTACAATCTGAAAATTGTTTTTCTTGTAAACATATGTATACGTGTAGCCGAAGTTGTAGTTATTTTTTATTGTTTTAGCTCACGAGACATCAAACATAAATGGCTCAGAAGAAACATCTCTTGGACAATGCTTGAGAAACATCCTGAAGCGAGCAGATTTGAAATTGTACATGCTAATCCAGAGCATTCTATGGTTTGTTTTATAATTTTGTATAAACGATTCTATGAATATCCTGCGATCCAACATCACATCGATAACTTTCCGACTGTTTTGAATTACTGTATACGAGTCTATAGAAAACGAAAATTGGTCTAATCTGTTGAGTTTTGTAATTATATCATGAAATAGTCGTAATATGGATTGAGAAATATCAATAGATGATGCTGATACGTGAAGAAAATTCATTAAGCTGTCTTTTTAGTACATTTCATACACAAATAGAAAGTAGTGAAAAGATAGAAAAATGACTATAAAATTTATAAATGTGTTAGATTGTATGAAAAGTATAATAGAAAACCAGATAACAAAGTTAGATTGAGAGTGAGAGTAAGATACTACTACATGACTACATGACATTGAAAGCTACTACTGAAGTTGGTAATGCTCTCACAAAAGTGCGAAATATGAACTTCTTGAAAAGGACAAACCAACTTGAACTTATGATAATGAAATATATAAAATGAATGATGAATATATAAATATAAAGATATATGAAAAAAAGAAAAAAATAATTATGATTTGTTTAGGATCTCAGACTTTATGCTTTATGCCAGCTTTTCGTTATCATCCACCAGCATTAGTAAAGATGCTAGTCCATATGTATTGTATATCTTCTCCGGAATTGTCGAACTTCCATGCTATTTCCTTATACCTTTTGCTCTGGAATAGTAAGTAAACAATTTTCAAATTGAAAAGACATCAGTCAAAAATATGAAAACAAGCATTTCATGTAATTTTCAATTTTTTCTGAAACAAATTTGTTTTTGTTTCAGCCTTGGGCGTAAGCCAACAGTTATTATCAGTCATATCATCACAGCTTGTTCGTTGACTGCTTGTGTTGTGTATCCTGGAGGTATGACGTATCAGAGATCGTATTTCTCTTTTTTTTAACAAAAAAATGAAAATTTTCTTTATTCATTTCAACTGAAAATTGTTTTTTTCACTCGCATTTGCACAATTTATCATTTTGTTCTGTTTAGATGATCATCCAAATTTGTTTCTGATCATATGGCTAATAGGAAAATTCGGAACTGCCTCAGCTTTCATGTGCTGCTTCGTGTATGGGGCTGAAATATTTCCAGTACAATACCGCAATATATGTCTTGGATTCTGCGCAAGTATCGCTAATTTGGGGGCAATGGTTGCAACACATATGAACATATTGGTAAGTGACATGAGAGTTCGAAAAGAAGTTTAATCTTTATCTGATGTTGAAATAAAAGTACGAGATGAGATAGGAAAGGCTGGTATGAAATCATTAATGATGTTCTAAACGAATATTAATCGAAAATAATAACAAAAAAAAAAGAATAAAGTAGAGAGAGATAGATTAACGACATGTAATGATAATGATGCAAAAGAAGATTTACTGATTACATCGTCATTCATTTTACTAAAAATATCAAAACACACCTCATACATAACTTGATTATCCTTAATTTATTTGTATTTTCAGGACTCCATTTGGCCTGGTCTCACTTTTTCTTTCTATGCAGCATTATGCGTATTATGCGCATTTGTCACAATCTTTCTGCCCGAAACTAAAGGACATGGTACTGAAGAGGAGCCAATTCCTGATGAGCGTTTTTAAATCCCAAAAACAATTGTTTATATATATATATATATGCATAATTAACCAATAGTAATATAAAATCTATAAATGCAATATTTAAAACCCAGTGAACATTCCTATATTCGCAGATCTCTTGATCTGTAAAAGGACCAATTATCAATAGTGGTCTCCTTATCCTTCTTACCTCCTACCACCTCTTATCCCATCTCTCTCTCTCTCTCTCTCTCTCTCTCTCTCTCTCTCTCTCTCTCTCTCTCTCTATTTTCTGCTTTTACTTTTATTTTTCAACTGAGTAGTAAAGGAAACGAAGAATATTATTTTTGTAAAATAGTGTCGGAATACATGTTTGAGCTTTTTTTTCGCTACAGCATTTGTTTTAAACTTTTTATTTTAGTTTTATATTTGGCATAGCTTGCTAATTATGGTGCATAGAATAGAAACGTGTGTTATCTTTTCTAAAAAAACTTAAATAAATTTTTATAGTTTTAATAAAATTAATTGAAATAATTTTAAATTCAATTTTATAATTAAATGTATTGTATTAGCTAATATACATACATATATATATAATATAATACATTATACATTAAAAAAGAATATTCCATGAAAACAAGAAGAAAATGACAAGCAATAATTTTTTCTTTGTTAAATTGAATAAAAAAAAAGATTAATTATATATAATAATAATAATAAAATTATTATTATTTTATCACACTTGAAATGTTTTTTGATTTGTGCCTTAACAAAGATGAGATTCTTTCTGTTCTTGTTACCAAAATACTACTCTATTATACATATATTTATGATTTATTATTATCCTAATCAGTTAGTGGTCTTTGTTCTGGACCTTCTCGTTCCATTTCTTCTTCTACAGCTTCTAATCTATAAATTTTAATTTTTTTTTATAAATAAATGATGTTCATTGATTTGTTAAAATCCTCTTATAACTTACCGATAGTACAGAGTTGCAGCAATAGCAAATACCAATACAACAACAGCAATGACGAGAACAACAATCAAAGCATTAATAAACTGAAAAAAAAATATATTTGTTATAATAATAATTATAATGTTTTTCAATAAAATAAATCAAAATCAGATTATGAATGTCCTTATACCATAACTAATATATAAGATACATCTATCTATGAATCTTTTTCATCTGTAGTTATTCAATGACTATATTTCTATTTTGAAATCTTATATTTTATAATTGAACTGAAGTGCATATGTATTTTCATTTATATTCTATAACCTATATGTTATATAGTTTTCAATAATTAGATTATTTTTTTTCTTCTTTCAGTATAACAATACTGCGATTTACTGTACTTGTGCAAGCTGCAAGAATCTTCGACAATTCATTGACAAAAGTATGAAATGAGCGTTCATGTTGATGATGTCGTCATTAAAATTTCAACATGAAATAGGCAAACCAAAGAATTTAAAAACTAAAACTATGCAGAATAAACAACATGTAATTTTTCTTTTTAAATAAATTAAATATATGCCTGGTAGCTTGTTTTATGAGGTAGGCATCATGATGTTCGATGTTTCTTTTCACAACTATCAACAGTTTTTCAAAAGTTATTTAGAATAAGAAACATGCTCATCGAACAAAATAACAATCTGCAGGCGATGAGAATATAGAAATTATCTGTATTTTTCGTATATTTGTTCTTTGAAATATTTAAAATCTGTATAGCTTCTGACGATTACCTTATTTTCGTCTGATTCTTCTTTCGAATATTTCTTCCAATTACGAGTTGTTGTAGAAGGCATTGTTGGACGAGATGTTTTTCTAAAAATATATATATAATTAATAAAAAAAAACTAGTTATATATGAATATCCAAATATAATATAATTTATTATTTTAAAATTTTATTATTTAATTACTTGAGTAAGTTTTATATTTATTCTACTATTAATTTAAAAAAAATCTAAGCTAATTGAGAATTAGGTGGGTTTGAAGACTTGTTAAAACCAAAGCTATTTTAAGAAATAATTAAAAATAATAATTATTTCATAATAACATTTTGCAAAAACTTTTCAATCTTGAATTAGTTTATTAAATCTATAAATTGAGTATCCGATTTTTTTGGTCATTTTTTCAAAAATTGCAATCATTAACAGAATGATAGCAAATTTTAAATTGATGGAGGGAAACGATTTGTTTTACTGATGTAATCATTCATATCATATCATCGATTTGAAGAAATAAAAATAGAAGAACTTCAAATAACCTAATGATGGTTGTCGTAACAACGACTGATGTTGATGTGCGTTCTGATGTTGTTTCCGAATCATCGTCTTCTTCCATTTCCATCATATTCTCTTCATCAGATGATGTAAACGTTGTCGGAGTCATGATCGTCATTTCATCTTCATGTTCCACTCGTTTGTCATTTAATTCCTCATTTTCATCATCAGTTTCTTGATGATTTTCTTTATTGATTTCAGCAAGAAGAATTGTATCTCTATTGTCCAATGTTTGTAATGTGGAAACTAATGTTGGTTTTTTCTGAAACAACAATATTCTGAATGAATGACAAAACAAAATGTGAACAAAAAAAATTAAAATTCACTGAAAATTGCAAAAATCTTATGAACAAACCTGTGCATTTTTCACAAAATTCAACCATTCTTTTGTATCAACATTTTCTTCCATACATAATGAATCTTTTCCCGGCAAAGTATCAATAATTAGAACCTGGAAACATTTTTTCTTCTATCTTGTAAGAAAATGAAAAAATGATTTTTTTTTGAATTGGGATATTAACTAACCCTTCCAAATGATGATAAATGACAATTTAAATCTTCTATATCTTCAATCTGAAAAAGCTTGATCAAATAAATTTTCAAAAAATCAATTTTAGTTTATAGATTATACAAATAAACTTGAAAAGATGAAATTGTAACGCTGACCTTCTGACGATTACGTGAATCACGCAACCAACGCTGCAAATTCGATGGGCTCTCACAGTCACACTTGAATCTGAACATTGATCGTTAGGGATGAAAAGATAAAAAAAACATAATTTTTAGAGGAAGGTTAGTGTAAATATAACAAATTTCTATGATATTTTCACCTGGTTAAATTTCCACTTAAACTTATCAATTTCAAATGATCTAATACAGCGATGTCGGATGGACGAAAATCTTTGAGTGGATTATCAGCCATACGAAGTCGAGATAATTTCTCAAAGTTTGGAGGAATTGAAGTAATTTCATTAGATGATATGTCAAGATCAGCCAATGTTGGTATATGTATTAAGGTTCTCTGTAAACGAATTTCATGAAAGAATAATTGAAATATGAGTTTCACATACAGCTTCTTCATCAGTTAATGCTGAATTTGTAATTGCTAAGGATTTAAGATTTGTTTCATTGAAAATATTATATGGCCATTCTTTCCATTCGACGTTATTCAGACGAAGATCTGTCAAGGTTGATGGTAACGATTCCAAGCGATCTAGCCTTACTCGATCACACATGATCGTATTCATTGAAGTCTGAACGAAAAATATTATCTTTCTTGACTGAAACTTGAATAATATTAATTACACGAAAATATATTCTTGTTCTACTATAATCAGAACCTTCACGGTTTTTAAGAAAAATGATCAGATTTAACCGAGAACTGCTGCTATATTAGTTTGTCAGCATTAAGCCTTACACTAAATGGTTTTTTTTGTTCAACACAGGAAACTTTTTCTACAAATGGTCATACTCGAGAGGATGAAAGATACAGAGAATGATACTGTTTGCTTCAAGTTTTTTTAAAAAGTACTGGAACGGTTCCCTTAGTATATAAGGATGGGGTCAAGATTCTGAAAGCATGTCAACCATGGACGTCGACAACAAGATCAAGGTAAGCAGCTTAGCTCTCATCTTGATTCGACTCTTCTCCATTACAATATTTTTAACTATTTGATTATAGGCTTACCGCTTCATCGGCTATGCTGCCGTTACCTTCTCCGCTGTTGCAGTACTTTCTGTCTGCATCTCTCTTCCAATGGTCTACAACTATGTAGCCCATATCCGCAGTCAAGTTCACTCCGAGCTCCGTGAGTGCAAATCTCACGTTAAGGTTTGTTATCTAATTTCTCGTTAATATCTCATTCTCTTATTATACTACAGGGAGTCTGGACATCTGTCTACTCAATGAACGATGCCCCAGTTAACCGTACTGCTCGTAGCGCTTACAGAGGATACGGAGGATATGAAGGATACGGCTCTTATGACTCTGGAGTCAACTCCTACGAGGAGCAAGATCAATGCACAGGATGTTGCCTTCCAGGAGCTGATGGACCAGCAGGAGTCCCAGGACGCCCAGGAAAGCCAGGAAGACCAGGAGCCCCAGGAACCCCAGGAAACCCAGGACGCCCACTCCAGACTCCATGCGAACCAATCACCCCACCACCATGCCGTCCATGCCCAGCCGGACCACCAGGACCACCAGGACCACCAGGACCATCTGGAAACCCAGGACGTGACGGACACCCAGGAAACAAGGGACGTGATGGACACCCAGGAGAGCCAGGAAGCAACGGACATGCTGGACGCCCAGGAGCCCCAGGAAACCAAGGAGAAAACGGAGCTCCAGGAGTCCCAGGACACAATTCTCCACCACAACCAGGAACCCCTGGAAAGCCAGGAGCCCCAGGATCACAAGGACCACAAGGACCAGCTGGAGCTCCAGGACAAGATGGACTTCCAGGAGCAAATGGAGAGAAGGGACCAGATGGACAGCCAGGAAAGCCAGGTCTCGACGGACAACCAGGAGAGCCAGGAACCCCAGGACAAGACGCCAGCTCTGGAGAAAAGGGTATCTGCCCCAAGTACTGTGCCATCGACGGAGGAATCTTCTTCGAGGACGGAACTCAACGCAAGTAGATCAACCTTTCCTTTATATGATTTGTCCAATAAAAAATTTGAAAATACAAATCTATATACATGCATTACACAACAAGCTTTCTAGTATTTTTCTCAATTCCAAATGAATTATATTCTTACTCTTGGACTCTCAACATTAGCAGATCGATAACATGTACATCCTGTCGGACAAGTTGATCGGCATTTACACTTCTCATCCGGACAACATCTACAAGTACTAGGACAAAACTGAAAATATTTAAAATAGTAGAGAAAAATTCAATTGATCCAAATCTCTTCCAAAAATATTTATACTTCTTCAAAGATAATATTATAAAATTTAAAAAATAGAAAACTCACTTCTGCATATTTACACATTAATTGATTAGTTGAATCCGCTATAGCTAGGGCAATTGTACGATTTGGTTCAATAATATGATTACAATTCAATTGATCCAAATCGGAAATTATTACAGAGGACTGAAATTTAATTTTAAAAATTAAGAAAACACATAAATCAACCCCATATATAACATTACATTCAATGCTCGATGCTAAGCTTGTTTCCACTTTTTTAAATTTGATCGTTGGCGCTTGAATATTTCTCTTTTCAGTTTTTTCTTTAAATTTCCATAATGGAATAAAAACTAAACACTAGTTATTTTCTTTATTTCTCTCCCTGTCTCTCGCCCTGTACTCTAAAACCGTTCAATATGAAAAAGACATAACGGCCTAACTTGTGAAAGCATTACAATCGGATGTTCATATAGTGTGACCAAGACCTATTAGATAGCACCATCAACGCCATCTTTTTCAGCTATGTATGAAATTTTTCAAATAAAGCAAAAAAAAGAAGATTTCATGGTAGAAACTGGCTAATTGCATCCGCCACAGTTCAGATTATGAGACTATTTGGTTTGGTTTCAGTCACTTACAGCTTCATTCAAATGTAAAAGCCATCGTATGTTGCAGTGACAATTTAGCTGATTATCAGCCAGAAAAATCCGAAGTTTTGTGGTTGATGCCCCAGATACAGTTGTTTCTTTGAGTTCATGTAGAAAATTATTTCTGAAATTGTAAAGAGGAAATCATTAGAATATCAAAAAATACATACTTAAGATCTAAAACACTTAATTTGCTAGCTTTTGTTATAGCCCCCTCTTGTATATAATTTATACGATTATGTGAAAGATCTACGGAACGTAGTGAAACCGGAAGAACATTGACGGATCCTGTCGAGCTGATATGTTCTAGTTCATTTCCAGATAAATCTAATCGTCGCAAGTATCTAAAATTGGAACTATTAATGTAGAAATTTTTTTAAAGTTTTATTTTTGAGTATAATCTATTTTCATCTAACTATTATATGTATATTTGATTTTTTTGAATTTAGCGCCAAATATGCAAACATTACTAGCGTATATGAGAGGCTATTGTCATTTTAATTTGGTTTGTGCACATGACCGGTTGGTTATTCATAATTTTGACAAATCTGAGACAGACACAGAAAGAGAGAAAGATAAAGAGATAGCTAGAGAGTATATGTTATCAACGTCATCATGATAATGGCATAGTTTATAAACAACAATTATTTTAACAGCTATTTCGGTCTTTATTTTTAAATGTTGTTGTTTTTCTAAATATATAACATTATCTTTTAGCATAGATAGTACATAATCTACAGTATATACTATACACGTATGCTCGTTTCAATGTCTTTTTTATTTTTAAAATAATTTATATATATATATATATATGTAACTTGTACCTTGCACTGTTTGGAACATAATGTATAGTATTAATGGAATTATGACGCAATGACAAATCTGTCAATTCTTCCGGAAGTCTAAAATGAAGAGAAATCAAATAAGCTATTATAGAAAACATTTTCTAGCCAATTATACTATATTAGCTGGGCATATATTAGCTATATATATATATATATATATAGAAAAGTTTATTAAAACAATTTACCTTCTAAAATCGATGTTAGTAAGCTTATTATGGTCCATATTCAAAACTTTAAGCTTTGTAAGAGAAATAAATGTATTAGCCAAAAATGTAATGCTATTATTGCTCAAATCCAAGTGAATCAAGTTTCTATAAATTATAAAATGTAAATTTATAATTAACATTCATATAAATTGGTTTTATTATAATCTTACTTTAAAGAACGCAATGAGTACGGCTCTATTCGAAGTTTATTTCCTGTTAAATCCAACGTCATCAAGTTTGGAACATAGCCAAAAAAGTCTTTTGGAACGTCATCTAACTTTGAATTCTTCATTATCAAGCTGTAAAGCTTGTGCAATCCCTTAAAATACGTTCTTAATGTTCTATGTAGTATTCACATTCAACAATAGTTGAACTAATTGTGGGGGGAGGAGGAGGGGGCAAAAAGGGCAAAATATATCTTTCCGTTTTCAAATCTACTTCATCTGTAGTTTGTTCAAACAAAAAACAACATTTTCCTCTTTGGGTTAGAGTTCATTCTCCGCCAACAAAACTTGTAACTAACTGATAATAGAGCTGGTGGAAGATTTCGTAAAAGGCATCGGTCAATTTCTAGACGATCCAAATTTCGAAGACCCTATATAAAATAAAGATTCTTTCAAAAAACTATTATTGAATACTTACATGAAATATTCCGGGGGGTGGAGTACTAAACTCTGTAATTGAATGTGGACATCGTATTGTTAGAGTTCGAACTCGATCAGGCCTACCAAGTGAGTTCAAGTTTGTACTATTCACCTGAAAGTAAATTCTGTTTCCAATTTTTCTGTTTTTATCCATAAGCATGATGACTATAACTAGAAAACAACTTGAAAAAGCATGTTGAGACTTCAAAGATTTGAAAACTTATTTTAAGCCTATTATATTCAAATAATTTCATTCACTTCATACAACCAGGCAAAATCAAAACGACAATCGCCAGCCTCTCTTACTCTTTCCCTCTAAACGCCCAAAGAAATTCTCTAGAGAATGAAAGATTCTGATTGCATTTATCAATCTGTCAAACAGATGTCTCTCTAAATATCCTAATATACTCAGATGAACTATTTACCATCTTGTGTTAAACTATTTGTCACTGCTTTGAACAAATTGTGTTGAAAAAAACATTTTTCTTACTCAATTTTTTTTGTATCGTTTTTTATATAATAAATACAGATAGATGTTGGTCCTCAGTGGAAGGCAAATGACCAAAAAAATCAAAAAAAGAAATGAAAAATTCGATTCGAAATTCGTTTGTTTTGTCTCGTTTTTTTCCACAAAATTTATCAAAAACGTTATCAAATTTGTTATTTTTGGCACAACTGCTGACAAAGACAAGCGAAAGAGAGATAAATAGAAGGTTAGAGAGTAATAGAGAATATAAACTTTTTTGTTTTAAATTCTTGCCCCCCAAAAATTTGCTCGTAAGTTTTTCCGTGTTCGTTATCTTTGTTCGTATGTAGAAAAACTATAAACGTTAGTGAAATTTTCATAATGTACAGGCATTCCTAATCGGATTTTTCGATTATTTGATCGAAAAGAATTCCTTGTTCCTCCATAATTCCGAACATGAACTTTTAACTCAAACGGCCTTATAGGATTCCGGTCTATTTTCGCATGAATGCCACAAACAAATTGATAATTGCTATAATACTGCATGAGATGAAACATCTCAAAAGTAATGAACTACAAATAATCAAAGTATTTGATTTGAAAATGCCAGCAGTTCGGTGTTCTATAGAAGTTTTGCATCGAGTTACCATAAAAAGTGGCTGTCGAATCAAGATGAGGGCATGTGAAATAGAGAGAATTAGCCTAGTTTTAATTGGAAGAACTCTGAAAAAAGTTGACTCACCTGTTCCCATTTACAAATCAGATGTAAAGAACGTTGTCTATCTTCTAAATCTTCATAACATTGACATCTTGAAGGACATGTCGCAACATATGAAAATGATTTCGAAATTAATAGAATTGATAGCAAAATTAAAGTGATGATCTTCATGGCTTTCTAGGCATTCTGAAAATAGATTTTCCAAATTTAGTCGTTTACTTATACAGGTTCTTCATTTTTAACTATTTTAAAAATGAAAGATATAATCAACAATGATGAAAGGATGGGAGGGGTAGTGATTCAGAAGCAATCTGACGTCATGAAGCAATCATAACTATTGTAAAATATTCTTTTTTCAAATTTATATCAAAGAAACATAATTAAAAATCTCTAATTATGTATAAGAATATGTAAGAACAGAAACTTTTGTTATCAAGATAAAGAAAAATTGAAATAAGAACGGATATGTGACTTCTTGGTGAGTTTAAGCTTACAAACAAACGGATTATGTCGGATTTGTGAAAAACGAGATATGGCACAGATTTAGTTTGGGGGTCATTGGCTGAGGCTTGACAAATCAGGCATCGAAGGCGGTCCCTACGGGCAGGACACATAGCCAGTAACTACAAACATAGAAGGCAAAGTTAAAAGAAATTTCCATTCCTCCTCTCTCTCTCTCTATTTCCTTTCAAAATTGTACTCTCTTTCTCTCTCCTGCTCTTCATCTCTATAATGCCATCGAATGTTGTTTTATCGTCGCCGTTTTCTAGCTGTTTTGCTCTTCTTCATCTTCCATAAGATTCGTCTTACTTTTCTGCGATAAAGGCGAGCTGGAAGGCGCTTCAATGAGAAACTTAGAACCATTCCATATTAGACTGAGAGAGACATAGAGAAACATAGAATTTAAGAAAGCCTAGCGTTAGACAAAGGACATAACGATGGAATTAGATATATTCAGATGAACAGACTGATAGAGGGTAGAAGAAGAATGAGTATGCTCAAAGTGTCACTACATCAAACATATTTTGATATGAAACAAAGTAAAAGCAAAGGTTATAAAAAGAATTTCAGGCCAAAAGATATGTATTTTACCAAATAGAATTAACAGATGTCATGACCGGAAATTCACCATTCAACCGGAAATGGAGTAAATATCATAGAATAGCGACCAAAAGATGAAGTTAATTCAACTTTTCATTCAATTAATTTAAAGTATCAGCCTCAGAATGTAATGAGCATGTCGGTTGTACAGTATATGAATATAGTGAAATGAATATTTGAAAACTCCCAATGTAATAATCTGTCGTGCGAATTCTGCTCCGAACTTTTAGAACGATTTTCTATAGTCACTTAGTGCTCTGTCCACCTATTATTCCCATTATGGCCTTCTGATGTTTCTTACATGTGAATTGAAATGATTCTCACAATTTCCGGATACTTTTTCCTCTCCCCTCTTGCAACTTTTCCCCATCTTTCTTCCTCATCATTCAATTGGATGGTATTTTGATGATTTTAATTTCTCTCATTTTTAACTGAGAAAAAAAATTCCGTGTATACAATAAAAATAAAATAATAAATATCAAGAATGTAACTAGATCTTGATAAGACAAAAATGTGGAGAAAAAACGAATCAATAGCAGCAGATGTTCATACTGTACATCAAAATTTTCATTTCCACTGTCGTTTTCTGTTGACCCAGCTCCTTCGTTTCATTGTATATTTTCTCAGTTCTACCCTTTTTTAGCCTGGCTACCCCAACATACGGACACTTATATCATTGAAGACGGAAAGCAATTTTTAACGCAAAATAAGAAGAACTACTAGCATGCGTGCATATACAACGATATTGAAGCAACTGTTTTAATCTTCAAAATTGCACTTTTTTCTTCGCTACAAAACGAAAGTAATCGATTTTTTTGAAAAATCAAGGTTACATTTGTTTGCCATATCAGTTAACCCCCCACGTCCCGTAGCCTCTTTTCGTTTTCCTTGGCCTTGTTGTATTTTCATTGCGAACGTTCTATGTTCTTAAGTTCATGCTTAATGCTGGTCATCTGAGCCAATGGGTTCAAACTTTTTTTATTAAAAAAAAACGAAAATAATAAGGAGAAAAACGAATTATTTTATCATGGATCATAACACTTCATTCCAAACATTTTAATTGATTACCTATACCGAAAAAAAACTTACTCAAGTTGCGGTCTTCGAAAATTAATTGATAACATTGTCTCCTCGAAAATCTTGATGACAATACCGAAGAAAACTGTCTGACTTGGTAAATAATATTGAAAAAAAGGGTGCTACATCATATAATCATTTCAAATAGGATTTTCTGTCATTCTGCTGCTTTCCTCCCTCCCTATTAATTAAGTTCTAGTAGCTTCGCTTATTTTATTTCAAAACCTAAAAAGCTACTATTTTTCTAAGCGGCTTCAAGTATTTCACGATCATATAATTAGCAGTAACGAAGCCTTAATCAATGATCTCTGAATTAAACGGTACACTATTCTTGACAATTTGTTTAATTTGTTCTAATCAGGTTCTTATCACTTTGAGAATAAAATAGTGGAGTAATAGTGAATCTGTTTAATTAAAACAACAATTTTTTAAATTGGCATATAATAAACACACAATTTACGCCAACTTGTCTGTTATTGGCGCAAAGGATGTTATCCTTGTTTTCATTTTACGTAGCGTATAGCTTGCGATCAGTTGTTAGCTGGATTAGGCATATTTATGATATTTGAACAGATTCATACATAATTAAACACTTTTCTTTCAGATTTAAAATGGATTCTTCACAAGCGCATAGGATAGCTCAACATCAAGGTAGACCAAGTCTACGATTAGACATGCTTATAGAGAAAAGGAAGCCCGGCGCTGTATGTTATTTTTTTTATAGTCTCTTAGTTTTATATATATATTTTTTTTTTATAGTGTTTGCCTGTTAGAACATTAAATTCGCGTGGTAGATTAAGAACGGCGTCAGGTTAGCTAATTTACATAATGCTTTGTATTTATTTATTTTTTGTTTTCTGTTATCCTTTTTACCTCTTTAATTTTTCGTTGATCAATTGTTTTCAAAGTGCCTGTTTATATCTTTCAATCAAAGTTTATAGAATCGGCAGCTTCCAATGGTTCGCCATATTTGTATGACCAGGAAATAAAAATGACTGGAAACACTTTAGTTCATATGCCCCCTCAACCTAGAGTAACAGGATCTGTTTCTAATACGGTTAGTTATTTTTTATTCATGTTATTTTTTGGATTGTTTGTTTTCAATATTTTATGGAAGTTATGTGAATATCATTTACCAATGCGCTTCGGTTTCGCTGACATATTTATATAATCTTTAAATTATTTCTCTGGATTTCTGCTTGATTCCATTATGTTTGTGTGTCTATTTCGATCAGACAACGCGCAATTTGTTTAAATGTGTACCATATTAATTTTATTTTAAACATTGTTAATGCTCGCTAAATTCATTTGTTATAAATTGCTTTCCAAATGCCTCTCCCCTACCTTTAAAATATTGAATGAAAAAAATTTGCCCTTTATAATAAGTATCATTTTTTCCTTATTTGAACGTATCGAGCTCATTACAAATAGCGTTTGTTGTCGTATAACTTACACCTTATTGAGTTTTTTAATCTATTTTTTCTTATATTTAGTCTCTGATAGCCATATTCTATTACCCATTCTTTTCTTTCTAAAGGATTTATCAACTACTTCTTTGTTATCTACAATCTTTTCCTATCGGGTCATGATCTTTTGAAAATAGTTTACCATCGATGTAATGACCACGTTGTGCATATATTAGATATTAACTGTCTGCGAATTCTTTGTTTTGATATGATTGGTGCAATGTTCTGATTATGATATACAGCATTTGCTTCTAAAAATAGTATATATGATCAACTTTATTAAACTAGAAATATCTATTTCTGTTCAATATTAATGCGAAGATTTTTCCTACGTAAGAATATCATATTAATAGATTATCATATTCAAATTAATTCTGCCATATCCAATTCCTATATGATATCTCATTCAATATTTCAAAAAGTTTCAGGAATGCATGCGAACTAGAATAGAAATAAGTTTCCTGATGAATTTATGTTCCTCGCAGTTTTCATTTCAAATGTAACTTTTTGAATCAGGCATTCGTGTCCTTGAGGAGAAAGGCGCAGAGTATGCGATTTCTCCCTTTCATAGCATTGTGCGGTAAAGAAACACACAAACAACTGATGAGTCTGAAGGGGTTGGTGGTGTTGGCGGGGGCTGGCGGCAACAGACAACTGCAGGCCGGAGGCAGTACGTTTTATACATAGACGCAGGCTTGCCATCTGAAAAGAGAGTGTATTGAAAAAGATGAGATGAAAGACACCGTGGTGGGAGGTGGTTGAGCATCACGTCATCGAATTGGCCGCCAGCCAACACGTGGAGCAGGCCCCGCCCAGGACCGGCTCTAGTTCATTCTCGTGTCATTTCGCTGCCCAAGAGCTTGACCGACTCAAGCTATTCGCGATTTTTGAGACAACTTTTTTTTGCGTTTTTTGATGTTAGGCGCTTCTTCTAATACGCCCATGTCCATGTGGGCAATGAATGGAAATTATAATAACTACAACTACAATGTTTCTGATGTAAGTTTTTTCTTCGTTTGGTTTATCTCACTTGTTGGTTAATCGATTGGGTATTCACCGTTGAACATTTTTTTCTTTTCATTATGTCTTTTTCAAGCCATAATGGGCTTTGATTCTTTTCATTTTAAAAGCACAGGGTTTCAAACCCTGATGATTATTTTCGAAACCAATGAGATTGGAATAAATTAACGAATTTTCAGTTTCTTTAAACAAACAAAGTTTCTACATATATGAACTTTTCTCACAAATTTTTCTTCAAATTACGAATAAAACGCTGCCTATATGTGGCGGGTTTCATTTTTATCTCAGAATTTTAACTAGTCAGCTCTCAAATTACGCCAATTTTCAAAAGCGGTTGACGTTAATGATATAAGAGCGCAATTTTTGCAATATAATTCGCTTTATGAGAGTTGCGATAAATTTTCGAAAAATTCTACATCTGCTTCCATCATTTAAACATTCAATATCAGGGTCCGTTGGTGCAAATGGCCAGCTGATCTCAATTTTTTTATTTTTCTATTCTTATTCTTTGGTGTATGCGTGTGTGTGGGGATAGCTTCGAACACCAGCATCTAGATTTCTCGTGGAAGCATGAGATAAACTTTCATCCTTACGATGGATATCAGATGAATTCGTCTAATTCTTTGCTGGAGTGAAATGATCATTCTCATGCGTGGTAGGCATGTGGAAAACTTTGCCAAGCAAGTATGCTAGTAATAAAGCTCTTGGTCTAGTTTCGTATTGCCTTAATTATTTCTGGCCATAGTTTCCGCTGATATTCTGAAAAAGCTGCCCTCTTTCCGTTTTCTGCCTTTTTCTCCTCATTTCCCAATCTCTCAATCTCCTTTCAGCCTTCTCCTGCCTCGAATCCGCATCATCTCATGTAATCGATATGTGTAGAGGATTATTTTTTGTCTGAGAAGAAAAGAGAGAAAACGAAGAGAAGATCGACGGCCGAGCGTTTACTGCGGGTAAAAGACAGTCTTTGGCTTTGCCATCTAATGTCCTTGGTAAGCGAGAGACACGATTGATAAGGTTGTGCGATAAGGATGATAGGGGACCGGGAGCGGCTGGCGACGCGCGGCCAATGCAATAGAAACATGGAGAAAAGAAGAGAATGAGAGAAAGCGCGCTCTCGCTGTTGCTGATGGTTGTGTACCGTGTGTCGTAGTCTCGACTGATCTCTCTCTCTCTCTCTCTCTCTCTCTCTCTCTCTCTCTCTCTCTCTCTTTCTCTCTCTCTCTCTTTCTCTCTCTCTCTCCTTTTCTCTTTCTACCTCTCACTGATTTCGCTCCACTCCGTGTCGTCCCTTTTCTCTACTTGTGTCTTTTCATTCTTACCCCATCAAATCTTCTGCTTTGATTGCCCACCGTTGCGTACCCGCCTTGTCTTAACCTATCTGACTCAGCATTTATTTGATATGATTCGTGGATTGGCTACTCATTCGCCAATGAGTTCACAATACTATGACGATGAACCGTATGAATCTAACGCTGCTAGGTTCCGGAGCACATATAATGCGGTCTGTTTTTTAACATACTGTATAAGTCTTTCTTTTCAAATTCCCACACATAGCTTTAGAAGCTTTCTCTCCTTCTTATCTTCGCTTAACAGCCTAAAGCATTGATTTTCATGTGAGAGCTTCTAAATTATTCAGAACCTAGGGCTGATTTAGGCAACAGTTCGTCTATTTGTTAATCGATTTTGTCGCGCTCTATTCTGCCGTTTTCTGATTTTTAGGTTATAATCATTGCTATTTTGGACATGCATGAATTTCTTTCTTTTCGTCGCGGTTTCAATGATTTTGCCTTTTCGACATTACGTCATCACCGAAAACGATGGCGATATTGTATCATCATTTCCATCGCTTGATATCAGGGATTGACCGAATAATATCAGGTCAATCATAGTTTCGATAATGGCTCCTATTTCATCGTATCCAATCTAATCTTAAATTAGATAACATTGGAAGTAGCTGAAATGTCTGAAAGGACAAAAAAAGTACATTCGCCGTTTATTGATGGACGGACACTGAGTGTGCCTATGCTGCTGACTTACCCCCAATTCCCATTCAGAACCAATGTACGAGAATAATCAGAGGGCACATTTCTTATTTCTTTTTTTGTCCAAATGTCGAAAAGTTTCGAAATTAGCGAACTGTTAATGTATCAATTGGTAATTTTGAATTGATACCCTTTTCGCTTATTTACATTCGCATGAAATTGATTTCTTTTTCTCGGTTTTTGATGCTCATCTAATAGTAGGCTGTCGTGTGATGATAGTACATGAATAGTCACAGCTAGATGAGGCATATTTTACAAATTTAAAAGAACTTGCGTTGTTACTAAGGAATGTATGTAATATTAAGGCGAAACGTTAAAAAAGCTGAAGAGGAAGAGGTTAAAAAATCATTTGATAGTTTTACAAGTTTTTTTTTACAACTCACTATCAAAAAGCGCTTCATAATTCTACTCGCGTCAGACATTAGGCTTGATGTTTGCACTAGCTTTACTCATATGCTTGAAGAAGCTTCTCTTGGCATTTTCTCTCTCCCTTCCCTTCTATCTTTCTCATACTTGCATTTGGTTTCCTCTACATCATACCTCTTCGCGATTATTTAATAATTCGAGAAAGCGAAAAACTTTCAATCAGGGAATGACTCGCAAAAACTAATCTATAGCCAAAGGCTTGAATTGTTTATACTCTATATGATTACAGATGGAAAGGAGAGAAACGGGAACTTTGATACCACAATCTCAACGACTCTCACAAAATCTACAATTTGGAAGTGCTCCTTCCCAAAGTGGATTTGCTGCTATGTCATCTCCTCGTAAAATGCAACATCCGTTTCAGGTTAGTTAGAAGTTTTTCATTTCTATGTGTCGTCATCAACTTTCTCATAGAGTTTGGTTTGCATAAATTATAATTTTCTTTGACATTATTAGCAGGCACAGCTGAGAAATTATTATATGAAATAAGTTTTACTAGGGTAATATGAGATAGGTTTTTCTTTCTCGGGAAAAAAAAACGTTTATTTCGCGGGTGGCTCTTACTTTTAGCTCTCTGCAAATATTAACTGTATGAGAGGGACATTTTCACTTGCTTCCTCCCGGAGACGTTTAATACTAACTGCTCTTCTATTTTCTTTTCCTGCTTATTCTTTCTTTCTGTGCTAGCAAGTAGTCCAAGAAAACGTGATGACAGCAAAAGCGATCCTTCTACCCACTAAGCATTCAACTCGGTCCAACTGTCAGCTGATGGACTAGCGATAAAATGAAACTTGTTTACCTGGCTTGTTGCCAGGAGATCCAAAAGAAGTTCAGTGTTGATGATTCCGTGAGAAAAAACTGAAACATGTCTTATCGATTTTGAAACTCTTCTCTTGTTCTATTGACGTTATAACGTATATAATATATTAGAACATAGAACAAAGACTATATGATTACATTCAGTTTCTCCCTCTTTGTTTAAAGATAGGAAAAGATACATATGGGATTTTCAATCAAGCAAGGCAAGTGTTTAGTAATTCAGTAATGAACATGAGAAAAAGGATCTTCCCAGCTTTTTTCTTGAAATAGTAGCCAACATAATTTTAGCGCAGATGGCTAGCGCATTATCGACTCAAATTATCAAAAAAAATCCAATAAAAAATGTTTGTTCAAATATCTCTTCTATTATTTCATATTATTCCTGTTTTCTTTATTAATATATGGGAGAGAGAGAATAATGAATAACTGATAAGCATTAATAATATTAAGAGAAAGATTTTTTCGAAAGAAAACGCGGAGACAAAATCAAAGGCGACATAGATAATTGAAACTTTTCACGAGAAAAACGGCAGCTGCGTTTTTTCATCTCTGATATTTCCCTCAATGTGAGTCCTAACTTTTATGTGCTTCTTTATCATTATCGACTCGTGAGTTGGGAAGACAAAAAAAGAGATGAAGATGTTTAATTGTTTTCTGTGTGGTTTTCATAGTAAATCGGGACATAGAAGTGAACTTTGTCTCGGCAATTAATCAAAGGCGGTTGTGCGGGACAGCTGTAGAGAAGCTGCTAGTTGTCTAACTGATCCCTCCAGTTTTATGAAACTTCTTGAGCAAACTAATATTGAGAGGGGTCGAAAAGTCGTCTGCGCTGTTGATTCACGGTTGTCTATTGTCTCCGGCATTTAAATTTTCCGGCAGACAGGCAGTATATCCATTTATCCATACTGTCGCTTTGTTGTCTTTTGCCTCTTAACCTTAATTATACTGGATTGGCCATAATTAGCTACATCAACCATGCCAGCTACTGTTTCAAAGCCTCTTTCAAATGCTTGTTTAATGGTGTTTCTGGTAATTAATCTACAGCATTGACTTTCTATCCGTTTCTTTTTCATATTTATTTTGCGTTCTCTTTATCCCTCTTTTCCGTGTGTGTATTTTTTCACAGATTTTTCTCATGAATTCCATGTTCGCACTCCATTTTGAGCATTGTTTTCTGTATCCCCATAAAATCGCTTTCAGCTTTTGCTCGAAATTGGAACAGAAAGCATCATTGAAGACTGAAATTGTTTGATCATGTTCATATTGTTTGTTGAGACCATATGGTATATCCGTTGATCATAACGGTGCTGAATATGTCTGTTCTCGTTGTTGTTGGTCAACGGAGTCAAAGGTCTTAAAAACAAGAGAGAACGAAATATAAATATGAGAGGTAGGAGATCAATGAAAGAGAGAGGACGAGAAACGAATGATAGACTACATATTAGTTATATCTTTACGCTTTTTGCTCTGTTCCTCCTTTCTCCTCATTTCTCTCTCCCCTGTTCTCCCATTTATTCTCTCGAATAATTCGTCTCAGCTCAATCTTTTTCTTGACATGTTTATCAAGCACGAAATGATTACCACCATCTGCATGTTCGTTATTCATCTGTTTTTTTGAAAACAAATCCTTTCCTGCTTTCATGTACTCAAAGAACAACGTTATCTAAAAACGAAAACTGACAAGCTAACGCGCAACCATTATTCTATCGCTTCCCCCTATCTTATGTCTTTTTCCTTTTAGTTTTTTTTCTTTTTTTTTCTCCAAGCCACTTAATTCATCCTATCTGCCTACGCCTCTAACAAATCACCGACTCTTGTTTGTTGTTTATGCGTTCGTTGGCTCTTGTTTGCTATAAACACTTTGCTTTTCTCTTTCTTCTACTACTACTGCTGGTACTGCTCTGGTCTCCATCCTTTTCTATTGAATCCGTTCCTCCGTCCACAACGAACAGAGTTATAACGCCATACTTAAACTAGTCTTTCTTTATTACATTGACTACATTCTCGGTTCGGTTCTTGCCTACAATTGTGCTAATTTCGTTTCTTCCTTTTCCCACAAGCATATATCTATCTATCTATCTTTCTATCTTTCTATCTCTATCTCATCCATTTTGCTAGTCGAAAATGAACAGTAGCTGATCCTGTCTCAACAAATCATATCTGAAAACGATTGCCAAAAAACAACAGCCGAGTCCAAAACTTTCTATGGGATTTGCAAAAGTATTGCCGATGCAGTGCAACGGTGGGCTGGGCTTCGGCTTGGGTCTGGCTGAGTCGGGTTGTTTTTGAGTTGCCTGTTTCAGTTGCTGCTCGTGGCGTTCTCCCTTCTCATCGATTCAGCTCCTCCAGTTATTGCGTGTTTCTCTTATTGCCGAATTTAGCGATAGCAATGTTTGTCTAAGAATAATTCGTTTCATTCGTTATGCTCTTACCATACCATCCAGCTGTTTTTGTTTGTCCCTGCTGTTTCGTTAAAGCTGTAGATAGGTTGTCTCGCCCTATTTCCTCTCAGTTCTTTACGCTCAGATGTTTGTTCATAGGACCTGTGTGGAAAGCACTGTTCACTAGTACAGCACAGCTTATTAACGCTTTCTGTCTTACTCTATTCTATTATAAATACATTCATTTATCCCTTACATTCGAATGTAGGCACATTTCGTAGTTAATTTCAGTTTAGTTTTTGATCGTATATCCAGAGTGATCATTTCTAGCTCCTCTTCTAAGTTTTGTATATCTGAGCTTAGCAATCAACACTTCTTCAGTCTACCAAGTCGTTTAAAGCATCTAATACACTTGTTTCCATCATCATCACCATCATCATCATGGAGGATTGAATTATGCATCTCTCGGCCAGTTCTATATGTGCCCTAATCGGGTCCACATGTTGTCTGTCCATCGTTTGCTTGTTTGATTCTAAAAACACTATTCTCACGGTGATTGCCAGCTTGTTTATATAATATAGCCTTACCAGAATAATCGTTGTCGTTCTATCGTTTCAGTAGAAATATTATTCTAGATAGACTCGTTGTTTTTTTTAGAATTCCTTTCCTTATTTTTTCTTGCTCGGAAACTCTTCATTCAATATTATATTATTCGTTTTCTCAACGTGCTTTGAAATCCGCCTCGAACTTTTATGTATGTCAGCCAAACAGCAGATTGCACATGTTTTTCGCTATCGCTCTTTCCTCCCTTGTCAGCTTAAAAGCAAAAAAAATGTTTTCAGTTTTTCTTTTTTTTCTTCAGTCCTTTTCAATCTTTATACTATGGATCACTTCTTCAGCATGTCGTTATGGTTTCTGTTATTATTATTATTGAAAATTAGATGATGAGAACGAGTGTTATTATGGAAATGCAATGAGTTTACGCTTCGTCGCATCCCTCGCACTCTGTGTCTCGCGATCATCTGGGACTGTCCTCCCTCACACCTTCGTCTTTCTTCTTGTTGCCTTCCCTTTCTCTACATCTCTTCCTTCCAATCTCAATCTCAATCCCTCTTCTCAACCCATCATTGTCTATGTTCTACGCCGAAACATGTTGTCTCACTTTGTAAACGGTTGGGTATAAATATCCAATTTCAACGTACAAAAGATTGTTACAAATTCGTTTCTGTATTTATCGACTAAATTGTCATATCAACACTGTTCACAACACAGTACTTTGTTATGCTCAGCTCTGCTTAGCTGTGGAGTTTCAATCGAATGTTCTTTTCGTTCTTTAGCAGCGCTAACAGTTGAAGCTGCTACAAACATGGCTTATGTAAGTAAGTGGCCTGCAGCAATAATTCTGTCCTATTCAATCGACCACAACTACCACCACTACGGCCCCCTCTATGTCGTTCCTGCAAGCAAACAGTGAAAGTGTGTTTTCAATAGCTTATTCTAATATTCCATCGATCCAATTTGTTGCCGTACGACGACGACGCTGCTGACGGCAACGACGATGCTCTTGCCTGTGGGCTGACGGTCCCATATTCTCATTTGTTAGGATCATCTATTTCCGCTGAAATTTTCCTTCATATCCCGATGATTGTATAAATGTGTTTGTGTCTGATGAAAAGATACTCTGTTTCTCTTGTTCTCTCTGTTCATTATTGAACGTTCTGGCTTAATTTGTTGCCCCTTCATTGATGTTTAGGTCGGGCTGGTCGCAATCAGCTGTTGGTTAGAAGGGGGCCTGACTGACTAACCGCGGGTTGCTGTATGTTGTTTCTCTCTCTATCTCTCCCTCTCTTGTTTCTTCTCGCTCTCTTTCAGTCTTTTCCCTCGTTCTTCTCTTAGCTCTGATTCTCTCTCTGTCTATATCTATCGTTCACCTCTTTTTTCTCTCTTTCTTTCTTTTTCTCTCTATCTTTTCACTTCTCTGTTTCTGTGCGTGAATAGGCAAGTAAGCTGGGCAGGAGATGTGATGGGGTATGGCTGGCTTGGCCACAAGCGGGCGGGGCCCTGTCGATGTTCGTCGTGCCCTCCCATCGCACTCTCAAACAACATCCAGCTCTTCGCTGCCGACATATACCTCCCTTTTTGGTAATTTATGTATGTTCTCTCCGTGCAATTGGATAATTTACCAGGCGGTTCTTAGAACTAGTTCATTTGTACAAAATACATAAATTGGTAGTAACATCCTCAGTCATTATATACTGACGACGGCCCAGACCCATATTGGGCCACCACTTCCACTACCACCATCACAATCATCGCCATCACAACCATCACAACCATCAACGCCAACCACCCAGTTATAGTAGTGTCATCTATGCTGGCTGTTGTGGCGTTGCTTTCGCTTTCTCAATCGTTTTATGTTCTACAATCTCTGTCTTTATAGCTTCTGGAAGCTAGACATGTTTCTTGGTTTTGTTATGATTTCTCAAGCGGATTTCCAAAGACGACGTCTTTGTAAGGCCAATGAATTTCTAATTTCTCGGTCCCAGATTGCCATTGTTCTGAACGAGCTGTTTTGCTTCATTTGCTTTAGCTGTCCTCAGTCCTACTCAAGCTCTTCAACTTTAAAGCGTTTTGTTTTCTAATATTACTCTCTCACTTTCTTCCCTCGTCTGGTTGATGAAGCCTAATCGATGTAGCTCCTCCTCTAGTCTTCCTGATTTTATACTTTAGTGGATTTTGCCGTATTCTTCTTTATCAACTGCAACTATTGCAGTTACCATCATCCATGATTCTTTTCAGCTTTTCTAATCTATTATGCACTAATATGGTAAACATGAATTTCAACTTGCCGGTTTTCTTGTACTTTCCATCCATTTTGACGCTTTTCACTGCTTGAAAGTTATTATATCCCTCCATTTCACCTTATGTAGATGACGATGAAGAAAGGCTGGGAAGAGCGATTGAAAAGTAAGCTAGCCGGGTCTATATAGTTTGTTGTTTGTTGCTTCAGCATCATTTCATTCGATCTATTGATTCATCGTCTACTTCTCGTTCTTCTTCTTTTTTGGCTTTTTATTCATCTGACGCTTCAATTTAACGCCTTCTATCCATATCTGTTATGCTCGTCGTTTAGTATATATTTGCACTTCTCTCTTGGATGTTATAGAAGATGTATGTTTGTGCGAAGAGCAGAATGCTTTCTTACGCGGGTGCTCACCAGCACCCACCACGACTGAAACAGCCTTTTCTTTTCTCTCTGTCTAACTGTTCTGAGAACGATCTGGAGAGCAATACACAACAGTATAGATACAAGTTTGTGAGTAGACGTTTTGTCTAGACTCACAGCTATGAACTGCCGAACCTTTTACCATCCTTCCTCCTCTTTGCACAGAGTATCGACTATCAAAATATTTTCTTCTCCAATTTTCATCCCATCAGTCACTGTTTTTCCCAAAAAGAATCAGGCTTCTCCTGGTTTGTTTTGTTGTGAAATTTGGCCTTTATTGACTCTACGAATGTGTGTATGTGTGACTACGTCTGTAGTTCATCATCTCACAGTCTCACTCTTATAGGTTATCGATTCGTGCGATTTTTGTGCTCATTTACCTGTCACTGATTCCACTTTAACTACCGTCTAGTCCGTCAATCGTCTGAGCATTTCAATTTCTCCTTTGCTTTTAGCATTGCATAAACACAACTCTTCCTGTCATTATGTTCTTCCTCAGGCAGTGAGAGAGCTTGCCTCATCTTCACCTTCCTGTCATTTTTGCAGCCGCTGTTTCTTCTGCTACATCAACAAGCCCTTTTGAGACTATAATCATCTTTCTGCTTTTCTTCGCCAGAATATTCATGTCTTTTACCTGATCCTATTACTATTTATACTCACGAATGAACGCCATACTGGTATCATCATCTCTGACTTGGTTACACTCCACTAGTTTCTTCGCTCTTCCTCTACCGGTTCCCAATCATCATTTCACGCCATAACGATCATCACAAAACATTTGTGGTACTGCTGGATGAGGCGGCCAGTTTGACTCCTTTTTTTAATTTCCTTTTATAGACTTAGCTCTTCTATTTTTCTTGTCAATCAAACTTATTTTTTCTATTGCTTCACCATATTGTTTAGGCATTTTGTTGCATTTTTCTTCTTCGAATATTCGTTGTCGTTATCTTCATCGTTACACACATCTTCTTTTTTCTTTTTTTCTCCTATATTTATGGTCATATCTTGCAGCAGTTGCTCTCTATTCGGTGCTTGTAAATATCTCTTCCTAATACGGGTTCGCTATAACACGACGATGACCGTTGATGTGGTGGCGCGGGAAACACCCACCCGCAGAATTCTTCCTTCTCGAAGACGATTGATATCAGCTCCTTCTGCTCGATATTCGCCCACTGAAGAGCGGAAAGTCAGTCGACGAGTAGTGAAGACACCGTCTCCTCCAATGGCCAAAACTCTAGTCGTGCGCAAAACGACCCCAAAACGAACTGTTGTAGTGGTCCAGGTAATAGACTATTCTACATTTACTTCTAGATTAGTCGTAATAAAATGTAGTTAATGGGGTAGTATTATAAAGGTTGCTAGATATTCGAAAGTTAATCGAAATATATAAATATAAAAGAAATATGTATCCATAGGTTGTTTGATGTATGTGAGTGAATTAAAGTACATTTTGCTATAAATAACATAGAAAGTTATAGAAAGAGAGTGAAGGAAAGAAAGAGAAAGAGAGACAGAAAGGTAGAGTTAGAAAGAGCTATGTCCGATCAACGTAATGCTCAAAGAAGTGAAAAACGATAGACGATCAGAGAGAGTGCGGAAACGAGAAATGAAAACCTAAAGGGAAAGTTGAAGCTTAGTTTAGAGCTTGAAACTGCCCTTTTTTCTTTCTTTTTCATTCTCTCTTGCTCTATCTCTATCATACACCATCTCAGCTGTGCCTACATCCTACTTTGACTCTTATTCCTAAAGCAGAGTTTGTAGCGAAAAGAAGCTTAAACCGGAAATATTAAAAGAAGGGAAGTACATATGCTCTTTTCAGAACCAACGACAATCTCCTTCCATGGACAGCCCAGACTTACGGTTTGGTGATTCTCCACGAAGTGGCTCTTACAATCAAGAGGTTTGCATATTTGCCTTTTTTCTCTTAATTTTATGTTTTATTTCTATTACTTCTTTTGTTCAATATTTCCATGATTTATATGTATTTTTTCTAAGTCTCTCGTATGTTATATTAGTGTAATTATTGTGACCAGACCTTCCAAGAACATACTTTTGGCTTCCCGCCGAGAGACTATGTACTAGAGAATGGTAGGAATTGAGGGGAATTGATCTCATCTTATTCACCTTTTTTCTATTCTCCTCTTCCATATATATATATATATTTATATATAATCATCAACTGGATTTATCTAATGTTCATTCAATCCGGGGGTATAATGCATTCATGTAGCTAGTTAAAGAGAATATTTTTTTGTTATCTACCTGCTGGCTTTCGATATTATGTTATTCGGAAAGGGGCGAAAGAGAACTTTTCTGTTTTCTACATCGTTAAGATAACACAAATGGAAGTGGAAAGTTTGTTTTCTTTTGCAAAACTCCTCTTTACTAGCTCAATGCTACTTTCTTCAACTTGCCGCTCAATCGCCAAACTTACCCGACCAAAATATACAAACGAACGAAAACTAAACAATTGCAGCTTCGGCTTTGACACTACTTTGGACAAATTAGGGATCAGAGCGATTTGTGGGATAAATAGTCGTTCTTTTTGAGTTTTTTTTATCTGAAATCCTGCTCATGAATTTCTAGAAAAGAACATATTATGAGTGTTATGGTTTAGACCCAGAAATCTAACATGTTCATTGGAGACAAAGACTACAAGTCCAGTTGTACCATCTGACAGCATCCTAGCCTTCTAGGAAATGCAACGATGGAAAGAAAAATTGATGAAAAACCAGAGAGAGCGGCAGAGCGATATGGGGGAAAAAGAGAAAAGGAAAGAGACGAGGCTCGTTCTACGTCCGAACGATATTATCTTTCTCCTGCCAGTTATTGGGCTGTCTGTCTCTCTTTTCTGGATGCTCTCCTCGTCATTTCGCCTTCGTTTTGGGCCCCATCAGTCGTCGGCCATCCAAAGATTCTTACCATTATGAAAGAAGAAAAGGGACTAGTTTCGACACTGCAACTCATTGGTATTGACGCATACTAGTAGGGTTGCCATGACAATGAAACCTATGGAACATTAACGACTTTGTTTTCCTTATCTCCCGCTACCTCTCTCACACACTCAGTCAATCTCTCTATCAATCAGCCAGCAGATATTCATAGTTATTAAACAACACGAGTTGGCGAAAGCTAATTCTAGTTTGAATGTATTATAGAAAATCAACTTTTTTGTATATTTATTAATGACCTAAGCGATTTATATGTTATTTTGTGAATTTTCTGTGCCTTTCGTAGTTGACTTGTCTCTCACACATCTCGACCAATGATCAGATGCCCTTAGCATGTAGTTCGGTTGGAACTACTTATACGAAGATCGTGAGATGGAGAGCTGTTGAGGTCCCAACCCATAGAGCATCATGAGAAAGAGCATGAAGTTCTAAGAGAAGAAGAATGCCCGGATTGTAGAATTGCAATTTCTTTATCTTGATTAGATCGTTTCGTCTTATTAGAAGCTGTAACTACTATCCATCGATCATTGCCCTCAATGTCGCTGTTGAGCTTGATGTCTCACACTACTAGTAACAGGGTCATTATTTCTTGAGCTTTTTATCTTGTCTCTCTTTTTTTCTCGAATTTCAAACATTTTGCGGTAGCAAATCAGCAGCAAACGCTTGAAAACATATTATTGTGAATGAATATACACATACACACATATCCACACAAACGCATTGTTCCCACCATTTTGTTGTTCGTTGTAGTAGTCTTTTCAGTCAAAAAGAATAGTTTATTCGTTTTCTACATCTTTTAATCAAATGCAGCTCTATACAGTAGTGAGCAGGAGCATCAACTACATAATCATCACTTTTATCAACATGCTATTTTTTCTATAACAAGCTTAACAAAGGATTTTTACTCTGTGAAAACCCCATTTTGCTTACTTTCGCATTTATGCTCCTCTGCCCTTTGGACTCTTTTCTGCACGAAAAGCTCACAAGCCCTAAGAAGGAAGCAAGCAAATACTAGAAAAATTGATCGAAGGCCAAGTATGAGTTGTTTACGAGCCCTTTGTTCAGACTCACCATCTCTTCTAAAGTCTTATACCCTAGTTTTTGCAATTTTGTGTTTGTATGTTTGTGGTTCTCGATTTATGGCTTTCTACATGAAGGCAGTATGATTAAGAGGCGATTAAGTTGATGAAAAGTGATTTCTCCTTTTGTTGGCAAGCATATTCGTGCTTCCAATCTAATTCCTTGGTTTATATTTCTTTTTTTTCTTCATCGAGAATTTTTTGTTTTTTGTCGTTTCATCTTACTGATGTTTCTGCTTCGGTTTCTGTTCTGATAATCCTATCCTCTTATATATTGGTAAATGGGAAAGAGATTAACTGCTAAATTGCTTATATTTCATCATTTTCTTTCGTTATCTGTTTGTTTCATATCCTGTGCTTGTTTATGGAAGCATGGGGAACTTGGCTTTGTGCAACTCTCTCTCTCTCCGTCTCATATTGTCATTTCCTCTCATCTTCAAAATTTTTCTGCTATTGGCATTTCTCTAGCTTTCTGACTCTCATCTCGAAAAGCGGAACAGAGAGAATGGAAATAGAGAGAGAAAGAGATGACAGACCAATATTATTAAAACCTCAACGAGCAGTTTCTCATGTACAACTTACATTTATATATCTCTATATATACATCTATAATTGCGTATTTATGTGTGCGTGTGCGTGTGTTTGTATATATGGTGCTGCGAATTCTACGATGATTTTACCTTTACAATAGGAAGAACTAGTAACCTGATGAATATTTCAGATGCTTGATGATCTAATAATAGATGAAATTCTTTCGCTTGAAGACGAGCAGCGTCGCACGAGTGGCAAGACGCAGCCTGTGAGTTATTAGGCTTCCTTCTGCATGCTCTCTCTCAATCTTGTAATTGCGCACTAATACAGTATTGGTTTTATGAACTTAAGTCTATATGATTATCATCTGCTGGCATTCATTTTTCCATTCCTTTAATCACTATGACTGTGTCAATCAATGATTATCTGAATCCTTTCATTCCTATTGATTCAGCCTGTTGTAACAAGGTGAAAGTGGCTTTTGGATTAGATTGACAGCAGTATGATGATCACACTGTTGTGCTGTGTTTGTTGAGACTTAAAAAATTAATTTCATCAGGCTTCTTAAACGATAATCTTAATCAGTTCAACCGTTTTTCAATGCATGCTTTCCCACTCAAACAATAGAGGAGATTGAAGTCTGTAGTTTGTTTAAATTCTCAAAGTTGGTGACAGAAGTCTGCCGTTGTGTCTTCTTCCATCAAGACGAGCGAAATGTTTTTTCTCACAACTTAAGAGCATGCCTGGATTCTTCATGCAACTTAACTTCTTGATTCATGGTAGTCGTGAAGAATAGAAGTAGATTCGATTCGATTCTCTTCAAATTTCTATGTTTCTTGTTTTGAGACGTTCTTCCTTTTTCTACTTCGTCAAAGTATCAAAGGGGCAGTTGGTTCCGTAGAAACTGGAGACATTGTTAACTTTTTATCCAACCAGCCGTTTTTAGCTTATCGAATAGGAGTTTGATCTTTTATTGTGAATTAATCTCTGCATTTTGTTCAAGAAGCTTATTTCTTACAAAAGTACAGACGAAGACTATTAAACTCTTCCAACATTCACTTCCTCTCTCTCTCCCCCCCCCCTTCTCTCTTTCTCTCTATCTCTCTGGTGTGAGAAAGAACTAGCTCATATGCATACCCACGCTCTTTGAAAAATTCTCAAGAAGATGAAGGATAGTTTTTGTACTTTGTGGTCCAATTATCTCGTCTTTTATGTCTTTCATATCGAATATTTCCACAATTATGCCGTAGTAACTAGGAAAACCAACGACACTGCAATCGACAAATTTCATGAACGGTTGCCTAGTTAACTTGAGACATGACATTCTATTTATCTGTCATCAACAGTTAATTGCCGTTGATTGTTGTGGGAAGTTGTAAGTTTGGTGTGTACATCATTCGTTCGATGTTTTGCCTTGCTTTATTACTCCGGAAATTGAAAGTTTGGATGAAAGTAAACGGGACAAAATTCTACTCTATGCTCTAGTTGTGAGTGGTCAATCTAATAAGGTTTTACCACCTCATTCGTCTGTCCAATACCTCTAATTAGTAAGAGGACATTCACGTATTGAAAACATTTTATTCTGGTCTTCTTTTCTATTACCATCCCATATACATTCATATACTATTCTCTTCTTTCTCTTTCTCTCCCTCTCTCTGTTGTTCTCTGTTTAGGGGCACGAGAAGATCGTCCTCACGAATTCGTTCCGGAATATGTCCTTGTTCAAATGCCGTCATGACTATAACAACGAATGAATGTAGACAACTACTGAATGAGAAACGTTATCCCATTTTCCTTAATACATGTGTTGTATGTGTTTTGTGATGGCCATCTGAATATTACCTCTAATTCCATGGACTGTATAATTCCCTTTCTGTAATTGGAAGGTAACATACAACATATTATGAGGGAATATTCAAGAATAACATAGAAAAGGGTGTGAACATAGTAAATACATTTTACAATGTTTGGCTGCACTTCTATGCAAAAAAAATTTCATGATAATACCGAAAGACAAACCTAAGTTGGAAACAATAGATTTCTACTTTCATGGCTTAGATGTTTACTTTATATCAAACGACTCTCTGCTAACCACTGTTTCTCTCTCAGACTCGCTTTGTTTTCTCTCTTTATCTACTATTCCATTCTTTTTGTTTCTTTCTTTCGTAATTTTATATTATTGGATCGATAAACAGGCAGAAGGGGAACAAGAAATGAATAGGTTGGGGGTCTTTTTTTTGCTAATACTCTTGTTACTTTGTTCTTTCTTTTTTTTTTAAATTTCTTCCTTCTTATCTATCCATTCAACTTATAAATGGTATGCTTATCACTTTAAGAAGCTTCAAACTCAAATCGTTTTCTTATTTAACAACCGTTTCCTTATTAAAATGAGAAGGGTTTATAAGTTATTCCACTGTATTGAATAACAGGGATTTTGAAATATCTTGAAAAATCGATCAATATGTAGAATAATTTGTTGTTTTAACGAAATTTGCAGTCTTTACGGGGTTGTGTGCATCACAATCATACAGCCCTGTCCCAGTTGACATATCCTCTCACCCTCTCATACCACTCTTCACTCTACCTGTATAACTCTTTTCCTCGTCCTCTTTATCTCTAACTTCATCACTCTCGAACACACATACAGTAGACATTGAGGTTTAGAAACTCTAGTGATCGTTTCAATTGAAATGAAATAGAATGACAACTGCAAAGGGCAAAAGAGCGATGAACCCCATTACCCGGCTGTCTTATGTTGGTCTGTCGTCGTCCTACGGACAGCAGCTGGTTGAAGATAGCGAAAAAATGGACGACAAGCGAAAACAAATGAAATATAAAGTTAAAAGGGACCTACAAATGATCAGTTCAATAATCTGATTGAATTGTCAACTGAAAATATTGCCTGAGCGCAAAGCATAAACCTGTCCTCTTTGTGCAGCTTGAACATTCACTCGAACGATCGGTCTGGGTCCCATATCCAATCTCGTTTGCATTTCAACCGTTACATACATCCCATTCAAGCTTTTGTGCTTCTTATTTAACGAAATTTGTTGTCTGTCCTATTCTATGTTCATATATATTCTTGTAAACGGATGTACGTTTGTGCTCTGTGTTTGTTGGCGTGTGTTTGGGTGTGTGTGTGTGTTTGATATTCCGAATTTAATACTTTCCTTACGTATATTTATTTTGAAATCTTTTCAGATCTCTGTCAGTTACTCATGTGCCGATAATTTAACTCAGCTCGGAGGCTCGAATGCTAGACCAATTCCTGGAGCTCAATCAGGTATGTTTTTCTCAACTTTCGAGCTCCATAGGCTCTTTGTGTCGTTTTCTTCATCATAGTAGCAAATGTTTTTCTTACTGCCCTCGGACTTTGAAGATATCGATTTGTTTTTATGTTTCGTATCAGCTATAAGCTTGACGTTACTTAAACAAACCCATACTCTGTTCGTGCTTATCACAGCTTTTTCATTTTGAAATATCATCATCTTTTACCTTCCAATTGTGTCTATGAAATCGAGACAAAATGAAAAACATCATAGAAAGTATTTAATTCTCATTATTAAGGTGGCTCAGGTCATTCCGGTAGTCCAATAGCCATCGGAGGAGCTGCGGCTTTCCGACAAGTAGTTAGCAGTTCAGCTCCCACCTCTTCTATGGATATGGATCAAATGATGCTTGCTGCGCAAGATAGTGATAGCGACTATTATCGTGATCGTCGGAAGAAAGACATTCACAATATGAGTAAGTTTTCGGCTTTACAACTTGATAGTAAACTTGAATTGTTTCAGTTGAAAGACGACGTCGTTATAACATAAATGATCGTATCAAAGAATTGGGACTTATGCTGCCTAAAGGAAGCTCAGAGTACGTTATAATCAAGCAACTTTTATATATTTGGTTTTATGCTACAGAATGTTGCTCATATTATCCATTTTCAGAGAAATGAAATTGAATAAAGGAACTATTCTCAAAGCCTCATGTGATTATATTCGCCAGCTTCAACGTGAAAGAGAGAACATGGCCACATTCCAGCAACACACCATTTCTGTAGAGAATATGGCAAAACAATATGCTGATCGTGTACGAGTATGTCTATTGAAAGCCTGAGAACAAGTAATCAGTTCATTCACCTTTAGGAACTCGAGGATGTTTTGACACAACAAGGCATTCAAGTTCCACCGGCCCAACTTCCCCCATTACCTAAATTAGCTGAACGTCCTATTAAACAAGAACCTGATGACAGTTCTCCAAACCAAACACCATGTGGATCTTTGGTCAGTTTTGATTTTTCTTTTCGCGGAATGTTTAAGATTTAATTCTAAACTATCCTTTCCTGTGTTTAAACCTATGCTTGTGGCCGGCGTTCTGTCGGTAACATAGTCTGCCTAATATTTCCCTTTGTGTTTTTATCACAACATGACCCTCATTTCGTGTGCTTTTAGTCATCGTCCGGCTTTTTGGCTCAACTTTCCGATGGCACTGCCGCCATGCAAATTGCCAGCCCAGCCTGTCGTGGAGGACCAATGCCTGTATCAAAATCTCAAGCTGATAACTTCTTCAACAACAGCAGCCCTTCGGAATATGGTTCGAATCTTGCTCTATTTATCAATCCACTCACTAACTCATAACCACAATTCTGCGAAAAAACCTAATTCGATGTTTAATACTCATTTCTTCCCTTTCAGCTTCGAACAATTGGCAACAATTTAATGAACTAATCATGGACGACATCGCTCCCCATCCAGTAAGTGTCTAATAGTTGGCATCATCGATTAATCTGTGACTGCGTTTAGAACAATCCACTTTTCTCTGGGGGTGATCCACTTATTTCACAAGCTGGAGCCCATCCATCTCCACACCTTGGCAGCAGCCAGATGAGTCCCGATATTCAATGGGATCAAGCCGGCTTCTCACCTGACGGTCCCAATGGTATGCAACATCAACAGATGGACTACTAACTTTGTACAAAGCTTCTCTCGTCTCCCCCACCTCGCACTCTCTCTATGCCCCTCTTTCTCTCTATCCCTCTCTCTCATCTCTGATCATTCTCTTGTACTGTACATAAGATCCATGATTAATCACTCTTTATCATCATCTTCATTTTTTGTATATATATTTTATGTATCTTTGTCCATCTTCAAATCCCACATATGTTGGTGACGATGAGAATGCTAGAGCACTTTATGCTCCAAAAGCCTCTAGCTAAGGTTTTATGATGAGCAAGTTGTACATTATTTGATATTCTTTAGTGAATATTGTTATATATCTGCAATTCTCAACTGCTCTTTATCTCTCATTTTTAATTTTCTCTTCTTTTCTTTCTTTCTTTCTGTCTTCCCTCTCCCAAACACATATGAGAATATATATATATATATTTAAAAATATAAATATATATACAAATGACCCTAAAACCGTCTCTTTCTCTTATAATTCTGAAAAAAAACACGTAGTATATCGGTAGTTATTCATTGATTGTTTATCACGAGTTTTTATCCTATATTCTCTCCAAGTCTGGCCTTCGTTCGGGTTTGCTGCAACCGACAGGAAAGTTTTTAATCCGTTTTCGACCCTCGTATTCTTCACATATTTCTAAGTTTTTGTTTTTTTTTACTCTGGAGTGTCCATAGTGTACAGCACCATGTTCTTGATTCCTAGGAGCCACATCGTTGTTGAGTAGGTACCTCTGTCACACGAGGAAGACTGCAGTTTGGCCTTAATAGGACTTCTGCCCTTCTAACCGGCGTTTCTCCTCCTATTTTGTCCCTTCCTGACGTCGACATTTTCGAAAAAACACTGTCAGGAATTGTACATAAAGTGTATATTATTCTATATAAGTATTGTAAATGCTACTTCCTATTAAACCAGTACATGCCTTCTCTCCCGATTCCTGTATACGATTCTGCTAAGTCGGTTCCTCTTTGAGACAATCATATTTGTTTATTGTTTTTTTTCTCGCTGTTTCATTCTATATACAGAAATTTATTTCAATCCTCGCTGGTTTTGTGTGTTAGTGTCAGATGTATAGACGATTTCGAGCTGAACTCTGAAGACGTTTTCTGTCTCACCTAACTCAAAAATGTACAAAAGTTGAATTCCTTATTAATTCATACAGCCAGCCAGGATTCATGTACATAAATAAAATTAAATAATATTCTTTGATTTCTTGTTTGTATTTAACATTATATTGACATATGGATGAATCATCTTTTAAACATTTCTAGTTAAAAAGCAACAATTATATATCAATGAACTTTATGTTGTGATGAAAAACAGGAAGTTTTAAAGCTACCGCTTAAGCTTTCAGCAATGCTATTATGGAAAAAAACGGAAAACGAATTAAACAAGCGAATGTTCGATGCCTAAGGTTCATTCTTTCACAATTCATAGCTCCAATGTCAAAGTCGGTTTCAACAAGACATAAGACAGAAGGAAAGGAGGGGAAGGGAGATTCAGAGTTCATAACGAACTGCTATCGCAAGGGGAGAATAAGATGTAAAAGTTTATTGTTTTTCCAATAAAAAACTTGCAGTTCTGGTGTTTTGAAGACAAATTTATTTATTTCACCTCTGATAGACGAATAAAACCGCATTATAGGCTTATATTCTGTTAAACGTTTGATGACAACGAAAAAAAAGAAAAAAGTGAAAATGCTCTTCAAGTATTTATCTTAGCAAGTTGACGAATTAGTTCAATTACTTTAAGGCTTTCTTCGTGGTTACTAACAGGCTCATCCTACATCATCATAACAACCAGTCTGAATGTGGTAAAGTTTCCGAAGAAGAAGAGTGGGGTTTGTGTTGTTGTTAATCTGAACGATAACGAAAAAGAGTTTCGTTTGATTACTTGAAAATGGAGGCAAAATCAATCAGCACAGAGATACTTGTAGATAAGAAAAATGACTTTTCTATAAATAATCTTCAAATAAATATAAGTTTAATGAATCTATGACTCAATGATTGTAAAAGTTTGATGTTGAATTGTTAAGAATATGAGTGTTGAAGGTCAATTTATAAACTGAAAAAGCATTTGAACTCATTTTTTTAACTATATGCATTTAATATCTTTTTAACTATGCGTATAACTAACGAGGAATAACATTCAAATCATTCATACATACGTACACTAGGTAGACACGAAAATACACGAATAATTACCTACATTACAATGCTAAATCACAGTTGTTTTTATGTTTTTTCTTTTCTATTTTGTTAATTTCATTTATTGGAATCTTCATAGCCCCCTCCTTTACTTCTTCCTCTTCTTTTCATATTTCTGGCCCCAAACCTCTTACCCCTACACACACATGTACACTCTCTTACTCATTGAATTCAATTGATGTATCGTTGACAAGTTCTCACTGCAGCACAATCAGACCAGAAAACTGTTGTTTTTCATTGAGACACATTTGAAAATTGAGCAGAAAATGTTTGAAAAATGGGTCAAAATGATGAAAAAGATGACATAAAACGATAATGTTTCTATTTTTTAATAAAAAGATGAAGAAAACTATATCTTATATATATATTTGATGTAAAATAAACTATTTAATATAATCTATTTCATATAATTTATTTAATTTAATATTATAAACAAAGAAATAGATTATTAAGTATTTTATATTATAATTAATAAGAAACACTTTATAACTCTTCAAGTTTTTAACCTATTAGTTAATTGATATTAATTATTTTTTTTTAAAAACATTTTAATTTTTTGAAGATTTTTTATCAAAATAATTCTATGTCGATTTTCAACGAGAACGAGAGAGAGAGCGAGAGAGAGAGAGAGAGAGAGAGAGAGAGAGAGAGAGAATAATGTACGGGTGCTATTGAGAATACACATAACTATTAAAAACTAAAATAATCTAAATATACTATTATATTATTTAAAAATAGATAATTTACTGAAAATTGATAGTTTTTTAAAATAATTTTTCAATTTTCATTTATTTTCAATAACTTATAATTATATATATATATATAATATATATATATATATGTATTACTACATACACTATGTATATAAGTATATTATAAAGAGAAATTGTTGATTATTAAATTCAAGAAGAAGGGATCAATCAAATAATTTGTTTTCTCAGAAACTAAGAACAATTTAAATTCTTTTTAGATTTAACTATGCTTTTTGGTGTTTTATAATTTATAAATTATTACCAAATAGTACGAAAATTTAAAAAAAAACATTTAATCAATTGTAGTATTGAAGAGATGTACTAGATTATGATTAACTAGATAATAAAAACTCTTTATATAGAGTAATGACTTGAAGAAAAACAAATTTTTAATGAAACTTTTTTTTTATCGCAAATAATTAATTGAACATTTCTCTTTTTATGAAAATTAAATAAAAAATATAATGGCAATAAAAAGGGATTTCTGAAGTTTGAAGAAGAATATACATACATGTACATATATTAAATAATAATAAATAAATTTTAATGAAAAAAGTATAAAAATAATTGTTCGAATAGTTTTCATTTTTATGTTCAAAAAAGTTCGAATCACGCAATTTCTGAATCTACACTCCTGTATTCTTGTATCTATAACTTATAATCAAAATCTTAATCAAGCCAAGTTCAAGTTCGTTATCGTTTGAAACAAACTACAGAAAAAAATATTACGAGTATTCAAAAAGTCCATAGCATAGCATAAATTTTTTCGATTTTTTTTGTAGTTTCAAGGGGGGTTATCTGGGCTCTCTCAAGAGGTTTATAATAAAATATAAACATGTTTGAATAGTTTATTTTATTTTTTCTAATAATTACCAAATATTTTTATTTCAAATTAAAAAAAAATATGATTTAATTATTTTTATAAACTTAAGGTAACCATTCCAATTCCAAAGTCTTAACAATTTCATAATCATTAGCTTATAATACTACGAAATAATTCATTTAATAGCTTTTTTCAATTTAAAAAGAATATAATCTAAAATTTTTTATTATTTATAAATAAAATCTTATTATTATCATTAACTAAAACGATGACATTGCAGTTGAAGATCACACAGAGAAAGAGAGAGAGAGAGAGAGAGAGAGAGAGAGAGAGAGAGAGAGAGAGAGAGAGAGAAAGTCCTCTCAAAGAATGAATGACATAACTATAAGAATCCCATCATAAAATAATGAATAAAAATTTTGTTGTTAATGCTTAGTTCTTATTTGATTTCTTGTACTTTTCATTTTTGACATTAAATTTCATCTAATGTTACGAAAACATTTTAACTTTTAAGTTTTATTAAGTTTTGAATACTTTAAGTTTAAAACCTTATTACATGTGACACAATTGTTATTAAATCAATAGGGAAATGAGGAATAATATCTTTATAGTTTGAGAGGTATTGTTCTAATAACGAAGTTGAAACATCTAAAATTGCGCGCAATTGTTTACAGGTTTGAATGAAAAACATTTTTTTCAACTTGACTTTTTAACCTCCCTTTCTTTTTTTGTTCAAAAAATTAACAAATGATACCAAAATTTTATTTTATTTTTTGTTATATTGTTTATAAAGTTTTGTTGTTGTTATTGTTGATTATAATGATGTTTTTTTTTATAAAATATTTAACATAAAAATAACATTAAAAACAAAAACATTTGAAATATATTTATATAAACGTTTCAAATAATTATTTATAATATATATTATTATAAATAATTATAAGAATTAATTTTTCAGGATTTTCATATTTACTTTCGAAAAATAGAAATATCATAGCATTTCCATATCGAAATATTCATCTATTGAAAGTGCAAACATTCAAGTTGTTTCATTCAGCTTCAGATGTTTGAAAATCAGAATATTTATGAAAATACTGAAGCTGAATATGCAATAAGATAGTGTGCCAGGTGGATAAATTGATAAAAAAGGTCAACGGCTATGGCAGAAGGGAGATGGTAAGAGGTGACACAAAGTAAACATTTAAAAAAACTATATTACTTTTGAATTTTTAATATAAAAATTTTTTCTTGAATTACAAAGTTATTTTTTCTCGTCATATAGAACTTTATCTGAACATTCTGATAAACCTGATCAAATTGATAAACTTCATTCTTCAAGTTTTAATAATTTTTAAATATTTATTAAATAATATGCATTGGTATTATAGAAGAAGATCTAACATGAATACTACTAACTGTATTCTTACGATATATGGTTGATGGATTCCATTTTTCACGAAAAACTTGTCTAACCTAAACAAATGTTAAATTAAATTATAATTTTATATAAATAAACCTCGTCATTATAAAAAATATAAATTATTCCATTAATAGAACAGTTTAATGCTAAAGAAATTGGACATAATATTAACCATGATATACTAAAGTTATTTCCAATTATAATTGATGGTAAAATTCGGAAAAATATCCATACAAACATATAAAACATACTTTGTATAGCAAATTGAAAAGCATGTCTTAAATAATTAAGATTTATAGATTTGTATTATATATGCTTAAGATAAGTTATAACTTTCTTACTTAATTTCTTTGCGTCTTTTACGATTTTCTTCTAAATCATTTAAAGTTGAAGCATTTGACGGTCCTTTTATACTCAGTGTAATCTTAAAATTATAATTTTTTGTTTTTTTTTAATTATATGATATAGTTACCGATGCATAACATGTAATACATATAGTTGAAGCAAATAACCCTGTAGGAAAATCAACATATATATCTGAATAATTCTTTGAAATTGTTTCATCAAATATATAAGTATATGAATAAAATCGATAATCAATTATAAATCTAAAACAAAATATTATTGTTATTAAACTAAATTTAAACTATATGTATATATAAGTTATTATACTATATTGTCTGAAATATTTGGAAAATACCCAGTTTTCTCCAAATTATTTCAGAAATATCGGAAAATTTGTAAGACTACCCATTCCTATTACGTATATGTATATATATACTTACTTGCAACATGTAAACATATGTTGACTTATTATAGTTAATATAATATCTATTATAATTAATATAATAAATAATAGTTTAACACATCGAAATGAAAAAATATTATATTGTGGAAAACATACTACGACAAATCTGAAATGAATAATATGTTATATTATACAATATAAATTATATATGTATATTAATTATTAACATAATTCAAATTTTATAACTATAATTATATTTAAACATGCATAGTTAGTAACTTTAAGAACTTTCATTTTTTAGTTCTTATAATAACATCTGTTATTTCAATTCAAAAAACATCTGACGTTAATATTCAGATGAATAATTGAAGTTAATTTGAGATGATATGTTATAGTTAAATATATATATATAATATACAGTTTTATAAGTTTGTATAACAATATATAAGATTAATACAAATATTTTCTATTTGTTTTTATAAAAAATAAATTGTATTTATATGTATTAGATACAACATATTTTAAATATTATTTCAAATTATTAGCACAAAAAGAAAATAAAAAAAAAACTTTAACTTAAGTTGAAATAGTTTTTAAAAATATTGGATGATCATCAAATGGAATTTTTTTATAAATAATTTATATTTTGAGAATATTATATTTAAACTAAATAATAGTGAATATATTCATTAATGGAGATTTATGTTCAGAAATAAAAATTTGAATTTAAAAAGAATTTTTGTGAAATTAGAAATGAGATGATTCAATACGTCAGTGATGATGGTAACAGTTTTAATCAATTTTACCTGTTTATTGCTATAACAACTTGATAAGTAGCTGAAGAATACCAAAGAAAAATTACAATATCTGATAATAATCGAAAAGTTGAATCATTTTTTCCATCTGGAAACATCCAATCCTAAAAATAAATTGAAAAAACAAGATGATCTATATCTATCTATCTAAATATACTTGAAAATGAAAAGCTGGAATAGTATATCCAATCATAATAATAAGTTGCATAATATCTATGGTTAAGTTAGCAAGAACAATAAAATATATGGAAGACGATTTTTTTCTTCAAAAATAAAATTTCAAAATGAAAAGAAAAACTTCAAAAACTTACTTGAGAGCTAAATAAGCAACTGGATAATAAACTAATAATGTTATAATTATACCAAATATTGTTATAACAGTTAATATTGTCATGAAAATATTTGATAGATAATCCAGCATCGTATCAAATCTGGCGACGACTGCTACTGCTACTGCTACTGCTGCGGCTGTTATGCCACAATTTTGATGTTGCTGATTTTGCTCGAACGTTTTCTAAATACAAAATACGAAAAAATCTTCTCTATCATACAGCTTGTAAAATTGAAAAAAAAATATTTTTAGCATCTATTTCCTGTTATTTCTTGTAATAGACGGTTTTCTTTGAATACTTTTGTATGCTCTTGTTTATGTGAAGCAAAACAATTCTGATAAATTTTTGCAACTTTAGAAGTTTTCAAAAGCAAATGTAATAACAATTATAGGCCAACTATTCCAATAAATCTACACTACAATCCTTGAAAATTGTAGAAAATTATATATTTTTTAAAAGATTACGTTGAATTCTTGAGATAATAATCAACTTCATTTTAAATTAAACAAGAGAAGGAAAGAGATTGATAGATAGATTGATAGAGAGAGAGAGAGAGAGAGAGAGAGAGAGAGAGAGAGAGAGAGAGAGAGAACGGCTGAACTACATAGATATATGATATATCATTCATGGTTATAGAATCATTATTACTGGTGACTGTTTATACTTATATGAAGTCAAACAGTTTCAATGAGCTTTGAAGCTTAAGCTTTAAACTTTCAAAGTTTTCATAGAATTTTGACAACATATCATACTATGTGTAGATGTATGAATATATTTTTGATATTTTTATCATTTATGAACAAATTTTGTATTTGAATTGAATCTTACTTGTATTATACTCAATGTATACAAGTTATTTTTTCAGGTTGAATACCATTATACCAAAATATATTGAGGGAATAGAAGAATAATTCTGTTTGTTTCAACTTTTAGTTTTTTTCAAGTTGCATAAAGTTTCATCAATGTTGATCAGTATAGAGTATTAAGGTTTATTTCTAATAATATCTGTGATATTGATTTGAAATGATATATGTAAGTAAGTATTGTTGTTTAGAAATTATCCTTAAGATTCATAGATCTCTTTCAAATTCATACATCGCATTCATTTTCTATAATGATTCATTATAGTTTTGATTATACTAATTATTATAAATTGAAAGGAACAAATAATCAAATTCCAAAGAATAATATGAAATATAGTAAAATTGATATATTCACATCATATTTATTTCAAAATAACTTTTATAATTAAACTAATTATTTCAATAAATCACGTTCAATTATATGAAATTATTTAATTTACCGTATTCGATGGTTAACTTTAAGAAATTGCACGGTTTATCACGAATTTAATTAAATTTCTGAAAAACTATGACTCGTGTTTGAGTTTCTTTCCCTCAACCTTGTTTTTCAGAATGTTCAGTCTGATGAAGTCTCGAAGCTCTCAAGGTGTGTGTCTGTCCAACTTCACTTTCCCAAAGTATGATTTTTAATTCAAGTATGAGTTAGAATAAGTTTACCCAGCTCTAGTAGAAGCTGCTAATAGAATTGAAAGATACATAATGAAATTGATAATTTGAACTAAGACTTGTAGACAAAGCAAAGTTGTAGTTGTACATGTTCTACAGACAGTATTCAGATATATAAATATGGTTGAATACATTTTAATTTTGATCAGGTATCAAACGTAATGAAATTTGGACAATTACACATCATAGACATAATTTAACTATTTATAAGTATATAATGTACATTTTATTCAAGCATATACATATATATAAAAGAAATATAATTATTTATTATTATAATACTTCCAAAAAAAATAGAAGATGATGATGATGATCAAGCTGGAAAGACAACAAATAAAACAAAAGTTTTAAACATGACGTCAATATACAAAACAATATGATAAAAACAAAGGAATTCTTCATTAATAATGTAAATTTTTTATAAACTGTTTGTGAAACATTGCAAAACTATAAGTTCAATATATTAATTAAATCAAATTATTTTATATATATTACATATGTCTTCAACACTAATATTTAAATAAATAGATACATATACATACATATGTTCTGTTACTATTGCTTTCAATTTTTCTCTTTCGCTTTCTCTTTTAACTCAACATCTGGATAATTTCTAGAATCTAAGATTTTCATTGTTTAAGTGACTAAGAAGTTTCAATTAAAATTATATTTCATGGAGAAATCTCCTCGTGGACACATGTCATAAGACAGGTACATGTGTTCAACTAATTTGAAACAATTTTCAAATATAATTTAGAATTCAAAAATTATTTTCTGAATGATTTTGTGTGTCGGAAGATATTCAAATACACCTTTTCAGAAACTTTCTGTCTGTAATTTGAAGATAGTTCTTCTGTGAATAACTTTTACTTTTGCAACTTGTATAACAGCAGCTGAAATATATGTAATTATTCAATTATTTAAAAAGATAAAGTGTATGATAACTTTGAGATCGATAATCAAATTATCTTAGAAACTATTATTTTACATTTTATTTTTGATCAAAGAAACATATCTTTAGAAGACTCTTTAAACAATTTCAATGGATTTAACTATCTTAAGAAAATACAAGAGGCTGAGATATAAAAAGAGAAAAAGAACAAGAGAGAGAGAGAGAGAGAGAGAGAGAGAGAGAGAGAGAGAGAGAGAGAGAGAGAGAGAGAGAGAGAGAGAGATTCTCTCTTTATATGAACACATGATTCTTTTCATATATAAATGTACCATAGTAACAGAAACATGGCATCAGAAACATTATTACTTTCCTATGTTGTTTCGGAAATTTAATGAGCTTTTTCTCATCTTTTATAACTTTAGTTGTTGATATTCAAAATAGTATAAAACTAGAAGATAATAATATTTTTATAATAATCATTACAAATTCTAAATATTGAGCTTTCTTTTTGCACAATAACTAAAACAGTAAAAGACTCATGAATAAGACGTCAATTATCCCAAAGGATTCTGTTTTCTATTATTTTTGTTTGTTTGTTTTTTAATTTAAAAATAAAATATTATAAAATATTGTTTATATAAATTAATTCTTATAAATATTTTTGATTTTAGTGATATATAGCTATAGATCTTGTTATTTAGATATTCATACTATACACCTGTTACATAGAACACTATACATCATGTTCCATTTAAATATCTTATTCTATATGCTATTTCATATAGTTATATATATTTTTTTTAAAAATCAGATCTGATAATGTATTCTTAACGTTAGAAGCATAAGCTTTAAGCTTTAAACATTTATAATATCATTTTATGTTAATTTGAACTTACTCATTTGTACAAATAATAATATAATAGATAATGATATCAAATACAATTTGTGATAAAACATCCAATATTAATTAAAGTACAAACATTTATTTAGTATTTAAAATTGTTTTATTTTAAAAAATAATTTTAAAATATTCTATATTTAAGTTTTAAAATTGTGTTTATCTTTGTTAGTACTTGATTAGTTTCAATTAGTTGTTTCACATGAAGTCTTATGAAACTTCATAAGATATAACTCCCTCCCTCTATCTCCCTCTCTCTCAAATATTCTCTCAAATTTGCAACCTACTTCTTACACCTTTCAGCTTTTGCTATAAAATTGCTATATATTTATCTGAGACGTTCAACAATGCTAAAAGCAATTCTACTGTTCATACTGACTGTTTTGACCGTAATCGGGCTATTGCTCATTCTGCTTGTTGGATATCCAGTTGGATATCTAGCTTTTAAGTAAGTTATAAGTATCAACATTTATTTAATCATAAATTTATTAAGAAAAAAAGTATCTTCGATATATGTAATAGCATTTGCTAACATGTCATTTGATCTTATTATCATCTCAATAACACTCTTCTATACAATACCATCTGTATATCTTGAAGTATAGCATATACATACATCTTAAATATATATTATATATACTATACCTATTCAGGATTGGCTTTTTCCACTCAAAAACAATGATCCAGGTCTACGACTACTTTGTGACTTTTTCATGTTTGCATGGTATAGTACTTCTGGCTCACAGATCACAATGTCTGTCAACAGGTTTGCATGCTTCATCAAATCGTCTGAAGTTTTAATTTGCATATATAACATGCTTTAAGATTTGTTGTTGTTTGTTTTCCACATTATAATATATTCAATTATCGTCTTGTCTATAAGTTTGTAATCATTCAAGTCATACTTAGCTTATTTTTGACAATTCTAACTCAACGTATATTTCCATGTTGTGGGTAAGTATTTCAACCTTTTATTTCAAATGTTTTCTTGAATATTTATAATTCAGATTTATTATAAATAATGATATTTATTCATATTCTTATAATATAGTTGAAAATGCCACTAACTATACGGAATATGTGGATTTACCTAACTGTATACTTACTACAAGTATATGTGCATTTTGCTATACTTCTGTATGTTTTATGTTTCTCTCTCTCTTTTAAATATCCATTATTGCAGATTATAATCTTTGTTCGAAACAATTCAAGTAAGATCATATTGACAAATCATGAACGCCATAAACGCCGAGTTAAAGAATACATGTAAGTTCACAAACTTTTCAACTTTTACTTGATCTTGATTGTCTTCTTATAGCTATGCTCTCCAATTTTGTATAATATCCATATTCTATATGTTCAGTTGGATTTGTTTTCATACGTTTGCACTTTTCATTATCAGTGTCAAGGGCGATTTAGCGTGGCTAATTATCAGTTCAATATGCTTAACTATAAATAGTAGCGCTAATGCTTTTGTATATCTTTTAGCTAATCATGAGGTTTTTGATAATACTTATAATATTTTGCTATAACTATAATATGTATTATAGATTCAGCATATATTGAGATTACGATTCAGGATTAAACCACAAACTGAATACTGTGGACAAACTAGTTTACAAGTAAGTCACGCTTTTCATTCATTATAAACGGATAATTATAAAAGTTTAATATTCTTTTCTGTACAATTTTATTTTAATTATATAGTTTAACTGACTTACTTACTTCGTAAACATGGCTAATGATTAAAGATTAAGTTAAACTTGATTTTCAGTCATGAGCCTTGCTTCCAAATTCAAATTTAGTATCAATGCCAAAGGAAGTTCTTCCATACATGACGTAAACTAAACATATCAGCAAATATTGTTCGAAATAGATGCATTTCAAATTAAATGAAACCACATATATTACTTGTTCAATAATTTCAGACAAATATTACAACAAATAAAGAGAATTGAAATAAATTCTATTCACGATCGCACGGTACTTTATCCTACCTATTACTACGAGCCAACGGAGAAGATAATGTGTATGATAACTTTGAGATCGATAATCAAATTATCTTAGAAACTATTATTTTACATTTTATTTTTGATCAAAGAAACATATCTTTAGAAGACTCTTTAAACAATTTCAATGGATTTAACTATCTTAAGAAAATACAAGAGGCTGAGATATAAAAAGAGAAAAAGAACAAGAGAGAGAGAGAGAGAGAGAGAGAGAGAGAGAGAGAGAGAGAGAGAGAGAGAAGAGAGAGAGAGAGAGAGAGAGAGAGAGAGAGAGAGAGACAGACAGACAGACAGAGAAAGAGAAAGAGAGAAAGAAAGTAAGAGAAAGTGAGAGAGAGAGAGAAAGAGAGAGAGAAAGGGAGAGAGAGAAAGAGAAAGAGAAAGAGAAAGAGAAAGAGAAAGAGAAAGAAAAAGAGAGAGAGGAAGATGTTGTGAAATTTTCTTTTTTCTTTTTTTTTCTTCTTCTAAAACTTTGAAATTTACGTGAACTTTAATTTATGCTAATTAAATAAACACGTGATGTGCACTTGGTATGTAACTCGCTTCACGTGAAAGATAAAGAGATGCGGTTTTCAAATTTAGATTCCCCATGTCCATATTAGTCTAAAAACAATGATAATCAGCCTCTTCCTCTATTTATCCTCATTTTCCCTCATCCTCAAGCCTTCATGAAACAGTATTTATTTTTTTAAATAATGAATTGTATTTTATATGAATATATAAAGGTAAAATTTGCCTTTTTTGTTAGTATTAACTGTAAAAATATAATTATCTCAATATTACAACAAATTGATTGCATAACTACATGAAATCACAACTTTATAAGAATTATTTTGAATAAGAATTTTGAGTAAAAAACTAACGGTTTTCATATGGAATTCCTAAGGAAGCAGAGATATTGTAATGTATCAGATCGCTCAACCTTCTGTTCAATTGAGTGCGTTATGCTCTCGCATTTAACCTATAGACCAATATAGTCTACAAGATGAGCGTTATTATATTCCAGATATTGCGGTAAAGATAGAACATAAGGATAAACATAAAACTCATATAAGACCCTTTTGCCGTTAGTCCTATACTTTTATTAAAATGTGATACCTATATGAGATACGGTGGTATCCAGATATCCACAAATGTTCCATTTTTTTTAGAATTTCCCTTCTACAGTCTTTTATGGTACATCTCCACTTATTTCGAGCAAAAGAAAGACTCATTTGTCGTTTACATCGGTCACATTCGTCAGTCTCAAGGTTTATACCTTTCTCTTGCAAAAATTGAATGGCATCAGCTTCAGTACAAAGTCGTTTTTTTTGGAGCAAACATTTAGACGAAAAATGGTTGATAATGTAGATGCAATAACCAATAATGATTAATTTTTTTTATCATAATATATTCAAGTTTTATTATATTTATTATAGCTACCCCCATAGAGGGGGGGGGAACCCCCCAAACCCCCTCGTTTCAGAAGGAGTAAAATATAATAACGCATGTGAGAAAGCAGCAAACAAAACAAATATATAAGTTTTTGGGATGAAAAGTATATTTTCAAAAGTATGTTTTTGTTTTGTTTGTGTTTGGGGGCGTGGTTAGTTCAACTGTTTGGGGGCGTGGTTAGTTCAACTGTTTGGGGGCGTGGTTAGTAAATTAGGCATGGATCTCTACTAAATGCTTTGGAGGCATATAATCATTCAATGTCTACACCCTATTGTCATTTACTGATAGACAACCATACTTTAACAAATGATAAACAGCGTATACTATCAGATATAACAGCGGAGTACCCTATTGTTTATGTAGCCAGATTGGTCTTCTCAAAAAAAGTATTTAGTCAAATTACAACTTTTTATCTTCTGAATTGAAGCTTTTACGAGAGAATAAATCTATACCCTATTATAAAAAGGATGAACTATACGAAGACTTGATTGGTCGTCTCAAAAACTATAGAGAAAGCATAGATGCGCCTATATCAGTACAAGTGGAAAACGCTCATCCACCTTTATTGCCAGAATTCAAGCTGCCAAGAAAGTATTACGATCTGTGGGAAAGATTTCCAGAGGTGCGTACAAACAAAAATAACCAACTTGTGATTCATAATAAGCCCGTACCAAACACAAATATTACAAAATTTTGGATTTTGTACTGGATAAACAAAAACGGAGCCCAATGGATTCTCCGTATTAACCAAATTCCTAGCCAGTAATGGGGTTTCTAGCCCTAACAAGAAGGCAAAAAGTGTAGAGCCTGTCGTCAGGAACAAGGGTTCAGTTGATCCCGTGCCTACATCCATATCGGCTGTCACAGACTTGGATGCTACTATTAATATAATACCAAGAACACCACGTCATCGTAAGGCTGTTATTCGATATTCACCATCACCGCGTCGTACGTTTAAATCCAAAGCTATAAATAAAAAGGCGAAACCCTCTGACACTGGTGAATCATATTACACACCTCAGGCGGGAGAAACTTGGAATGACCAAGACTGTAAACGATTGTACATTAGATTATGGAAATTATGGGCGCTTTTTCCGTTTCTATACCCTCCGTTTTAAGCCCCGCCCCTTTTGCCGTTAGGCACATACTTTTATTAAAATGTGATACCTATATGAGATACGGTGGTATCCAGATATCCACAAATGTTCCATTTTTCTTAGAATTTCCCTTCTACAGTCTTTTATGGTACATCTCCACTTATTTCGAGCAAAAGAAAGACTCAGTTTTTGTCAACATCGCTCACATTCGTCAGTCTCAAGGTTTATACCTTTCTCTTGCAAGAATTGAATGGCATCAGCTTCAGAACGAAGCCGTTCTTTTGGAGCAAACATTTAGACGAAAAATGGTTGATAATGTAGAACGAATAACCAATAATGATTCAGCTTTTATATCATAATATATTCAAGGTTTATTATACTTATTATAGCTATCCCCATAGGAGGGGAAGTAAAATCTAAAATCGGGGAGTATAGAAACGGAAAAAGAACCAAATTATGTCTTGGAGAACATTTATTATAACATTAAGCATCCAACTTCTTATACGTCAGCCAAAAAATCTATTATTGGAAGCCGGAAAACATGGCATGTGCAAAGACATAAGTTGAAAATTGTTTGCAAGACACTGAAACATTTACACGTCATAAACCAACCAGACTGCGTATATGAAGACAGAGGCTGTGGTCGATTTCTAACAATGCAAGCAGAGTTGGTTCAAGTGCAAAAATATAAAAAATCAAACAACGGCTATGCCTACATGTTCACCATGATTGATGCTTATACACGCATGTTATATGTTAGGCCTTTAAAAACTTATTTGAAAATTTATTCAAGGATTTTATACCAATCCAACTAATAACGGATAACGGATCAGAGTTTTATAATAGTTATTGTGAAAAACTATTCAAAAAGTTTACCATACTGCATGGATCAACAAGTTCACCACAAAAGGCGGCAATGGTGGAGCGAGCCAATAGAACTTTAAAAACGCGCATGATGAAATATCTCTATTACAAGAATAATGATCGACGGATTGATTTGGTTGAAGGAATAAACAAATCTTATAATCGGTCAATTAAAATGTGCCCCGTAGATGTTACAGCAAATATATTCGTTGACGAATATGCACCAGCTGTTCGAAACCGATTCAAAATTGGTGATAATGTTCGCATAAGCAAAAACAGGCGTACTTTTGAAAAAAGTTACGAGTCTGGATATACAATGGAACTATTCACAATTGATGAGATTATAGCAGGGAACCCAACCTGAAAGCCTGAACTAGTGCTGGGTACTAATAAAAGCAACAAGTACTATATTGAGAAAGTATTGAAAGAGCGTACACGAAACGGTAAACGCCAAGTATTTGTAAAATGGAGCGGATATCCCAAAAACTTTAATGAATGGATAGATGTAAAAAATTCAAATGTATAATTTTTCACTGTTGTTGTAAACAATTGTAATAATAATAAATGTTTTAAAAAACTAAACTGCTTAATATTTAAATTTTCAATGCTTACCAGTTGGTTAGAGAGTCGGCTGCTGATGGATAATTTCAAACTTCAAGAGCTGGAAAAAAATGTTACAGCTGAGAAAATTTAAATATAACATAACAAAATCAACCAACTTCATTAAACAGTTTGTGCTTGTTGTAGTCAAAACGATAGATCAAAAGGGATAAGCATGTTTAAGTTGAGCGCATGTTGACTTAGTTTAAAGTAGAACACATTCTGCCTATAACCAAAAGACTTGACAGTTCACTCATCAGTATATATGGCTATGTAACCCATATTATTCAACAATGGTTTTGATGACATGCTAAAATAGGGACGCATCTGTAAGAAAAAATATATAACTAGAATTAATAATTTTATAATCTTACATTGATTGTTGAATTTTCAGGTTTATAATGACGGAAAACTTTTAAAAGCCCTAAGGCACCATTCCTTGCTCTACACTTGATAAAATAGTTTATATTCAGTAAAAATATATGTTAATATAACTAAAACTTAATTTAATATTATTTTCTAAATTTATAAGGAAAAATAGTGTTTTTTGACTATTTTGAATAATTCATCTTAATATAACAAAATTTGAGATTAGGAAAAAAGTTAATTCATTAGAAATATTTTAAAATGATTCTAAGCACAAAGCTCGATCAATAACTAAGTTTCCTATGGTATAGCTTCAAACAAATGAGCTTCAGCATCTGAATCTTACTGAATATCTATGAAGAGAACTTGGTTAACGTACAATCAAATTCTCCCGTTTAAAATAAAAATAGACGTTTAGTGTACTCCTAACATTCTATCAAAAGATTATTTCTGAAATCTTGATGAAACTTCTGAAATTCATGAAAGAAGACTTCAAGCAGTTTATGAAAATTTCGGAGACTTCAGAAAATACTCTTAAATGCCAAGAATTTCTCCACACCGTAGTGCTATTGCTTGTCTGGTTGATGAAGGTCTTTCTGCTGCAGAGATATCAAGAAGGCTGAACATTCCATCGCCCACGTGCCGTAAGATTTCAAAACTTTATAGGGATACAGGTTGCATTGAGGAGAACCCAAAGACTAGGAGAATCCGTTCGGTCAACGTTCCACGTACGAGGAACATCATTACTCTTCGGATACAACGCGACTCAACGGTTAGTATGAGAAAAATGGCCAAAGATCTAGGTATTTCAACGGAACGAGTCCGTTACATCGTCAAAAAGGAACTCAAAATGCGAAGTTATCATCTCGGAAGAGGACAGCAACTGACGGATCGACAGAAAAAAAAGACTGGAAAAAGCAAAGAAAATTACTAGTTTTCTTAAGCAAGACGTACATTTTACAGATGAAAAAACTTTTACTCTTCAGCCTTCCCGAACAGACAGAATTATCGACAACTGATAAAGATAGATGGAAGAAGAAATCAAAGCAGAATCATTGCTGAGAGATCTCTCTTCACCAAATCTTTGATGGTTTGTGGGGGAATCACAGCAAAACTGAAGACACCGCTCGTTTTCATTGAAAGGAGCGTAAAAATCAATGCAGCCGTGTATCAAAAAACGATATTAGAGGACGTTTTCGGACCATGGATGAGAAGCAACTTCCATAATCAGGAAATAATTCTTCAACAGGATTGGGCACCAGCTCATAGTGCCAAAACTACGATGGACTACTGTAAAACCTATTTTTCAGGGTTCTGGGGCAAAGATGTATGGCCTTCCTGTTCACCTGACCTAAACCCGATGAACTATTCAGTATGGGGACTTCTTCAATCCAAAATAGAGAAGCAACATTTCACTAGTTTGGATTCGTTGAACCTAGCTTTGATCACGATATAGATAAAGATTACCTGCGGTCAACCGTGAACAATTTCAAAACCACTATTGAACAAGCATGGATAGAGCTAGAAAATCTTCGTGAAGGTCTTCGGCCTATCAATTGCATGCAACCTGACTTGGGACCAATTATAACTCTACAAACGAGCGAATTGGAGAAGAAAAACGCAACACATCCATGATGGAACTATTGGAAGTTAGTACTTGGATTGGAGACGGCTTGGGAATCCCGGGTGCCGTAAGCTTTTTCTTTTTCTCACTTTCTCATATAGTGTGTAATCAGTAGTTACCTATATGGTATACGGTTATCTGGAAATGTTTTCATTTTCCGAGACAATTCTTAGACAGCTTTGCGCATTGGCGATAACGTGGCCAATGAGGCTTTGCCGAGGTGCGTTTATTGCTGGTTGAAAACTTTTCCCAATTACCCACGATATTCCCTGAAACATGGGTGATATACGAAATTTTTGAATGCCTGATAAGGCTGATTTGCATATTATGGAAGAATGTTCCACGTGAAAAGACGTTGTCGCGGTTAGCGACTATTTTTTATCTTTTTTCTATGTTTTATTCCATTTCAGTTTTGTTTTCATCGTTTTTCTTTTACTTTGTCTATTTCAGATTGTACTTTTCGGCCCGCCTTCATATATCTTCATCTATAGGATCGAAAAGACAATATACCTCAACCGACTTCAACAGAGTATAGACAATCTATCTTGTGTTGATATTGTTAACTTTCTGTTTAATAAAGCATTCTACCACTGATTATTTGTTATTCGATTCTCAGCGGAAATCTATCACACGGAATACCTTCGCCGAAGCGACATTGGTGCATCGACCATTACGACTCAGGTATCTGCTTCAACAGGTATTTTTACATATAACTTGGTGGCAAATCTTAAGTCTATCAACTCAGACGTGAAATTGTCTGCAGTAACCGAAATATTTCGAAGCATAATAACGCTTCAATATACGACAGGTCGTATATTTTTCATTTTACATCTCGTTCATCATTATCAGCTATAGAAGCTTACCGATAACGCCTCATACAGCGTTGGAAATTGCATCTTCCTTTGTTAGCTAAATCCGGCAATTATACAATTTCTTATCCGCTCTGCTGAAACGCAAATTTACTCGACAATGAACCCGCTGGGGTTCCTGATTCTGAAATTACATACGATAGAATCATTCTGCTTCAATCTACATTACGCAATCACGGATCCGTACTGAAAGATCTCTACAACTCTCGAATCATTGAACAAAGCCATTCAAAAATTCAAAAATGTTTTTAAAGATTCTGATAAGGAACTACAAGATGAACTGCGAGCATTATGCGCAGAATCGATGAAAATTCAAATAATCGTCAAGCTTACGATATTGCTGACGAACAAAGACTATTACTGATTGACCGTATTAATCATATTAAAACAGCAATTGCATTCGTGGAATCACTACTTCCCGAGAAAAAGAACGAAAAAGTAATCGAAAGCACTGGTACCGAAAGATCACAAATTTATTGCAATTTATTACAATTCTTACAAACAAGCAATCACATTCAACGTCCGGTAACACAAATACCGACTTTCGATGGTACACCCGAAAATTTCAAACTTTATTGGTCTCGTTTTAATAACATGATACATCAAAATTCACAATATTCCATACTTGATAAAGTGAATATTTTACTCGAAGGCTTATCCGATAAAGCTTTAGTCGTTATAAGAGGAATTGAACCTAATGAAAACAACTATCTTAACCACAAATTTTTTTACAAAGGCTACTTTGCCTAAACTAACCGTTGATTTTCGATGTGCTCATATGGGATCTTGTGATCAAACTTGTGAAACTATGAATCATCGCTCTCGTATTCCTGAATTCGAACCATATAATTATCCAACACAATCCAAATGTGTCCGGTCTTCAGCACATATATGGCGTTGTTTAACATTTTGGGAAAACCCTTGTCTTTTCTACAAATTAGAACATGTACCTACTTCGAACAACATATTTGGAATATTTAAATGTGAAGATTGGACAACATCTTCAACTTTTGAAATTATAACACATATTGTTAAAGATAAAAATATTTATAATATCACAATACCACCATATTTGAAAATGAATTACTCTTTTTTCAATATGACGATCAATACACAAGACAAACCTCCTACTCCACTTCATAATTATTATTTTGTTGCTTCAAACAATCAAATCTTTGCTGTTGAACCATATTTTCCATTTATGATACAATGTACTTCGAAAGCAGACACTTCTTACAATTTTTCAAGATGTACAACGGTTATCGATTGTACTTGTAACAAAATCAATAATGATGTTGTTGGCTGTATATGTCCACAACATAATTTCACACATTTTTCTCATATTTTACCTCCGTATATGGCAAATACGGAAACAATCTATAAACCCAATACATCCTTAACTTTTCGAGCCCAGTCTGATGAAACTACAGTTTCAATTGATTCTGAACTTTTATATGACAGTAATACATTTTCCTATGATATACCTTGTCGTCCCTTATTGATCAGTCTCTCCGGATGTTATTCCTGTGGGCAGGGTGCATCTGCATTGTTTTCTTGCATGTCATCTTAAGAAACATGGCTACCTATTGAGTGCTTAAAAGATGTATTTATGATTAAATGTTCACCTTTCAATGAAATTGCAAATATCAATATTAAAAGAGATAATTCAATTATAAATGAAGTTTGTCATACTAAATGTAATTATGAAAAAATTGATATAATTGTAACGGGACAATTATATTTTAATTCATCTGCAAACGAACCATATGAAACTCATTCGAATCAGAATTCAGTAATAATACTTGTGTAGTGACTTGTCACTAAGTTAAAATATTACAATTTCAATGAAACTACTTAAAACGCATGAATCATAAAGAACTATATTATTCTTATTCATATCATCTTTCTCACGCTTTAAATATTCTTTACAACACAACTAGTATATAAGCTAAAATTGTTATAATGATAACCACAATAAATCTAATCCTATCTTTCTGTGTTAGCTCTTAGTTCACACACTTGACATAATTCCTTTTTTGAAACTTTTTAAAGAACACCGGATGATGTTTTCAATCTGCATTATTTTTCTGATCCTGATATGTTTTTTGGGGTACCTAGGTTGTACTCCAGCCATTTCTTTTTTTCTTGATCGCAGTTTTCCGCACTATTAAAATGATAATAGAGATTGCAGCCAAGCTATTCTTCATCCTTAGAAATTTTTGTTTTGATAGAAGATTCTAATTTGAACTACTTCTGTACTATTCTTAGAAATCACACTATATAAGCATTGTTATCCTCATTTTTCGAAATATTTTGTTGTCATGGATTCTGATTCTATTCCAGTTCATAATGAACCATCTTTTGAGGAAGAATTGGAAGATCCTTCCTATTCTAACCTTCCTACCTCTATTCGAACTCTTGTTCTCGTTGAAAATCGTTTAAATCGAAAGTTCCAATACATGAGTGAGTATTTGGACAATCACTTCAGAATTATTTCTGAAGCTATGAAAATTCTGAATGAAACTCAGAATTTAATTCGATTACAAACGCAGCCAACGAAAACTTGCCTATTTTGCGATCAAGTGACTACTGATGGTCACCGCACAGGCAACTGTCCTATCTATTCATCTGTTATGGAGCGCGGAATCCGCGCTCATCAATTTAAATTATGTTTACGATGTTCATCAGCTCTACACGAGCATCCTTGTAGCACTAACTGCTACAAATGCAACTCTGATAAGCATCATGGGTCATTATACGACGGACAACGTCGCAAAAGGCCAATGGCTTAGCTGCGGCGGCAGTGTCGCGGTTAGCGATTATTTTTTATCTTTTTTCTATGTTTTGTTCCATTTCAGTTTTGTTTTTATCGTTTTTCTTTTACTTTGTCTATTTCAGATTGTACTTTTCGGCTCGCCTTCATATATCTTCATCTATAGGATCGAAAAGACAATATACCTCAACCGACTTCAACGGAGTATAGACAATCTATCTTGTGTTGATATTGTTAACTTTCTGTTTAATAAAGCATTCTACCACTGATTATTTGTTATTCGATTCTCAGCGGAAATCTACCGCACGGAATACCTTCGCCGAAGCGACAGATGTCAATTTTCAAAATCAAACTAGAAGGAACGGTTGCACTGCATACATATTCCGAAAAGAAAGGTAAGCATTCGCTTACGACGTTGAAAGTACGCCATCCCGTTGGATCTGGCAAGTCAAGCAACATTTGGCCCGGTTAGTACTTGGATCAGAGACGGTTTGGGAATCTCAGGTGCCGTAAGCTTTTTCTTTTCTCATTTTCTCATATAGTTTGTAATCAGTAGTTACTTATAGGGTATACGGTTAACTAGAAATGTTTTGATTTTCCGAGACAATTTTTAGACAGCTTTGCGCAGTGGCGATAACGTGACCAATGAGGCTTTGCCGAGGTGCGTTTATTGCTGGTTGAAAACTTTTCCCAATTACCCGCAATATTCCCTGAAACATGGGTGATATACGCAATTTTTGAATGCCTGATAAGGCTGATTTGCATATTATGGAAGAATGTTCCACGTGAAAAGACGTCAATTTTCAAAATCAAACTAGAAGGAACGGTTGCACTGCATACATATTCCGAAAAGAAAGGTAAGCATTCGCTTACGACCATACCACGTTGAAAGTACGCCAACCCCGTTCGATCTGGCAAGTCAAGCAACGTTGGGACCGGTTAGTACTTGGATCGGAGACGGCTTGGGAATCCCGGGTGCCGTAAGCTTTTTCTTTTTCTCATTTTCTCATATAGTTTGTAATCAGTAGTTACCTATAGGGTATACGGTTAACTAGAAATGTTTTCATTTTCCGAGACAATTCTTAGACAGCTTTGCGCAGTGGCGATAACGTGACCAATGAGGCTTTGCCGAGGTGCGTTTATTGCTGGTTGAAAACTTCTCCCAATTACCCGCGATATTCCCTGAAACATGGGTGACGGGATGCTATTAAAGCTATAAATCTATAGAAGTCAGATATAAGTCGTTACATACCTTGAAGTGCCATCAAAAATATAAATTAAAAAAGCAGAAATTAAAATAAACATACAGTTCTATCAACCAGGCTATCATCGAACAATTTCAAGTCAACAGTTACGTGAGTTCATAGTAATAGTTGTTTGTTTATCTTTTTTTTCGATAAATTTGCTTATTCATATTTTCTCATCTTTTATCGTTTTTCCTTCTACTTTCTGTCCATTTTCTCTGATGATTAACGCTCGGGGTAAATTTGTTCTTGTTTCTCAGCCTTTTGATAATGTTCCTTCGGAGAACATAACTATCTTTTTAATAATTCTTCGGTAAATACTCAGAATCTTGAAGTTTATTCAAATGATGTAACTTCACTCTCATTTTTGAATTTCACTCTCCCATCTTTCAATATCCCTCCATTGAGGCAGCAAAATGTTAATTTTGCTTCTGCTCTTTCTCTAGCAAATTCATCTGCCGCTTCTTCTTCAGTTGAATCTGTTGCTACAGTTACTGTCCCTACTGTCAACAGCGTTTCACTGTTCTCTTCTTCTACTTCACATTTTTCTGTTCAGCCTTCTTCTTCTTCTTCTGCTGTTCATTCTTCACCGTCATCTTCTGTTTCTTCTTCTCCTTCTTCTGTTTCCTCTCCTTCTTTTCCTGTTCCCTCTCCTTCTTCTTCTGTTCCCTCTCCGTCTTCTTCATTTTCTTCGCAATCTGCAAATCCTAACTCTTACGCCGCTCTCATTGCGCCTTCTAAGCAGGGTGTACACCCCTGTTTAGAATATAAATTTGAAAACTTGCTGTATCGCTACCAATTCAGTAGTAAAAGTTCTCAAAAAGCTTATTCTATTTATCGTTGCACGGGTTGTAAACAGTTGGGTAAATACACTTCTATCAAAGTAGAAAATAATGTATTTCTCGAAAATCCTTTTGCTCAAAACCATCATTGTGATCCATTTTTGTTTTCTATTAACAAATGCAAAAATATCACATACTCTCTAACTCAGAATATTAAACGTTCAGACTCATGTTTTGAGATGAAAGCATATTCCTTATTTGTCAATGAAATAAAAAAAATATATCATAAATCTGAGTTAGAAGAGCATGAAAAGCAAGAAGTTTCCTCTGCCTGGTTCCATGGTGGCTATGATAGTAGACGTAGAGCTATTACAAGGGCTTTAAGTTCTCGTAAAGACTTAAGAATATCCATGACCAATGTTCCTCTGTCTTTGTCTAAAACTATCAATGGTTGTACGTTCTTGCATTTTCATGACAGCGAGTTTCATTTGTATTTTGATACATTTTGTTTGGAACTAGCTGTTCAGAATGGTTTAACTCATTTGCTTGGGGACGGTTGTTTCAAATATCAGCCTTTGGATATGGAACAAACATATACCATCATTGGGCGGTTGCAGAAATGGAACAACTGTACCTCTTTTCTATTCCATTTTAAAAAATAAAAGTAGGTTCACTTATAGAAGGCTTCTTCAACATGTTGTTCTAGCTCTCTCCAACGTTGGTTGCATAGTTGAAAACCTTATTTTTATCTGTGATTTTCAGATCACTGTAATAAGGGAAGCTGAAACTATTTTTAATTCTGTTCAAGGATGTGCATTTCATTATGCTCAAGGCTTGAACAGACGGTTCCTTCAACTGGGTTTGACACAAGCAGAGAAGCAATCCATTGATATCAAACAATCGCATGGTCGGCTGCTGGGCTTGCTCTTCCTTCAAACTGATCTTATCTCACGGTCCGGGTTACTTAATTCTCCCGTTTCTTCTGATCATCCATCATATTCTTCTTGTCTTCAAATGATCAGTTATGTGAATGAAACATGGATTGAAGGACCTTTGCGACATTATTGGAGCAAATGGGACATAAAACAGTTTCGTACATCTAATAATGTTGAATCTTTTCACCTTAAAATGAAGACTATTTTATCTAGCTCTCATCCTCCTCTTTCTGAATTAATTACTTTTTTTCATGGTGAAAATTTGATGGCTAATCATGTCCTGATCGCTTTGTCATCGAATGTTGAGCCTGCCAGGAAAAAAAGAAACAGCGTAACTGAGAGGCAACAACGGATTGAGGTTAAGTTTGAAAACTTCAGGAACATCTCCAATAACCGACTGCCTAATCAGGAGGAAATAATAGCATAAGTCCAGGAGATGGCGAAGTTTAACACCAGAAAATCTTATTTTTAAATCATTTAACTTGAAAAACTAAACTCTAATAAATTTTTTGAACCATATCTTTTTTAACACAAAAACCTCCTGGCCGTTTAGATTAAGAACCTTGATTTTTTATGAACTGTTTAAGTTTTTGGGTAATTTTTAGAAGTCTAAACGACCAAAAACTGAGAGTACAACACGTGTGGTATAATTTACGACCGTTAGGCTTGCTGGGGAGAGGTTGTAAAAATAGGAGACGACGAAACGTCTCAGACCCAGTCAAGGGGTTGTTGTTGGGCCCGGTTAGTACTTGGATCCGAGACGGCTTGGGAATCCCGGGTGCCGTAAGCTTTTCCCTTTTCTCATATTTTCATATAGTTTATCATCTTTAGTTACCTATATGGTATACGGTTAACTAGAAATGTTTTCATTTTCCGAGACAATTCTTAGACAGCTTTGCGCAGTGGCGATAACGTGACCAATGAGGCTTTGCCGAGGTGCGTTTATTGCTGGTTGAAAACTTTTCCCAATTACCCGCGATATTCTCTGAAACATGGGTGATATACGCAATTTTTGAATGCCTGATAAGGCTGATTTGCATATTATGGAAAAATGTTCCACGTGAAAAGACGTCAATTTTCAAAATCAAACTAGAAGGAACGGTTGCACTGCATACATATTCCGAAAAGAAAGGTAAGCATTCGCTCACGACCATACCACGTTGAAAGTACGCCATCCCGTCCGATCTGGCAAGTCAAGCAACGTTGGGCCTGTCGCTTGACAACTGGACTTTTACCTCCAAGTATCAGTCCAAGTGTGGAGTTGGTTCGTATGAGTGCGGTATTATGCGTTAAGACAGGTAAAATGAAGAATGGTTTATTCAACAAATGCAACAACAGTAAAGAGAATTACAGCAAGTGGATTGATTTTAGAATTTCCTAGAAAATCCTAAAATCAATTCAAAATTGGTGAGACATGAGTTTTAACCATCTGGTTCTCCCTTTTATAGGGAGGCACCAGATGGAGGAGAATGTTCTTGCAAAACAAAGTAAGAATGAGTGAAAATCAGTATAAAACTTACATATTCTTTCACGTGGACCGTGACAGTCCGCGCCTAAAGTCTTCGTTTTTTGTTTGCTGAGCAGAGAGCAGAATGATGATCTGTTCCTTGACAGCGACTGCAGGTTATCTTGCAGTCGTCCATGTGTGCGGGGGCCAAGCATTTCACACAGATTCTTAGATGGTTACATCTAAGTGATCGTATATCTTTTACGTTTGACGTCTCCACAGACCACTCCATGGTAAGTATCGGCCTAGCACTTATAGCAGGATATTTCGCACATTGCTGGATGTTTTGGGTTTAAACATTTTATGCATAGCCCCAATTCGTGTAGGCGTATGGTACGCTCTGGGGACGAGGGGTAAATTGGACAACCTGCTGTGCGATGGCCATCAGCTGTAGGCTTGTTGCAGAATACGCAGGAGGCTTTAGGAGCCGTCTGAATAGCTAAATTATCAAGCTCCAGATTCAGTGTACTGTTGATGTTGTCCAGGCGCGCGGAAATGTGGTTAACAGCGCTGGCGAGGTTATCATAGAACCTTTTCTCTAGAACCATTAGCTGCTTTAGGTTGGCAGTGGTGTTGGGCAGATGAGAATATTTTTTGAGATCTTCCTCAAAGGAAGTGTTCTCACTTGAATTGGACGTTATTTCATCCATTAACACTGAATTGAGAAAAACAATGGTGATAATTACATCATTAATGAGAAAAAAGCTCAGAAATCCTAGACATGGAGCTGAGTCTAGCACAAATAAAAATTGAAACACTAATCTTACTGTAGTAAAGTATATGCGCTAATCTTACTATAGTGGTACTGTAAAAAATTTTTTTTTGAATCTAAAGAAAACAATAGAAAAATTCAAGGGGGAGGTACCAAAAATATAGTATAAATAGAGATAAATTTTACACTCCCGTGTACACGGTTAACTGGAAATGACAGACAGCTTTGCGCAGTGGCGATAACGTGACCAATGAGGCTTTGCCGAGGTGCGTTTATTACTGGTTGAAAACTTTTCCCAATTACCCGCGATATTCCCTGAAACACGGGTGATATACGCAATTTTTGAATGCCTGATAAGGCTGATTTGCATATTATGGAAGAATGTTCCACGTGAAAAGACGTCAATTTTCAAAATCAAATGTTCCATACGTGTCCTATAAGTAGAGCGATTGACAAACTTGGCTAGACCTCTATTGAAGTCTTTGTGCTCAGGTTTTGCAAAATGATAATTAATTGTACTGATGTGACACCAGTGCTTGTTGTAGAGTGGTGTTTTCCTCCTCACTATAACTCATCAATTTGAAAAGTTGTTTCGCAGTATATTTCGGTTGAATATAATGCTTACTGACTCTGTGCCCAGCAAAGTCTAGTTCATTATTAAAGACATGATACTCTTTTAGAATACAGACAAGAGTTTCAGTTGCTTTTATATATTTGTTGACATCATCGCTATTCCAACCATCGATCATTATTGCAACATCATCACCTAAGGCGTAGATTGGACATAATTTTATGTTTGCTCTTTTTGAAGCAATCATATGATACATTAGTTGCAGATGGGTATTGGTAGAGATGATATTAACACTTCCCGATTTTACAATACCTCCAATGGTTTGTTCATATCGACTGCCATCAGACAGTTGGAGTGTTGCTCCAGGGTGATTATTTCTCCTGAAAACTCTTTTTGCAAGAGTTTTCCACTTCGCTCGTTGACTTTCTGAATCTTCGTTCATCAACTCTCGGAATTCAAGATCGAGGTCCAATGCCTACTGTGGTACGGTCCAATCCCAACTGGATTTGTCCAGGCATAAAAATTTTCTGCTTAGATCGAAGTGTTTATAACCTCCTCGGCAGAAATGCATACCAGGACGAAAAGGTCCTTTGTACCAATTTTCAACTTCTTTGTCATTTTGTCTTATGGGTCAGTTCTTTGTCTTCCAAGTTTTTAACACGATCTTTCAACGTAGTGCATTCGTTTGTAAGGAATTCCAACTGCACCACAGTCTTCTTTTGCATTCGTTCGGAGGATTCAAGAGCTTTACTGGCAGCCTCATATTTTATCTGTAAATCATTATTGTCCGCTTCTAGGGATGCAATCCTATCGGTCAATTCCTGATTTCTTTTCATGAGTGCTTCCATACTTGCTATTGCTTCCTCCATCATCGGATTTATTCGTTCTTATACTTAAATTGAAGAAATTTGAAATCAACACGCACAGGAACATGTTAAGTCAAATACATTCAATATTTGATCCATTAGGTATGGCAAGCCCATTGATTTTACCATTAAAATTACTACTAAGAGAATCAAGTGATCAATTCAAGGGTTGGGATGTTGAATTACCCAAAGAAATAACACATAAATGGAATTTAGCCATAAATGAATTATTAAATGAAAAGGAATTGAGACTTGAAAGAAAGTTAAACCTGGATGACTCTATATTATGGGTATTTACTGATGCTAGTAAACTAGCTATTGCTGCCTGCACATACATTGAAACACATGGTAAAATAAGCCAACTTGTAAGCGGAAAGTCGAAAAGTGCAAAAAAGGGAAATCTGACTATCCCAAGACTAGAACTCATTGCCATACTATTATGTATTATGTTAGCTGATAATGTCACATCTACAACCAATCATCTTAAAACTGTACACGTAGCCAGTGAAAGTAAGGTAGCCTTACATTGGATAGTTAACCATCAGAAAACTTTACCACCATATGTAGGCTGTCGCGTCGACAATGTAAGGAAGTATATAGATAAATTGAAGGAAAATAACATTAAAATCAAACTTTTTCATGTGAATGGTGATTATAACCCAGCCGATATTGGTTCTCGAGGAGCTTGTCTCCAAGAACTAAGTGATTCTATGTGGATTAAAGGACCACAATGGTTAACCCAAACAAAATCACACATTGAAGAAATTGAATATGAGCCTATTTGGAATATAACAACCTTGATCGATACCGTTGAACAACAACAAGCAACACAAATACCAGTTGAAGATATATTTAAATTACGTAGCAACAACTATACCTTACTGAAAACTATAGTTAAATTAAGTAAATTCTTGAGACATTGGATCATAAAAGTACATCCCACAGCTACAACAAGGTTAAATAAGGTAATGCAATTAGATACAAACTGGCAAACTACAGCTAATGATATTGAGATTATAACCAAATTATTAATAAGTAAAGCACAACAGCATGTGACAATTGATCTCCTCACGAAAAAACATGAAGGTTTTGTATTTTTTCTCGACGAAGAAATAATCAGAGTTCGTAGTAGATTGAACAACTCGGAATTACCGTTTGAAACTCAAAATCCCATATATCTTCCAAGGGATTCTCCGTACACAGAACACATAATTATGCATTTACACAGAGAATGCATGCACCAAAGGCGAGATTTTGTTCTAACACTCTTGCGTCAAAAATACTTCTTAAGTAGACCATCAAGCATAGTCAGATCAGTTCTCAAAACATGCACAATCTGCAATAGATACAACGCTTTGCCGTTTGGAACCATCGAGAACCAATATCGGCTGGGTTCATACTTGTCTAGCCGCTGTCATGAAGAACCTTGTCACAAAGAGGTACAGTAATTGGCTAACTCCGGCATGACCATTCGTCCTGTGTAGGAACATAAGAATGAGTTTACCTAAAGTAGATTTTTTGGGAAGAAGATATGGAAACTTAGTTTTTGTGGGAAGTGATGAATTGGTGAACCGAGTCTTTATACAGATTAGTCCAGTCCCATCCTGTTTTAATCGAAATTGTTTTTTATATGAATTTGAAAGATGAGTCTGAGCTTCTTTTATGAGCAGTATCTCAGCGGTTGTGTTAATCAACTGGGATACTTGCCATTCTGTTGTTGCTGCTTTTAATAAATATGATGTTGGCGTTCTGTTGCGTTTGCCTAAAAAATACAGTGCGGCTTTTAAAACTAATCCAGCGATTCTGCGTAACTTGAAGTATGAGACATTTATAATGCTTTTTCTTGCCTCTGTGGATGACAGTTCGCTGCAATGTTGCAGGCTCTATTCTTGATAGACCGAATGGGTCTCGGCAAAAATCCTTTCTTTTTCTGGGGCGGTTGGCGATGGTATTGGCTCCTAGCTGTTTCAATTCTCTTACTAATAGTTGAATTGAAAGCCATCTCTTTTTGGCCATCATGAGGGGGATTTCGACAGCTTCAAGAAGTTGGGTGAACATTGTTATCTTTGTTACTGTTTTCTGTCCTTTTATGCTTTTAAAACTAGGTCGGTCCGTTCCTTCCTTTTTGTAGCCTTCTTTTTGACCAGTTAGGTGAAAAAGTGATGAAGATTTTTAATTAAAAACTTTGCAGTGATTTTTGAAAGATTCCAAGTATGATGTATAATTTTATTTTGAAATTTTTTTGTGATTAATACAATATTTTTATGAGAGTGAAAATGAAAATGTACAATAATTTGTGTAGAAATTTATGTATTAAATGAGAAAACAAATATATATAGGTTCAAGTTTAGATGAAAGTTATGAAAATTATGAAAATGATATTATACTTTTTGTGATTTTTATAGAAATTATGGATTTTTACTATTGTTCTAGCTTCTTACTTGTAGTCCCAATAACTGTTGACGGTCTTTCCTTACCACGAAGTTTGGGTCCGGGATCTGACTCTTCAAAACTCTCTTCTTCGGCTCTGTTACTGGTATGGTGCTGTGATACCTTATCGGCACATGATAAGGTTTTGCTGGCGTTGTAGGAGAATTATCTTCTAATCCCAATGCCAACTTAAGTGCTGAACTTTTTCTTAACTGTGGGTGGCTTCTTCTTCCGTTTCTCATACAATTCGTTTCTTGCGTTTTCTTCTCATTCCTCTGATAGTTTGGAGAATTTCGAGAAAGAGGAGAAGAAAGAATAGCAGTACTTGGGTATGAAGATGATATTTGAGAATAATCTTTACGAGGGGAAGTATTTGTGCTAACATTACTAGAGTATTGCAATATTGCAAATATTGCAAGTCTGGAAAGACAATGGAGAACTCTTTGGTCATTGTATTCGACTGAATAGTAAGGGTATCGATTATATAGTTGGTCCCGGACATGTCTTAAAGAACGACAATGTTTTGGTTTGTAGTCAACACCGAGTGAAATATGGAGCCTTCCCTCTTGAAGCAACCGCCAAACGTCTGATTCTCAAAGAGAACGAAGATCTATTAGCCATCCAGATTGACCAAAATCTTGCTGGAAAGATAGGTTCAGTTGTCCGAAGTGGAGTCATGAGACACTCGGCGTTTGAAGGAAGTCTCTATTTCAGCGATCCAAACCATCCTGAGAATCTTATTCTCAGTTATGGTACGCTTGAACCTCAAATGAATGGAAAACTTTATTTCAGAGGTAAAAGTAGAACTGGATCAAGCGGAGCACCATACTTCGATGGAGCTGGAGCAATGTTTGGTGTTCACTGTGGAAAAGAGAACGGAGTCCCATTTGGTTATAATCTCAGTTATGTCAATTCACTATTGGTAATGGCGCAAGCCAGTAATGGACCAGAAGCCGTAGGCAATAATGTCACGTGGATGGGTTCAGGATCCTTTGGAGAAGACAAGCGAGTTAAGAAATTCTTTCTACACGAACATGGTAAGCATGAAATGATTATCATTAGGGATGAGTATATGAATTATATACACTTTGATGACATCCCTGATGACCTACTCATTGAAGATCACGATGATTGGGAAGATTATGTAAATAATCTTAGTAAATTCGAGAAAAGAAGAATGCGAGTAGAGGACGACGAAATAATGAACGATTATCGAGTACGTTCCAGAAGCTCATCGCCACACCCTGAGTATGCGTGGAATGAAGGTGAAAATAGTTTGGCACCTCCCCTGAAATACATCATACCAGAGGCTTTCGAGTTAGGATTTAATGAAGAAGATGAAGACACGCTGGATGAATCTAACGGCGATGATGACGATGGATCACTTAGATGTAACCATCTAAGAATCTGTGTGAAATGCTTGGCCCCCGCACACATGGATGACTGCAAGATAACCTGCAGTCGCTGTCAAGGAACAGATCATCATTCTGCTCTCTGCTCAGCAAACAAAAAACGAAGACTTTAATATTTAGGAATCTTTGGAAAATTTTGTGCCCGCTAAACAGAGAATCCTGCCCTCTGTCAGCATGGAAGTTAAAAATGTTCTGGAAAACAAAAATATGGAAATTAGCTCCAGTCAGGTATGGATCTCATTTAATTCTGCATATCAGCACAAATTGCTTGCTATTTTTCTACATTTTTTTATTTTAGCTGACTAGTCTTGCCCGAAGTGTCAGCACCCACATCAAGTCGGGTACTGGTAAAAGATCGCCAAGCGATGTCAATAAACTCGTTGATAGATTCGCGAATGCGAGTATGAAAGTGGAGCACATGGAACCAATCAAAGTGGAAAGAACAGGTTAAATTAAGTTTTTATCAATTTAATAGTAATGATTTTTTAGATCGTGGTATTGCCTTCTGCCAGATTGTCGGATACCCGACGGCTTTCAAGCATTTTGTGCTTGCTTGCCAACGGTTGAAGATATGAACGACCATCTTCGCTTTGTGGACAATCTCCAATACATGCCTAAACAGGAGGCAAAGGAAGCATTTGGTGAGTATTTTGTAATTGAGGCATTGAAACTTTTTTAATCTTCCAGTGCGAATTTTGAATCAAGGGAATGCTTCCGGAGCTCTACCAACAATAGGAAGTATCATAATGATTGATACTACATTTTCAATCAGTAGTGGCGAATACGTCACTCTAGCCCTCGGAGTTTCGGATATGTTCACGTAAGTATAGATTATATTAGTTACATCTTTTTTTATAATGTTAATTTAGGTCAAAAAAATCTGGTAAAAACGCTGGCATATTGCTTGCATGTATGGTACATAGTACCAAAAACGCTGGCAATCATGAAGCATTCTCGGCATATTTGAACAAGATGCTATCTCAATATGGAAGGAACAAAAAAGTAGCTGGTTTGTGCCATGATGGTGAAGATGCTTTTAAAGCATACAACACTGTAAGAAATTTTTTTACATAAGGTTTAATTGTTCTTTATTTTAGGGATCATTTTTAAAAAATGCTATGCCGCTAAGATGTTCCGTGCACCGAATGGAGAATATAAAAAGCACATTCGGCAAAGACGATGATGCTGAGAGAAAGAAAGATATCCTGCATAAAATATTCGGGAGAAAAAAAGAGGTATACTTGATATTGTTTTTGAACACTATTTTTATGTTTTAAGACTGAATATGGAACAATCATGAGGAAAGGGGCTTTATCGTCCCTAACTCGTGACGAATATGAGAAGAAAATGCAGGATATTATTATGAATTGTGGAGAGAAAACTCGACAATGGTTTGTTTTATCAAAATTTTAACTAATGTTTTTTGGATTTAGGCTCATTGTTAATAAAGAAGATTTGTATCAAACAAATAGTTTGATTCAAAAATTAAGAGCTGGGCAAAGCCAGCAATTTTTTTCCACTAACTTGCTAGAGTCGGGAAACGCTCAGTTAAAAGCAAGAATGCCTCATCCAATTCCTGCTCACCAGGTTTTAGAAAAAATGCTGCAATTACATGAAGGTAACTAAACTATTAAAAAAAAAGAAAAAATTAATTTCATTATAGAAGAAATAAAAGATCGAATTGGAGCCATTCATCAGAAATCGGAAAAACTGGCCACTCACTTTCATGTTGAGAACCATGAGTGGTTAGTAATGACACGTATTGAGAAAATGAATAAACTCAAACTTTTTAGTTTGAATGACTTCATTTTTGAAAATACGTTGTCGAACTATCCCTCATGGATGAGTGAGCCAGTAGGAACTAATAATGCTGACGTGTTTTTCGAAACTGTTCAGCGTTTGGAGGTATTTCCTGCTGCAAAAGCGGGTATATATTTTACCAAAGACAGTACTGGAGCGTAAGCTGAGAAAATTCGTAATAAAGTTTATTATTAATTTTTCAGATTGGTATGCGTCAATGAAGTTAATAATGAGCTTGTATGCTCAAGCCCAGGATGTTCTCAGCGAAATTGTCCGAAACACGCTCTATGTCATCACAGGTTTCTTAAATTTATAGTACAATTAAGTATATTTTTGTTTCAGACTAGCTGTTTTCATATCATTGGAGAATGAAAATAAAACAAATGCAATTGTTGAAAACCTGGAACGGAAAAGGAACGAGAGAACAGCAAGAGAAGTGCAATCCGAGCAATTGAGACCAGCTGACGGGTCTAAATTCGATCAGAGACGATTTGGTTCGCAATTCTCCAAAACGAACCGTAAAAGAAACTACTATGACATGGAGTAGGCTTAACACTACTGATCCCGAAATAATTTTTTATTACAGTACGACAGCCGATTCAGATGAAGAGATATTGATTCCAGGCCCATCAGGCCAACAGGATCGCTACTACTCACTTTCATAAAGTGCCGTAGCTACAAAAATCGGATACTAATAAATTTGAATAAGGTGAGTGAACTAACATATTTCAAACTATATATTTAATTTTATTTACAATATTGATCCATCACACACTCTCACCAAATTGAGAATCATTATTAAAAGGTCAGTTAGAACGATTGCTTAACATCTTTAATGAAAACTTTTCATGTATGCAACTGCTCCACAAAAAGAAAACATGCGAAACGGAAAGTTTTTTAAGAATTAAATTTCGATTCTTTTAACACTTCATGTTCAACTAATGTAAAAATTTTTTTACTGATAGTATAATCTCTAATTTGAAAAAAACATAAAATTTCAAACTACAACTTTTGTATTTTGGTATACTTAGTATAAAGATATTTTTTTTGTAAACTTGGTATACTTGATAAATTTGGTAAACTTGGTAACCTTGTAAAGTGTTCATAAATTAATATTAGGTATAATTTGGTAAACCTGGTAAACCTGGTATGCCATATAACTATGGTAAACTTGTCTATTGCGTGGTAAACCTAGTTTGGTAAACCTAAAGTTTGGTAAACTTGTCAGTTTGCTTTAGTACTTGGATCGGAGACGGCTTGGGAATCCCGGGTGCCGTAAGCTTTTTCTTTTTCTCACTTTCTCATCTAGTTTGTAATCAGTAGTTACCTATATGGTATACGGTTATCTGGAAATGTTTTCATTTTCCGAGACAATTCTTAGACAGCTTTGCGCAGTGGCGATAACGTGACCAATGAGGCTTTGCCGAGGTGCGTTTATTGCTGGTTGAAAACTTTTCCCAATTACCCGCGATATTCCCTGAAACATGGGTGATATACGCAATTTTTGAATGCCTGATAAGGCTGATTTGCATATTATGGAAAAATGTTCCACGTGAAAAGACGTCAATTTTCAAAATCAAACTAAAACGAACGGTTGCACTGCATACATATTCTGAAAAGAAAGGTAAGCATTCGCTTACGACCATACCACGTTGAAAGTCCGATCTGGCAAGTCAAGCAACGTTGGGCCTGTCGCTTGACAACTGGACTTTTACCTCCAAGTATCAGTCCAAGTATGGAGTCGGTTCGTATGAGTGCTGTGTTATGCGTTAAAACAAGTAAAATGAAGAACGATTTATTCAACGAAATACAACAAAACAGTAAAGTGAAAATAGCAAGTAGATTGATTTTAGAATTTCCTAGAAAATCCTAAAATCAATTCAAAATTGGTGAGACATGAGTTTTAACCATCTGGTTCTCCCTTTTATAGGGAGGCACCAGATGGATCAAGGGAGGAGAATGTTTTTGCAAAACAAAGTAAGAATGAGTGAAATCAGTATGAAACTTACATATTCTTTCACGTCGACCGTGACAGGGCCCGGTTAGTACTTGGATCGGAGACGGCTTGGGAATCCCGGGTGCCGTAAGCTTTTTCTTTTTCTCACTTTCTCATCTAGTTTGTAATCAGTAGTTACCTATATGGTATACGGTTATCTGGAAATGTTTTCATTTTCCGAGACAATTCTTAGACAGCTTTGCGCAGTGGCGATAACGTGACCAATGAGGCTTTGCCGAGGTGCGTTTATTGCTGGTTGAAAACTTTTCCCAATTACCCGCGATATTCCCTGAAACATGGGTGATATACGCAATTTTTGAATGCCTGATAAGGCTGATTTGCATATTATGGAAAAATGTTCCACGTGAAAAGACGTCAATTTTCAAAATCAAACTAGAACGAACGGTTGCACTGCATACATATTCTGAAAAGAAAGGTAAGCATTCGCTTACGACCATACCACGTTGAAAATACGCCATCCCGTCCGATCTGGCAAGTCAAGCAACGTTGGGCCCGGTTAGTACTTGGATCGGAGACGGCTTGGGAATCCCGGGTGCCGTAAGCATTTTCTTTTTCTCACTTTCTCATCTAGTTTGTAATCAGTAGCTACCTATAGGGTATACGGTTATCTGGAAATGTTTTCATTTTCCGAGACAATTCTTAGACAGCTTTGCGCAGTGGCGATAACGTGACCAATGAGGCTTTGCCGAGGTGCGTTTATTGCTGGTTGAAAACTTTTCCCAATTACCCGCGATATTCCCTGAAACATGGGTGATATACGCAATTTTTGAATGCCTGATAAGGCTGATTTGCATATTATGGAAAAATGTTTCACGTGAAAAGACGTCAATTTTCAATATCGTTCCATATTGGTTCCTAGGGTTCCGGCTAGGTAACCATATGGACTTTAATAGTGTGAATGCCATTGTAAAAGTAACAGAGAGTAGAGGAAAAGAAGTTTATTCAGAATATGGAAATACAATTATAAGAGCAAAATACAATAATCAAATAAATGAAACTACATGTTATGAGAAAGCCAACCTAGTTGCTTTCTCAGGGGTTTATATAGCAAAATATTAATTACAAATATAATTGAATTTATACAAAAAGTAGTTCAGGTCTAGTTTCTTATTGAATTCTATTAACCAAAAGTCGGTTGACGTTGTCAACCGCCTTCTTTATAAGACACGTATGGAACATGCCTTATATTGAAAAAGTAGCTGACCTCAGCTATAAGAAATTAGACCTTTTAAGGAAAAGAAACAAAAGAGAAAAATATATATATAAATGAATTAGAATTAGAATACTAGAATAGGAATAATAGTGTAATAGGAATAATATTAAAAAAATGAAAACAATATAAAAAGAAAAAGAAAAGAAAAGAAAAGAGAAGAAAAACTATGAATTCATGAAATATCTTAAAGACATTTATTCATATTGCAACACTTACCCATAAGTCATCTTGAAAACATCTTATCACAAGCTAATTTTGAAAATCTATTCATAAATCATTCTGAAAACATTGATTCATAAACAAAACCACTATTCTTGATATCTAACGCATTTTTATGAGAAAGCCCCGTAAGAAACAATACCAGACATTCTCGGGACATCGCGCGGAGGCGTACACTTTTTGATATAAGACGCGCAATCATTTGAAATTAACCCTTTTTGGTCCCATATGAGAATTAAAGAATATTTTGAAGTTGAGTGGTCCCACCTAGCAAGACCCAGGGGAACAGAAGTAAGGTTAAAAGGGAACGTCTTTTGGGGGTTTGCTTAGGTAAGAGAAGTCTGGAAAAGTGAGTATGAGAAGCCTGTGTACCTGATCTTGTCCATGACTGAAAAGGAGCAATACACAGACCACTGTCTCATATCTCATGCCTCTTCGAGAGATAAGAACTTGGTCCTTTGCTAAAGGTCACACGTAGTTGCGGACTCGTGTATGAACCTGACCAGGCTATTCTCCGACTAGAGACCCGCTGCAGGCTGGCCCCCTGACAGGAACAGGAGTCGCGCATACCAACCCCATATTGTCTCTTACGTTTTGTATAATATAAGCTCAGTCTTCGTTGGTTAATAATTTCCTTCCAGGAAACCAACAAAGATGGCTGACGCAGCGAATCAAAACCCTCCGCCGGGAAATATTGCCCAAAATGCTACGAATAGCGCAGAGAAAACTCAGACAGTGGAAGCAGCACTGCATAGAAACCAAAGAAAAAGAGGACCACCGGATGCATTCCGACCAGATGCGAAATATCCGAAAACGAACGCGAAATCAAAGAAATTACCCCCTATTCCGGGTACACCGCTAACTGCTAAGAAACTTTATACTACTGCTATTAAAACTACTAGGCATGCAATTAGCTTGAATAAGAATAAAACATCATCCAGTAAATCTACGCCCAAACGCTCTTCTCACTCTCCAAAAACAGTTGTTAATACCGGCACTAACACTTGTCCTCCAAATCACACTTCTCCTCAACGCCTTGTTCAAACCGCAAATGCGGAAATCCTCACCTCTCCTATTCCTAGAAACTCTCCCTCTTCCACTGATCAATCTTTGCACGGGCACTCTCTGTCTCCTGTCTCTTCTTCGTCAGACAATAACGTAAATTTGACTTCGAATGTTACAGAGCAGAGAAGTCGCCCTCAAATGGCAGAGCAGATGGAGCAAGACAACTCTCCTATTGCAAGAGCCCACAACGTTTCTATTCGCCATCACAAACCTACGCTTTATGATGGATCGGTTCCATTCAACCTCTACATGCAAAGACTAGAAGGATATTTCGATGCCCTTCAAGTCCCTATTGCCGAGAGACTTTCCCATCTCTATCTACTTCTCGGAACGGATAGAGCCGCTGAAGCTCTTCGAACTATACCAGCAGAAGACTTACGCCAGGGATGGAACCATGTCAAACGCATACTATCGGAGAAATTACAACCTCCAGAAAAGAGAGATGCAGCATTCACAAAACTCACTCATTTGAAACAAGGAGAGCACGAAACGGTACAAAATTTCGCTCAACGCTGCAGAAACCTTGCCTACGAATCATGCAACATGGACTCGACAGCCGATGAAAGAATACTACGAGCTTCATTCTTAGGAGGACTACGAAAGACTTTAAGAACACATGTCAATAACCGCAGCCCTATCACCTTTGATGCAGCCGTGACTATTGCCGAAACTGTGGAAGCTGACGAGGATCCTTCGCTCTTGGTCAACAACTTGATTAAAGACGTGGAACAACTAGAGATTAATAACGGTCTCATAAACCACATGAGAGCATCACAACAGGAGAAAATCTATGACGGATCACAAACACACCAATCAAGAACATTCTATGGAAATCAATCAAGACCACAACACCCACAAGAGCAATGGAATCAAAGAAGAGGAGGATACCGCTCACCAAGATACCAAGAGGATCGACAAAATAACCGTCACAACTTCAGACAGGATAACAGAAACAATGGATATCAACGAGGATACAACAATTATCGTAGCCCCCAACGGTACGATAGATACAATGATCGATACAACAGCAGAGGAAACGATCGATATGATAGCAGAAGGAATGATCGACAGGAGCACAGAGGAAACGACCGATACAACCGCGGAAACTGTCCTGATCGCGGATTTCAACAACGAAATCGCAGCACTTCATATGGACCACATAACAGGCACAGAGATCGCACAAGAAGCCCCAGCGTCCGTTTTCACGTTAACAAAGTAGAAAAGGAAACAGTCAAAACAAAGAAGACACTTCCGTTCATACCGCTATTCTTATCCGTCATCGCCCTATCTATGATACCTTGCCAGGCAGACAACACCTATCAACTCTGCATTGGCAAACGAGGAGGTATTTTCCTCGAACCACCTCGCCCAACCACCTGCTCAGACTATGCACACAAGGACGGAGTCGAGATAAAAACAGTGGAACTATTCGCAGAAAATATGAATTACAAGGAATGGGAAGCATGGAAATGCGCCAAGGAAATCTATGAAACGTGCGCCCACGACTTATTCTTCATCAGGGAAAATAACGTTACATTACTCCGAATAGAACCAGCCACTCCACAAGAATGCCAAACAGCCATTCAAGAAAGACGACACATGGATAACGACCTCAATCGCGAAGCACCAGGACTATTCAAAGCCCCTATGCCATCTAATACACAATCAAAATCGCTTTGGGCATCCTCTTGCACAACCAAGTCAAGATTTACCTTAGAAAGAGGAATGATGACTAGCCTACACGATGACACTATAATCTCCGCCTTATTCATCAACACTGAAGGATGCATTAAGCAACAAGGAGTATGCAACACCACCAACGCAGTTATCACATGGATCCCACCCAATGATCATCGAAATTGCGACTCCACGACATTAGGGAAATTCGAAGCACTAATCAACAATGATACTGTATTAATCTCGGAAATACAAGGAGCATTCATTCTCAAAAACAACACGCCAGACCCTACAGCTACAAGATGTATGAATACAAGCATCTACTCAACTGATAGTGGTACGTACATTTCCATCAAGGATTTAAAAACACACCGACGTCAAAAGAGGATGGCACCCCAAGAATACCCTACGAGATTCTTCAATATCACTATCTACAAATCACTTCGCCTCACAGACAGTTCTACAGGTATACTACCTATGTACCAGACATATCGAAATAGGAAAAGACTGGACAACGCTTATAACCTTATGGAATACCTCAAGACATCTAGCGTACACATAGGTTTCATCAAATTCCTACAACTAGATTCATCAAAACTGAAGAACCGACTCTTATGGCACAACTACACTGACATCAACATGGTTATCCTGCACACACTTGCAGAAGCCGAGATTCGACTTTCTACGAAAATTGCCATCGAACACCTACTACCATCAGAGATCACGGCAAAACTCAGCAAGCAAATCACTATCAGCGACTTTGCCACACGTCTACTCAACTACGAAGGCGATTATCTCGACCGAGCAAGACAAATAGCAACTGAAATAGCTCACACACCTACCACTCTGGCAACAGGAGAGACTATTCCATCAATGGAGGACTATCTGTACCAACTGTACCCACCCAGGATGACAAAACTGCCTAGATCACGCACTGACACACAGTTCTACACCCAGATGGATCAAATACAGGAGTTTCTTGATTATCTAGAGCAAAACAATCGTCTAACTCGGATATCAAAAGAACAAAGAGAGACAGAAAATAAGAAATGGGCAGATCTCACAAAACAGGCAAATTCGTCAGCAATCGTCTTTCCCAACTATACCCTCATCTTCAACGGACACGCACAAAATTATGGGTTGCCCAAAAATCAACCTACAATCAGACCTATCACGGATGAAGACAGCAAATTATTTCAACAAGCATATCTTCAGCTCATTGAGTCACCTGGTGCTAGCCCCACAACCACCACTACTACAACCACCACAACCACTACATCGACTACCACAACAACTGCCCCGACAACTACTACTCATCGGACGTCTCCACCTCAACCTACAACTACACCAAGGAGATATTATTATTACCAGAGTACAACAACTCCAGTAACTCCACCACCACGTCCTCTCACCACCACATCCCGCAGGGAATCTACTAGGACACTTCCAACAACTCGGACTACTACAAAGCGAGCAACAACGACCCAACCGATTGAGGAAATCAAATCTCACACTGGATCACAAGCACACCTCAATTTCCTACGAACACGAGCAGATATCATTCAAAAATACGACGATCAACTACGCCAACAAGATACAAGGTCCCACCTCCAATACTCTACGTCAAAACTAGAGGAGGAAATCTTACAATCTTTCCAAATAACAAAGAAAAACGTATGCAGAATGCAAAATAAGCAGCTACTTACCTGGTGGGCAATCCTGCAGATTAATCCGACTATAGGAATTCGCACTATGCTTCGTCGACAGGATATTTCAGCAAAGTTTGTTGGAGAACATCTTATTTACGTCATGCCATGCACCCCTGTACAAGTAACACGTGTATACTCGGATCACAAACGAGACGATAAATGTTACCTGGAGACACCGGTAGACACGGAACATCACGGAAAACTCTTCATCACACCAGGATCAAGAGATTTAACACCATTTGCCCACATCATAGCATGCGATATGGCTACATCAGATCCCTACAGAGAAAACAATCAATGGATGAAAGATAATTCAACATTGAATGTGACTAACTTCTCATTTTCGGATGAACTCACATCTGTAAAAATTGATCACATTAAGTTTAACAATTCCAACATATTTTCAAACCTCACGGAGTCAACATTTCCAATGGCACTGGCTATTTCCTACGGCTCTAGCCTAGCATCTTTACAAGCAACTATGCCAGGAAAATTGAAACCAGTCTTCAAACATTCTGGACTATCCAATCTGAATCCAATAGGAATTATAGGAGGAACAGTTGGAACGACATTAATGATAGCAGATAACATATCAAACAACGCGGAGAAACAAATCACAAATTTCTTTGGATACATAGGAGAATCAATTACAGCATGGATACTAAGGACACTAGCTATTATTGGAGCAATCATCGTCACAATAGGACTCATAACTGTTACTATTTGGGCATTAAAAATATATGCATGTACCACAAGGATACCAATCAATCAAATCACATTCAACGAACAAGACGAAGAACCAAGAGGAGAGGACAAACAATTCGAATTAAAACCACTAGTCACTTCTCAGCAAGAGAAATTATATACAAGAACCTCTCGATATGATCCTGACGCCCCACTATCAGATAATGACTTTTTCGCCTATCTACCACGGTACGCTATGAAAGAATCAAGGATTAACTACATCGGAGGATCACGACTACCTTTCGTACCTCTCTCCATTCACAATCAGATCTTTACTGCTTTATGGGACACAGGAGCTTCTATATCATACATGAAGGAAAGTACATTTCAACAACTACCGGCAGCAACAATGGTTATGGAAAAGACAACAGCCATTGTAGCAAACAAATCACGATTTTCTTTCCTGGGCTACACAAGAATCCCAATTATTATCGGGAAGACAGAAATCGAGCACAAAGTACTGATTTCTGCCAACAACCACTGCCCAGCACCAATATTATTAGGAATAGACTTCATAGAAGCTCTCAACAAAATAGGAATAAATACATCTTTACGACCACTACAAAATTCACTACTAATTGGAGACACAATAGTACCTTTAGCACAAGACTACGCGCCATGGACTGAGAACCACACGATAGCACACGTCGTAAGCCTGGAAACTAAACAGTTCTACCCAGGAGAAACCAGATCGCTTACATTGGAAGTAGACGATCCCGCCTCTTACGAACAAGCTTTCATTAGAAGCTCACAGCGGACAGGAAAAATGAGTTTCGCCCCTACTACTTTCACCCCAACGGGATATGGAGTTCAGATATTTGCTACAAATATCTCTCCAGACACAATTGTAGTACAGACAAATCAAGGCATTGGAACAGCTTACGCTATCCCGAAAAACACGGAGGAGCAAAAAGGACAATATGTGCCACCAGAAGCAAGATGGGAAGATCAACTACCATACTTCCCAGAGGACTTTATAAAAGACCTCGATGTAACAAACACCATCTTTACTCAGCTAGAGAGACAACAGTTAAAGAAAATAGTGCTCAGAAACAAGGAAGCTTTCTTAAACGAGGATCGCAATATTGGACTTTTCAAAGGACCAGTGGAACATAGCATCCCGATCATCGAAGGAAAAGTTCCATCTTTCAAGATCACGTACAGAATACCTCTATCACAACAAGAAGAAGTAGAAAAACAAGTGGAGGAAATGTTAGAACAAGGAATAATTGAGCCATCTTTTTCTATGACTACCAGTCCCGTAATATTGGTCAAGAAAAAGGATAAAACGTACAGATTTGTGACTGATTTTCGAGCACTCAACGCAATAACGCAAAAACAAATCTACGTTATATCTAACATTCAAGACATCTTGGACCTAGCAGCCGGAGCGCGTATCTTCAGTAACTTTGATCTAGTATCTGGATTCTTTCAAATCCCTCTTAGATCAGAAGATAGACACCTCACCGCATTCACTACTACGAGCGGAACTTATCAATACTGCAGAATGCCGATGGGACTCTGCGGAGCTCCACACACATTCCAAAATGCTGTACGATATTTACAACAACACGTACGATGCAAGCTCTTCGTCTATCTCGACGATCTACTTCTCATATCGGAATCAACGACGAAACATTTACAAGATATCGACGAAGTACTGAACGCATCAGCAGAGCTAGGATTAAAAATCAAGCTTAAGAAATGTACCTTTGGACAACAAGAAGTCAAATTCCTAGGATTCATTGTTGGACACGAAGGAATAAAACCAGACCCTCAGAAAGTAAAAGCAATCCAAGATTATCCAAGACCGAAATCAATAACAGGAGTTCGAGCATTTATGGGAGTTGTGAACTACTTTCGCAGATTTATTAGAAATGCCGCAGGCATTGCGTCACCACTTTATGAGCTCACGAAAAAGGATACAGCTTTCAAATGGGGAGATGCAGAAGAACAAGCATTTCAACAACTTAAACAGATACTCTGTCAAGCTCCTGTACTACAAGCACCTATAGCAAAACGACCTTACGTCATTGAAAGCGATGAAAGTATAATTGCAGTTGGCGCAGTACTATTACAGGCTAAAGACGACAAGGAACCACTTCACCCAATTGCATTTGTCAGCCGAAAACTGAACAAAGCCGAACGGAATTACCCGCCAATTGAAATCGAAGCCCTAGCACTCACTTTCGCAGTGCATCAATTTCGGACTTACATACTAGGCACACCAATAAGAATCATTACCGATCACAGGCCTCTTACTAGCCTCATGACAAGAAAAGATCTCATTGGCAGGCTAGCAAAATTTCAAATCGTATTACAAGAATACGACATCGAGATAGTGTATCGCCCAGGACGTCTTAACAGCGTCTGTGATGCACTTTCACGATATTTTGAAGACGAAGTCAACGAAGCCAAGGAAAGAAAGAAGAAACCAAAAGAAACTCCTACACACAAAATCTCGACTATTTCAACTATTACGGACCTTCGGACCATTCAAGGCAATACAGAATGGATCATGGAAACAAAAGAAAAGATTCGGAACAAAACAGCAGGAAGGCAACTAATGGATCGATATATCGTTGTGAACGACGCTCTGTATGCAAAACCCAAAACAGCTTTACAAACTCCGCGAGCCATTCTACCAAACGATCCAGCAATCACAATACCAATTATAGAAAAATTTCATAAAGACCCAATTCTCGGAGCACATCTTGGAATCAATAAGACTCAAGACTCCATTTTGCGACGGTACACTTGGACAGGAATACAGGATGATATCACAAGATATGTGAACAGATGTCTCGACTGTGCAAAGAGGAAAAATAACCCACATGAAGCCACAGTTGAACCAATGAGAAACTTCCCAACAGTGACACATCCATGGGAACGAGTTCACATGGACATACTAGGACCATTACCTAGAACTGCAAAGGATAATAGATACATTTTATCTATACAGGACGCATTTTCCAAATGGATTATAGCGATACCATTAATTCGTCAGACATCAGAAGAAATAGTATCAGCTATTATGACACACTTATTCTATGTCTTCGGACCCCCAAAGAAAATCATCACAGACAATGGATCAAACTTTGTCTCACACGAATTCAAAAGCATGTGCGATAATCTTGGATCGGAACATCACACAACTATGCCATACTACAAAAACGCAAATGGTCAAGTGGAACGACTACACAGAACACTGGAAGAAGCATTAACTTCCTACGTTAATGACGACCAAGACAATTGGGATATTATTCTACCAAAAATTGTTTTTACGATGAATCGACTACCAAACGCTACTACTCGCACACCACCCTACGACTGTCTGTTTGGACAAACAGCTCGGTTACCAATAGATAAGGACTTAGAAACTCCAGGAGCCACAATCAAGAACGCCCCGGACTTACACGAGAAGATTCATGAAAGGATAGAGTTGAATAATGAAAGAATGAAGAAGAAATACGACGAAAATCACAGGACGCAGGAAAGAGAGATCTTCGTGGAAAATAGAGCACTCGTCAAGCGAGCAAAGCCAGCAAATAAATTACAAACAACAAGCGATGGACCATATATAATCAAGGAAATAAAAGGAAATAACGTAATATTAGCAGATAGCGAAGGGAATACGATTATAGCTCACAAGAATAATATAAGATACTTTCCACCCGACGATAACAACGTCGAAGAAAGCGAGCACAACAGAAACGACTCCGCACCCGCCATTTATAGCGACGGCTCACAGCAGGATACGGAAAATACGCGCGCTAAAAATAGCACGCCCACCGCAACATCAATCTCTGATTCAGAAAGCGACAACGAGGACGAATTCTACGAACAAAGCCGACCTTCAATAACACCACAAGAAACAATAGCACCACAGGAAATTACGCGGGAAACACAACAGGACAATTATCAACCAGAAACCGGACCGAATACGGCAGACAAGTCAGCTACGGACAAGGACGAAAACAACTTATTTCAACAACTTGTCGATAAAATTGGAGAAGAAACAAGGCAAGAGCTCTATGAAGAAAGACGTAAAGAGATACCCACAACCAAAAGATGGAGCTCAGCCCTCAAGTTGGCACTTGGAATAGAAGACAAAAATCCTATAACCGCTCCAAAACCATTCCACGTACCAATAAGGTACAACAGCGTGATACCCACCTTAGAGTCTAAAAACAGGCTCACACGCTCTCAGATACCTGATGCTCATTTCAATTCTCCAAAAACACCGGTTGTACGAAAGAAACGACCTTCAACAGTGATTGGAGCAACAACAACCATTTAATCAAAAATAGAAACTTTTTTGGGAAAATAACTTTATTAATTAATTTTTTTTTATTAATTTACAATAATTCATTCTATCTGCTACCCAAACAACAAAAACAATGTTTTCCCCAATCATCAATCTTAATATCTATGTATCACAAAATATATACTTACCTATTTTTTTTCACCCTATATAAGCTCAAAATTCACCTCAAGCAGAAAAACTCCCAGCACCACAAGAATGGCACTCGTCTTCCCTCCACCAGCCTGCGAGACACCTATCGCGATGATCAAGGAAAAGTGGATCAAGATACATTCGCTCCAGATAGAACTACAACAACTGGAGACAACAAACAACAGGACTAAAAAGATAAGAATCCTCCAATCATTTTCGGAGAATTTAGCCAGAGTTACTCTATTAATAGAGACTCTGGAAAGGTTACAATGTTCATGTAACAATGATGAAGAAGAGATGGCCTAAATGGCGCAAAACTGGTCCGAGGCCACTGCCCGCACCAAGGCCACCATCAACAAACTACGCGAAGATCTAGGCTATCCAGCCTCCGAAAATGTAGCTAGCGCGGATCTCATCCCAAGATGGGCCGCGGAAGAGATCCACAAGAGCTGGACAGAAGAAAGTATGATGGAATCGACTAACCAGTCGATTAGGAAGGCGGGAGACCTGATCAGCCAGGCCTTAAGGATACTAATGGCGACGCGCGCCACCACTCCGGACCAGAAAAGAAAGAAAATGATGATAGCAGGCCAGGCGACGGAACTGCTGACAGACGTCAGCCTGTTCCACATATGGACGGTCGCCGACCGGCAACCCGCGACCGACTTCCAGCTGGGACAAATCGAGGAGGAAGAAGGATAACAGCTGCACGAGGTGAATTCATAGTTTTTCTTTTCTTCTCTTTTCTTTTCTTTTTCTTTTTATATTGTTTTCATTTTTTTATATTCCTTATTCCTATTACACTATTATTCCTATTCTAGTATTCTAATTCTAATTCATTTATATTTTTCTCTTTTGTTTCTTTTCCTTAAAACGTCTAATTTCTTATAGCTGAGGTCAGCTACTTTTTCAATATAAGGCATGTTCCATACGTGTCTTATAAAGAAGGCGGTTGACAACGTCAACCGACTTTTGGTTAATGGAATTCAATAAGAAACTAGACCTGAACTACTTTTTGTATAAATTCAATTATATTTGTAATTAATATTTTTCTATATAAACCCCTGAGAAAGCAACTAGGTTGGCTTTCTCATAACATGTAGTTTCATTTATTTGATTATTGTATTTTGCTTTTATAATTGTATTTTCATATTCTGAATAAACTTCTTTTTTCTCTACTCTCTGTTACTTTTACAATGGCATTCACACTATTAAAGTCCATATGGTTACCTAGCCGGAACCCTAGGAACCAATATGGAACGATATCAAACTAGAACGAACGGTTGCACTGCATACATATTCTGAAAAGAAAGGTAAGCATTCGCTTACGACCATACCACGTTGAAAATACGCCATCCCGTCCGATCTGGCAAGTCAAGCAACGTTGGGCCCGGTTAGTACTTGGATCGGAGACGGCTTGGGAATCCCGGGTGCCGTAAGCTTTTTCTTTTTCTCACTTTCTCATCTAGTTTGTAATCAGTAGTTACCTATATGGTATACGGTTATCTGGAAATGTTTTCATTTTCCGAGACAATTCTTAGACAGCTTTGCGCAGTGGCGATAACGTGACCAATGAGGCTTTGCCGAGGTGCGTTTATTGCTGGTTGAAAACTTTTCCCAATTACCCGCGATATTCCCTGAAACATGGGTGATATACGCAATTTTTGAATGCCTGATAAGGCTGATTTGCATATTATGGAAGAATGTTCCACGTGAAAAGACGTCAATTTTCAAAATCAAACTAAAACGAACGGTTGCACTGCATACATATTCTGAAAAGAAAGGTAAGCATTCGCTTACGACCATACCACGTTGAAAGTACGCCATCCCGTCCGATCTGGCAAGTCAAGCAACGTTGGGCCTGTCGCTTGACAACTGGACTTTTACCTCCAAGTATCAGTCCAAGTATGGAGTCGGTTCGTATGAGTGCTGTGTTATGCGTTAAAACAAGTAAAATGAAGAACGATTTATTCAACGAAATACAACAAAACAGTAAAGTGAAAATAGCAAGTAGATTGATTTTAGAATTTCCTAGAAAATCCTAAAATCAATTCAAAATTGGTGAGACATGAGTTTTAACCATCTGGTTCTCCCTTTTATAGGGAAGCACCAGATGGATCAAGGGAGGAGAATGTTTTTGCAAAACAAAGTAAGAATGAGTGAAATCAGTATGAAACTTACATATTCTTTCACGTCGACCGTGACAGGGCCCGGTTAGTACTTGGATCGGAGACGGCTTGGGAATCCCGGGTGCCGTAAGCTTTTTCTTTTTCTCACTTTCTCATCTAGTTTGTAATCAGTAGTTACCTATATGGTATACGGTTATCTGGAAATGTTTTCATTTTCCGAGACAATTCTTAGACAGCTTTGCGCAGTGGCGATAACGTGACCAATGAGGCTTTGCCGAGGTGCGTTTATTGCTGGTTGAAAACTTTTCCCAATTACCCGCGATATTCCCTGAAACATGGGTGATATACGCAATTTTTGAATGCCTGATAAGGCTGAATGGAATATTATGGAAGAATGTTCCACGTGAAAAGACGTCAATTTTCAAAATCAAACTAGAACGAACGGTTGCACTGCATACATATTCTGAAAAGAAAGGTAAGCATTCGCTTACGACCATACCACGTTGAAAGTACGCCATCCCGTCCGATCTGGCAAGTCAAGCAACGTTGGGCCCGGTTAGTACTTGGATCGGAGACGGCTTGGGAATCCCGGGTGCCGTAAGCTTTTTCTTTTTCTCACTTTCTCATCTAGTTTGTAATCAGTAGTTACCTATATGGTATACGGTTATCTGGAAATGTTTTCATTTTCCGAGAGAATTCTTAGACAGCTTTGCGCAGTGGCGATAACGTGACCAATGAGGCTTTGCCGAGGTGCGTTTATTGCTGGTTGAAAACTTTTCCCAATTACCCGCGATATTCCCTGAAACATGGGTGATATACGCAATTTTTGAATGCCTGATAAGGCTGATTTGCATATTATGGAAAAATGTTCCACGTGAAAAGACGTCAATTTTCAAAATCAAACTAAAACGAACGGTTGCACTGCATACATATTCTGAAAAGAAAGGTAAGCATTCGCTTACGACCATACCACGTTGAAAGTACGCCATCCCGTCCGATCTGGCAAGTCAAGCAACGTTGGGCCTGTCGCTTGACAACTGGACTTTTACCTCCAAGTATCAGTCCAAGTATGGAGTCGGTTCGTATGAGTGCTGTGTTATGCGTTAAAACAAGTAAAATGAAGAACGATTTATTCAACGAAATACAACAAAACAGTAAAGTGAAAATAGCAAGTAGATTGATTTTAGAATTTCCTAGAAAATCCTAAAATCAATTCAAAATTGGTGAGACATGAGTTTTAACCATCTGGTTCTCCCTTTTATAGGGAGGCACCAGATGGATCAAGGGAGGAGAATGAAAAAATCAGCGACTGCAGGTTATGTTGCAGTCGTCCATGTGTGCGGGGGCCAAGCATTTCACACAGATTCTTAGATGGTTACATCTAAGTGATCTGTGGTGGGCAGTTGTATATACTGGACAGTTGAACGAGCTATGGCCGTCGGCAGGAGTTGTTTCACAGAATACGCATGAGTTAGGGTTCTTTAGGTTGGCTAATATAATATTGTTTTCTTTAATGAAACTCAAATCCTTTCTTGAAAGATAAGGACTATATATGTGGGAACTGATTTTTGGTTTAGTGAGCATTTCAGTTACAATTAAATTTTTCTCTTTAGTATAGAATATTGTGTTAACTATACTTGAAACATGAGAATGTTTCATTCCTCCAATACCATGAAATGTTTTTCTTTGTTTGGATTTAACTGGTAGTTTCATCCTTTTTGCTAGATCTTCTCTGATAAAAGATCGTTGAGAACAATCATCAAAAATAATGTTAACTTTCTCATAACTATCGCTATTGTAATTGAACAAATTTGCTTTTGCTGTTCGTAAAATTATTTGGCCTTTTTCTACGTCATGATTACCAACAATTGTGGTTAAACTTGTGGGTTCTTCATGTGCTTTCTTGGGAACGATTGTTTGATTATTTCTAGTCTTTTCTTCATCATTACCCCTTTGTAAAGAAATGTTGGTGATGACTCCATTTCTATTCTGATTTCTTTTATTTTGGTAACAAACTGAAATGTTGTGATCATCATGACAGCTGTTGCATTTAAACTTTGGCCATGTGCAGTTTTTGCTTTGATGATTGTCTGCAAAGCATACATAACATAGCCTTTTTTCTCTTAAAATTTTCCTTTTTTCCGTTGTTTCAACAGGACACATATGGCTATTGTGTGAATTGTTCGCGCAAAAAACGCAATTCCTTCTTTGTTTCAAATCTTTAACTTCATTCAATCGAAATTGTTTTTTAGTTTGATCACCATCTGGATTTATAATTTTTTCATTGTTACTGAGATACAGTGATTCAGTGTTTTCAGTCATCTGTAGTAGTTTTACTTGCGCCGAAATATGTTCAATGATTTTCTCGTGGGACCATTCAAAATTTTGTTTGATGTGAATATCTTTGATTATTTCAAATGGGAATTTATTGAGTACGGTAGCAACATAAAGCTCTTTGGTTAAAGATCCTCCCGCCGCTTGAATTTGTCGCAGCAGAGCTTTTATCTCTCTTAGCGTTTGAGCACAACTATCAGCTTGTCTTGAAGCTTTTGGCACCTTATTCAACTTGTTGATTAGCGTTGCTGTATCAACAGCGTATGAGGAATATTCTTCCTTCAAACAATTTTTCATAAACTCATAGTTTTCTTCGGTACCAGGAATTCCCCTAAGAAGATATTCGGCTTCACCTGATAAGGACTCACATAGGAAGTTCACTTTTTCACTTATAGAGAAAGATTCATTGTTATCAATCATTCTCATGAATCTATCCCAGAATAAAGGGAATTTTTCCGGAGTACCGTCAAAGGTTGGAGTTTTTAATACGGGTCTTTGCAGTATTTGGTTAATCAGTCTTACTTCATTAACATGCTGATCATGTACTACCTGATCGGGTAAACTGTTTTGTTTTTCTTGTACCTCGTTTGTACAATTTTCATATTCTTTTTCTTCTGTATATTCAACTCTTTCCCGAAGTTGTTGTAATTCAAGTTGTATTTCCATATCTTTGATTTTTTCTTTGTTTTTATCAATGAGGTTTTTTAAGAATATCAACTTGTCATTTAATTCCAGAATTATTAACGTGGCATTGCCACGGATGTCTCCTTTTTCACCTTCTTCGATTTTTGTAAATTTTTTGTTTAATTCTTTTTGGAGCTCTTCTTCTAAAAGCTCACAAACTCTTTGAAAATTTATTTCAATGGTTTCAATTGATTGGAGTTTATTCTCCAAAATATTCAAGTAATTTTTAACTCTTGCACATTCATTCTCTTGCGCAATAATTTGATTTACCGGCTCAGACAATTCTGAGTAATCGGTCATTTTCTTATAGTTTTCAACTTTAGAATTCAGTTTATTCAAAAATTCTTATTCTCTCCCCATTTGGAGAATATATCTTTGAGCGGAGGACATTATTTAAGCCTTCCTCAATGGATATTTCAGATTCAGCGATATTTTTATCGTCTTATTGTTTCTTGACAAGTGATTTCTTGTCAACTCGGATTTTCTACGAGTTCTTCGGAATTTATTTCTCCGGCAGTTCTATATAACCTTTGTTTTAAACTTTCCTTGTCAGTAATCAACTGAAGTATCCTGCCGTGGTCGCCAAATGTCGCTTGACAACTGGACTTTTACCTCCAAGTATCAGTCCAAGTATGGAGTCGGTTCGTATGAGTGCTGTGTTATGCGTTAAAACAAGTAAAATGAAGAACGATTTATTCAACGAAATACAACAAAACAGTAAAGTGAAAATAGCAAGTAGATTGATTTTAGAATTTCCTAGAAAATCCTAAAATCAATTCAAAATTGGTGAGACATGAGTTTTAACCATCTGGTTCTCCCTTTTATAGGGAGGCACCAGATGGATCAAGGGAGGAGAATGTTTTTGCAAAACAAAGTAAGAATGAGTGAAATCAGTATGAAACTTACATATTCTTTCACGTCGACCGTGACAGGGCCCGGTTAGTACTTGGATCGGAGACGGCTTGGGAATCCCGGGTGCCGTAAGCTTTTTCTTTTTCTCACTTTCTCATCTAGTTTGTAATCAGTAGTTACCTATATGGTATACGGTTATCTGGAAATGTTTTCATTTTCCGAGACAATTCTTAGACAGCTTTGCGCAGTGACGATAACGTGACCAATGAGGCTTTGCCGAGGTGCGTTTATTGCTGGTTGAAAACTTTTCCCAATTACCCGCGATATTCCCTGAAACATGGGTGATATACGCAATTTTTGAATGCCTGATAAGGCTGATTTGCATATTATGGAAAAATGTTCCACGTGAAAAGACGTCAATTTTCAAAATCAAACTAGAACGAACGGTTGCACTGCATACATATTCTGAAAAGAAAGGTAGGCATTCGCTTACGACCATACCACGTTGAAAATACGCCATCCCGTCCGATCTGGCAAGTCAAGCAACGTTGGGCCCGGTTAGTACTTGGATCGGAGACGGCTTGGGAATCCCGGGTGCCGTAAGCTTTTTCTTTTTCTCACTTTCTCATCTAGTTTGTAATCAGTAGCTACCTATAGGGTATACGGTTATCTGGAAATGTTTTCATTTTCCGAGACAATTCTTAGACAGCTTTGCGCAGTGGCGATAACGTGACCAATGAGGCTTTGCCGAGGTGCGTTTATTGCTGGTTGAAAACTTTTCCCAATTACCCGCGATATTCCCTGAAACATGGGTGATATACGCAATTTTTGAATGCCTGATAAGGCTGATTTGCATATTATGGAAGAATGTTCCACGTGAAAAGACGTCAATTTTCAAAATCAAACTAAAACGAACGGTTGCACTGCATACATATTCTGAAAAGAAAGGTAAGCATTCGCTTACGACCATACCACGTTGAAAGTACGCCATCCCGTCCGATCTGGCAAGTCAAGCAACGTTGAGCCCGGTTAGTACTTGGATCGGAGACGGCTTGGGAATCCCGGGTGCCGTAAGCTTTTTCTTTTTCTCACTTTCTCATCTAGTTTGTAATCAGTAGCTACCTATAGGGTATACGGTTATCTGGAAATGTTTTCATTTTCCGAGACAATTCTTAGACAGCTTTGCGCAGTGGCGATAACGTGACCAATGAGGCTTTGCCGAGGTGCGTTTATTGCTGGTTGAAAACTTTTCCCAATTACCCGCGATATTCCCTGAAACATGGGTGATATACGCAATTTTTGAATGCCTGATAAGGCTGATTTGCATATTATGGAAAAATGTTTCACGTGAAAAGACGTCAATTTTCAATATCAAACTAGAACGAACGGTTGCACTGCATACATATTCTTGTCGCGATAAGCGAGTGAGTTTGTATAAATTTTATCTTCAACAATTGTTTTATTTGTTTCTCCTGTTCTCTCTCTCTCTCTCTCTCTCTCTCTCTCTCTCTCTCTCTCTCTCTCTCTCTCTCTCTCTCTTCTTTCTTCTTTCTTCTAACTTCCTAAGTAATTTTTATCCATACCACATGTTGTGTTATACATGTGGCATGACTAATTCTTTGTTTCAGGCTGACGACCGCCCACGAGAAGAGATCAGTCTTACATTTTTCAACGTTCGCAGTCAGTGATTTTATTCCGTGCTTGTCTTGTTAATTCATCAATAAACCCTTTTCTACATATTCGCTTTGTGTTTTACTTCCAACCATACTATACACTTGTGGTATAACGCCACAAATTGGTGCATCGGCTAGTTCAGATCTTAGCCGCTTCAAGTCCCGCGTGGCAGGTGAGATACAGCTCAAATCAAGCGTGTTTGAGCAAAAACATACTTAATAGAAATCGTGGCAACCATTAGTCCACGTCAAGTCACACCAAAAAGACTTGAACCATAAGCAAACTCTGCAGACAGAAACAGAGATTCACTATCACATATACTGTGATCACCAAACAAAAAAAAAAAAAGAGAAAGTAAAAGGAATATAAGCGTTATTCCTACATCTACGACAAAAATGTCACTCCTTTTTGTCAATCATATCAAACAGTCTAACCAGTTTCTCGGAGAATTACTTACACGATACGAGATGGAAGTGAAGGACCTTCCTGGTATTCTGGTAGATTGCGACTTCCACACTGAGGAAGAAGAGGAAACCCTCTCTTGCCTTATCATTCGCTGGACAAAAGTCCAACACCAATTCAAAGAATCGTTGAAAAATCATCAAGATAACGAGAAAAAATTCCAAAAATTTTACGAAGCATCAGACAAAACGCTTCGTAAAGCATTAGACGAACAGTACATCGCCTTCACATCCGATGAAGACTTTGAACCCAACATTAAAAAGGTTCAAAACGCCATTATTGAGCTTGACGAACACATCATGAAAGCCGAACGCATACTTAGAAAGCTGAGAAAAACGCTTCATAAGAATGAATCTGAGCACAACAGCAATCGCTCAACAGAAAACAATGAAACAGAAAACAAATCGAATGATCAATTTCTGGAAATTATCAAGTCATTCCTACACATCCAACAAACTAGTATCCAAAAACCAGCGATGTCGCTACCTACATTTGATGGCAAACCAGAGAACTTCAAATCATTCTGGGGCCGTTTTGATAGACTTGTTCATGATAATGAACAGTTTACAACCTTAGAAAAGGTAAACCTACTCTGTGAAAGCCTCAAAGGCGATTCACAAATAGCAATCAGAGGAATAGAACCCTCTGCTCAAAATTATGAGCTTATGCGTGAAGCATTAGTTTCTGAATTTGGAGACTATTCGTCGGATATCAACTCTCTTTTGACACAACTACGTAATTTGAAATTTGCAAGCAATAATGCAAAAGCATGCAAAGAAACATTTGGAGAAACCAAGGCACTTATCAGGCAAATTGAAGCAGCCGGAGCTACAGTATCCCGCGAAATGTGTACCGCGATGATTCTCAACAAATTCCCATACCACATCGTGGAAGACATTCTAATTCATCCAAACAACTACCATTCTACTAAAGAAATGCTGACAGCTGTAGACCACAAAATCTATTCCTTTTTTCTAAAAGAACAAACAAGAAATAGTCATGAACAAAAGTTTCGAAATCACAAAGACAATGTCACATCTGTTTCACATAAAGACAGCACTGCAGAACAACGGAAAACCCAAACTTGGCCATGTGTCTTTTGCGACTCATCCGAGCATCGTTTTTATCAATGCACCACATTTGAAACACCAGAGAAAAGAAGGTACCGCATTCGCGGAAAGGCCATCTGTTGGATTTGCTTTTCCGATAAACACAAAAGTTCGGAATGCAGAAAACAAAAATGTCGCAATTGCCAAGGAGATCATAATTCCGCCTTGTGCTCACAAGGAAGAAAAAGTGTACAAAATATCCAAAAAGATAAAGAAACTCCCACATTTAAAAAAGATCAGGCTTTACTGATCACCACAGAAGAATTATTGAATAAAAAAACAACAAAATATAAACAAGAATCTGACACTAATAATCGAATCCCTACTGAGGCACTTAATGCACCAGTATCGCTTAATCACATTGCTGACACACATAATATTGAAGAAAGTCAAGTAATATTACGAACAGCAATGGCGAACATATACAACCACAATAGTAAAAAATATGAGCAAGTACGCATGCTCATAGATGAAGGATCCATGAGATCTTTTATATCCAAGGACCTATCTACAAGATTAGGACTGCCCATTCTTGGTTCTCAGAAGAGAACCTTTTACGGCATTGGAGCATTATCAGAAACACATGAAGTTGAAGATGTTAAGGTAATTATTGGAACCTCAACTGGATCCCTTATCGTAACAAAACTGTTCACAAAACCCATGTTAACCACACCTATACGGTGTCCTAAACTATCTAATGAAGACTTAAAATTCATACAAAGAAGAAAAATTAAATTAGCCAATCCAAAAACAAACGGAGAATCATTTACTCCGGATATACTGATAGGTATGGATAGATACAAACTATTCATGCACTTAAACGAAGAAACCGAACTCCCCTCACGTATGAGATTGAAAAACTCGGTATTCGGCCACATGATACATGGGGAAGCTCCTCTTCCCGATGATAATACACAACAAGAAGTAATATTATGCTCTACATTAGAAGAGATAACAAAAGAAACCTCTCATAAAGAACTCCTCACTAATCTGTTTGAACTGGATTCTATCGGCATCAATACAGAAAATGCCAACGCAGACCGCACTATTGATTACTATGAAGAATACTCAAAAGATATAAAAATTGAGAACAACCGTATTATTGCACCGTTCCCGTTAAAAAATAACTTCAAAAATCTCAAAAACAACAAAATGCCCGCGTACCATAGATTCGTATCCCTATGGCGAAAGTTACTGCACAATCCAGAAATGCTCTCACACTATACTACAACCATTGAAAGTTACCTCAAAGATAACATTGTCGAACAAATTCCCAACAATCACCAGGAGCCTTTAGAGTTTTATATGCCCCACCATGGGGTTTGGAAGCCCAGCAAGGCTAACCCTCTCAGAATCGTTTTTGACGCCTCCGCTAAACAGAAGGATAGCCCATCGTTGAATGAGATAATACACACAGGACGATCATTTATCACATATATACACGACATCATGATCTCCTGCAGAACAAGACCAATAATAATAACATGCGATATTAAAGCCGCATTTCTACAAGTACAATTGACAGAAAATCACAAGAATTTATGCAAATTCTTTTGGATAAAAAACAAAGAATACCCAATATCACACAATAATATCATAACCCTTCGATTCAACAGATTACCATTCGGTATCACTGCATCCCCCAGCGTATTGAACATGGGCATAAAATGGTTCTTAGAATCAAAAGTAGACAACCCATTAGCTATGGAAATCCTGCACAACTTATACGTCGACAATATCATTCTTACAGCAAATACAACCGAAGAAGCTATAAAGAAATGTAAAGAAACCCAAACACTATTCTCAGAAATAAACATGCATGTTCGCGAATTCTTGTCAAACGATGAACAAGTAATACAGAACCTTCCTGAAGAAGACAGATATCCGAACATGACAACCAAAATACTTGGCATATCTTTTAATAAAGAACACGACTCCTTCATTATCCCAATAAAAATAACAACGACTCACACAAGTTACACCAAGAGAATTCTACTCAGTCAGTTACATTCAATATTTGATCCCATTGGATTATCAGCACCAATACTGTTACCCCTCAAACTTATCTTGCGAGAAATCATTAGCACAAAATTATCATGGGACCAACCCATTGACTCAAACAGTATCAAGCAATGGGAACAACATATTACTCAGATTAACAATAAGCAATTAACCATGAACAGATATTTTAAGTTTTCTGAACATGAAACACAGTTATGGGTCTTCGCTGACGCAAGCAACCAAGCAATGGCCGCTTGTTCATATTTCCAAACAAATGGGAAGATTAGTTCTCTGCTAAACGGGAAATCACGCATAGCACCCAAAAATAAAACTACAATTCCACGATTAGAGTTACTAGCCATTCGTTTAGCTGTACGAATGGCATTATCTATCGTCACCATATGTCCGAAAATAGCGAAAGTTAACATTGTGAGCGATAGCAACATCGCACTATCATGGATTGTCTCACAAAAATCTCTCCCACTGTTCATTAATAATCAAACAAATACTATAAAGAAACAGCTCAAGCAAATCGAACAAATATGTTGCAATATAGAACTATATCACGTACAAACCTCGTTCAACACAGCAGACATCGGATCTCGAGGTGCAGACATGGAAAAACTACAAGTTTCCGACTGGATTGAAGGCCCACATTGGTTAACTAAACTTTCCGTGCATAACCCTCTGACATCACTCGGCTCACCTAACAACTCGAGCAGGAATAACGCAGAATTAAAATCGGAGCATCACAATGTTGTCCACATAATCATAGACAATCCTCCAACCCATGATATTTGGAACATTCGTGAAAACTATGATGACGTGATCAAAACAATGACAACCGTAGGGAAATTATTCAAGAAATGGTTTTTCACAGTCCATCCTAACGACGCCAACAAGTTGCAAAAAATAAAACATCTCACATCAACAGACACGCACACTGTTGAAGACATCAACATTATTGAAAAAATTTTGATCAGTAACAGTCAATCTAATATGAGCCTTGATGACTTACAGCAAAGACATATAAATCTAAAATTCTTCAAAGATACATGGGATATTTATCGCGTAAGAAGCCGTTTACAAAATACTCTTCTTCCCGAAGAGACAAAAAACCCTATATTCCTTCTCAAAACAAACCCCATAGTTAAAAAACTGATCAACAAAATACACAAAGATAATAATCATCAAGGCAAAAATTTCACGCTTATTCAACTCAGACAAAAGTTCTATATACCAAAAATAACCGGAGTCATTAAGCAAACATTGAAAAACTGTGTGACATGTAAAAGATTTCAATCACACCCTTATGAATTACCAGATATGCCATCGCTACCAAAAGATAGAACGATTCTTACAAGAGCATTCTTTTCAACAGGGTGTGATCTTATGGGCCCCTTCACCCTTCGAAATGGGTCTAAAGTCCATATCTGTCTGTTTACATGCATGACAACTAGAGCAATTCACTTAGAGGTAGTCACCAATCAATCCACAGTTGCTTTTATGAATGCATTCACTAGATTTATATCACGCAGAGGTACTCCAGAAATTATACGTAGTGACTGCGCAGGAAACTTTATATTGAGCTCAAAAATATTAGAAACCCTTGAAAAAACATCGGATTACAACGAAAGAAGCTTACTAAACACACTAGCACAACAAAAAATTAAATGGATATACAACACTCCATTATCACCCTGGAAAGGTGGATGTTGGGAACGTTTAGTAGGTGTAACCAAAGCTTCACTCAAAAAATGTTTCATTCCTAGTCGAATGTCCCTGGATGACTTACACACAGCCATTGTAAAAATAGAAGCTATAATTAATACACGCCCACTCACCCATCCACACCCAGATAATTTAGATACTCTACCCATAAGGCCAATTGACTTTTTAACATCAGCCATAAAGTTTTCATTACCTGAAAACAACGCGGATACTCATATATTTGATATCCATAGCGATATTCAAACGATTCAATCAACAGAGCAAGCGCTAGAAGCGCTTCAATTATCAGAAGACTCAGCATCTAAATTTTGGAAACGATTTCAAGAAGAATATCTAACAAGCTTAAAAGATATATTTAAGCATAAACACCATAGAAAGAATCACACAAACATCTTCCCCCAACCAGATGAAATAGTATTGATACAAAACGACATGTTGCCACGAGGAACATGGAAACTAGGTCGCATCATTGAAACAATCACTAGTTCAGATGGCAACATACGTTCAGCAAAAGTTGCAACAAGCAACGGAAACATAATTATTCGATCCATCAATCAGCTCTATCCACTAGAGATAAGATGCAACACTAACAGCAACAAAATCATAGAAGACAACTCACACATAGTTCAAGAAAATAATAGCTCAACAGATAGAACCCCACATACTGATATTGTATTAGACAATATACTTTTCGATCATCCTATAGAACATACAGATCAAACAATACATGAGAATAAAGACATAAATGATGTTAGCCATAATTACGATATTGCATATGACTCAGATAACTCTCAACATGATAATACATACACTCCAGAAACAGAGAATAATGAGGATGCAACAAATGATCGACCTCAAAATAAGACAAAACAATCATCAGTAAAAACAGCAAAACATACAGAACAAGATGATGTCACTGAGAAGGAAATTATAAAAGCCTTCCCACTAAAAATGTCCTATGCTACACACCAAAGAAAAAATAAAATAAACCCAAAAGTAGCAGCTGACATAATGAAAGCGCTTTCCTTACCGATTATAATTACTTCGACATATGCCGAAGAAATCAATAGTTGCAAGGACTCTAACATGTTCACCACAAAACTTATAGCGAATCCTCATTGCTCCCCAGAAATGGCAACATGGACAGTGCTAATAACCATTATGGCAGTTACCCTCATAGTCTCTTGTCTATGCCGCATGGGCTACAGCCAATATAGATATAAGACATGGTCCAAAAACACTCAAACCATGCTCAACATCATGAAATTAAAACATAAAACAATCTCCGAACAAGAAGATCATGAAACTGATCAAAAAATAACAGAAGACCACAATGATACGTTGCAATTAAAACAAACGAACACACAAGACGCTAATATTGTGGATCATGAAACCTTTCAAAAGCATATTTACCCTATTTTAAACCATACGAGAAAGCCACCAAAATTCTCTCTCTTTACTAGAGGGTCGCAAACATCTTTACCATCGTTACTGGCAATCATCTTGGCTTTATGTATTGGAAGCTGCAGTTCATGTTCCGATGTTCATGTTCAACACTTCGTTAACATACGATGCGATGACAACTTAGCTTGTTATCACGAATACAGTCAAGATATCATATTTTCTCCCGGAACAAAACAATTATGCATTACCATAACGCATTCTAATCATGAAATTGGTCAATTTAAAATAACTAAACTATATACTGAACATGTCTGCCAAAAGAATACTAGATACTTCACTAGACAGACAACCGTCAACACATTGAGCATATTACGATGCCGTCACCGGGGCTCGTGTGACGGAACATGTGAAACTAACTCGCTCCATAATAAAATCGAGGAACTACAACCATATACGTTCCCTTCACAATCAGGTTGCTTCACATCGTCAGCGAGATTTTACACATGTCCTATGATTTGGACAGATCCTTGTCTTTTCTACAAAATAGAGCATATACCCGTCACTGAGGAAGTATACGAAGTCTATACTTGTGATAGTTGGTCCACCCAAACCGTATTTAATATAGAAACAACATTACTCCAGCAGAAAAATAATTACAATATCACTCTACAACCTTACACGAAAAATCGTGAACAACTTTTCAATATAACAACGTTATCACAATCACAACCTCCTCCAGAAATGTACACAAAATTATTTTTTTCCTCCAAAGAAAACACGTACATTACGGATATACACACAAAGGGAATAATTCAATGTGCAACAGAGGAAGCCGCATTAAAACATTTTAATAACTGTACAGTATCCTCATTCTGCCCTTGCACATTCAATAGATTTGATGAAATAAAATGTAGGTGTGATACCCCTACTTTTGAAAAAATGTCCAATACATCAGACATAAAATCTCCTAACCAAAACTTTAAAACTAAAGATAACACGTTATCATTCTCTACGAATTTAGACGAAAATTTAGTTACGGTCGATTCATCCCTATTCTTAAACTCAGTGATTTTCTCCAACAATTTGCCTTGCGCACCTGCCCTGACAAAACTATCAGGTTGCTACTCCTGCGGGCAGGGTGCATTCGCAGAATTCCAATGCCTTACGGCAGAAGAAACATGGATTTCTATCGAATGTCAAAAAGAAGTATTCATGATAAAATGCTCTCCAAAAGTAGCAATCACAAAAGTAACAATGAAAAGAGAAAATTCTCAGATTGATGAATTATGCTATACCACATGCGACAATAAAAAAATTAAGATCATTATTAAAGGAATATTACATCACATAGCAAGCATAGATGAAATAAACGAAAGTGACTCAAGTAAGGGTACAGAATCCAAATCCATTGACTTCGCTCCAATCTTCAAGTTAATTTTATCAAAGTTGGGAATCATATTGATAGGCGTTGCAATAACCGCCACCATAGGATATGTGGCATGTACACCCATCATGTACTGTGTAGTTTTGAATACAGTCTTAACCACACAATGGATAGCTACCAGGATATTCACACTGTGGATAAAATCAAAAGCCTTATTTCGGGATCAAAGATTTTAAAAGCATAAGAGAAGAATTTCTTGTGGAGATAAAATTTAAAACTAAAAATTGAAATAATAATGAAACAAAAGAAAAAGAAAGCATTATGTACGAATATAACCATTGTAATAAAACAATATCATTGTTTTTCTTTCTTTTCAATTTATGGTAGTATCAAGTTTCTTTTATCAGTTACATAACACATAACCTTTTGTACAGGCTCTAAAATTCATTGTATCTGTAACAAGATAACCTAAACACACCATTGTACAATAAACTAATAGATGTTAATCAGCGTTTAAAGTCCAGATGTGAACATGTATATAAGGATGCAGCTCATGTCTTTCCTATATTCCATGAAAATGGAAGATATTGTCTCGAATATAATTGAGAATGCTTCCTTTGAGGAAGAGCTCAAAAAATATTCCCATCTACCTAACACTGCTGCCAATCTGAGGCAACTAATTGTGCTTGAAAAGAGGCTCTACGAGCACCTAGCTAGCGCGGTGAACCATCTATCCGAACGACTGGACAATATTCAACATTCGTTAAATCTGAAACTAGACAATTTGACCATTCAGACTGCTCCTAAAGCTTCATGTGTATTCTGCAATAAACCGACAGCTGATGGGCACCGTACTGCGGCCTGTCCGATTTATCCTTCCTCACCGGAACGCACTCTCCGTCTTCATGAACTGGGGTTATGCATCAGATGTTTGAATCAAAAACATCCAGCGATTTGCGAGGTATCCTGCTATAGATGTAAGGCGGATACGCATCATGGAGTGGTTTGTGGTGATATAAAACGTAAAAGACCTTTGTAGGCCTTCTTCTCATTCCCGCATTGCCGGGAGTGTCGCGATAAGCGAGTGAGTTTGTATAAATTTTATCTTCAACAATTGTTTTATTTGTTTCTCCTGTTCTCTCTCTCTCTCTCTCTCTCTCTCTCTCTCTCTCTCTCTCTCTCTCTCTTCTTTCTTCTTTCTTCTAACTTCCTAAGTAATTTTTATCCATACCACATGTTGTGTTATACATGTGGCATGACTAATTCTTTGTTTCAGGCTGACGACCGCCCACGAGAAGAGATCAGTCTTACATTTTTCAACGTTCGCAGTCAGTGATTTTATTCCGTGCTTGTCTTGTTAATTCATCAATAAACCCTTTTCTACATATTCGCTTTGTGTTTTACTTCCAACCATACTATACACTTGTGGTATAACGCCACAATTCTGAAAAGAAAGGTAAGCATTCGCTTACGACCATACCACGTTGAAAATACGCCATCCCGTCCGATCTGGCAAGTCAAGCAACGTTGGGCCCGGTTAGTACTTGGATCGGAGACGGCTTGGGAATCCCGGGTGCCGTAAGCTTTTTCTTTTTCTCACTTTCTCATCTAGTTTGTAATCAGTAGTTACCTATATGGTATACGGTTATCTGGAAATGTTTTCATTTTCCGAGACAATTCTTAGACAGCTTTGCGCAGTGGCGATAACGTGACCAATGAGGCTTTGCCGAGGTGCGTTTATTGCTGGTTGAAAACTTTTCCCAATTACCCGCGATATTCCCTGAAACATGGGTGATATACGCAATTTTTGAATGCCTGATAAGGCTGAATGGCATATTATGGAAGAATGTTCCACGTGAAAAGACGTCAATTTTCAAAATCAAACTAAAACGAACGGTTGCACTGCATACATATTCTGAAAAGAAAGGTAAGCATTCGCTTACGACCATACCACGTTGAAAGTACGCCATCCCGTCCGATCTGGCAAGTCAAGCAACGTTGGGCCCGGTTAGTACTTGGATCGGAGACGGCTTGGGAATCCCGGGTGCCGTAAGCTTTTTCTTTTTCTCACTTTCTCATCTAGTTTGTAATCAGTAGTTACCTATATGGTATACGGTTATCTGGAAATGTTTTCATTTTCCGAGACAATTCTTAGACAGCTTTGCGCAGTGGCGATAACGTGACCAATGAGGCTTTGCCGAGGTGCGTTAATTGCTGGTTGAAAACTTTTCCCAATTACCCGCGATATTCCCTGAAACATGGGTGATATACGCAATTTTTGAATGCCTGATAAGGCTGAATGGCATATTATGGAAGAATGTTCCACGTGAAAAGACGTCAATTTTCAAAATCAAACTAGAACGAACGGTTGCACTGCATACATATTCTGAAAAGAAAGGTAAGCATTCGCTTACGACCATACCACGTTGAAAGTACGCCATCCCGTCCGATCTGGCAAGTCAAGCAACGTTGGGCCCGGTTAGTACTTGGATCGGAGACGGCTTGGGAATCCCGGGTGCCGTAAGCTTTTTCTTTTTCTCACTTTCTCATCTAGTTTGTAATCAGTAGTTACCTATATGGTATACGGTTATCTGGAAATGTTTTCATTTTCCGAGGCAATTCTTAGACAGCTTTGCGCAGTGGCGATAACGTGACCAATGAGGCTTTGCCGAGGTGCGTTTATTGCTGGTTGAAAACTTTTCCCAATTACCCGCGATATTCCCTGAAACATGGGTGATATACGCAATTTTTGAATGCCTGATAAGGCTGATTTGCATATTATGGAAGAATGTTCCACGTGAAAAGACCGTTCCATATTGGTTCCTAGGGTTCCGGCTAGGTAACCATATGGACTTTAATAGTGTGAATGCCTTTGTAAAAGTAACAGAGAGTAGAGAAAAAGAAGTTTATTCAGAATATGGAAATACAATTATAAAAGCAAAATACAATAATCAAATAAATGAAACTACATGTTATGAGAAAGCCAACCTAGTTGCTTTCTCAGGGGTTTATATAGAAAAATATTAATTACAAATATAATTGAATTTATACAAAAAGTAGTTCAGGTCTAGTTTCTTATTGAATTCCATTAACCAAAAGTCGGTTGACGTTGTCAACCGCCTTCTTTATAAGACACGTATGGAACATGCCTTATATTGAAAAAGTAGCTGACCTCAGCTATAAGAAATTAGACTTTTTTAGGAAAAGAAACAAAAGAGAAAAAAATATATATATATATAAATGAATTAGAATTGGAATACTAGAATAGGAATAATAGTGTAATAGGAATAATATAAAAAAAAAAATGAAAACAATATAAAAAGAAAAAAGAAAAGAAATGAAAAGAAAAGAAAAGAAAAGAAAAACTCTGAATTCACCTCGTGCAGCTGTTATCCTTCTTCCTCCTCGATTTGTCCCAGCTGGAAGTCTGTCGCGGGTTGCCGGTCGGCGACCGTCCATATGTGGAACAGGCTGACGTCTGTCAGCAGTTCCGTCGCCTGGCCTGCTATCATCATTTTCTTTCTTTTCTGGTCCGGAGTGGTGGCGCGCGTCGCCATTAGTATCCTTAAGGCCTGGCTGATCAGGTCTCCCGCCTTCCTAATCGACTGGTTAGTCGATTCCATCATACTTTCTTCTGTCCAGCTCTTGTGGATCTCTTCCTTCTGCTATCATATCGATCGTTTCCTCTGCTGTTGTATCGATCATTGTATCTATCGTACCGTTGGGGGCTACGATAATTGTTGTATCCTCGTTGATATCCATTGTTTCTGTTATCCTGTCTGAAGTTGTGACGGTTATTTTGTCGATCCTCTTGGTATCTTGGTGAGCGGTATCCTTCTCTTCTTTGATTCCATTGCTCTTGTGGGTGTTGTGGTCTTGATTGATTTCCATAGAATGTTCTTGATTGGTGTGTTTGTGATCCGTCATAGATTTTCTCCTGTTGTGATGCTCTCATGTGGTTTATGAGACCGTTATTAATCTCTAGTTGTTCCACGTCTTTAATCAAGTTGTTGACCAAGAGCGAAGGATCCTCGTCAGCTTCCACAGTTTCGGCAATAGTCACGGCTGCATCAAAGGTGATAGGGCTGCGGTTATTGACATGTGTTCTTAAAGTCTTTCGTAGTCCTCCTAAGAATGAAACTCGTAGTATTCTTTCATCGGCTGTCGAGTCCATGTTGCATGATTCATAGGCAAGGTTTCTGCAGCGTTGAGCGAAATTTTGTACCGTTTCGTGCTCTCCTTGTTTCAAATGAGTGAGTTTTGTGAATGCTGCATCTCTCTTTTCTGGAGGTTGTAATTTCTCCGATAGTATGCGTTTGACGTGGTTCCATCCCTGGCGTAAGTCTTCTGCTGGTATAGTTCGAAGAGCTTCAGCGGCTCTATCCGTTCCGAGAAGTAGATAGAGATGGGAAAGTCTCTCGGCAATAGGGACTTGAAGGGCATCGAAATATCCTTCTAGTCTTTGCATGTAGAGGTTGAATGGAACCGATCCATCATAAAGCGTAGGTTTGTGATGGCGAATAGAAACGTTGTGGGCTCTTGCAATAGGAGAGTTGTCTTGCTCCATCTGCTCTGCCATTTGAGGGCGACTTCTCTGCTCTGTAACATTCGAAGTCAAATTTACGTTATTGTCTGACGAAGAAGAGACAGGAGACAGAGAGTGCCCGTGCAAAGATTGATCAGTGGAAGAGGGAGAGTTTCTAGGAATAGGAGAGGTGAGGATTTCCGCATTTGCGGTTTGAACAAGGCGTTGAGGAGAAGTGTGATTTGGAGGACAAGTGTTAGTGCCGGTATTAACAACTGTTTTTGGAGAGTGAGAAGAGCGTTTGGGCGTGGATTTACTGGATGATGCTTTATTCTTATTCAAGCTAATTGCATGCCTAGTAGTTTTAATAGCAGTAGTATAAAGTTTCTTAGCAGTTAGCGGTGTACCCGGAATAGGGGGTAATTTCTTTGATTTCGCGTTCGTTTTCGGATATTTCGCATCTGGTCGGAATGCATCCGGTGGTCCTCTTTTTCTTTGGTTTCTATGCAGTGCTGCTTCCACTGTCTGAGTTTTCTCTGCGCTATTCGTAGCATTTTGGGCAATATTTCCCGGCGGAGGGTTTTGATTCGCTGCGTCAGCCATCTTTGTTGGTTTCCTGGAAGGAAATTATTAATCAACGAAGACTGAGCTTAAATTATACAAAACGTAAGAGACAATATGGGGTTGGTATGCGCGACTCCTGTTCCTGTCAGGGGGCCAGCCTGCAGCGGGTCTCTAGTCGGAGAATAGCCTGGTCAGGTTCATACACGAGTCCGCAACTACGTGTGACCTTTAGCAAAGGACCAAGTTCTTATCTCTCGAAGAGGCATGAGATATGAGACAGTGGTCTGTGTATTGCTCCTTTTCAGTCATGGACAAGATCAGGTACACAGGCTTCTCATACTCACTTTTCCAGACTTCTCTTACCTAAGCAAACCCCCAAAAGACGTTCCCTTTTAACCTTACTTCTGTTCCCCTGGGTCTTGCTAGGTGGGACCACTCAACTTCAAAATATTCTTTAATTCTCATATGGGACCAAAAAGGGTTAATTTCAAATGATTGCGCGTCTTATATCAAAAAGTGTACGCCTCCGCGCGATGTCCCGAGAATGTCTGGTATTGTTTCTTACGGGGCTTTCTCATAAAAATGCGTTAGATATCAAGAATAGTGGTTTTGTTTATGAATCAATGTTTTCAGAATGATTTATGAATAGATTTTCAAAATTAGCTTGTGATAAGAAGTTTTCAAGATGACTTATGGGTAAGTGTTGCAATATGAATAAATGTCTTTAAGATATTTCATGAATTGATAGTTTTTAATATTATTCGTGGTTAAATATTTTGATATGCTTGTTCCAAAAAGAGTTTTTATGCATTATATGCTTTAAACATACAGGAAAGTAGAGGAATAAAGTAGGAATATAGATTGTAATAGATAATATGTGTAAGACATTTTTTTTTTTTCAAATAGATATATCAGAAATGATGTTAGAAGAATGATATTTAGAGATAAATTCGAATTACTAGATTAAATTGAAGTTTTTGTTTTAGATACAAAATTGACTTGAAAGTTTGAAATATAAAATTTAATTAGAATTTTTGGATATGAAATCAAGATAAATTTTTAGAGTAAAAAGGATTTCAAAGAAAGAGAAAGTAATTTAAAGGTGAGAAAAGTAGCGGCAATGGTCCATAGAGATTCGTCCCTTATAGACGAATCTCGGTGGAACCTCCACGTTCCATATTGGTTCCTAGGGTTCCGGCTAGGTAACCATATGGACTTTAATAGTGTGAATGCCATTGTAAAAGTAACAGAGAGTAGAGAAAAAGAAGTTTATTCAGAATATGGAAATACAATTATAAAAGCAAAATACAATAATCAAATAAATGAAACTACATGTTATGAGAAAGCCAACCTAGTTGCTTTCTCAGGGGTTTATATAGAAAAATATTAATTACAAATATAATTGAATTTATACAAAAAGTAGTTCAGGTCTAGTTTCTTATTGAATTCCATTAACCAAAAGTCGGTTGACGTTGTCAACCGCCTTCTTTATAAGACACGTATGGAACAAGACGTCAATTTTCAAAATCAAACTAGAACGAACGGTTGCACTGCATACATATTCTGAAAAGAAAGGTAAGCATTCGCTTACGACCATACCACGTTGAAAGTACGCCATCCCGTCCGATCTGGCAAGTCAAGCAACGTTGGGCCCGGTTAGTACTTGGATCGGAGACGGCTTGGGAATCCCGGGTGCCGTAAGCTTTTTCTTTTTCTCACTTTCTCATCTAGTTTGTAATCAGTAGCTACCTATAGGGTATACGGTTATCTGGAAATGTTTTCATTTTTCGAGACAATTCTTAGACAGCTTTGCGCAGTGGCGATAACGTGACCAATGAGGCTTTGCCGAGGTGCGTTTATTGCTGGTTGAAAACTTTTCCCAATTACCCGCGATATTCCCTGAAACATGGGTGATATACGCAATTTTTGAATGCCTGATAAGGCTGATTTGCATATTATGGAAGAATGTTCCACGTGAAAAGACGTCAATTTTCAAAATCAAACTAAAACGAACGGTTGCACTGCATACATATTCTGAAAAGAAAGGTAAGCATTCGCTTACGACCATACCACGTTGAAAGTACGCCATCCCGTCCGATCTGGCAAGTCAAGCAACGTTGGGCCCGGTTAGTACTTGGATCGGAGACGGCTTGGGAATCCCGGGTGCCGTAAGCTTTTTCTTTTTCTCACTTTCTCATCTAGTTTGTAATCAGTAGTTACCTATATGGTATACGGTTATCTGGAAATGTTTTCATTTTCCGAGACAATTCTTAGACAGCTTTGCGCAGTGGCGATAACGTGACCAATGAGGCTTTGCCGAGGTGCGTTTATTGCTGGTTGAAAACTTTTCCCAATTACCCGCGATATTCCCTGAAACATGGGTGATATACGCAATTTTTGAATGCCTGATAAGGCTGATTTGCATATTATGGAAAAATGTTCCACGTGAAAAGACGTCAATTTTCAAAATCAAACTAAAACGAACGGTTGCACTGCATACATATTCTGAAAAGAAAGGTAAGCATTCGCTTACGACCATACCACGTTGAAAGTACGCCATCCCGTCCGATCTGGCAAGTCAAGCAACGTTGGGCCCGGTTAGTACTTGGATCGGAGACGGCTTGGGAATCCCGGGTGCCGTAAGCTTTTTCTTTTTCTCACTTTCTCATCTAGTTTGTAATCAGTAGTTACCTATATGGTATACGGTTATCTGGAAATGTTTTCATTTTCCGAGACAATTCTTAGACAGCTTTGCGCAGTGGCGATAACGTGACCAATGAGGCTTTGCCGAGGTGCGTTTATTGCTGGTTGAAAACTTTTCCCAATTACCCGCGATATTCCCTGAAACATGGGTGATATACGCAATTTTTGAATGCCTGATAAGGCTGATTTGCATATTATGGAAGAATGTTCCACGTGAAAAGACGTCAATTTTCAAAATCAAACTAGAACGAACGGTTGCACTGCATACATATTCTGAAAAGAAAGGTAAGCATTAGCTTACGACCATACCACGTTGAAAATACGCCATCCCGTCCGATCTGGCAAGTCAAGCAACGTTGGGCCCGGTTAGTACTTGGATCGGAGACGGCTTGGGAATCCCGGGTGCCGTAAGCTTTTTCTTTTTCTCATTTTCTCATAAAGTTTGTAATCAGTAGTTACCTATAGGGTATACGGTTAACTAGAAATGTTTTCATTTTCCGAGACAATTCTTAGACAGCTTTGCGCAGTGGCGATAACGTGACCAATGAGGCTTTGCCGAGGTGCGTTTATTGCTGGTTGAAAACTTTTCCCAATTACCCGCGATATTCCCTGAAACATGGGTGATATACGCAATTTTTGAATGCCTGATAAGGCTGATTTGCATATTATGGAAGAATGTTCCACGTGAAAAGACGTCAATTTTCAAAATCAAACTAAAACGAACGGTTGCACTGCATACATATTCTGAAAAGAAAGGTAAGCATTCGCTTACGACCATACCACGTTGAAAGTACGCCATCCCGTCCGATCTGGCAAGTCAAGCAACGTTGGGCCCGGTTAGTACTTGGATCGGAGACGGCTTGGGAATCCCGGGTGCCGTAAGCTTTTTCTTTTTCTCACTTTCTCATCTAGTTTGTAATCAGTAGTTACCTATATGGTATACGGTTATCTGGAAATGTTTTCATTTTCCGAGACAATTCTTAGACAGCTTTGCGCAGTGGCGATAACGTGACCAATGAGGCTTTGCCGAGGTGCGTTAATTGCTGGTTGAAAACTTTTCCCAATTACCCGCGATATTCCCTGAAACATGGGTGATATACGCAATTTTTGAATGCCTGATAAGGCTGATTTGCATATTATGGAAGAATGTTCCACGTGAAAAGACGTCAATTTTCAAAATCAAACTAAAACGAACGGTTGCACTGCATACATATTCTGAAAAGAAAGGTAAGCATTCGCTTACGACCATACCACGTTGAAAGTACGCCATCCCGTCCGATCTGGCAAGTCAAGCAACGTTGGGCCCGGTTAGTACTTGGATCGGAGACGGCTTGGGAATCCCGGGTGCCGTAAGCTTTTTCTTTTTCTCACTTTCTCATCTAGTTTGTAATCAGTAGTTACCTATATGGTATACGGTTATCTGGAAATGTTTTCATTTTCCGAGACAATTCTTAGACAGCTTTGCGCAGTGGCGATAACGTGACCAATGAGGCTTTGCCGAGGTGCGTTTATTGCTGGTTGAAAACTTTTCCCAATTACCCGCGATATTCCCTGAAACATGGGTGATATACGCAATTTTTGAATGCCTGATAAGGCTGATTTGCATATTATGGAAGAATGTTCCACGTGAAAAGACGTCAATTTTCAAAATCAAACTAAAACGAACGGTTGCACTGCATACATATTCTGAAAAGAGAGGTAAGCATTCGCTTACGACCATACCACGTTGAAAGTACGCCATCCCGTCCGATCTGGCAAGTCAAGCAACGTTGGGCCCGGTTAGTACTTGGATCGGAGACGGCTTGGGAATCCCGGGTGCCGTAAGCTTTTTCTTTTTCTCACTTTCTCATCTAGTTTGTAATCAGTAGTTACCTATATGGTATACGGTTATCTGGAAATGTTTTCATTTTCCGAAACAATTCTTAGACAGCTTTGCGCAGTGGCGATAACGTGACCAATGAGGCTTTGCCGAGGTGCGTTTATTGCTGGTTGAAAACTTTTCCCAATTACCCGCGATATTCCCTGAAACATGGGTGATATACGCAATTTTTGAATGCCTGATAAGGCTGATTTGCATATTATGGAAGAATGTTCCACGTGAAAAGACGTCAATTTTCAAAATCAAACTAGAACGAACGGTTGCACTGCATACATATTCTGAAAAGAAAGGTAAGCATTCGCTTACGACCATACCACGTTGAAAATACGCCATCCCGTCCGATCTGGCAAGTCAAGCAACGTTGGGCCCGGTTAGTACTTGGATCGGAGACGGCTTGGGAATCCCGGGTGCCGTAAGCTTTTTCTTTTTCTCACTTTCTCATCTAGTTTGTAATCAGTAGTTACCTATATGGTATACGGTTATCTGGAAATGTTTTCATTTTCCGAGACAATTCTTAGACAGCTTTGCGCAGTGGCGATAACGTGACCAATGAGGCTTTGCCGAGGTGCGTTTATTGCTGGTTGAAAACTTTTCCCAATTACCCGCGATATTCCCTGAAACATGGGTGATATACGCAATTTTTGAATGCCTGATAAGGCTGATTTGCATATTATGGAAGAATGTTCCACGTGAAAAGACGTCAATTTTCAAAATCAAACTAGAACGAACGGTTGCACTGCATACATATTCTGAAAAGAAAGGTAAGCATTCGCTTACGACCATACCACGTTGAAAATACGCCATCCCGTCCGATCTGGCAAGTCAAGCAACGTTGGGCCCGGTTAGTACTTGGATCGGAGACGGCTTGGGAATCCCGGGTGCCGTAAGCTTTTTCTTTTTCTCATTTTCTCATAAAGTTTGTAATCAGTAGTTACCTATAGGGTATACGGTTAACTAGAAATGTTTTCATTTTCCGAGACAATTCTTAGACAGCTTTGCGCAGTGGCGATAACGTGACCAATGAGGCTTTGCCGAGGTGCGTTTATTGCTGGTTGAAAACTTTTCCCAATTACCCGCGATATTCCCTGAAACATGGGTGATATACGCAATTTTTGAATGCCTGATAAGGCTGATTTGCATATTATGGAAGAATGTTCCACGTGAAAAGACGTCAATTTTCAAAATCAAACTAAAACGAACGGTTGCACTGCATACATATTCTGAAAAGCGTTCCATTATGCTCCTACGTATATTGAACAGACCATTGTAGTCTGCTCAACTACGCGTATAGTATTCCATAAGTGTAGCGGTATGGAAACAGAGCATAAGGATTACATAAGATAAGGAAATATATAGGTTTATTATACACAATACAATATCATTACAATACATTAACACAAGGATAAAGTAAACTACATTTACAAGACAAAGACTAATATATAAGATTAACTAAGTTAGATGCAAACCGTCCATGGGCTTGCAAAGGGGCGAACTCCCGAATAGGGGCATGAGGGAAGGCGGTGCCATTCCTCATTCCTCTAGTCGGTCTGGCTCTAACCCTGCAGTTACATATATAGAGTCTCCGAATGGAACGTGCCCTTTTTCAAAGATTGTCGCGACCTCGCGATATTTTAAACAAAAATTTGGGCTTATATGTAACTGAGTTTTAGAGTTCAATTGTTTTAGCTTCACAATAACTATAGTATGATAGAGTTTTAGTTAGTATACAAACAAAATTACAATAATTTATAAGAAGGGTTCAATATAATATGAAGGGACGATGAATTAGAATATTATTAATTTCATAAATTAATTATCTTAATATTCAAGCATTTCCTAATAGAGATTGTAGAATAAAGGGGCTAGTAATGAATGGGAATATGTTATTATTTTGACTAATGGTCTCAAGAAGTACTCATTTCTAAATTGAACCGAGATTATGATTTAATAATGTGTCTCCATATGTCTCCCAGAGTGAATCCTTGATTACTAATGGAGACTACCACTTAAGATGAAATTGTGGTTGATACGCCTACCAGTGTTCATCTCATCTTATTTGGAGAGGCACATGGAGCTCGGATGGTTGTCAAAATGTCCTCTAGTCCGCATAGGATTACGGTAACTTGGAACCATTAGTCATAACATCTCCTCGTTTAGAATTTGCCTTATTTTTCCTTTCTCAATCTCTATTAAATGCTATTTTTATTTTGAATGTTATTTAGCATTAATTTTTTTTTTTTTTTTTTTAATTCATCGTTATTTTGTTACAATAATTTAAATAACGTAGCATTATCTTGTTGTTATTCTTCTTCATTCCTCGGAAGCCATATTTCGTCTTCATTTTCATCTTCTGGCTCTGTATCTATGCTATCCTTGTTGTTCCTGTTGATCACTTCTATTATTTCGATGTCGCTATCTTCTTCTGCTTGACTTTCTCGAAACCTTGCGCGAGTGTTGTAAGAGATGTTTTGTGAAGCAGGAGAGAAGATTTTCAAGTTATCTTTGTGGATATCTTGTAGTTTTCCTGATGAATTTCTGATTTGAACTTTTGATCCTTCTACGTTGATGACTTCGCATGGTCCATCATAGCTTTTCCGAAGCTTTTGGCCGATTTGGTGTGATTTTATAGTCGTCATCACCATGTCGCCCGGTTGAATGTCTCTATGGTGTGCTCTTTGCGTTCTATCTTTCTTCTTTTTCGCATTTTCTTGATTTTTAGCTATGCGGTTCTTTATTATTTCGTCTCTCTTGTCCATATCTGGTCTTCTTTGGAGTAATTCTTCAGAAATTTCTTGAATTTTGGTGATCGTTTCTGGTAATTCAGCGTCCATTGACATTCTGCATTCTTTACCGAATAATGCAATGTATGGCGCAATCCCTGTAGTCGCGTGCTGAATATTGTTAATAGCAAAAGTGATTTTTGGTAATACAGTATCCCAGTCACTAAGGTCCTCTTTTAAGTAGTGGGTTAATCCTTCTTCGAGGGTTCGGTGAAGTCTTTCCACTTGTCCATTTGAGTTCTTTTGGTGTGGTAGTGTTGGTTCATGTTTGATTCCAAGTTTAGTACACATTTCTTCGAACTTTTTAGATACAAAGTTTGAACCTCTATCGGTGATCAAGCGATGGGGTGGTCCAAAAATGTAAACGAAATGTCTTAGAAATCGATCAATTGTGATTTCCGTTGTTATTTGTGGTACAGCAATTGTTGTTGACCATTTTGTAAATGCGTCTTGCATGGTAATGACGTAGGTACAGTTTCTTTTTGAAGGGGGAAATGGTCCCATTACGTCCATGTGGACTCGTTCAAATGGCTTGCTTGGTATCTCAAAATGACCTATTGGTTGTACCGTCATGGAATGTGGATCTTTTTTTCTTTGAGCACATTTAATGCAGTTCTTGATGAATATAGTAATGTCGTTCTGCATATTTGTCCAATAGAATCTTCTTAGAATTGCTTCTTTTGTTTTAATAATTCCTTGATGTGCTGCAATTGTAGGATCCTCATGAAAAACTTTGATTATTTCCTCAATTATGGGGTGTTCTTGTGGTATTACGATAGCGGGTTGTGGCTTTTTGTCTGTTGGTTTTGTATAGAGCAAGTCATTTATGACACAATATCTGTCATTAGCTGTCATGTTCTTTTGTGCTCTATATTCAATCTCCGCTATCGTCCGTTTAATCCAAGGGGTGCTTAGTTGAATTTCCTTTATTGTTGGTGTATTTATGGCGTTAATGTGAATTTCTTCCATTTTCTTCTTCTTTGTTTCCGGCTTAGCATCGTTAGCTTCTTCACCTATATATCGAGATAGAGCATCGCATACTTTATTTAATTGGCCTGCGCGATATTTTATTTCAATATCATATTCTTGGATGACCAGCTGGAACTTCGCAAGACGACCAAATAAGTCTCTGCGTGTCATTAAGCTGGTAAGAGGTCGATGGTCCGTAATACATATAGTATGAGTTCCAAGAATGTATGTACGGAATTGATTTAATGCATATACAAGGCCTAATGCTTCTATCTCGATTGGTGCGTAGTTACGTTCGGCTTTAACTAGTTTTCTGCTTGCAAATGCGATAGGGTGTAGATTTTTCAGAGGTTGTTTTGGATCTTCCGGTTGTAATAATACAGCACCTATGGCGATGTTACTACCGTCGCTTTCAACTATAAACAAGCGGTCCGATTTAGGTGGGCTTAAAACGGGTGCCTGTATTAAACTTCTTTTAAGGAGGTCTAAAGCTTCTTGATGTTTGTTTTCCCATTTGAATTCAGTATCTGCCTTTGTCAGATCGTATAAAGGGCTTGCGATACGTGCAAAATCTTTCATGAATTTGCGAAAGAATCCAACCATTCCCAAGAATGCTCGTACACCTGTTGCATTCTTTGGTGCCGGATAATCTTGTATGGCGGCGACTTTTTGAGGGTCAGGTTTTATACCTTGACGTCCTACAATAAGTCCTAGAAATTTCACTTCTGGTTGAGCAAAAGCGCATTTCTTAAGCTTTATCTTCATTCCCAATTCTTCTACTGCTTGCAGTAAATCATCGATATCTTTGAGATGTTGTTCTCTTGTATCAGATATAACTAATAGATCGTCCAAATAAACAAATAGTTTACAAGAACATTTACTTTGCAAATACCTTACTGCTGTTTGAAAGGTATGAGGGGCTCCACAAAGGCCCATCGGCATCCGTTTGTACTGGTATGTGCCGGATGTGGTCGTAAATGCTGTTAGTGGTCGATCTGATTTTCTCAAGGATATTTGAAAAAATCCTGACACTAAATCGAAGTTTGAGAAAAATTGGGCGCCTGCTGCCAAATCAACTATGTCAGAAATGCTTGGAATGACATAAGTTTGCTTGCGTGTGACATTATTTAAAGCTCGAAAATCTGTCACAAACCTATACGTGTCATCTTTCTTCTTAACTAGTACTACAGGGCTATTAAATAGAGATGTAGAAGGCTCTATTATGCCTTGCTCAAGCATTTCTTTGACTTGTTTTTCAATTTCTTCCTGTTTTCCTAAGGGAATACGTGTTATTCTCGGCTTTGGCATATCCATATCTGTTCTCAATGGTATGGTATGCTCTATAGGACCTTTAAATAAGCCTATTTTCCTGTCCTCGTTAAGAAATGCCTCACGATGGCTTTCAATTATTTTTGTAAGCTCATGTTTTTCTTCTTTCGTGAGATCAGCATTCTCTAGATCAAGATCTTTTATGAAGTCTCTTGGAAAATATGGTAGTTTACTCTCCCAATCGGCCTCTGGCGGAACATATGGTAGAATTGGCTTATGCTTAAAGGGTTCACAAGCCGGAATTTCTCCAATTATTGCCTGTCCGATGACTGAATTAGCTTCCATAGCTATTGTTTCATCGGTATTGTTACGGAACATAACATATACTCCACTGGTATCACGAAACGCAGTTGGATATAATGATTTTAATGCGCTTCCACTATCCCCTAAGACAACCACTTCGTTAGATTCTAGTGGTTTATCTGTCTTTATTGGGATAGGTGCCTCTTCATCAGGCTTTAATGTTTTTGTTCTTAAATTAATGATATTCACAGTTATCTCCGTATGCTTAATAGATTCGTTTCCTATTAATGGGATGGCATTGTTTCCAATCTCCAACCTCTTCTTGGATGGTTTAAGGCTGACGTCGATGTTTTCGCTGTCAAGCGCTTTCATGAAATCTAGTCCAATTAAAGCGGGAGCAGGACAGTCATGATCGTTTGAGACCAAAAAGGTGTGTTCGATCTCGTAACCGGCAATTTCAATTACAAGATTTATCTTTCCATAAAATGTGAAAGTGGACTTGTTGGCTGCCATCGCTACTAAATGTCTCTTCTTGACATTTTCGGCCATGTTCAGATATTTGAGGGTGGAGAGCCTAACATATGACACTGATGAGCCTGAATCCCATAAAGCTAAAATCAGTTTATCTTCAACTGATATATATATTAATGGTAACTTTGTTTCCGCTGATACAATAGAAGCAACAAATGGTATTGCGATTGGAATAAATGTTACTAAAGCAGGATAGTATTGCTTCATGATGTTATCTGGCATCTGTTGGTCTGGGCGGCTTACAAGTTCCAATGTTTCTTCATAGCTTGGGGGCTCATTATCTATTTCGTGGACATGCATTACGGTTAGTGGAGTGGCTCTGAAGAACCAAAATTTAGCAACAACGAAAAGAATTATTAATACTGCGGCAATCGTAACCATTGATCCTATGAAGATGAGTGTTCTCTCAATTGATCCTATTAGAAATTGCTTTACGCTAGTCCAGGCGGAAGTTGTGAACTCAGCTGCTTTAGAGATATAGTCACTGCCCTTTTTCAAAAGATTAAAGGCGGACGTAATTTTTGGATCGTTGTGAATAGTATGTAAAACATGGTTCTGTCGTATGGATGCTAAACTTGCTCCATATGCAATAGCTGTTGACATTGAGTAAACTCTCAATGATAAATTGGTGTATAAGTTAGCGCCTGTGAACTTTAAAGGTGTTAATTGGTGGTATTGCGCTTTATCAAAGAGTGATATTGGTTTTACTTCAACCGATCCATTTATATTTATCCATTCTCCATTTTGATAGTATACATCTGTGGGTACATGTTCGCAATCTATCTCTTTTCCATGTGTTAATAAGTCTCTTGATCCTGGAGCAGCAAAATATAATCTCTCATCTTCTGTTATTACTGGTGTTTCCAAATAGCATGTATCATTGATCTTATGATTATGATAAACAGCTTTAGGTTGAAGAGGTAGGCATATATGAACATGAACTATATCGCTGCCTACGAAACGGGCTGCAATATCCTCTCTTCCTAAAATAGTCCTCATTGCTATTGTAGGTTCTATGTGTAAAATAGAACGCCATAGCTCGAGGTATCTATTTTGAATCTCACATATGGATTCATAAGATTCCATGAAATGTTTCTGTAGCTCTTCTTGTATGAGTGTTGTTGTATATTGTAGATGATCTTGAGCTATTCTGCGAGATACGTTGAGGTTGAATTGTATTTCGTTGTTCACTTTTGACGCTGTATACGTTGCCTGAGCCTGAATTTCTCTGGTTTCTACGGGTGGAGATGATGTTCTTTGTTTCCTTAAGATTCGTGACGCCGTGTCAGTGACTGTTGCTAATGTTGTTGGCGAGAGAGTCGTAGTTATCGCGGCTGTTGTCGTCTCAACTGTGGTTGTCGTCGGAATCCGAGTCGTATGGCTTTTAGTTGTCTCCTGAACTAGTGAAGCGGGTTTGTCCGTTGTTGTCGTTAATGACAGTCTTCTAGTCAGATAAGGCGGTGTTTCAATATCCTCTAACAGTGGTAAAAATGTTTTTATAAGTAGCTGGCGTGTATCTGCGCTTGGGTTTTGAATGCGAGGGTGGGGCCCTATCGATATACCGTAGTTAGAATCTTTATCTCGATATAATTTGTTGGTATCTGGCACATTGATTGTTAATTGTCGGAACTTTTCATCATCTACGGCTGCTGCTGTTTTATTTGGCCTTATTACTCGCAATGTCATCAAGTTATGGTATAAGTAAAGAGTGTTTCTAAGTACTATACGCTCATCAGCATTGTCAGTTGTTAGAGTTGGTCGGATCGGCGGCATGTTCACAAAGGATTTTAAAACCTCTTGCCTTGATGGTACCGACAGATTGTTTTCAAATATTACCGGTGTATAAGCTAACTCCATCGCTATGCTTTCGGCTCTTTCACGGTAGGATCCGTCTTTTTCTAGCAGTTTTTCGTCAAATTCGTGTGCTGTTAATCTGTCACCTATCTGTTCTAATAATTGTTGTGAGGTTAAATACCGTATAGCGCCGCGAGTGGTTGCTGCCAGTTCCTTTTGCGCAAGAAAATAAAGTATTGCTTCCTCAGGGTCGTGTATTTCGTATGTTTGAAGGAAACGTTGTATGGATTTATCAGATACGGGACTTCTTAAGAAGAAATAAAACTTCTCGGGATGTGCTGAAACCCAGTCAATAATTGAATATGAAGGGTTGACAGCTCGTCTGGCCTTTATAAGCGGTATTATCTGATAAATACCAGGATTACTCATCACCGGTCGTAAGAAAGGATAAGGACAAATATTTAATATTAAAGTTTCAAAATCTTCCTGTTTTTGTATCCACTCCTTGTTTAATTCAACCGTGCATTCCGCAATTGCTCTTTTATCTCTTTTCGCCGGAAGTTTCTTATATTCTCTCTCTATTAAAACATGGATATTGGTGTCATTTGGGTACTGTGGTAAGAGAATGTAATTGCCAGTTGTGGTGTGGAAGATTGGCTGTTTAAAACAAGAAGATATTTGCTTCGGTATCTCTTTTTGATCGATTACAAGGGCTGATTGAGTGGTTGGTAACAGAATAATGCCGTCTCCAATTATCACATCATATTCACTCATGTCGATATAGTTGCATCGATATTCATAAGGCTGTTTCTCCCATATGATGATTGAGGTATCTGATGCACATTCTCCATGATGCGCTAAGCATCCTTCAGTATTTAGTATTAAATTGGAGATTATAGTTTCATCTGGCATCCGTGTCATAACCCCTCTTTCGATAACCAATCTGGCTTTCTCTTCACATAGCTCATTATTAAAAGATCGGCCTGGCGAGAAGGAAGGCTCGTCAGTTGCATATGTTATGCTGTCGATCTTCTTTAATTCACTCCAATTCCATCTTCTATCTCTCACTGCCAGTCTGCATTCTGCAGCTGGTATCTTTTCAATTCTCGCTATCGTTGTATTGGTATCTCTAAGGAACAAAAGGTCTCTGATACACATTTTATGAATTTCTTTGGAGCATCTCCATGCATCCCATTCATGTGCCGTTTGATTCCTTGTATAAAGATGAACTTTTGTTCGTAAGATATGCTTTATTGGTGGTAATAAGCATTTTCGGAGAGATGGGGGACGGAGAAGGGCTCCTCCAGTAGCTTTAGTACATAGCTGGTATGCTTCAGCTGTTGTAACCAGTGATAAGATTACTGATAAAGCTACGGCTAAAGTCAAAGGAGATATCAGAGTCAAATTATTGACTCTTGAGCCTCTACCTCTGCCTCTATTGTTGTTATTTCCCCTAAAGGTACTGTTATTTCTCTGTCTATTATTGCTCATTTCTTGATTTTGTGATGCATTATGGCTTCTTTGATACCCATTTTGATTTTGATTCTGATAATTTCGACCGCGGTCACCAAAATTGCGGTTCCTAGCAAATGGGTTTTGGAAATTCCAGCCTTTTTGATTTTTTGAAAATTTATGATAATTTTGATTGTTTTGAAAGTTTGGATGATAATTGTTATAATTATTATAATTTTGATAATTTTTATTATTAAAAGATTGATAACCTCTTGCCATACCTCTCCCACCATTGTTTCTGCGCGGGGGGAAAGTTCTTTCAATTGCGTTAACCAATAGCGCCTGAGGGTCTGCTACTTGGTTTGCAATTGATTCCTCCCAGCGAGCACTATCAACAGCCTCAGCAAAAGTTTTGGGTTTTGCTCGAATTACCCCTGGGCGTATCGTATTTTTCAAGCCTCTCAAAAATGTGGACCTCAGAATGTGATCTTTATGAGTATCACTATTAGAGAAAGCATTTAAGCTGAGGTTTCTTAACGTTTGTGCAAAACCATCAATTGATAAATCGCCTTGAGTGCTGTTTTGAAGTGTGATAAGGGCAGGGTCTTGATTGTATTCGGGACACAGCTTGGATGTTAACTCTTCTATTAGGGTAACCCAAGGTCCAGCAGTTCTGACCTTGTCAGGTAGCTCTAAATAAGCTTCCTCTGCTCTATCATTTTTCAATAGTAATGGTAAAATAGTTAGTCTTTCGGGCATCACTAAGCCTAAGGCGTTAGAAAAGGTATTAAACTTTGCCACGAAATCTCTAAAGTTACGACTTCCGTCGTATATGGGGCAATAAGGTGAGCTTAATGCGTGCGCAATGGTAGATTTACCAGCTCCCGGAAGACGTGGTGTCTCCGTCATGGTTGGTATATCCTCAGGGTATGTGCGAGATGACGTAATCCCTTTACTGCCTGAGCTTCTCGCCGTTAAATTCTTACCTCCCTTTTTCGAGTTACCAGATGTTGGATAACTAATGGTAGGGGCGGCTGAGGAGAACCGCTTCCCTGGGAGTTTGATAATTCGACTCGTTGCCTGAGGCGTCGAATGTATTGATACGCTTGAGCTGGGTATAGCGCTATCTGACTTATTAAGGGTTGGGTTGGAGGATACGTGAAGAGAGTTATCAACTTGTTCTGTTGTTACCTCCCCTGGAGACAAATTCAAAACTTTTATTAAGCGAGCTGTTAAAGATTTCTTACTTTTGAACTTATCAGTAGTTAGTGATAAGGGCAAAACTTCGGTAATTTCCTGATTTGGTTCTACGGGATTATTAGAGGTTGAGCGCCTACGCGGTGTATTAGTTTTTCTTTTATTAATTTTTTTAGAATCAAGCTTTTTCGAATCAAGCTTATCAGTGATAACTGATAAGGGTGATTTGCGAATAGTGAGAGATGAGGTTTTATTAAGTTGTGAGTTTTCTATCGGAGTGGAAAATGCCTGCGGTGTTAGAGTTAGTTCAAAAGAAGATGCAAGATCGTTATCAGTATTAACTGATAAAGTTGATAAGTTTAGGTGGGGAGTGGCTGGTGAAGTATTAGAGGTTATTTGTTTTGGTTTTTGAATTTTTTGAATCTTTTTATTACTTTTAAAAGAGTGTACCTTTGGAGTTGAAGCTGAAGTTTGAATATTGTAGTCCTGAATATAGAAATCAGGGTCCTCCTCGGTGTTGTCCGGAGGTGAATACGTGCCTTCTCGAGGAATGAAGGTTTTCTCGACTTTGGGTTTTACCTCTTGTTCAGGCTCTTCAATCTGAACACTGAGGAGTCGAGTGCGGCTTCTGGTTCGACTGGCGACTGCGATGTCGTCACTGGACTCAGAAGGGTATAGAGCAGGGACGGCCGAAGAGTATCTTCGTGCCACTTTGGAATCACTCTTGGTTCGGAAAAACCGCGAGTGTTTCGTTATATGGGGGATGTTGACGTTGAATGAGTGACAAGAAATTCGGGTCGGTTATAGGAAAAGTAAGAAACGTTTGAAGATTGAGACGTGGCGTCTTTCGCCGAGAATCGTTATTAGATGAGAAAGAGTTTTAAAATCTTGGCCTGAGATCTGGCTCCGCCTATCTACCGTATTCTCTTTTCTTTATTCTATTTCACAGATGTTCATCAATTATAAATTTTTTTTGGTCTTCGCTCTTTCTAGCCTCAATCTTAATACTTTACTCTAATTGAATTCTTGAAAGTATGAGAGAGATTTTCAGTCGTTTTATGTCCCCTTTTTATGCATAAGAATCTTTATATTTGTAGAGCTGAAAAAAAAAAATAAATCAAAGAATGGCTTATGAAGGTCTATCGGGAATGACTTTTGTCTTGAGGAAGCTGTACGCTGACCTCGTCTTGTATGATCAAGACGAAGTGTTAGCTTATAGGCCGCACCCAGACATAATTAAGATGGTTGGTTAAAACAAAGAAACATGTTATCTTAATAAGAATTTTTAGTTTATTGAGGATTTAAAGATGCATTATCTGGGAAGGGGATTAGTAAACTTCTCCCTAATGCAGGAAATAGCGGATGAGGTTGCAGCTATCCGGCGATGGTGCCTCACCGACTTGTGCGCGCATTGGTATGAAAACCCAAATCTGGTCGCATCCCCTTGGAATTGGTATGAGCATAAGTCTCATGATTTTTATGATTATATGTCTAAAATTTTGTTTAAAATTTATTTATTTTATGAACAGTCTCCTATGGGCTTATTGCTAAGGACCTCTGCGGATTCGGTGTATTCGCAGTATTTAGAGCCTAGCGATGAGCCCATCTCACAGCCTATAGAATTTGTGAGACAGTTGCATTTTAAATGGGGCTTTTAACAATTGTTTCATATATAATAAATACTTAATTTCACTCATTTGTTCTCTCTCTCTTTTTTTTTTTTTTCCATAACACAAACTTTGGTCGAGCTTATTAATAAAGAAGGAGTGCGTGCGCCTTGGGAAAATGGCTCATGTGCACGTTATTATTAAAAGCCGTGGGCGATTCTTTTTCGGAATGATTTTGGCATGCTAATGAGATTCCGAGAATATTTAAAAAGATTGCTCATTTTACTAATGGACTGAGACCAAAGCTCGTTTATAAAACGCAATTTTTTTCTTTAAACCATTCTACTAATTTATAGAATATTACAATATGAATACTACGGTAGGTGTGTGGGAATATCTTATGATGTTAGCAACAAAAATGAGCTGAGGAAGGTGACACATTCTACGGAGAAGAAAACATCCGTAGCCCATGTGCTTTCGCCAAAATGACCTGACAGGCAATAAAATTTGTGCCAGGATTTTTCGGACTAGTGTGGTCTATTCTCACAATCAAAAAAAAAATAAAAACCGAATAACGGCTCCCGCAAAAATATTTAGTTAGCATGCTCTTTTACGCCTGAATTTAACTTTCAAATCTCTAGTCCTGACCACAATAAAATATTAAACTTTGTGCGCTTTCAAAATTTCATTCTAACTCCTCGTTGCCAAATAATAATGTAATCAAAATTTCGTTTGGTGAAATTGTCCCCTATTTCGATCCAAACGTCCTCAAAAAAAAATGCAAGAGAAGCGGTGCAGGATACGGTATTATAAGGGTGGACACTCAGACGGTTTTATGAGTGGGGACAGCGGGTGAAATTTCAAAATTATGTAGTCCTAGCTCTCTAAAAGAGAGATCCCTTGTACCTGCACCTTATACAAGTTGGCGCCCTCATTATGTTGCTAACCGTGGAGGAAGTTTTAATTTAGATATCAAAATATGGACTTTTTATGCGAGTTTTTGCGACAAAAATGAGTTCGAGGTGGAACCTCCACGTTCCATTATGCTCCTACGTATATTGAACAGACCATTGTAGTCTGCTCAACTACGCGTATAGTATTCCATAAGTGTAGCGGTATGGAAACAGAGCATAAGGATTACATAAGATAAGGAAATATATAGGTTTATTATACACAATACAATATCATTACAATACATTAACACAAGGATAAAGTAAACTACATTTACAAGACAAAGACTAATATATAAGATTAACTAAGTTAGATGCAAACCGTCCATGGGCTTGCAAAGGGGCGAACTCCCGAATAGGGGCATGAGGGAAGGCGGTGCCATTCCTCATTCCTCTAGTCGGTCTGGCTCTAACCCTGCAGTTACATATATAGAGTCTCCGAATGGAACGAAAGAAAGGTAAGCATTCGCTTACGACCATACCACGTTGAAAGTACGCCATCCCGTCCGATCTGGCAAGTCAAGCAACGTTGGGCCCGGTTAGTACTTGGATCGGAGACGGCTTGGGAATCCCGGGTGCCGTAAGCTTTTTCTTTTTCTCACTTTCTCATCTAGTTTGTAATCAGTAGTTACCTATATGGTATACGGTTATCTGGAAATGTTTTCATTTTCCGAGACAATTCTTAGACAGCTTTGCGCAGTGGCGATAACGTGACCAATGAGGCTTTGCCGAGGTGCGTTTATTGCTGGTTGAAAACTTTTCCCAATTACCCGCGATATTCCCTGAAACATGGGTGATATACGCAATTTTTGAATGCCTGATAAGGCTGATTTGCATATTATGGAAGAATGTTCCACGTGAAAAGACGTCAATTTTCAAAATCAAACTAAAACGAACGGTTGCACTGCATACATATTCTGAAAAGAGAGGTAAGCATTCGCTTACGACCATACCACGTTGAAAGTACGCCATCCCGTCCGATCTGGCAAGTCGAGCAACGTTGGGCCCGGTTAGTACTTGGATCGGAGACGGCTTGGGAATCCCGGGTGCCGTAAGCTTTTTCTTTTTCTCACTTTCTCATCTAGTTTGTAATCAGTAGTTACCTATATGGTATACGGTTATCTGGAAATGTTTTCATTTTCCGAGACAATTCTTAGACAGCTTTGCGCAGTGGCGATAACGTGACCAATGAGGCTTTGCCGAGGTGCGTTTATTGCTGGTTGAAAACTTTTCCCAATTACCCGCGATATTCCCTGAAACATGGGTGATATACGCAATTTTTGAATGCCTGATAAGGCTGATTTGCATATTATGGAAGAATGTTCCACGTGAAAAGACGTCAATTTTCAAAATCAAACTAGAACGAACGGTTGCACTGCATACATATTCTGAAAAGAAAGGTAAGCATTCGCTTACGACCATACCACGTTGAAAATACGCCATCCCGTCCGATCTGGCAAGTCAAGCAACGTTGGGCCCGGTTAGTACTTGGATCGGAGACGGCTTGGGAATCCCGGGTGCCGTAAGCTTTTTCTTTTTCTCACTTTCTCATCTAGTTTGTAATCAGTAGTTACCTATATGGTATACGGTTATCTGGAAATGTTTTCATTTTCCGAGACAATTCTTAGACAGCTTTGCGCAGTGGCGATAACGTGACCAATGAGGCTTTGCCGAGGTGCGTTTATTGCTGGTTGAAAACTTTTCCCAATTACCCGCGGTATTCCCTGAAACATGGGTGATATACGCAATTTTTGAATGCCTGATAAGGCTGATTTGCATATTATGGAAGAATGTTCCACGTGAAAAGACGTCAATTTTCAAAATCAAACTAAAACGAACGGTTGCACTGCATACATATTCTGAAAAGAAAGGTAAGCATTCGCTTACGACCATACCACGTTGAAAGTACGCCATCCCGTCCGATCTGGCAAGTCAAGCAACGTTGGGCCCGGTTAGTACTTGGATCGGAGACGGCTTGGGAATCCCGGGTGCCGTAAGCTTTTTCTTTTTCTCACTTTCTCATCTAGTTTGTAATCAGTAGTTACCTATATGGTATACGGTTATCTGGAAATGTTTTCATTTTCCGAGACAATTCTTAGACAGCTTTGCGCAGTGGCGATAACGTGACCAATGAGGCTTTGCCGAGGTGCGTTTATTGCTGGTTGAAAACTTTTCCCAATTACCCGCGATATTCCCTGAAACATGGGTGATATACGCAATTTTTGAATGCCTGATAAGGCTGATTTGCATATTATGGAAGAATGTTCCACGTGAAAAGACGTCAATTTTCAAAATCAAACTAAAACGAACGGTTGCACTGCATACATATTCCGAAAAGAAAGGTAAGCATTCGCTTACGACCATACCACGTTGAAAGTACGCCATCCCGTCCGATCTGGCAAGTCAAGCAACGTTGGGCCCGGTTAGTACTTGGATCGGAGACGGCTTGGGAATCCCGGGTGCCGTAAGCTTTTTCTTTTTCTCATTTTCTCATCTAGTTTGTAATCAGTAGTTACCTATATGGTATACGGTTAACTAGAAATGTTTTCATTTTCCGAGACAATTCTTAGACAGCTTTGCGCAGTGGCGATAACGTGACCAATGAGGCTTTGCCGAGGTGCGTTTATTGCTGGTTGAAAACTTTTCCCAATTACCCGCGATATTCCCTGAAACATGGGTGATATACGCAATTTTTGAATGCCTGATAAGGCTGATTTGCATATTATGGAAGAATGTTCCACGTGAAAAGACGTCAATTTTCAAAATCAAACTAGAACGAACGGTTGCACTGCATACATATTCTGAAAAGAAAGGTAAGCATTCCCTTACGACCATACCACGTTGAAAATACGCCATCCCGTCCGATCTGGCAAGTCAAGCAACGTTGGGCCCGGTTAGTACTTGGATCGGAGACGGCTTGGGAATCCCGGGTGCCGTAAGCTTTTTCTTTTTCTCATTTTCTCATAAAGTTTGTAATCAGTAGTTACCTATAGGGTATACGGTTAACTAGAAATGTTTTCATTTTCCGAGACAATTCTTAGACAGCTTTGCGCAGTGGCGATAACGTGACCAATGAGGCTTTGCCGAGGTGCGTTTATTGCTGGTTGAAAACTTTTCCCAATTACCCGCGATATTCCCTGAAACATGGGTGATATACGCAATTTTTGAATGCCTGAAAAGGCTGATTTGCATATTATGGAAGAATGTTCCACGTGAAAAGACGTCAATTTTCAAAATCTAACTAAAACGAACGGTTGCACTGCATACATATTCCGAAAAGAAAGGTAAGCATTCGCTTACGACCATACCACGTTGAAAGTACGCCATCCCGTCCGATCTGGCAAGTCAAGCAACGTTGGGCCCGGTTAGTACTTGGATCGGAGACGGCTTGGGAATCCCGGGTGCCGTAAGCTTTTTCTTTTTCTCATTTTCTCATCTAGTTTGTAATCAGTAGTTACCTATATGGTATACGGTTATCTGGAAATGTTTTCATTTTCCGAGACAATTCTTAGACAGCTTTGCGCAGTGGCGATAACGTGACCAATGAGGCTTTGCCGAGGTGCGTTTATTGCTGGTTGAAAACTTTTCCCAATTACCCGCGATATTCCCTGAAACATGGGTGATATACGCAATTTTTGAATGCCTGATAAGGCTGATTTGCATATTATGGAAGAATGTTCCACGTGAAAAGACGTCAATTTTCAAAATCAAACTAGAACGAACGGTTGCACTGCATACATATTCTGAAAAGAAAGGTAAGCATTCGCTTACGACCATACCACGTTGAAAATACGCCATCCCGTCCGATCTGGCAAGTCAAGCAACGTTGGGCCCGGTTAGTACTTGGATCGGAGACGGCTTGGGAATCCCGGGTGCCGTAAGCTTTTTCTTTTTCTCATTTTCTCATAAAGTTTGTAATCAGTAGTTACCTATAGGGTATACGGTTAACTAGAAATGTTTTCATTTTCCGAGACAATTCTTAGACAGCTTTGCGCAGTGGCGATAACGTGACCAATGAGGCTTTGCCGAGGTGCGTTTATTGCTGGTTGAAAACTTTTCCCAATTACCCGCGATATTCCCTGAAACATGGGTGATATACGCAATTTTTGAATGCCTGATAAGGCTGATTTGCATATTATGGAAGAATGTTCCACGTGAAAAGACGTCAATTTTCAAAATCAAACTAGAACGAACGGTTGCACTGCATACATATTCTGAAAAGAAAGGTAAGCATTCGCTTACGACCATACCACGTTGAAAATACGCCATCCCGTCCGATCTGGCAAGTCAAGCAACGTTGGGCCCGGTTAGTACTTGGATCGGAGACGGCTTGGGAATCCCGGGTGCCGTAAGCTTTTTCTTTTTCTCATTTTCTCATAAAGTTTGTAATCAGTAGTTACCTATAGGGTATACGGTTAACTAGAAATGTTTTCATTTTCCGAGACAATTCTTAGACAGCTTTGCGCAGTGGCGATAACGGGAATCCTGGGTGGCGTAAACTGGAAAATCTGAAATAATTTCTATGTTTTTAAAACGAAAGTATAACTTCACAGCGACTTCAGAAAAACAACAACTATTTCCCGCTCTTTCGAGGGGATTGCAAAAAATGAATTTACTCATATGCGTCCCTATGCACGGAAATCTTTAGTAAAAGGCGAAAGATTTTCACGGAGGATTGCAAAGGAACCAGAGGATACATATTCCGCATTACGTGACACCGCGTTTCGTTGAATAGCGTATCTGATATGGGTTTTAGAGTGTTAAATGTTAGTTTAGATGACCGAAAATTAAACATAAAATAACTGAGAAGTAAAACGTATACTATAAAAAGAGACCAACACTGCACTTGATGCCAATAAAAGCAATATCAACAAGTAATTCCCTATAGTAATTCATATTTTTCCTCTTTAAAGCTGTTATTGAACCATCATGGCCAAGAAAGATGCTTCTTTTATCTTATGCCATCTATTCTCTGACCGCGCCTCCAGGGGATTATTCCTAGGAATCATTTGACAGATTGCCTTCAACCATATGTATTAATAGTCATATTCAAGTTTATAATAGTTGAAAACATGGCCTTATTATTTATTTCTAATTTTTGCTTAACTATTATATTATTTTCATATTATTTGAGGAAAATATTGGAATGAACAATGTTATTATTACGTAAGTACTTGCTACTCTTTACTTTCCTTTTCGCTCATGATATTTATGGAAGTGAAGACGAGTATCGTTTATTAGCTGATTTAAAATATAATTATGATTCGTACGAAAGGCCTGTAGCTAATTCTAATGAAACATTAGTTGTATCTGTCAAACTATATTTACAGCAAATATTGGATGTGGTTAGTTTTAGAAGTTTTTTTTTTGAATTTTAAAAGTTTCATGTTCATGTATATTATACTAAGTATCATAGCCCATAATGATAAAGCAAATCTTCCTAACCATTACCGTCAAATAACCCAAAAATGGTTTTTTATGATATTTATTGTAATTACATGACTTTTCTTTAAATTTGAAATAACTTTATGTATTATTATGTGTCTTCTTATACGTTTAGGATGAGAAAAATCAGGTTATAACTTTAACAGCTTGGATTGAATATCAGTGGACGGATTATAAACTTAAATGGGAACCAGCAGAATATGGAAATATCAAAGATATTCGCATCCCAGGAGAAGCTCATACAATTTGGAGGCCTGATGTGCTGTTGTATAATAGGTTTGTCATATTTTTTTGATGAACAAGTCCAGAAAAATAATATAATTTTAGTGCCGATGAAAACTTTGACTCAACATACCCGGTTAATTATGTTGTTAGTCATACAGGACACGTACTTCAAGTTCCGCCAGGAATTCTGAAGTTATCCTGCAAAATTGATATAACATATTTTCCATTTGATGATCAAATATGCCATTTGAAGGTTATTTTTCAAAACTTCAAGTATTTCTTTTCGAATATTTTAACACGTATAGACCTCACAGAATCCTCTATAATCCTTTCTAATTCATCATTTCACATTCAGTTTGGCTCTTGGACATATAGCGGAAATTTCATTGATTTACGAATAAATGGGCCTGACGGTTATAATATTTCTGAACAAGGGATGGATATTTCATATTATATAGAAAATGGAGAATGGAATCTTTTAGGTTAGTTAAACTAATCCAAACTCATATAGTTAGTATAATCGCTAGTTTTAGCTGTACCAGCTCGTAATGAAACGAATGTGTTCGATGGTGAACCATATCCGTCCATTTACTTCTATCTCATCATACAAAGAAGAACCCTTTATTATGGTAAACTTGAAGCTTACACAATATTAGTGATAAATCGAATTATAGGTTTAAATCTAATTATACCATCATTGTTAATATCTTTGATGACTGTTCTTGGCTTCACATTACCCCCTGATGCAGGAGAAAAAATAACTTTAGGTATTGCCTGGAAGTCTTATTACGGCAAATAATGATTTATAGAAATTACAATTTTGCTATCGGTGTGTTTCTTTCTCAGCATGGTTGCAGAAATGACTCCACCAACTTCTGATGCAGTTCCTTTAATCGGTATTTCTTATGTTGTATGACTTTTACTTAACAACAATTTGAGGTGCATTCTTCTCCTGTTGTATGCTTGTTGTATCAGCTTCTGTTGTTTTCACTGTTTTGGTTCTGAATCTGCATAATCGTAAACCAGAAACTCACGAGATGAGTCCATTTGTAAGATTTACTTTCGACGAAATAATAACCTTTGTAAATAATTGTTCAGTTAAGAGAATTTCTTCTGGTCTGGTTACCTGGTATTCTCATTATGCAACGTCCGCATTTATCAAATGATGAAGGGGTATATATTTAACGAATATTATAAATTTTCTAAACTGTATATAGAGTACTCCAACAGTTCCCCAGCCACCAGTCCGTAAACGTTATGACCCTTCCATGATTTTGGGTAAGTATTTTTCGAAAATAACAGAAAACAAATTGTACAACTATTATTCATTCAAAGAAAAAAAGATAACAGTTAGTGCAGATGTTTGTAATGCTTAATGGTTATGTTTATTCAAATGAATTTATTAGCATATTGATAGATGTAATACTAATAATACATATACAACACATTAATTCGTATTATAATTAAATTTTTAATATTATTAAATGATTAAATAAAAATTAAATAAAAATTAAAAATAAATATAAATAATTATAATATTTTTAGACAATAAAGCATGTTCCACATTAGGACCTATGTATCACTCTACAATGTCTTATAAAAAAGGAAATTGTTCTTACGATTGTCATTCAGATACAAGTAAAATATATGTATTGTTTGTATATGTCATGTATCATTTAGATGAGTTGGCAAAATATCTGAAGAATGCTTGCTCAGAGCTGAAAGCAATATCAAATCAAATAAAAATCATACGCAAACGTAGTGATGAAGAAGAAAGGGTATTTTTGTATCATATAATCTTTTGACCTATTTTTAATCATCAAACTTTGTGCGTATATGTATGTATAAAGTCGTTTCTATTTGAACAAATATAACAATATTTCTATAGCTTATAACGTTTAGAAGATAAAATACAGTATATACTTAAATGTTTTATCTACTTACCTTTCTAAGTTTAGTTTTACAGGACGAACTCGTTGAAAACGAATGGAAGTTTGCAGCAATGGTCGTTGATAGATTATGTCTTTTCGTCTTCACCGTATTCATTGTGGTCTCAACATGTGGAATTATGCTATCATCACCTCATCTAATTGCCTAAATATCAAATAAAAATGATAATGTTTATGCTTTTTTTCTGAACAACTTTTATTATTCAGATATCATCATATAGTCTAACAATCTCTCCATTAATTTTTTTTCAACCTCTCTTCCTCAATACCATCCTCCCTCCCCCTCTCTCACGCTCTCTCTATATTCTTCTTTTGAAACTTTCCCTTTTATATCGTTGCCATGGAATCAATATTTGTGGAAACGGAAACCATATGAAATATGTTTTCCTCTTGTTGCCTATGTTATAAAATATTTTAAACGTTTCCAAATCCGTTCAAGTGATTTGTACAACGCACTATTGCAACTTTAGGTTATCATGTTCCATTTTATTAGTTTGGTACATTTTGATATCATATCAAACAGTTCCTTTCACCTGATGATAAATCTTAAAAAGAAATTTTATCAACACATGCTGTATCTAGTGTTTATATTCTATTTTCAAATTCTTATACTTTAAATCTATATTTGCAGAATTAAAAGTAAATGTATGGCATCATTATTATTATAACTGTTATATCTTTCTATGCTGTAGTTCTACTTTTTGGTAATTCTAGGGATTTCATACCAACTGAGTCAATTTTAGATTCGAAAGTTGCAACTCGACTACGTAAGCTTTTTGTAATATTTCTAAACTAAACAACAACTTACATCTTTCCAGAACTAATTAACGAAACAGAGGATTATGACGAATCTGATGTAACTAAGTGTATTCCTCAATACGATTTCTATCAAGAGTTCTTTTTAAATAATCGTGCAAATCGTTTATTTGACAAGACGCCATTATTATTGTTAGCAGCATATAAGTACATCGATCATATTGATGTTTCTATTCAATCAGACGGGTGGTATGGGTATAAGCTTGAATCATCATTTATCACTTCATTCACTGCTTTTTAAGACAATCGGTCTACTGTAGATACTTAGACTCAGATTTCAAAGAAATTGGTGAGCCACTAGCAACCAAAGTATTCCCAGAATGGTCGGTCAGTTGTTGTTTACGAAGTAAATCAAAGTATATGAGTATAACGAAGAATAAACAAGATCCTATTGTTCAATATACGAAAATATTGAATCGTATGCCGAATGGTTTGTTTAAACTCAATATCTTTCTAATTGTATGTAATGTATTAACAAGATTCCTTAGTTCAGGTTATAAGTATGAACTATCATTATGTCTGGCTCCAATGTATGGTGAAGAAAGCAAATGGTTGCTATTAGCTGAAACAATCGAACATTATAAACTTCAAGGTGTGGAACATTTCTATTTATATATAAAAGATATGGACGAATATTCCAGACGGGTACGATTTTAAAGCTAATATTTACAACAAAACATTTTTTCTTATTTTCAGCTAGTTGATTCTTATGTAGTTTCGGGTGATGCTGAAGCAATTGTTTTCGAACATCGACAAGATAGAACAGGAAGAGAATGGCAACTGCTCGGAGTACAGGTAATCTCTTTTTTATAAACTCTTTAAGTCTATTGCCGAAACGTATTGCTATGCCTATCGGTTTGGTTCAGTGTCTTATTTAATCATAAATGATATGACTATTACAGGATTGCTTACTTCGAAGTCGATATGAATCACGTCATTCTATATTTGCGGACATTGACGAGAGAATCACGCCATCAAAAAATGATAATTTACTTCAGATGACAAAGTAAAACAATTACTTTGTTTTTGTTTTTATTCGTGAAAATTCAGAAAGATATTCGCAGATGAAAAAGTTGGCTTAGCTCAATTCCGACCTCGTTGGATATTCAGGTATCAAGCGGTTCCAAAAGTCTATGAGGTAATTTCAAATACGATTTGGTAAGCTGAAGCTTAGGTTAAAGGGAGAATCAACCTTGAACAAACACTTACCTACTTTGGTATATCATAACACAACACATTGGCCAGGACCTGGACATACTTCAAAATGCATTTTGGATCCTTTGAAGGTATCTCCAACCTCATCAAACCAGTTTTTCCACAAGAATGCTTGTAGATTTTCATCATGTGGGTTCATGGACCTATGGCTTCCTATCCTGGATATACACAATTTGATGTCGATCCACATGACGCAGTTATACGGTATAACAACTAACAGATAACCAGTTTAAATTTTGCTAATTTAGGCATTATCGTGATATTGATGCCGGTGATTGGAAGAAGCACTGGATGAAAGGTACATTGGAGTTTGGAAGTTGGACAGAAACTCATTATCCAGAAAAGATTATGCCTATTCTTCTGAAAAATATTAAAAATCGACTAGATTATACATATAATAAGGAAATTCCATTAGGTGCTTAAATATGGTTATATGACAGAAAAAGAAATTATATAAAAAAAATAAATTATTTACTAATCTATGACTGATCTTTTTCAAATAAAACTGAAATCTACAAATAACATGACTAATCAGAACTAGTTGTTCCCGTAATTCTTTTGAGCGAATTTTTAAATCCATTTGAGGGGTATTGCTAAGCAATGTTTTAAATTATGAGAATAGTAGGTGGATAAGTGAACTTTCCCTCTTCAATCATTGATCGTTATCTTTAGGCAAAACAGACTCTACAAAATCCACGACATGTTTTTCGCCGAAGGGGGGAGGTCCAATAAGCTTCCTTACGTCATCATACATCAAAACTTCTTTTTTTAGCAGTTCTTGAGCAATCTTTAATCAATGAAAAAAGTGAAGAGAATAATTCAAAATAAAACTTACAAGTTCAAGCTTATCCGCATGGCCTTTAATCAAAGCATCTGTGGCTTTATAAGCTTGACCAACTAAGCTGAAAGCTTCCTAAAAACATGATCATTAATAATGTCAGAATGCTTTAAACAACCTGATCAAACTGAGCACCAAGTTTCTTACTATATGGTTTGATGTTGAAGTCATCTCCTGTGGGAAACGAAAGAGGTCCTATGTTACTAGACATTCCATACACTTTTATTTGGGCGTATGCTGATCTAGTCACCTGAAACGAGAAATTGAAGAAAGTTCAAAAGATCATCAAACAACCTTTTTAAGATCGTCCTCTGCACCCGTGGTGATTCGGCCAAATTTGAAATTTTCAGCACATCTGCCTCCTAACATCATACACATTCGGTCAAACAGCTGCAAGGAAAACCAATTATTATTCATAAAAAATATTTTTAACCTCTTCTTTGTTGTATAATTTCTTATCTCTTGGACTATACTGCGCAAATCCCAAGGCCGCTGATGTTCGAGGAATGATTGTTACCTAGAATAATAAAGTTTACATGTGAATGCCCATGAACATTCAACCTTCAACAAAGCATCTGTATGTTCTAAAAGCCAACCGATCAAAGCATGTCCAGCTTCGTGATAAGCAACAACTTCTCTTTCCTCTTCGACCAATGTTCTGGAACGTTTCTCTGCGCCTAAACAGATGATTACAATTCTTAGCTGATGGTATAAAAAACCTGCTAGTACTCTATCTAACGCATATTCTATATGCTTAATAGAAACAGTTTTATCTTTTACAGCTGCTGCTCGTATAGCCGACTCATTAACAACATTGAAAATATCAGCTCCTATATAACTTATTTTAGAAAGTTCCAGGATTTCAATCCATTTACCTGAGAATCCAGGAGTCATTTGAGCGAGGCGTTGAGAATACTGTGTGATTGGATGATCTAATTTTATTCTGAAAACTGGGAAAATCAGCTAATAAAGTCAAGAAAACAACAAAAACCTTTTCAAATATAATTCAAACATTTCTCTTCTCTCAATAACTGTAGGAAGATCAATTGTTATATGCCTATCAAATCTACCTGGGCGAAGAAGAGCCTACAATCACGTGAATAAATTACAAAAAGCTCAATGAAAGTCCGAAACAAAACATAAAAAATCAAAACTATGACATTTATCTACCTTGTCTAGGATATCAGGTCTATTAGTACTAGCCAGAACAACAATACCTTGGCCACTACCCATACCGTCCATTTCGACTAAAAGTTGATTTAATGTCTGTTCTTCCTCATTGGATCCTCCACCTAATAATTCATCATAATTCATGACATACAAGATTTCACCTAACCCATTCCAGATTTTGCACCTCCTTCACTTCTTTTTCTACCTACAGCATCAATTTCATCGATATATACAATACAAGGAGCTCTGGATCGAGCTTCCTTGAATAAGCTTCTTATGCGGGAAGCACCCAATCCTATAAAGTGACGAGAGGATGCTTATGAAATTAGAAGTAGTTTCACCTCCAATGACTTCAACAAATTCGGATCCATTCATAGATATGAATGGTGCAGTTGATTCTGCAGCTAAAGCCTTGGCCAACAACGTTTTACCACAACCCGGAGGTCCAGTTAACAAGGCTCCTCTGGGTAATTTAGCTCCTAAGCGCTAAAAAAAGAAAGGAAAGTTTTCGAATACAATATACAATCTTACAGTGTATTTAGTTGGATTTTTCAAATAGTCAACAAACTCTGAAATTTCTTGTTTCGCTTCGTGGCAACCAGCAACATCCTAATAGTTTTAAATAAATTTGAAGAAAAAAGTAAATTAACCAACTTTAAACTTTATTTTAAGTTGTTTCTTGCCATCGGGGCTATGAGGATCTATGATGTTGAATTTCGTTTTAGTCATATTTGACTGCAAAACCAATTAACTGTAAAGGAAATAGGCCAATCGCAAACCATCATATCGCTTATATTGAAAGCTCCCTTGAACTTCCTGAAGAGAAGAAAAGCTCCAATGCCTAATCCTAATGCCAAAATGAGCGTAAGCCATTGCGCACTATAATAGAAAATTGTTCCAGAAGTACATTTCAAATACACTACACAGATTCCATTCTACGAAATTGAACCGGAGTCCAATGTTCAGGTGGAAGTCCTATAGCCATTTCAGCTGCACGAACCTCCGATTCGAAACGAGGAACCGATGGGATAGAAATACGATATAAAGCTTCCAACTGAAAAATTCGATATAATAACTTAGAACTATAGAAATACCAACAGGTTCTCCTTTAAGATTCTTAGCGCCTGCATACATGTAAATGAAAGCTACTTCCTTTTCCGGGAAAACTACAATTTTGCTAATCTGGAATGATTGAAATCGGAGAAAACGCTAGATTAAAGCAATTGCAAGTTTTTAATAACTGATAACTATTTATGAAGTTATTTAACTGCACTCATCCTAAATCAAATACGCACCTGTCCTGTAGGTAAAATATTATTTACAAAGTCACTCCACGTAGTAGCAACAACTCCTGCAGGCCCATCGGAGCCCGGACTAAAATATATATTCATGTTTTAAAGATAATTTTTCAATTTTTCACCTGATCATGTACAAAACTCCATATGAAAATAATGCAATAGCAAAAAAGCGACGCATTTTATTTACTAATTCTCTCCTTTTTTCCTCGTCTGATTGTTCTTCATTATCCTTTTTACCATTACTATTTTCACTACTTGACGTTTCCTTTCCTTAATCGCTACTTTTGAAAAAAAACAGTAAATCAAATGAATACCTTCAGTAGTTTCCCTTTCTGTCTTGTTATCTGCCCTTCGATCCAAAGTGGCTTTCCCTGTTTTTATTCGCTCACGTATCCTTCTTGTTCCTCTAGCTTAAATGGTTTAGTGAATTTTTCATAGGAAAAAGGTTTACTTACCATTCAATATGCTGTCAAACATTGTGTTTGTCGGTAATACATAAGCTCTTATTGAGTTATTTGAAGGTACCTTACAAACAATACGACTATACAAAATTGCATTACGAGACAAGCTATTATAAATTCTTATCATTTCTCTGAAATTAATAATTATTAAATTTTAAATATAAAGTGAACATAGATTTGAAGAAATGCAATGAATATATAATACTTGAAATACAGTGACGGCAGACTGAAAAGATTGTGCATGTTTTAATCGAGTACATTTCGCAACACTATGAGAAATTGCCACATTTCATAAACATTTTGAAGCAAGTTTTTGATTTTTATATTTCTGCCCATGTTTTACAAAATTTTTATATTTAGAAGTATATTTAGTTTAATTACTATTCGTTTTTGACAGACTCACCTACATTTCAATCAAAACATTTTAATAACGAAATATTCTTTGGTTCTACTTTTCATTTATCAAAACTGTTACACTTATTGAACGACCACCAAATTACCAAGTTGCAACTACATTCAAATCTTAATTTAAAAATGCGGACTGAACGCTGCCCCAATTATATTTGAACCGCTTTGCGCCGTTCAAAAATTTGTTTCGCGCGCTCTACCGCGAACATTCGGTGTGAGAATCCAGCGATTATTGTACGAAGGCTCTCGGGGCCGCCTGCTGACCGATTCATAGTGATTTGCCCTACCCTCTCCTCTTTTACTTATCTTTTCATTTGCGTTTGGTTTAAGATTTTATGGAATAAGTTTGATGACGTAAAGAGGAAAGATTCATAAACGTCTTTTGGACATGGTTTTATCAAATGATTATATAAACATTTTTCTTGTTATCGATATTACTTAGCAGCTCAACAATTTTTGCATAGCGTCTTTTCAGCTTTCTGCTCGTCGGGTCTTGCTGTTTTTCACTCCGCACATATAATGGCTCTCAAGCGAATTCAGAAGGTACTCTCCTGTTTTCTTATTTATAAATTCAACATTAAACTTTTTAAGGAATTACAAGATCTTGGCAGAGACCCACCCGCTCAGTGCTCTGCTGGCCCAGTCGGTGATGACTTGTTCCATTGGCAAGCCACCATAATGGGACCTCCAGAATCACCATACCAAGGAGGAGTGTTCTTCCTAACCATTCATTTTCCAACAGATTATCCTTTCAAACCTCCTAAGGTTAGCTTTCCATACAGATCAATAAGATTGTTGACTTACAGGTTGCATTTACAACACGTATATACCACCCTAACATTAACTCGAATGGAAGTATCTGTTTGGATATACTTAGATCGCAGTGGTCTCCGGCATTGACAATATCGAAAGGTCAGACAACAAGGAGTGTGTTAATGGTCTTCTCACTTCATTCAATTTTCAGTGTTACTTTCTATCTGCTCACTTTTATGTGATCCCAATCCTGATGATCCTCTTGTACCAGAGATTGCTAGAATCTACAAAACAGATAGAGATCGGTAATATTATTAGTCTTAGAGAAATTTCCTTATTGCCCTATTCTAGCTACAACCAGCTGGCTCGTGAGTGGACGCAGAAGTACGCCATGTGATGATGAGTTTCCGTTTTCCTCCCGATGTAATATAAACGTTTTATGACTGGATTTTTTTTATGTGTTTGTGCTACTGTGGTTTTTCGCATTGTAATTTATCTGACCACCTGAGTGATAAACTCATTGTGCAATGAAAACTCTCTTATTCTGGTAGTTTCCATATTTACTTGAAATTAAATCTTGAAACATTCATACTTGATAAAGTTGTAGTTAATGACAGTAAATCTCACCTACGTTCCTTGTGGGTCGTTTGTGGATTTCGGATTCTGGAGTGAGGTTAATAGAAGGAAATTGAATGAGTGGAAACTGGATGAGACGCCTAAAAGTCTGAAGGGATTCTTTTCCATTTGTTGGTCTGCAAAATGATACATAAGGGTACTTTACACTTCAGATGATCAGGTTGGAGCAGAATGTAGAGTTACTTTCGGTCATGAGAGTTTTGATAAAGATGCTCATGGTTTACCTGGCACTTTGAAGCTATTTAATACCATAGAAGCTTTCAAAGCTTTATCCAAAGGGGATTATTTGAAGTCTGAGGGAATGAAGGTAGGTTTCATTCGAGCATACAATATACAGCTATCATTTGACTAGATTTGGAAAGTTATAACAGATGGCTCTTGGCTTGAAGATACCTTGACATTGCAAAACTTTTCTTTAACATTATTTGCTGATTTGAAGAAATTTCATTACTACTACTGGCTTTGTACTCCAGCCGTACTGAATTTTCCCAAGGATTTCAAAGGACAGGTTTGTCTGGTTATCTGGATGTTTTTTATTAATATAATTCTAAGAAAAAACCTTATGAAACTTTGGAGAAAGAAGTACTGCTCAAATATTTTGAGACAAATTTGCAAAGCGTTTTCCTTGCTGATGAAAAAGGATGCTATCCTATCTCTGTCCTTAAACAAATGCCAAATTTGAATGACAAAAAGGTGAATTAGGATTATCATTGTGTTACTTTAATTTGTCTATACTTCAGGTAGTATTTGCTGATTCATCTCCAGTTCTTGATCACCCAGGATGGTTCCTTCGTAATCTTGTAGCTGCCGTTGCTGTTATGAGACCTGACTTAACATCCGCTTCATTTGTATCTTTGAAAGGACATGGCTCACTTCAAGAATATTCAATTTCTTGGACTTCTTCTCCTGTATGACACCAACGTTAAATAATTAGATTTATATTTAATATTCTTATAGTTTCCTGAGAATCCTGAATTTACGGGATGGGAGCCTAATCCTCAAGGAAAAATGGGTCCTCGCGTTGCTGATATGAAAAAACAATTCGATCCCAAAGAGTTTGTTCTTAGTTTGATATCTTCTGTTACATGATTTTTCTTTAAAGACTGATGCGACAATCTGTAGGTTTAAACCTTTCATTAATCAAGTGGAGGCTAGTACCAGAGCTAGCATTAGAACGATTCGAAGCTTTGCGGGTATTATGACTTCAAAGACTTGCGACAACGTATTGTTTTTTGTTTAGGTTCTCATATTTGGAGCTGGAACTCTAGGATGTAACCTTGCAAGGAATCTTATGGCGTATAATGTTAAAACCATCACATTCATAGATAACTCAACAGTTAGTTACAGCAATCCTGTGAGGTATGATCTCATTTTGTTCCTAGTCAAAATACTTTCTTCCCTTTTTAAGGCAATCCCTTTCAAAATTTGAGGATGCTAAACTCGGTAAAGGAAAAGCTGAAACCGCCGCTAGTGCTTTGAAAGAGATATATCCAACAATGGATGCTCATGCTGTCAACTTAACTGTTCCTATGCCGGGACATACCATTAGTCTTAACCGTAGGCTATTTGATAATATGGTTGTCATTCTTTCTGTTTTTATAGAGGAAGCCCAGCTAGAAGCTGATATAGCTACGTTGGAGGAACTAGTTTCACAACATGACGTTTTGTTCTTAGCTCTTGACAGTAGAGAAGCTAGATGGTTACCTACCGTGATTGCAAATAAGTATGGAAAGGTTAGTACATTTTGTCTATGTTACAATATTTAAAATATTCCCTAGATGGCCTATAGTGTTGCTTTGGGATTTGATACTTACGTTGTGATTCGTCATGGATTATGCATAGAAAAAGAAGCCCATGTATCAGACTCTCCTGACGATGTTTCTCAATTGTTGCCTGGATCTGTAGTACCATATTCTCAACTGGCTTGCTATTTCTGCAGTGATGTTACTGCTCCTGGCAATTCAACTGGGGATCGGACTTTAGACCAGCAATGCACTGTAAGTTCATTTGCTCATTTTGCCAATTTCATTATAATTTCTTCAGGTAAGTCGTCCAGGGTTATCACCTGTAGCAGCTGGAGTTGCTGTTGAGCTTATGGCTTCTGTTCTGCAGCATACAAATCCTGTTAATGCTAGTGCCAATATAGGTAAACTAGTCAAGTTTATGAACTAGTTTAAGATCATACTTCATTAAGGCGATCCTGATGATACTTCTTCTCTTCTTGGTGCTACACCTCATCAGATTCGCGGTTTCATGTATAAATTCCAACAAGTATATTCTTTTTCACTTTCTTGAAACTATACTTCAATATTGTAGATTACACCTTGTGTGAGAAGATTCCAGAAATGCGTAGCATGTGGTGATGCAGTAGCTGCTCGTTATGAGTGTGACGGTTGGAAGTTTGTAAAAGAAGTAATGAATAGTCCTTCTGAACTGGAGCGGGTCTCCGGGCTAGATTCACTTCAATTGTCTGTAGATGATGTCCAAATTGATTTTAGTGATAATGATTCTGTGATGTCATTGTAGGCGCTTTAATCTACCTCATTTTATAACAAAGAAATCTAAAAATTGATTGCTATGTTTGTTTGTAAATATTTTCACTAATTATCAAACTATGGGTTTCACATAATGATAGGTTATTAGCATTGGTGTCTAATTATTCCGTTATGTTCATAAAATTGCCAAAAATGAATGTTGCCTTAGCGGTTTTTCTTATTTATTTGAAAAACCCATCGAAAGTTCTTGGTTTTTATAACTTTGTTTTTATGAAAGAATTTGCAAATAGCAAAAATAACTATGTATATTGAGAAAGATGACTACGAAGAATGGCTTTACCTGCATAATTTGTGGTAAAGCATTTGATGTCAAAAGGTATGATCCCCTCCCGACGTTTTCAAAATTAGTTACGAGGATTACTAGATATTTGGTGAAGCATGAGAAGCGTATGCATTCTGATACTTCGATTAAGAAGGAGCCTGTTGTTGACTTGAAATGTTCCATGTGCGGAAAGGTAATCATCCGAGAAAGGGAAGAAACCTAATCATGTTTAGGCTTTTCCCCGTCTTTCACACTTGCAGCGACATCAGTTGACACATCTTAATATCAGAGAATTCCAATGTCCTTTCTGTAACATGCAATTTGTTCAAAAGGTTTGAAAAAGCATCTTGGATATTACGATTCTCTTTACTTACAGCCTCACTTAATCAGACATGTCAGTCGTTTTCATGCTTCGGAACAAGCGTCGACAATGAGTAACATCATGTCTACGGCTAGAAAAAACAAGCTGAAAGGTTAATTATTTGTGTTTGGGCGCACAAAAATAATCCACTACTTAATATAGATCCAAATATAACGAAAAATAGCTGTGAAGCATCTACTTCATCAGACACTTCTGCCTTTTGTGGGTCTCTCGTCAAATATTTTCTTTGTTTTCGCTGCGGTCAGTTGTTCGACAACAGATTTGATCTCACACGCCATTTGAAAGTGGGTTGACAAAGCTCGAAAATGTTCAAAATGAGGAAATACACGAAATTACAGAATACACATAAGCCTCTCGTATGCCATCATTGTAATCTAATCTTTTATGGCAATGAGTCACTGAAATTACATGAACTTAAAACTCGAAGTGGATTCTATTCATGTCACTGTGGTGCCTCGTTTAATAAAAAAGATACTTTCGAGTAAATATTATTAAATTCTTATCTTAGTTTGAAAACTACATTGCTTTATGGTTTCAGTCGACATAAAGATGCTTGTTCTGGCAAAGGGACGTTCATTTGTATGGAATGCGGTCAGGTGTTTGTTCAGCGTATTCAGGTATTATCCAAATTTTAAGTGAAAAATCAAAGCTTATACTATTTCAAGTTTGATCGACATTATAAGAAAGAACACTTCTTGGATTGTCGTTGTCGTCTATGTGATTGGGTAGCAGATTCTCCGGTTATTATGAATAAACACATGAAAGAAGATCACTTGCTAACTGCGTAAATAGAAACATTTTTTTGTAGACGATCTTTCAATTTAGGTGTGGCTTTTGTGGAAAGCTCGACCCCGAAAGAAATCATATCTTCACTTACCACTGGAAAAGAGTCAAAAAACCAATTTCTCTCTCGAAGAAGTAGGCGTTTGAGATTTAGTGTGATACGATGCGATCTTCTCACCACATTTTCAGAGTTCGAGTGCCAGTTGTCGGAAAAAAAAATTTGAAACTGACGGAAGAGGAAAAAGGTGACATTGCTGGAGAGGAAGCAAGCGAATGCCTATATGATAGCGATGCTGATGTTAAGCCCAGCATCTTCCACGATGGTTCGTAACTGTTTTTCAACACAAGGAATTGCTCTAAATGTGAGGAAATTATAATAAGATTTTTAGAATCATCCGGGGAAGAAAAAATATTTTTGAACGAAGGTCAATATGAATTTATTATGCGAAATGCACATTTAGCGTCGAAAAGTACTTCTCAATTTCCGAAATCAGGTTTAGATGGTTTGAAAATGAAGATTAAGTGAAAGTTCTTGTATAACGCTGTATTATAGTTGATTTGAAGGATCATATGGAATCATTTACTGATACAGATATTTTTGAAAAAGCTTCTACGAATACATTACAATCAGAAGTTGTTTTGAATGTTGTTGTTTCGGTCCCCGATATGGTAGTTTCGCTACAACTGTAACGAAAATTCATTTTGTGTACTTCAGGCTGACGAAATCAACTTGGCCGATCGACTTCCTCCAGATTTGCTTGAAGCTTTTCCTGATTTACGATCAGCAGGTGAATTTAGAAAACGTTTTATATTTGCCCTTCATATGATGAGCACTTTATTTCAGTGATACTAATTGACCACAGCTATCCTCAACAACGATTTCTTAATCTGAACATTCCCTTACTTCCACCCGCTAGTGATGCTATAGATATAACAAAATGGTTGAATGTTCCCATACATATTTAAAAATAGAGGTTTTCTAAGGGAAATTTCCTTATTGAGCTCATATCAACTTTTCCTAACTGTTTCATAGAATATTCAATGACGATTTCCAGAACCCAATTCCATAAATCACTCTTTTAGATAGCATATTCTCTTTCTATTCCTCCCTCTCTCTTTCTCTTTCTTTTTCTCTCCTAATCCTCACAACAAGTTCTCTATCTTTCTTTCCAATTTTTGAGCTGAAATTACGCCATCAGGTTAACTAGTCCGTACTGAATATTGGATTAGAGCACATTAGTAATGGTGCTTCATCAATTCATGACGTTGTTTCAGGCGTCTGTGAGCAATTTTAATAAAAAAGAAATAGTTTATAATCTGCAGGAAATTATCCTCTCGTGTATATATTTTACTTTCGTATGTTATCATGTTGTCATTAGTTTTTTTCAGTATAATTAACGCAATTTTGGTCTTTTAGCCATGATTGATATGATCAACTACATTGCCTATTAATTTGAACCATGTAAGCAAAAGTCATGATTATGTGTTTTAACTTTCATCTTTAATTATATGTATTCAAATTTAGATATACATATATATGTGTATATTAATAGAATAGTTATATTGAACAGATTTTCATACTTAAAGGAATATTATAATTATTGAAGAGAAAATACTATTTTTTAAAATTAATATTTGTTTATTCGCCCTATAATTCAAAAAATTATGCTGTGAATTAAAATAGATTTGTTTGAGAACATTTTGTGAAGTTCATACTTCTATGTAAATTTTATAATTTTACGAAATATTCATTAATTCTTCGATTAAATTCAAAAGAGAAAGGTTGACTTAATTATGAAAACAAATAGAAAGAATATATTCTTAATTTAGCTCGTTAAATTTCTCATAAAATTCCTGTAATGAAAAAAGGGATAAAATAGCTTTTAAGGTCAAATTTTTATGTTTTATTTCCGATTTATGGAAATTGCTGACTGGAAGTAGTTAAAAGATATGTTGCAACAACATTTGTTAAATCGTTCAGTATTATAGTTTCTAATAGATGTTTTGGCACTAGTTTTAAATTTATGAATTGTAAGCTACAAGGTCATATAATAATAATATGACGTTTATTAAAGTTTATTTGAAGAACTTTATATTAATATGAAACTTCGGTTATATGTATATCTGCATGATGTCTATTACTATAGCAGTTCCAAGTAAGTACTTCCGTTTCACAAATATTTAAGTCGCTGAGAAGGAGTGCTTGTACAGACACCAAGCTACAAGTCAGAAATTTGTGAATGTCGTTAGCAACCAATGTTTTTTCAAAGTTCCAAAAGTAAAAAAAGTTAAATGTAAAATACATCATATGCTTAGTTATTCAATACCTTTGTGCATCAAGTAGTTTTTTTGATTATGTAAAGTTTTTGATGAATATTTCATGGTTTGTTTTGAAATTTTTTTTTTGAAATTTTTGAGGAGTTGCCTGAGAAAAAAAGCGAACAAGATGAATTCCACGTAAACGATGTGCGCACACGCAGCTCGTTTTTCAATTTCATAATATGGAAATGGTAGTCTCATTATTTCTATTGACGTAACCCATTTGTATTGTAGTTTGAATTTAAAGCTTTTCAAATACTACGATATCGCAAAAGCCAAATAGATCAAATTGGAATGTGAGTCATTATGATAGCAAAAATAGTAATATATTCTATATGATATAGTTGTTATTTGAATCAAATGATTGAGTATTATTGCGTATTATGTTAATTAATTACTTATTATTATTATTATTTATAATATTATTATTAACAATGATTTTATTCACACGTTTGCAGAAAATGGTAAACACAGACGTTACAAAATGTTTTTTTTTCAACCAAATAATGATTGAAGTATAGAACTTATGTTTCAAAGAAACTAGAGTTGATAGATACTTTTAAAGATTAAATAAAGAAGAAAAAGTAATACGATAGTTGCTTTACTAAATACAATAATATATACTGTAGTCGAGTATCTTTTCCTTCCCTCTTCTAAGAGTTAAAAAATCTTTTTCTTTGTCACAGGCAAGAGATAGACAGAGAGAGTCAGAGAGAGACAGTGATCAACTGTGAAGGGAGAGTGGGCAAGAGAAATGTGGTGAATAAGACAGTGCGCTTGACGATTGAGGGTATGTTAGATCTCAGAGACTAAATACGATCTATCTAGCCAAATCGAACAAAGCTTGGCTTTCGTTTATCCATTAACATCATATCTTGATCCAGATTACTACTGCTGCGTTTACCAAAGCGTACAAACGAAGGTTTGCGTTTTTCCATTGGTGGATGCTGAAAAATGGAATTTATCATAAGTAATTCAGGAATTATCTTGCAAATTAAAATGAATTTTTGTAATACATACCTCATAATCGTCCAAATAATTGTCTTGTTGAAGCAAGTATTCACATATCTCGCGGTTTTCAGCCTTCCTGCACAGCTCTACCAGCCTATCATCGTCCTGAAAACATGAAAAAGTATTTCATATAATTAGAGTCATAAAATAAATATTATAATATAAGCTTTTTGAGATTAATAGAGGATTTTTTTTGGATGACAAATCAAACTATAACAAATTTCTTGACTCGTTAATCAAAAAAACTTGTATTTCCGGGCAATCCTCAATTCTATGATGTATATTCTATAGATAATATGCTTATTATTATTCCAAAAATAGAATATTATATATAAATCTATGTAATGCTAAATTCTTCGAATAATTATTTCTTTTCTTAAAAAAAAAACGAAAAAATCCAATTTACTAAGGATATATGTATGTATATATGATAAAGTTTTTAATGGTTGATAGCTTTACTAATAATCTTATGATTATAGATGTGACTTTGACATTGACGTTGGTTCATATGCATATATGGAAATGTTTTCGTTTAGTAAAGCTTTGATTTAACATATGAAATATTCAAATTTCAAAACATCTTTTCTGAAGCTTTACGTTTGAGCTTCAACTGCTCATCAGAATGAGTTGATCTATACATTATTGAAGAAGTTCAAGTTAACATGACGTTTAAAAAGAGTTTAAGTTAATGCACCGAGGACAAAGCTTTACATAATCATATGCTGAACCTCAAAACTTAAACAGCATTTCTAATCCCCCTTTCTCTTTCAACAACCAAGAGTTAAATATTCAGTTAATATATCTTTAAATATATTTTCTTCATATAAACATACATATATACTATCGTCGTAGATGACTAAAAAGAAAATTTATAGTTAAACTGAAGTTATAGTGATAGCATAACTTTCAATTACTGCATAAAGCAATAATTTTCCTGAAAAATTATAATAAATTTCATATCATTTACAGCCTTGATAGACTATGGACATGTATTAGTAATATACCATATAATGCATAAAATGACATCAAAAGTTATGAGTTTAATAAAAATTAGAAGAAATTGAGAGAAAATAAAATTATTCCAGAGAGAGAGAGAAAAAAAAATTGGGAGGAAAAGAGAGATAAATAAAAGGAATTTAGTTCAAAGTCTCAAAAAGGAGCGAATATTAACTACGAGGATACGAATTAATATGAAAAGCTGTTTGCTCTTTTGTCATCGAGTTTTATTACAATACAAACTAACTATTACTTTTGCCACTTTATCGTAAATTAAAATTGTTCTTTTCCTTCCTAAAAATGAAAGAATGGAAAAAAGTATTTATGTAGTACATTGATATGAAAGTTGTATATTAAAGTTGAAAAGTTGTTCTAAAACTACAAAACATATGGCATATTCATGTATGTTTCAATATGGCATAATAGCTATTACATCTCTGAGCTTGACACAAATTTATATTTTAAACCCCGTCAGGATTGATGTGATATGTGACTGTTCTATATAGAGAAGTATTTAAGATTTATTTAAATACATCTAGAATATTAATTCTATTTATATATATTAAAAGCCCAATAAACATTCTTATAATAATAATAATAATTATTATTATTATTGTTAGCATAATTAACAATAATTGCAACATAAATAAGCCTATTTATAAACATATTTAAAGCATTTTACTCATTCTCAAAAGATATTTAAAACATTGATTTACTAAATACTATTCATATTATATAATGTTATATAAGGAACACTTCAAATTTCATATTTTGTTCATTGAATTACCAAACTTTGAGCTTTAACTGAACTTCTAAACTATGCTACAAAGGAGTTAGAACATATGCTATTCATGATGGTCATAAGCTTAAGCAAGAAGCAGAGAAAAGAATTAAAAACATAGTTCAAAGTAGTCTTAAATAGATAAAAAAGATGAATAGAGTCCGGAAGTAATTTAGCAAAAATCCTGTTGAAATTGCCATATTGAGAAATTAAATAAAATGGTGATGTTTTGTTAATGTTTGATGTACACACACGAATATGGATGTCGGAAAATTTTCTGTTTGTTGGCTTCATCATACTAGCTAATATGCTTCTATTTCTTGAATTTAATCTGATACAAAGAGAAAATTCATGTTTTTCTTCCCCAAAAAAATTAAATTTTTTGACAATTAGTTGAATTAAAGTCCAGATCATTCATGCTTCTTTCGTATTTCTCTTCTTTAGTATTGGGAACAGGCAATAGAAAGCGTAGAGACATACTATATGAAATCTATTGTTTCCAAAATCTCAGATAGATTGAGAAAGAGAGAAAAACGAGGGAAGAAGAGTTGAAGAGATAGAAATGCTTTTTTCAATTAAACTACAAAGAAACAATTTTCTTGTAGACTTCATACTGAAGATACAACAATTCAACAAGTTCATCGACCTGAATATATGTCTTGTGCAAAAATAGTCTAATTTCGAAGTTTCTTTTTCGGAAAATTTTTTAAATTTTGAATCAAAAATATATTGTTTGTCTCTTGAGTCATGTAGTTTAAGAAGTTATTTTTTTGACTTTCTTTTTTCATTGGGTAACTCAAGCATGAAGGACGAATCTCTATTAGTTTTTTTTTTCAAATTTCACTTCTACTTGTCAATTGAAATAGTAAAACTCACGAGAAAATTCAGTGCGGAAATCAGATTCAAGATCTTTCAGTTCGATAATGGCACATTGTGGGTTGAAATTACTCCATCAAACAGCTTCATGTTTATAGTCACATCATGTCACCAAACGTATTATAAGACGGAGTGAGATAAGAAACAATGAGCATCATGATTGGGTTTCTATTCTATTCGTTGATGTCGACGTCAGATTATCTGATTCTTGTATGCTTTGCACCAATCGAAAAAGTCTGTGACTATTGTCTTTAACAATGAAAAATGGTCATTTTCTCAGAATTTCGTTTAATATTCTCAATTAAGAAAAGCAATACGTTATTCCAGAAATAAATATAAAGACTAAGCTATACGATAATGTGAGCTTTCGAACTTTCAAAAGAAACACTTCAGATGACTTTATGATGAATGTGAGAATGCGTCAGGTTCATGTCTCTGTTGTCCGTTATTCGGCTTCTTCGTTACGTCACATACCTCTTGGTATTGGCGAAAAAAGAGAAAGACGAGTCAGAGACTGACGATGTCTTGCTTTCGCTGGATATTTGCCAATTTTGAGATGGTTACTATGTTTATTCTCAGTCGACGATCAGAAGACATCCAATTTAATTTAGGCAATTCGATCGTAGCTTTCCTTTTGGTTTTCGTTGTTGCATGACATCATTCTATTCAATCGCGGCAATTTGAACAAGTTTTTCCAAATTTACGGTAACTATTCATCAGCGTAAGCTTAACTAAATGATCTACGAATAATAAGAGTAATAGATCGTAAAGTGGGCGAACGCCAGTAGTTCGAACGAATTCATGAACTTAGATATTGAGCGAACGTATAACTAAAGAATAGTTTTTTTGGCTGAGTCTATTCTTTTTGTTCTTTTTAATAGACTTTTCTGAGTTTTCATCCAATGCCTAAGAGTAATGGATCCATTGTTAGGACAAACCATCACTTGCTCAGTTTGGGCTTTCATACTGGTACAAAACATCAACCTAGCAAAAGGACTGCTTCTCTTCGTCTTAATGTTGTTTCTTCCAAATTAGTCCATTAGCAGCTTATACAGCCTTTTCTACGTCGTTTCCTTATACGAGCTCTTCTTCCTTGTTTCGTTAAGGCTCTGAATTGGGATGAGAAGAGAAGCATTGCGGTGGTGGCTTACATCTCATCCCTCTCTATCTCTCCCTTTGTTCTCACTGAAGCTTTTTATGTCTTTTTCATCACTTCTTCATCAACTCTACACGACGTTATCTACTAGTTTTCTCTCTTAAAACAATATACATTTTCCTTTAAGTTAACCTTGGTGAATTTTGAAACGAATAGTAAGACATCGAAGATCATGTATGATCCACCGATAATGTGTATAAAAGCTTTTCTTCATTGTCTTTGGGGACAAACTTTGGACACATTTTCACAACTCAGAGTTTGACAATTCAATCTTCACTGTCGTTAAAGATTGTGAATCATAATACGGAGATGAGGAGGTGTCATCGTCAGAATCTGTCGTTTGAGCTGTCGCCTGGATATTCCATTGAGACAGAGAGTACCCTGCCAGACGTCATGATTTCACAAAAAAAAAAGTTTTTGTATTGCACATGATATTGGATAAGGAAATAAGAAAAGAATAAGAGAATAAAATAGGGGAGGAAGAAGGCAACCAGAAAAGGGAGAAAAAGTTGGAAGAGCAGAACGATCAGTTGAGTCAAACAAGTTTCAGCAAGTTTTATGCATATTCTGTGAGGTTTTCTAGATCGTTTTCAAATAATTAATCAATCATTCCTATTCTCTTGCACGGTCTCAAACGGGTTCTCTTTATCAATTGACAAAGAAAGTAATGTGAAGTAACTTGAACAGTACAAACAATTAGGGTTTTGCATCATACGACTCTGATAATTAGATTTTCAGTTTAAGTGTTCGACGGGTAATTACTCCATACCAGATATCCATATCAGTATTTTCCCTTTTACATGTAAATCTTGTGTCCATCATTCAGTTTTTTTTTCTGATTTTAGCTCATCGGATCTTAATTTGTGAATATTGAATTGAAATTCCGTGATTTCTGTTCATTAAAACAATGCACATGAAAGACATTTCTCATGTTCTTGTTCGAAAGGAATCCATTTTTTGAAAAATTGCCTTCATTATGTAAGTGATCTTATATGATTTATCATAATTTTCATGTTCTCCCATGCTTCAAGAAAGGCTACCAATTCTGATGAATCAGAGACCGTGGAAAAGATAATTAGAGATCAAGTATATCAACATCATCTCCTCACTCTTGATTATCGTCATTTTGAGAATCAAAAAAAAAAGTTTTTCCTGAACTCTATTCATCAAAGATTAGTTGTTTCAGTTTTAAGAGCAGTCTATGATTCTTTAGAGATATAGTTCGTTGAAGTTTCTGATAAAAATAAATATTTTTTTTCAAAATATTCATGTAAGTTCAAAAAGAAAAAAAAATGAAAATAAAAGGATGAAATTAAGAAATCAAAAGATTGTATTGATGACATGCGATCAAAGTTTTATCCGCAAATCTTTTTTTCTAATTCGATTGTAATCTAATGTAAACGATATGTTATTTTCGGAAGTGATATAGTAAGAGAAAATTGGTGAAAGAAAAAAAAAGAAATTCAATTGTTTCTGGTAGCCAATTCAATTGAAAAACTTTTTTTATGTTTGATGATCGTTTTAGAACTATTTTTGATATTTAAAGTTACAAATTTGTTTCTTTGTTATTCTATCAATTATTTTTTTGGCATAAAAAAGAAGTTTGAACAAAACAAATCAACAACAGTTTAGCTCAGGATGAGCTGTTTGCATTATCCTAACGCCTACCAACTCCCTCCGCTCCCTTGCTCCCATCCCTCCCATTTCTATTTCTATCTCTTTGAGAAGTTTTTTTTCCCGATGTTGCCGCTTTTGTCTTTCGTTCAACAATTTTGAAATTCTACGAAAATATGTGGCCATATTTAGAACCAAGTAACATATGAATTAGAAGATGAAGATGAAAAAGAAGCCAAGTGGTAGACTTTGTCTGCTATATTTATGAGCTTCATCTTGAAGCTAATTCAAATCCTTACATGCTTAAGCTTCTGACAAGTTTGATTTAATAACATTGACAGGCATATTGTTCAATGTGGAGTTTAGTCATTTGCCATACGTGTCATAATAAACGATCGTCACATAAGGCAAAGGAAATCCTTCATGACAAGGACAGAGAATTCATGACGAGATCGCCAGAGAGAATGACAAAAAACGTTGCAACTTTGATAGGAAGAGGCAAATGGTTGAAAAGATACAACTTGAATGAAAACATTATAATTAGTTTGTTACTGAAGCTATTTTTGATTTGTTTCTTTTGCAAGTTTAGGAAGTATTTCATTTGATTCAATGACTTTTAGAATAACGTATTTACTAGAAGCATGATCATTTGCTGATCATTAGATGAGGTTGGGTGAAGGATGAAGAGAATCATATGTGGACAACAAGAAAGATTATGAAGCTACTAATGATGACATAGAATCTACTATTCTGCTAAAAATTGAAAAATTAGAAATCAAGCTAACATATGAACTAGCGTAAGTTCATTTGTACGCAAATATATGCTGAAAACATGCTGGATTTCCTTACCTAGCATCATTCTTGCTGTCATCATATACTGGTAATAGTCAATCAAAAAGACAAGCATCGCAATATTAAGAGAGCAAGAGAGAGAGAAGATATAAAAGAGAAGGAGAGAAGCTGGAGTAACAAGAGAACGGAAGACGGGCTAAGAGAGATTGAGGAAATTGGGAAGGGAAACATGCAGATAGACTACGAGACTAACGGTTGATAGTATGGCCATTCTACTTGAATGAATCTCAAAATCTCATTCGTGAAGAGATGCAAGCAAGAAGAATCATAGAAATGAAAGAAGAAGAAACTATCTGAATTATCTTTGATATTCATGATATCAATAACAACCGCAAAAAAACATTCAAAAAAATTCTATTTTAGCTTTGTTAAGCCATTCAGTATGCTTCAACAGGTATTGGTTATTGGTGTCTATTGAAGGAAATGACCATATCATATAGCAACAAGCTTTTGTTTTTGTATTTTCATTAACCGAATAAAGAAAAAAGCTAATGACAAGCTTTTATTCTTTTTTTAGTTTAAATATCTGTCTGCGTTATTTTAACTTTATTCTCTCGTAGTTTTGAGCTTTTGTTTGTCGTGGTGAAAAATGATAAGAAGAGAGTATTTTTTGGAAAAAAGGGAAGAAAAATGAGAACAGATGAATACGACGGGCTAATAAGCTCACTTTATGCTCCATTTGTTTGTGTTTTTGTTGGATAAATTCAAACTCTATTGAGTTATTATTACAATTATTGACACACATCATCCAATTTGTCTTCCGACCTCAAGACGATAAAGGAAAAATAAAAAGTTAAAGAAAACTTCATGAATAGGCTTTTACGCTGTAAGCTGCATCGTCGTAGAGTAAAGAAGATTTTCAATCATATGCACATTTTAACCAGATGATGAAGGAATGAGTGATGTTGAAGGTTGTAGCTCAATCAAAAAAGAGGAGAGTATGAGATATTGAAGAAACATTGGGATTTTCTATTGAAAGACCCATGAGATAGTCTTTCAGAGACGTGAAGCTGAATTTTTAGAAGGCATGTTCATCCGAAAGGTTTTGGGAGAGAAAAAGTATTCGAAAGACAAATCAGTAGAAAGTATGAAACATTCAACGGCAATTGTTCTCGCGTACGGAATAGTTATAATAGTTATTGCTTATTATATAAATATAGTAAATGTAGGAACTAACCTTGATGTGATAGGCATGAGCTGATAGTACGACGACGAAGACAATGGCCAAGCTGACGAAGATCGACTGCATTCCTATAGGCAAGCTGGAGTTGACTGAATTTCAAGAATAAACGTGTGTATGGATGTGGTGGGTGTGCTTCTGCACAGCAAGTACAATGAGCTCGAATGGAGGCGGAGCCAACAGAGTTGGCGAAGGGGTTGGCTGAGAGACTCGCGGACAAGGAATCTGGACAACGGAATTGAGCAAAAAATAGAGATCACATAGAAGAAAGAGAAAATGATGAAAAAAAGGAATGAAAGAAAGATGCAACGGAAGGTAGAGAATAAAAGAGCAGTAGGTGGAAACCGTAAAAAGAGATATATACTAAGATTTATATGAAAAAGGGAAAAAGAGAGAGAAAAGAATGAGTATGCGTGGGTGACAGACATAGAGAGATATAAAGAGAAATATAAAGAGAAAGAGAGAAAGAGAGAGAGAGAAAGAGAGAGAGAGAGAGATTATAGTAAAAATTAAAAAAATTAAATTTTCTTGAAATTTTAGGAATAATGAGGCAACAGTCAAGTTGAAATTGAGGACAAATTGAAGAGTTCAACCGTCGGCAGCGTTTATTATTCCAAAATAATAGAGCGTGCATCTACGTGGAAGACGTCGTATTACGTGAGTCTTCGCAGATACATGTAAGATATACGGTATATACTAATGAGGTGTAGTAAGTTTATACGAATGAAATCAACTAGGTCATTAGTTTTTATTTATTTATTATTTTTCTTTTTAGTAAAAGATATTAACGAAGATAGTTAAAATAACAAATTAATCATATTTTCGAGTAAATTATAGGTAAAAATGGTACGAAATAGCATAATTATCATCATTATAACTACGATAAACATCATAAATTTATCTCAAAATACATGTTATCATTAGTTTAGCTTATATCTCATATAAATAACGACCATAAACCACATGTTGAAAATAATTTTTAGTGTTTCTGTTTTTGCTCCCACCCTCCCATGCTTTCTCTCTCTCTCTTTCTTCATCGTACTACATGATCCTATCACAAATCATGAGGTTGAGGGTGGTTTACATCTTCTCTTCAAAAAAAGAATATTTTTTTATAAAAATTAAAGATTTATGGATGTAATATGCAGAATAATTATATATTAATTTGCAGAGAATAGCATCATACAAGCAAAAGTTAGTACAAGAAGTATACGATGTAGTAATGTGGTGAAGTAAAATATCCAACTTATACTCTCAATACTAATAATTTAAAAATATTATTTGAATAATATGTGGATTACTATTAAATTATTAGTATTTAAATAAATTATACATTTATAAATACATATGTCGGTATGTTTGACTGCATATAGTATAATGTGTACAGATAATATAGTTAAAATTGATTATAATATTATATTAAGTTAGTGATTACGACATATGTATATTTCGTATGGTTTATGTGACTGTAGCTAACATGTATGTTTTGCTTTCAATAACTTTCAAATGCCAGCAATTATCTGATTTGTATGGATTAAAAGTCTGATGAATTATCAGTTTAGCAGTTTTTTTCAATAATTTTAAACAAAAATGGCAAAAATTGCCATTTATCTTCCGTTCATTAACTGTGAAAATAAAAACATAAACACGGATTAAGCATATTCGGCTAAAGTTTGTTAGAGAAAGAAATTAAATTTTGTTGTCAAAATAATAATAAATGAAGATTACAACAGTATGCTATATGTATATTTGATTTTTCAGAAGTTCTGAGACTATATTTCAGAAAAAAATATAAAATTTCTAGTAAGAAAGAGACAAAGAACGAAAAAGATAGGAAGAAGGAGAGAAGAAGAAAGAAAAGAAGATATATTATGTGATACGTGAGAAGATTATTAATAATTATAAATTTATGTATAATTAATTAATAAATGTATCCTAATTGAATTACTAGAAATATGAATGTTATATTTAAAATATTTGCATAAAAGTTGTTAGAATATACTATTTTTAAATAAGAAGATATTAACAATATAATTTATTATTTTATTCAAAAACGATTTTTAGTATATAATATTAAGTGTTATATTCATTTTTAGTTCGAACAATAGCAATTTAAACAAACTTTCTCTCTCTCTTTCTCTCATTTCTCTACATCTCTCTCTCTCTCTCTATCTTGCTCTTCCTTTATCTTTTCAAAAAAAGGAAAGAATTATTTTGAAGTTTTCTTTGTTCATTCACCAAAAAATTGGATATTTTTTCCATTTAATCATCACATATTTGCTAAGTGAAATAAGAAATTAAGCGCATAAGCTTGAAGTTAGTTGAGGCTTTCTGATGTAAAAAGGGGGAACGAAAGTAAGATGGAACTACATAGCTTATCCTTGAAATCCGTTTTATACAAAAGTACAAAAACAGTTAAGTTTATATTAAATATAACTATAAAAATAGAAACCTTTGAACAAACGAATTTGTTTGTTAAAACTTCAGAGTAAGGTTAACTCATTTTTTCTATAATTTATTCAAAAAATAAATAAATTTTGATTCCTTTGAGAAAGTAAAATAATAATGAAAAAAGTTTTAAAAGGAATAAACATCTATTTATTTATTCAGATACTACACAATTACGTAAATCTCATTCCTCTTTCTTTCTCTTTCTTTCTCTTTCATTCTCTCTCTCTCTCTCTCTCTCTCTCTCTCTCTCTCTCTCTCTCCAATTATTTATTCTCTGGGCTTATCTCTATCTATTGGCTTCATGATAGCAATAGAGAAACAAATATAAAACTTTGAAAAACTAACACAAACACAAGATAATATGAAAAGGAAGTTGCTTATGTAGCAATCAAAAACGGTTTTCTGCAACTACTGATTAGGCTAGGTGATAGGCCAAGATGCAGATGAAGTGAAAATCTGTAGGAATATATGAAAACAAGCAAGTTAGATGTGCAGACAAAACAATCAGGAAAGTAGATTAGCGGATGAATTCTAAACGTCATTTTTTAAAAATTTCAAAACTTTTATCTGATCTCTCTCTCTATCTCTTTTAAAATATCTTCTATTATATAATATATTTTATGTATACAAAATTATAAAAATATTAGTTATATTATGAAAATAATAAAAAATTAGTCGAAATATACATAAATGATTGGATTGGATGAAGTGCAGGTGTTTGATAAATTGGTTCAATGTCATCTAATACATAACATATAGCTTCATTTAATTATATTATCTATTAAACTATATGAAATACAAGAATATATCTCATTGAATATATATATAAATTTAGTTAGCCTAATCATCTGTATATAATATCATATAGTTATTATAGTTTAAATATAGAATATTTTTGTTTGAATAGGTGTGTTCTGCAAGGGTTGATAGATTAGTGATTACAAAAAGATTAGACTTTCAACCTATTAAGCTTGATTTGAAATTTTGTTAATTTAAAAACTTTATAATTAAAGTTTTTAAATCAAACTTAATACGTAAGCTTCAAACATGGAATCAGGTGAGAGAACACGGGCTACTTACAGCTTTCTTTTCCAGCTATAGTCACAGCAGTTAGGAGGAGCTTGTGCATAGAACCTAAGGTATTGTTTTCTATGAAAAAGCATATACAATGGCTAAAATACAATGTTAGTTCATATTCTTCATTTTGAAGCTTTCTCTGATGGCATACTTACTCTTCCTTCAAATTTCTTTACTTCAATACAAGACAATTGTTCATATTAGATATTGAAAAAAAGGAGAAATTATGAAGTAAAACTAAGTAAAAATGAAACAGAATGATGAGATTAGAAGATTGAAAAACCTTTTTTATCTCAGATTGTTATATTTTATCGAAAATTGAATATCATGCATGATGAATAAGATTATATTAATCGGAAGAAGAGAAGGTTTTCTCAATTTCATCTGAGTAATAATTCATATCAAATAGTTTGAATTCCTCTTAATTACTTTTTCTTTATCAACTTTCTATTCTATTTAAGCTTAAAACTCTTTATTTTTCTCTCCCTCTCTCTCTTTCTCTCTCTCCCTCTCTCTCTTTCTCTCTCTCTCTCTCTCTCTCTCTCTCTCTCTCTCTCTCTCTCTCTCTCTCTCTTTCTCTCTCTCCTTTCTATGTCTTATCTTTTTTGAAAGCTGCGTGATACTCTGGTTTCTTTTAGCATATCTATTCCATATTTGGTTATTTTGGCTTGATAACCTATCAAGGAAAAATTCAAAAGAAAATTGATGAATGAATTATAAGCTGTTACAATAAAAATGAAAGAAAAAAGAAAAATGTGTGTAGATGATATCTCTTTATATCTTTTTTTATTTCTCTCTCTGTTTCTCTCCTTCTCTCTCTCTCTCTCTCTCTCTCTCTCTCTCTCTCTCTCTCTCCTTCTCTCTCTCTCTCTCTCCTTCCCTCTCGCTCTCCTTCTCTCTCTCTCTCTATTTAGTTCTATCTATGTCTAAATTGCTCTTAGTGTTTTCCGAGAAAAATACAGAATAATGATGTTGTCAATGTTAAAACTTTTTTTTTGTTTTACATCGACACCTCTTTATTTCTGCATTTATTCTGATCACAGAAGCACTAAACAGAAATTTAAGAAATTTCAAGAAAAAATATTAAAAGATATAAATAGAGAGAGAGAGAGAGAGAGAGAGAGAGAGAGAGAGAGAGAGAGAGAGAATGAGGCATAGAAAGAGTGAAGACGGAATTATAAGAGTAATTCATTTACGAATTTTCTGCTTAATATTATATTAATATTTAAATGATTCAGATTGATTATATTTTTTATAAAATATATAATTAGGTAAAATAAGTAAAAAAATAAAATAAGTATGAAAATTGTTGACCAATTTAGCAGAAAAGTATGGATAATTCCTTTGTGATGGGAAAATATGCGAAAATATGTCGGGATGATAACAAGTAATAGAAATCGGTCTACAGAACCTGAAAAGCATAGATTAAAGATTTAAATTGAAATAAAATAGCAAGCTTATTCGTTATATTTATGTTTTCTCTACGTATTAGAAATCATCTATTTTTGTGAATTCGGAAGAAAAAAAATCTGAAGAAACAGATGGAACATTAAGGCATGATAGTATGTATTAGCTTTTTTTTCAACGAAACAAAGCTTAAAAGATAGAAATTCAATAAGAATATTCTGATATTTTTTATTTTTTTCATGAAACAAAAATATAAATGACTGGTTCAATAGGAGAGGCTTTGTCATCGGATACCTTGTGATTCTTTGCAGTATCAGTAACATGGATACAGTATCTTAGAGAACTAAGTACTAAAAGATGTTACAAGACGATGATGATGATGACAAAAAGAAATAAAAATAAATAAACAAAATCCTTATATATTTAGAGGAAATATGAATGCAAGTATTTGATTTCATTCAGATATTTTGAATGAAAAAAGATTTTGTAATGTGAGAATCGAATGAAAATGCCATTAATCGCAATTAGTCATCTTGTTTTGGTTTTGTACAGACTATCAACTTCACTCCCTCTAACAATAAGTTTCCCAGACATGCACCACCTCATCCCCCCCCCCTTTCTTCTCCTATATGCCTATATGTTTTTCAATCGAAATGAAGAAGTTGAAAGTGGAGAACGGGATAAAAATGGGTGAGAGAAAGAAAGAGGATTAAGTAGAGTAAGAGTTGTGTATAGATGTGGTAGGTCTCTATGTCTGTGCGTGAATTTTAGGAAAAGAATGAGAGATAAGAGGAACATGAAGAGCAATACGACAAGATTGTGAGTTGGTTTATAGAAAGAGGAGTATGATTGAAATAAAAAAGGGACTGATGAATAGTAATAGTAGAAGAAGAAGATATAGAAGAAGGTTAATATAATACAAAAAGAAGAATCATATGTGATGATATATTGGATAAAGCTTTAAGCTCAAGTTGTTAAAACATTCATTTAATCATGGATAAACTTATATGTATGATCATGTTAGCTCAGTTAGAGAAGCACGTGGGATCAATGTCTAATGACGATGTTATGAGTTGTATTCTAAAAGCAAAAATATATAATATTTTTGTATATAAATAATTATAAACTACAATTATTAACTTCAAACACAATTTTTACTTGAATTGCTTAAGTTATAATAGTTTTTTTTTTGAAGTTTATATAGTATTTACAGCAGATTCACTCATACACATGCACATCTACACAGACATACAAAACAAAATAGAAGGTTGTGATGATGTACAACAAGCATATATGGGTGAATAGATTAGTTCAATACATTATTTTCTAATAGTTCGCTCAATTTCAACAATTTTTTTTTGTTTTGTCGTGTTTTTGATAAATAGTTAAATTTTGTGTTTTTTTTTCTAATTATTCCAGCTGGTTCCAGTCATATATAGCTTTATCTTTTCATTTTATCATTTGTGATGGAAAAGTGTCGAGAAAAGTAAACTTAAATAGACGAATTCTAATAGAAATTCAATTGTAAAAGATGAAAATGGTCAGAAATTTCTTTTTTTTTTCAATTTTTAAAGATAATAATTCGAATGAACAGATTGTCCAACAAGCACGGAAATGAAATGATAAGTAAAATGTAAAATATATCTAATTAAGAGATATTATGATATCTTTTTACGAAATATTTCTGTGTGTTTCATGTATGTTTCACATATCGTTTGATAGAGTTACGAGCATAGGCCATAAGCATGTGAACAGAGCTTAAGTTCAAAGCATCAAAGCATGAGAGTTAATGAGTAAAATGCACATGGATCATGTGAATAATTTTTTGATTTATCTTCAAATATTAGTGTCGTATTAAGTCAAACTGATCATTGCTTTTTCATATGTTCTCATGTTCTCATGTTGAGACTAAGTAGAAGGAATTAACGAAATGACCATATAGATCAAGGAACAATAACAACTATTTCATATTGAAGATATGATGTATCATAACGACGAAAAAAATTTTTTTTTGTCGTTTTAGATAATCTTATTATTCCAAAAACAAAGATATGTAATGAGAAAGATGATAATGATGATGATCGTTTGTTCTTTGTCTTATAGGAGTCGACACCCAGATTACAAGCACAGATTAGTATGGCAGCAGGGAAAAGAAGATGACGATGAAGAAGAGCAAGTTGATAAACTGAGAAAGAGAGCGAGAGAGAGAGAGAGAGAGAGAGAGAGAGAGAGAGAGAGAGAGAGAGAGAGAGAGAGAGAGAGAGAGAGAGAGAGAGAGAGTAACTTGAGGAATGAACGATAGGTAGCTTATAGTTGAGAAGATAGTTCGATACACCAATCTTCCATACAAATACATACACAGACCTCTTCACAAAAGAGTCTTTTTTCTTCCAATTTCTAATGAATTTAATTGTAAAAATCAAAACAATGAAATTGAGAACATCATATGATGTGCTGAAAGTAGCGAATGTAATTTGGGATAAGACTCCTCACAGACTCAACATAGCCAACACATTAAATCCAACAATTCAATTTCGTATTGTTTTCTAAGTCATGTACTTTGAATATATTCTAAGATTTCATGATGAACTTGCTAGCGAATTATTCCAAGAAAAACTAAAAATCTCATCATAATTCTTTAAGATTGTTTGAAGATCAGAATTTGAAAAGCATTTTTTTCTTAACTATACGAGTAAGTTGATGAATTTCAGTTTAAAAGAACATCAACTATACATGTATACTTAAGAAAATACATCAAAAGCTTCTTGAAAGTAAAAGAATTGAAGATAATGAGTGGGGGTTTATACATGTACATATGAAGAATTTGAAAAAGAAAGGTTCAAAAGGACATTTCTTAGATGAAAATTCATTTTGAAAAATGTTTGATTTCAATAGAAATTCTAATATACTAGATGAAGGATGTTCACAAATAAAAAAAAATCGTTGTTTTCCTTGTTTTCCTTTCTATAATGACATTTGAAAATGTTTTTCATTCTCAATATGAACTTTCAAAGTTTGAACTAATTTAAATTAAATTAAATCAAAATAAAATAAATTAAAAATGGAAATAAAGATATAAATTGGTCTTGATCAACTAATTAAATAATTAATATAATATACATTGAAGAATGGTATCTATATGATCTTTCTTCATTTCCGTGTTATGAAGATGGAAGATTTGAAATTGATGATGACACTAAAATCTATTTTTCCTAATAATATTCCTTTTAATTGGATAATAACAAAAGCTTTTAAGCTGTTCCATATTTGAGTTATTATCTGGCAACAGCTTGAGCGCGTCTTTATTTCGTTACTTTAACGCCTGCCAGTTCTATAGACGGGCATACAGCATTATTGTCCTAATAAGACATCCGTATAGATATACATATTCATTAACATACTCATATTCACCTTTTTTCCCTCAAAATGAATATACTCCCTTATATATTTTCATTCGCCTATTCATCATTTCTGGCTAAAAATCGGAAAATTTCAAAATTTTCCTCTAAACAGGTGCGTTTTTCCTAAACACTAGCTCATTGTACCGGTGGGGGGGGGGTGAGGGTTAACAACGTTGTTATCTGAAGATGTCTATGACCAGGCTAATTAACAAACAACCTTTTCTGGGTAAAAGTTGTTTAAGTACTGAAAGCACTTTGAAACAAGTTTTGTACTTTTATCAACAAAGTTTTAGGATTTCTCGTATGGATGCTGTAAGAACTGAATAAACCAAAGCAAGTTACTTTCATATTAATTCCCTTGTCTCTTGTTTTTTTTAATTTCTTTTTCACAAAACGTATATAGATTTTCATAGAAATTATTAAAATCTACGTTTCAGAAGAAAAAAAGAAAGAAGAAAATTAGGATTAGGATGAATAAAAAGATTTTATTGTGTCCAAAGGAATAAACAAAATTTTGTGAAATGTTTTGGTGTGATTCATGAAAAGAAATATTTTTTCTTATTATTCCTTTCCATTTATATCGTTCTAGTTATGTTGATTCTTCGAAAAGGAGAGAATAGTCTTTTAACTGCCAGTCTGATTTCTATGTGAGTTAGAAGAATAGGCTTCTCCATCAGTATCATCTTCTCATGTTGCTTCCTACATAAAGAGCAAAAGAAAGAAGGTGACATAGAGAGAAACGGCAAGAAACGGACAGGAAGAGAGAGGGAGAGAGAATGAGAAAGAAAAGAGAGAGCAGAAGAGAGAGGGAGAGAGAAGTATCTAAGGTGCATAAGACGGTTATGCGTATCGTCTTCGGAGGGATTGTGTGAACACACATACATAACGCACAGTACACAGCATTCTATAGATGTCGACAAGCACAAGAGAGACAAAAAGAGATAATGCAAGAGCACGAAGCAAAGCAACAAGACAGAGTACAAGGCAACTGGAATAAGTGAGGACACAAGAGAATCAGGTGAAACGAAGGATGAGCACAGTGGGCACGGAGCTACTGATGACGATGACAACTTCAACGATGTTAACATCTAGCTGTTTCTCTATCTCTCTTTTCTTCGTTTTCTTTTCGAGCTTGTTGTCCGCCGATTGTCCAACGACACAGTAAGACCATCATCAACAGCATCATTATCAGTCTTACAATTGTCTTGACAAAATCTTTGATTATAACCTCATTCTAGGCGATATAGTTCAGAGAAAAGGCTTAGAGAGATGACTCAATGAGCTTTACTTATATGTTTCTTAAATATTTTATTTTCTGTATATTTGTTATATAGATTAGCATATTATTTGAATGTTCTCTAATCTCGAGGAGTTGTTAGTAGTCTTAATTCTGCTGCTTCTGCTGGAACAACTATCACATCTAAAGCAACTTGATTACATCTAAATGATGAATCATTTCTACAGATTACGTACTTTTTACATTTAATTTATATCATTCAACACCTATATATTATGATTTTCTATATTATATCTATACATCTTCATTCTTCATCTTCACTTTCTACACTATTGTGTCATTCCTTACATAGTTGACCCTTTTTATTTTCTTCAAAATCGTATCCAGCTCAATACCAACATCATTTTATGCTCATGATTAGCATTTGAACATTTCTCATTCATACGAAAGAGCAGCGTATGAGCCTTTATGATCCAGCTTGATACAGAAAAAAATAAAATAAAAGCTGATGTAAAAGCATATATTACAAAACAATAACGTTTTCATCGAAAGAAACCTTTCTTTAGAAAAAAAAGCCAAAATTAATATATAAATGTATTATATATATATATATCATTTTTAAAAAATAATAATATTAATATTATTATTATGATTTATGTGATTTTGAAGAAAACTGTTGAATGCAACCATTCACAATAAAAACATTTTTGAAATAAAACTAATTATTTACAACTATTGACGTTCACGTGAAATAAAAAGTACGTTTTTCACGTGACTGAACTACATCGCCTCACGTTTGTTTTTCGTTTTGTTGTCTTTTACTAATTCAAGCTTGAAATTAAATTTCCATTTACATCATTTTACTTTTTTGCAGTAGGGTCAATTGAAACTGTCTGACCATGAGTTCACAAATCGGAGCTATTAACTCTGTGAACTCATTGATTTCAAAGGTTTTTCAGCAACCGAAAGGAGATTTAGTAAGTTGGATTTGAAGTTTTAATGTAAAATACAAGTAAAGTACAGAAGAATGAAAAAGAAAGAAAATAACTTAAATACACTCCGTTTGCCCGCTTACCGTACTTTGCTAAATCGCAACCTTTTACCAGGCTAATACTATGCTTCGTGCGAAATAATTTATTTAAAAAACTGCTGAGAAGAAGATGAAAAAGAAAGAAGTTTATCGTACTCTTAGCTTTATTCTTTCTCTCTTTTTCCCTCCCTCTTACACACATGCATTCCCTCTCCCATCCCTCATTTCATTTTCTACGTTTTTGTAGTGCAATTAGTGATACAACCGTTTGTTTCTCTCTGAAAACCTATAGCATATGTCTGTTACTGTCATGCTCCCACGTCTTCGTCGGTTATTCTATAATTGCCTAACTCTCTCCTCATTCAGTATTATCTAACATCAACATTCAACTAGTGCACAAATGTATTGTTAAAGAGCAAGTTGTGAAGAGAGTTGTAGAAATAGCGAGAAGAGATAGAAGAACATCGTCAAACAATCTGAGAAGAAACAAGATAAGTTGGATTGTCTCATTGGAAGAAGAAGGGTAACAACAAGGCGACGAAGAAAATGGAAGAGGGCAAATCTTAGGAAGATGCGACTATCTGTTCAGCACGGAGAATATAACGCTAACAGCATGAGTTCAAGTAATTTTTTCACAGAAAGAAAAACTCAAAGAGCATGTAATAGCTAGGGATTGTGATAATAAAGAGGAGTAATGAGTGAATAGTGGGAAAGGTTCAAATGATTTCAACAACAATAGATATAGAGAGTGAAAAAAAAAGAGAGCGAGAGATAGAGAGGTAGAGAGAGGTAGAGAGAGAGAGAGAGAGAGAGAGAGAGAGAGAGAGAGAGAGAGATAGAAAGAAATATAGTCTTAAAAAAAGCAGGAAGAGAACAAGATAAAGATAAAGACTTAGATAAAGATGAAAAAGTTACAATTGCTCTCAAGCATGTACGGAACCGGAAAGAAGAGCTCCTAACAAACGCACCATCATACAATCAAATATTGCACTTCTTATTTAGATAGCATAAACTTAAGATCTAAAACGATGTATACGATATAGATAGATATATAGATATATCAAATATATAGATATATATAAATGTTTTGCCTGTCTGAAGCAATAATTGTTGAAAAGCAGTATAAATAGAAATGAGCGAATCAAATTCGACCAGCCTCCCGAAGGCCAACAAATAGTAGCTAATAGCCCTTTCTATATGCAATATAAATTTCATAAAAATCATTTTTTTCAACAGAGAAAAGAAGTATTTTTTCATATAATTTGTTGAAAATAAATAAATTGATAGATAAAATAGTAATGTTTCTTTACAATATCTTTTTTCAGGCGGACAGACTAAATTCACGAATCACAGTATGTCTACTCTCGCTTTCAGCTGTGTTACTCCTTTCTGGTCATTTTATGGGCGATCCCATTACATGCTGGACACCAGCTCAATTCACTAAGCAATGGTAAGAATATCATTTGAAAAACAGCCGGAAACATTATCAACGATGTTATGTCTTTAGGTCAGACTTTGTGAATCAGTACTGCTATGTGCATGGAACGTATTTCGTTCCGTTAGATCAAGAATTATCGTTTGATGAGACAGAACGCAAAAAAATTCCTGTAACATATTATCAATGGGTATGTCATCTATATGAGCAGTTTTCTGCAAATTTATAGCATTTTCATTGTTTTTTCTTCCCTGTGTAAGTGTGTGAATGACGAACTTCGAACTGTCAAAATGATATTGAATAGAAGCAACAACAAAAAAGAGAAAAATGAAAATAAAATGTTGTTTATAGGTTCCCTATATTCTGGCACTTCAAGCATTTCTCTTCTATATACCTAGATTTATATGGAAAACAATGATTAGTATTAGTGGTAAGTGGGCTGAAAATAGTTTTTTTTTCCCTTTCTATTACGTTAAATTTTAAAACATATAATAAATTAGAGAATAAAGCATAAAATAGAATTTTAGGGAGAACGAGAGAGATACTTAGAGAGGGATCTAACAAGTTTAAAAAAATAAGAGAATACGATGAAAGGAGAATTCAAGACCGTTAATATATATATATATATATATATATATATATATATATGTATATATATATATTATATATATATATAGATAGATAAAGAAAAAGAGAGAGAGAAAGAGAGAGAGAGAGAGAGAGAGAGAGAGAGAAAGGGAGAGAGAGAGAGAGAGAAAGATAAAGAGAGAATAAACATAAGAGGAATATAGATAAACGTATTTTACAAATGCTAAAGAAAAATTTATTCAAGGCTATGATTTGGCTGGAGCAATCAGGTATGTAGATGGATTCTGGGGCTCAATTAAGAACAACCACGACTCTTTTAAATGTAAGAAAGAGGGAAGATAATTCTGCATATTTTTAGCTTTTTTTATTCTTTTTCAAACAATATTTTAAAATTTCAGCGCGTATTGCTCTTTTCGAAGGACGTGCTTCCATTTATATTTGGGATGGATTGAAGTTGGCACGCAAGAAAAATAGTGAAGATATGGCACTTTATTACATTATCTCAACAGTTTTACAAACCTTAAATGCTTGGATACAAGTATAATAAATAATAATATATAATAATTAAAAATAATATAACTTTAGTGGATCTGGCTGAATAGTTTACTGAATTCTCCCCTCTATTCTTTTTGGGGTCCTTCAATAGTGGGAGATCTTATTGCTGGCGAAGATTGGCAAGTAAGTTTGAAGACCAAATCATTCTTTTTATTTTTTTAAGTAAACAAATATAATATTTTGAAGTTGAAATATATAAAAATAGAGTATGAAGTCATTTATCTGCAAAAGAAAAGTTGAAAACATACATATATGATATGATGCGGATATGGTCATTGTGCTTGAAATATTTAAAAAATAAAATCGACATAACATACACATTAACACAGATTAATGGAGTTTTAACAATAAATTAATAAAATATTATAATATACATAACTAAACCGAATACTTTATATACTATATAATAAGCCAAAAATACTAAAAATCCAGCTTATTTAGGTAACTGGCCATTTTCCCAGAATAACTCATTGTGACTTCAACCGACGTCGGCCAGCAAGTGTTCAGGTACTGAAGATGAATTCACTGAAAATATTTTTTACTTTTTCTTTTTTTTTCCCGAAAAAACATATTCTCATTCAGACGGATACTGTATTGTGTGTGCTTGGTCTAAACATTTACTACGAAAAATTGTTTATTTTCCTTTGGTTTTGGTTTTTGTTTGTAGCCATCATCTCCACATCTAACTGTCTTTACTGGATCATGTCACTCTGTAATACAAGAAAAGTGATTTCTCTCTCTTCTTTTCTCACTTTTTCAACAATTTCCTACATTACAGATGAGAGCAACAGTGGACAATTATCTTTTCTCAAAAGAAATTAAAAGCAAAATTTCTCGAGAGCATTTCTATAAGGCTCTTGGTAAAGATGGTCTTTTCATTTTACACCAAATGACATTAAATTTAGGAGATATTCCAACTAGGTATGTAATGATTATACATTCCACTAAAAATTAAAGAAAAATAGCGTTTTTCTACTTAAAAAGCAAAAAAGTTCATTTCAAATGTTTAATTTATTTTAGTTATTTGGCAATCGCTATGAGAAACACCGCTCCGGAAGTATTGGAAGAAACGGCAGACTCCGAGAAATATCCATTAGTTCATACATCCGAAAAAGTCTGATAGTTTTGTTTTGAATAGATTTTTTGACTTACTCTGTTTGATAAGTCTAGTTTTTGTTATTTTCTAGATTTCCGATAGAAATGTTTCATATCCTCCATCTCCTCCCCTTCACTAAACTTCTCCCTCTCTCTCTCTCTCTCTCACACACACACACACACACTTTATCTCTCTCTTTCTTTGTTCATGCATATCAATGATATTGTCTCAGTTGTTTCTAATACTGAAGATTCTTTTTTCTTCAAAGATAATCATATCTTTCTCAAGTTCACTTGAACAATCATGATAACATCACTTTATTGTTTTCGTTTCTCAAAATTAGACAAAAATGTATACATATACGTCTGTTCTTCTCATACTTTGAAGAAGACCCCAACAATGGACGACGACGCAAATCATTAAATGTCATATCATTTATAATTTTTCTATTTTTTCATTAAAAAACTGAAACATAAGAAGCACATAAGTACGGCTTTTGCTGCAACAACAAAAATTTGAAGCAAATGTACTAGATATAGCACATGGAATGAACATTTTGCAAAAGTATCAGCAAACGATAAAGGCAATACGAGACGATATAATGAATATTTCATTGTATTAGCAACAATAAAACTTTCTCTTGTGACATTTATCTCATAGAATGTCATGTCAATTTCATACTGTTCCAAGTTCTATGCTATTGTCAGCAAAATGTGTTTGGTCTAGAAATTTTCCGAATGGCTAAACTTCAGGAGGTCAAATCACAAAGCACGATGTCCGACTTTCATTCATGGTAAGAAAAGATGGTGAGTAGGTAAGTAGCCTCGGGCCATGTGAAAACAGTAGCCTCAAACATTCTGAGAAAGAATAGAAGGTGACAATGAAATCTCAAAACTTGTACAAGAAGAGAACCTAACGGCTAGTATACGGGCTTGAGTACGTCGCCCTACAAGTTCAGAAGCGGTTCAATTGCCTGATGTTTCGGAACGGCATACCCATGTGTAATTGCAAGAATCTGGTTTTCTTTAAGATTTAACCGGATTTATTCAAAAACTTGACGCTTATAAACATACATGTACACGTAACTTGAACTAATATTTATATTTATTTATATGTTCTTTGGACACAGGTCAATGTTTAAATCACATGTAGAAAAAGATTGTCCGTGAGGGTCACAAAACGAATGATGATAATCACAATTCTAATGCTAATGCCGATGTTTTTGGCTGATGGATGATGTCATCTGATTCATTAACATGTTCATCTTTGTTAATTCTTTCTTCCCATTCTCACGCTTCAATCCTCTCACTATCTTTTATTCAATTTCTTCATCTTTTATAGGAACAGTCAATTCTCTCTTTATCTTTCTGATTTAACTATTAGATTTTTGTCCCTCATCCTGTCTTATCTTCCACATTGAAATCAATCCTAAAGAACATATGACGAATACAATCAGACAAGTAAAACAGTTGGAACACTGAGAATGAGTCGTTACCCTCATGAACAAGCTACCAGATGTATCCCTTTATGGACGTCAATTGTCCATATCGCGGTCATCTCATACCATCAACATTGGACCTGGCTAGCGTGTACATCCGATGACCATGTATCGTCCTGGTAGTCTAGGTGGTTAGGATCTCCAGCAGTAGGCGGGATTTATATTCCTTTCTCTTTCCAAACTGTTTCACACCCTCGACGTCACCCTCGCTATCTCGTCTTCATAGCCCCATACTCATCTCAGTTAGATCTCAAACGCCTCTACAGAGCTTATTCATTAGATTTTATTCACTAAATCTCAGGATTTGTATTAATTTGAGAAAAAACTAAACGAGAGAATCTAGTATCCAAATTCCGCCCGGACAATGCTGTTGTCCTTCTCTACTATTTTTATTTTAACTATATTTATATCTAAGTCTTCATCTCAAAGTTGTGATAAAGGTAATGATTTTTACTAAAAAAGAATGAAAGTCCAAAACGTTAACAAAACACACATTTAAATTTGTAGCTAATGTTATCCGTATTTCATATGCTATTCAATAGTCATATAAGATAGGTTTAAACTAGTCTATTACTTGTTCGTCTACCTAAACCTATATTCTTCTAATTTTCTTTTATTTAAACTTATCTAGATAATATTGAAAATTGAAATATTAAGTTTTTACAATAAATAAATTTCAAGCAGTTTCTTTTTCATTTCTTTTTTTAGTTCCTGTAAACAACAACATTTAGTGAAGTAATTTTGTTTGTTTAAGTTACATAGAAAAACTAATATTGTTGTGGAATGAATAGTTTCTTCAATAGTCGATCGAATGACTTAAACATCTTAATCATCGGAAAGCTCAGATCAACCTAGTTAGAGTCCGATTGTAAATCCGAATTCCTTTCCCTCGTACCTTTGACTATATGCCTGTTTTGCCTTATACAAGGATTCTCTTATATACTAGAATATCGAAAATGAAATGATACGGAACAGTATACAAGTAAAAGTGGATTGAACCTTGTTCAAATACCCAGTCCACCGTAGCATTATCAACAAAATTCAAAACAATTTTCGGACATATCCTGAATCCGGCTGAGCGGAACTCATGAAATTAGCTGTGTCGTTGACCCACGATGTACAAACACAAATGTTTCATCCAGTCTAGTTTCATATCTCTGTTCTCCATTTTCGGCAACCAGCATCTACTAGCAATAGCAACAATCCGCATTAATCGGGAATCTTGTTCCTCTTGTCTTTCACACCATGTTTTATCGTAATTCCTAATCATTTTCAATGATTTACATAGGCCTTTACATAAACTTGGACCACCGCAGATTCTAGTATACAGTCAGTAGGAATATTCGCAGAAAACCATTTACATATCCTTGAATTCTGGTACCTAAAAAAAGGAATTCTTTTTAATTCTCACACTTGATATGGAAGATGATGTTGCATTGACTAGCCACTTATTAGAATTTTCAACAGACTTCTAACAAACTGGCTAGACTTGACTGGATCATCTGTCAATTCGTTTTACTTTTCAACCAAAGTAAGAACTACGAAAGAAATATATATTTTCCATTTGTCTGTACACGTGAGTATGTCGCAGTTTCTACTGTCCTCCCGCATTTGCATCCTCTTTCTCTTCCATTCTCCCTATCTCTTCTACTAGCCCATACTATAGTGAGTTCACCTTTCCTTTATTCATACAATGCAACTAACTCTGACCTTATAAGATCTAATTCTTTGACTTACTCTTTACTCTCAGTCAATCTCCCTTTATCTTTCAATTCTTATTAACTTCAAAGAATAGTTCTAAACAATCTTCCGAATAGGAATCTGAGAAAAACGTCCAAATTAGTTTAAGAAAGCGAAACTATTCATTCATTTCACATAGACAACTTCTTCAAAGTCCAAGAGAGCTCTTTTTTGATCAAAAAAAGCGATAAGAATAAAACAAGTTTTTGTTGAAAATTTTTATTGGATATTAGCCGTGGATTAAACTTTTGCTATGAATACAAGACCTCAATTTCGTTCCAGCCTTTGCCCGGCTACTTGTTCATAATTCATAAATATAATCCAACAATTCATACCGTTAATATAATATCTAAAACAAAAACAGATCTTTATAATTTATGAGTCTTTAGAAATTCTGGAAGATGTCTGTCCACAACGAGAAGGGTTTGATGAGGATTGTGAACGACAGTGTCAAACTAAATATCCCATGAGAATATCAAGTGGATGTCATTTAAGAAATTCCGGTATGTTTTACAAAAATTGTTTACTCTCTCTCTCTCTCTTAACTATTAAGAAAATTTGTTTTATTCTTATTTTCAGGGACATTACTTTCATTGTTTGGTATTCGATCGTATCAGTGTAAATGTCAATTACCTATCCATTTCTGTGTTTCATCTGTTGGACTTAACCCGTTCCGTCAATCATTTTCACTCGCTGCTATATCTAGTCATTCAAAGTTACAAAAAATTGCTACAGAGCATATACAGTGTGATTCGGTAAAGGCTATTCAATGAAGATGCATTCAATCTTAACATTAACCGTTTAGCGAAATAAACAGCTTCAATGTCCACAAAACTTTGGTTATGGACAATGTGATTGGATACGATCTGGAGGAGCTGATTGGTTTGAAGCCAGTGAAATTGGCCATTCAATGCAGATGATGGAACATGAAAAACCTGGTAAATTTTTAGCTTTGTTATTTTAAACTTTTGAGTTTTTAGTCTCGAACTATCTGGTTGCTGTTGGCCGGCAAGGTGTTTCTTCTATCCTCCTCAGTACATGTGATGGTTTATGCTCTCAAGGAAGTGTAAATGTTACTCTACGAATGTGGAAATCCCCGTGGATTCAAGCTAATTTATGCTTTAAGTAAGTAATATTGCAACCTTTGAACTCAATTATTGAAACATATTCATAGAGAACGTGATAATCTGTTTTGTGCTCCCATGCAATCTGGTAACGGGCAATGGACAAATGAAACAATTCCTCGCACTGATAACTTCCAGGTACTGATATTCTTGCTCAATGGACTCAAAATTCATTATTTATTTTATAGATTTACTTCAAATTTACAAATGTAACCGAATCTGATGCTATTATGCTTGATGACATTAAAGCCGAATTCGTACATTGTGATGAAAACTCACTTGTTCACACTGGACCACTGTTGCCTGAAACGTCTGTAACTACATTCAGACCACGGATTGTTACCCCAATCATGACGACCGAAGAACATAGAGTATCAGGAGTATCATTTAGAACTGGGGTAGGATTATCGGTTCCTTTATAATGCTAATCATTCTCAAATTCAGGTGGAGGATAATAACATTCACCGTGTTGTATCAGCAAGCACTCCAGAGACCGTTAATCCAATTCCAGGATTAAGATCTGATGATAGGATTCAGGAAAACATAGAGTCGTTGAAGAAACGATTGTGTCATTTTGGTAAAGCCTACAAAGGTTATACCATATTTTATATATTGTCTTCAGGTGAATGCACAACAATTACTCATCAACCCACTCATATAGTAGAAGCTGTACGGGATAGAACTTGTGTAGGGCGAATAGGATTCATGAAATGCAAAGATAAATGTCGAGAACAATCAGGATTAAGGTAGTGTTCTCTTTTCGTAATTGCTTGCTAACCTTGGATACTATAGTGCTGGAGCCCGTTGTTTGAGGCAGAAAGAGTTTCCATTTACAAAAAGATGTATCTGCCAAGTACGAAGATCTCCATCGAAAGTTGTGAAAGAAAATACTTTCACTGAACATAATAGAATCGTAGAAGCTACCACGGAAGAGACAGCCACTTTAAGACCCGTCAGAGTGACACCAGCAGCTAAAACCTTTAAAGAATCTCCAGCACATCTACCAGTTCGGTAACTTACTCCCAGAATTTGATTTACTTATAGTATGCTTCTCTCATTTTTAGAAGCATCGAGCCCCAAATTATTCAACCAATTTCAAGACCTGCATCCGAAAACACAATAAACATGATATGCGGACTTGACGGTGATAATACTGAATGTGATCAACACTGCAAGTTAGCAAACCCTGAAAGGTTTGAAAGAAATATTATATCCTTTGTATGCAATGAATTTCAGCTCTGGAACCTGCAGAATGGATGACGCACTTCCTAGCTGTGTATGCTCATCCTGCTTCAGTTCTTTATGCAACTTTGAGAAAAATGCTAATTGCGAGTATGTTGTTGTTTTGACATCAAAAATATTTTTTAATTCGCATCCATTATAGATGGACAGACTTGCGACTCATCAGTACACAATTCAACAATATTAGTATAGCAGCTAAAAAAGACCAAAGTTAGCTTTAATTATTTGAACAGAACTTTTAATTTTCATTTAGTCAATCGTTATGGCCTTACCAGACTGCCGCCTTCATCTTATTCAGGATTGTTGAGACGAGGATCTGTTGAAGGTAATGATGCTATTCAGTAGAGATGGCCTCATGCTCGCAATTTTAGGTCCGATTCAATTATCTGTTGATGTCTATCCCTCTCACGAAATAGATGTTCGTATATGTGTCGATTCTTTCAACAAGTAATTTTTAATTGAATTCATAACGAAAATAAGAACAAAATATTTTAGATGCCAATCTCAAACCGTAGGACCAACTGCTTGGAACAGAATATCGGCAAAAATTAAAGTTGCTAAAACAGAAAAGGCAGTGTTATTTCTTCTTTATTTCTTTAATGATTGATTTTTCCAGATATTTTTGCTCTTTCATAACAAGCATGAAGATATATCTAAAACTATTGCCCTAGACAACATTTCTCTCCAGAATGGAAAATGCTGACAGAAGTAATTAATGAATCATCTGAAATATCATAGAAATACGGGCTGGCCTACAATGACTCGGTAGTATGAGAACTGTACAATATCAGGAATTTTGACTATTTTATAATCCTTTAGATTTATTAAATAATTAAGATCATTTTTTCAATTCACATATGTACACATCCACTCTATTTTGACATTTTTAATTCATCCACGCTTAGCATCATTTGATATTTGTAAATGTCAACCCGCAATGGGACCTAAAACAATCTTGTGTTATATGGAGTTCTCCTACCCAGTACTCACTATTCCGTCCTCAGGAACTATGAACGGTTTGTTGAACACAAACGTGGCTACCTTCCGAGACCGACTAGAGTAATTCCCTGCGGTAAACCAGTATGCAATTCCATCAACTTCAACGTTAGACATTGATACAATCTGTGACAATCAAATGAATAAAACTAAAAAAGTATATAAAAACCTCAACAACGGTTGTAACAGTCTCTGGTTCATTTTGCAAAAAAGGTAAAAAATCAAAATCGAACAGGGATGATTCCTCCGAATGAATAGTGTGTGGGAACGAATCTTAACGAAGTGGTGTTATTCATCAACCACTAGAACAAACAGAAACTGTTTTAAGCGATATGACTGTTTTTAATAGCTGAAGTCTCCCATTAAGAAAAAAAACGGAACAAGCTTATTGCTCAAAAACGAAAATGTTGGATTCAGAATGCAACCATTTTGTAACGTCAATACTCTAACAAAGTATCCATTAAAAACTTTGATTAGTCAGTTGATATATTATTCATACTCGCTTATTGACACGACAAGCTGATTACTTCAATATTGGCAGCTATGTTGTCATTTATTAGCCTTCTAATCGAGGCATTTACGTTGCCATCAACAATAATATATCGAATTATATGCTGAACCCATTTAGCCATGTATCGCTCATTTATAATTATCTGGCCAAATAATTCTCTATCTCACCTAATTTGATGTCTCGATATTCGAAAAGATTCCAACTCTCTAAATCTGACAAATCAACACCTAGATGTGCTGAAGAATCAGGGCGACAGCGTTTAGCTAAACTGGGCGATGACAAAAGGTAACCACGGCAACATATCTTTTCTAAAAATGTCTTCTGATATAGCCTATTTCTAAAACAAATCATCAATATAACCTGGAAATATTAAAGAAGGTCTCAATATTTCCCCCGTTATTGCATTTGCTATTCTCTCCAACAGCTTATCATTCAAACTACCATCCGCTCGAACAGGCCATGCGACAAGCATGTCACATGCCGATCCTGAAATTAACTGAGAGCTTTCATAGATTTAAGCTTAATTCACACCTGAATCAATTCTTCCATTCTTCGACTTGTACAGTATTGAGAGATCTTTAACGACTGGATGATAAGTTTCAGAATAAGAACCAGATCTGTTTGTGATACTGATACAAATGGAGTACAAAGAACAATAGCTTACTCTAGAAATGGTAACGCAAACGGCATTTCAGCTGGTGTGTATACTACTTTCGAAAATCGGCCAGGCAAGTAAGTGATAATTTCCTGTGCAAGTTCAACATCGTTCATGAGTTCAATTGTATCTTGCTCGATAACTTCGGTACCACTGTGCTCAGCAAATTTCTCAAAAAATCAAATCTATACAGTGCCAGCAACTGAATTCACACCGTTTCCGAGTTCCATATCGACATTCTATTATTTTGCAAAGACCATGATAATGACACTTGCATTCCTTTCACAACGTCGATCGGGGAAGATAAAAGATATATCCCTTGTTCCCAGAACGTTTCGTCCTTTGTTTCAAGAATGACGTCCTCACACAGCACAGCCCTATCATAAGATTGTGTTGATTGAAGATTTTTATAATTTAAGATTTAGAAACCTAAAATACGCTACGACTATGTTAGCAACACCACTGTCATTCGCTTCGATTGTAACTTTACTTTCAACTCCTGCCATATATCTAAAACCAACAGAATAAAAACCTAACCATTCAATTATTAAGGTAACCTGGCCAAATCATCAATACTTTCTAAGTTAACTCCTACTACCGGTATAGGCTTGGAGAGTGGTCGAGCATCAGTTGAATGCGATAAGTAATGGCACCAATAAGGCTCATCTTCTTCTATACAAGTAACCAATTATTATTTGCTAATTATGTGAATATTCCTACTATCAACTTTGGGATAGGTATAAGGAGAACGATATTCAGAATAATAATGCATCTTATAAATGTCATGACTCTCATACAAGGTGATGTACAGCTCGACCTGTAATTGTTTGCCTTCCGTCAACTTTACACCATTCTGCACAAACCGACGAAGGGATAAATCTGCAATTCGGCTGCACTAAACGTTGATGAGCATCATAGAAAGTTCCTATCAAGCCTTCCCCAAACGCACAACAGTCCATTATTTCTGAGACAATAAGAGTAGCCTAAAAGGCAAAAGGGCATTATTTTAGAGAAGGAGATAAACCTTTTGATCATCTTCTGGAATGAATTTTTGTGAATTCATATTGATTAACGTTATTTTCTTATTTTCTTCACCCATATTTGTTTTTACGATGTTTTTTGATACCTCATAGAGGTAATTGTTACCCTCGATACCAATCACTTTGGCAGATTTTCTGTAATTAATCAGTAAATTAAGCGAAAACATCCTATCAAAACTAGCTTCGCCGCTAATATTGATAAAAGCCCTGATCCGCTCCCAACATCTATAACAGTGTCATTTTCAGTAACCAAACGATTTATAGCTTCAGCATAGGCAAGATTTCGTTTCTGAATTGAATATAAATTACTAAGCTCGCTTCGAAGTACTCTTACAGTGTCATTAATCATAACCATATGCCATCCCGGAAATAAGTTAGATCGCAAATTGCTTTCATAAACTCTAGCTGCAGCTTTTTCTAATTCTGTTGGTCGCAATTTTTCTAATACAGTTCTTATAATGGACAATGCTCCGTGTAAGTTGCCTAATTCAAGAAGGAAATGAAAGAGAAACTTTGTTTGTATACCTCTTAAATATTTATATGAAGCTATTAGAAAATGTACTTCGCTACTTTGAGGATAAAGAGCTAAAACAGGTTCACTAATATTGTCAATATTTTTTAAGCTATAATAAAATCAACTTATATAGAGAGATAGGTTTTACGAGTATACCCACTTTTCTACATATGCCTTTAGGCATATCGTAAATTCTTGATGATATTTCTGTCTAACTGTGGGTGCAACTGATTTCAGCACTACGAGATAATGTAGTAAACCGTTATTGTAATCTCTTTTCTCGACATTTTCTCGAGCAGATGCGAGTGAAAACTTCATTTTCCCTATAAAATAAATAAAATCATAGCCTACTTAACACCATTCTCGAAATCCAAATAACATATTTAAAGCGAAATTCAAATGCTCAAGCCTTACGCCGAAATACGGTGAACCGACCGGTCTGTCACAACATCTCAGAAAGGATGGCTGCTTGCCAAAGAACGTTTGTTTGCGTGCGACGCAAATGCACGCGACGCGGTCTGGGCTGTGCGTGCTATTTAGACAACTTTGCAAATCAATTTATTAGCACCCTTGTAATCTTTTTATTTTTCAACACTAACTATGGAATTTGTTATCAGTTTTCTCAAACTTCTTTTAAAAACTTAGTTTCTAATTAGAAAATTCTGGAAATGCACTGTTTCTTATTCATATAGCATATTTACGGTCTCTTGTTGATTTGTTGTGCTACTGTGTGATCTCAGCTTTTCCACTTTTTTTCCGTTTTCTTCTGCTGCTTGTTATCAGGCCTTTTTCTGTTTTTACCTGTCATCATCTTATAATGCTGTTTCAGATTGTCTCACTTTATATACTTACATTTTTAAAAAAACCGTAATATTAGTTCATTACTGTATCTTTTACAAAGGAAGTAATATATTCAATATGACCTAGTGAGGTCAGACAACCATGAACTTCCCAGAGTAAGTATCTTAATTTTAAACTGTTTTTCAACATTTTATTATAGTGAGGATGGGGTTGAAGATATTTTCAACAGCATAAATTATGATGCTTTTGGCATCGATGATCACCATAGTCCATTAGAGCATGATCATTCATTACAGGTTTTTATTTGATTATTATATTTCGTTTTATTTTATTTTCTCTTTACACTTCTATACGGTTTCAGATACCAATGCGAGAACCATCGCCGGCGTCGCCCTCGAGAGATCTTGAGGACAGCTTGTACGGTTTCGGTGATCCGTCTCTTACAATACCACTACCAGAAGTATATTTTAATTTTTAAAACTTTTTTATGATTTTGTATTTTAGTTTTCACAATCTGAAAGTTCCCGTTTATCTCCTCCTTTGTTACCATATCACCAGCATAATCAAAATTATGGCCAGAGTACTGAAATGCAGATGGAAGTAATTTTAAAAAATATAGTTTTTTAATTTCATAGCATGTATGTTATAGGTACCCTATAACTCCTTTGAGCAGCCTTCAGCAGTAGTAAATGTGGAGTATTCGCTCAGTGCTCAAATAGATTCCCCTATAAACCTCTCAGATAATCGGGGCTATTATGTGAGACTTTTAAACTGTACTATGAAAAATATAATATCTAATTGTAGCAAGAGCAGCCGTCTACATCGCAACAGCCTCCGCCTATGCAACAACACCAGCATCAACAACAACACCAACAACAACAGCATATCACTTCCCAACCGCAACAAAGGCAAATGCAAAATACCCAGTCCAGAAATGTACAGAGAATCATAAGCACTCCTGGCCCGGCTGTTGTTACTCCTCAGCCGAGGTCAACAGGGAACCAACAAACTGTACATTGCATTTAAATTTTTAATAAATTCAATTTTTAATTCAGAAATACCAGGCACCTCGACGAACGGTGCAGTCGAGGACAAATGGAAAAAAGAAAGTTTCGAGTGGTATTTTTGAAATTTATTATATTTCTAAAAAAATTAATGCTCAGGAAGTGTTGGTGAAGTGCTCAATACAGCTCATAAGATGAATGCTGGCAACGGCGGACAACCTTCAGCTGTACGGCTAAGTCCTGAACAGATGCAACAGGTAAAAGCTACATTTTATAGTTTGATATGAAATCATATGTATTCCAGTTGGCATTTAGTGCGGGGGAAATTTCTAGGCTAGAAAATGAACAAAACTTAGGAGTAGCAGATAATACAGAGAGAATAAAAGAATTAAAGCAACAACAAGCTCAAATTTTCTTAGAAGCTTTGGCATCCCAATCTAATTCGTTAGTTGTTTTATTCATATTTATTAAAACCTTCTACTTTTTAGTGTCACTGGGGAAGTTATCAACCAACTTCATCAAATAAAACAACAACCGGTGTCTCGCCCTCCTCCAAGGCAACATAGACAACAAATGCACATGCCTATGGATGCTACTCCGGATTCTCCTCAGTATGAACCTCAAATTTATCTCTCACATACCAATGTTAGCCAAACTCAAATGTATGTTTTCTCATATCAACTGTTATATAAATTTTGTTTATAGTCATTCTAGCTATAACGATTATAACATGATGCCCCCTGCCCCTGTGCAACATGTACCTCAACAACGGCCTGTGTATAGAGTAACATCTGTAAGTTGGAATAGTTCTGATTCAAGCTAAATTGAATGTTACAGGGTGTTCAAGTATCATACCAATCAACACAGTCCCAACAGGCTTATGTACAACCTTTGCAACCTACTTATACCCAACCTGGCGGTCCAACCGTTGGTCAAATAATTAAACAACAACATGTTTGATTCTTGTATAATTTTACAATTATATTGTTCATATTTTAGATGAGGTCTACTCCAGCTAAAGGTTCTGCAAGACAAGTACTTGTTCAAAGTGTGGTTACACCCCAACCGGCCATTGTTCACCCTCCTCCTCCCCCTCCGGTGAGATCTCTTTTTGAAAAATGTGATTTTATAATTTTTTCAGCAACCAATAACTGTGATTAGACATCCTCCTCGACCAACACCGGAACAAACTATGCAAGCCATGGAGGAGCGTAAGATCATGCGTTTGAACAGGTTAGATTCTTTTTAACATTTATGTTAGTGATTTATTTTTGTATAGACTGAAGGATGCCCTAGATGTCCAACAACAAGCTATCATACAACCAAGAACTGAAGAAAAATTCAACGATATGCTTGATGTCTTGATGCGCCTTCTTCCTTATCACCAAGGATCTGAGCCTGATGTTAAAGAAGAAGAGCTAGAACAATGTGAGAATAAATCAATGATTCTAAATGCTATTTATTCGATTTTTTAGTTGATTGCAACTATCTGCGAAAGATGATTAACTTGTCTGATTCCAAAAAGAGAATTGAGCGCAAGATGCGTACAGTGCTTTTCAATGAAGCTATGGTTAGTAATTTTATATTTCCGTGTATTATATTTATTTTCATTTTTTTAAGAGATCGGCTGAGAAAGAAGAAGAAAACCTTCTTTTATTCTTGGATATGGAATACGAGAAAAGAAAATTAGAAGGCGAAAAGAAATTATTACAATCTGATCCCTCGTCTCTTGATAGTTTTGTTCAATCCTCTGTAATCATTCCCGCGCTTCGTGATACAACCCTCCCTAGTCTCGAAAAGAAATTCTATCCACCGTTAAAAGTAAGTTTCCGACGTTTTGTTATAAACTATTATCGTATTATTTTAGTTGCACTTCGATTACCATCCATTTTGTGATATTCCTTCTGTTTCTTCTCCTGCCAAATCTCCCATTAAATCTCCTTCTTCTGTAAAATCTTCTGCTAGTAGTATAAGGTTTGTTTTTGATAATTTCAAACTTATTTACCAACTTTATTCAGGGACCCCTCACCTGTCAAATCTCCTGTAGCATCCACTAGTCGTACTGTTTTCAAAACATGTGTTCTTTCGGGTACTGATTTCCCTGATGTCCCGGCAAAGCCTTCTTCTATCCGGCCGAAACATACTAATGAGCAACGGTATATTGAATATATTGTGTATTTTCTTATTGCTGTTATCCTATTTTCTAGGTTGAATCACATATCTGATCGTATAATTCCTCAGCCAAAGGTTGAACATGTAGCTGTTAAAAATAGGATTAGTCATATTTCCCCTGCTAAGAGGGAACCAGCAATAGTTTTGAAAAATTGTAGGATTTTTTTTTTAATTTTTCGCTTTCAATATTTTGTCCCATTTAGCATTCACTGCTAACATTCCAACAATAAAGATCAAAACTAAAGGATTTGTTAATAATAATGATTCCGATGGTTCATGTTCCCCAGAACTTGGGGTTGATGATATTGTTCAACCGTCTCCTTCGTTTGCTACTAATAATCAGGATACTTTACGGTCGAAAATAGAACACAAGGACAATAAGCCTGTTGCGCCGGAGCCTACCTCTGAGAAGGTAAAAGTTGTTAGCATTCTATACTGAATAATGTGTGTACTTGCAGAAGAAAGAAAACAATTTCACTGTTCTTGCACGAGTTGATAACAGGCAAAATCCCGAGAATGAACCTAGGAAAGACTTAAATATTAAAATTCCTCGTTTTAAGCCTATGGAACCAAAACCAAAAGTTCGAGAGGTAGAAAAACCAAAGGTATCTTTTTGTTAAAGATATTTAGTTAATTTCATAATATTTGTTCTAGGAACCCACTATACACATAATACCTCCTGCATTACCTCCAATAAAATTGAAGTTTTCACGGGCTATATTAGATGCAAGAGAATCTCCGGTTTTGGATAAAAGGTTTGTGAAAATGTTTTTCATTTCTCTATTTTCTTTATTTTTAGCAGCGATAAGAACAGTAAAAAGAAAAAGAAGAAGAAGAAACGAAAGAGGGATTCTCACGATTTTTCTGACGTAGACGAACAGAAAAAGCCGAAGAAGATCTCTCCAACACCTGTAAGTTTTTTGCCACTATTCTTTTCTCTCATCTGCTCATCTCTAGGAGTTTGTATTTGTACGAACTGAAGGTCTACGAGTGAAGTTTATTCGAGGACAAATATCTAGGCCTAGCTCAATTAGCAGAGAAACAACCCCAGCTGTGACACCAGCACCACCCCCTGCCCCCGTCCAGGTAGAAAATTGCCAGAACAATTTGTTTCTATATTTCTAATTTTTTCAGCCTACACCGCCAATTACTCCGCAGTCACAGCCTATTAAATTAAAAATTCGTCTGGGACCTAGACCTAATGCTTCGGCTTCGGCTTCAGCTTCTTCTACTCCAGCAGCTCGTCCTAAGTCTCCGGTGTCTAAAAATGGCCCAATACGTTTATCCTCCGTAGGGGTTCCTGCAGCTTCAAAGTTACCCTCTATCGATTTTTCTGGTTAGATCTCTTGTGTTATGTTAATTGTGCATCATGTCGACTAATTTCAGATGATTCAGACAGTGAAGCCGATAAGTTAAGGTCGTCAACAGATGAAGCTTTGCGTGGTTGTGGTTTGAGTCGTTTATCAGGATTAACGTCTGTCCCCAAAAGACCCTTGTTACCATGGTCATCACAGCCATAACCTGGGTAAAATCTTTTCTGGTTTGCTGGCAAACAGTTGTGATTTTCAAGTGTCAAAATATTGATATACACAAAAGACTATTCACCCACGTGCCAAATTTACGCTCATTTTTCTTCTATTTTTCTCTTTCTTATATCCCCAAAAGCATATATTTATTGAATCTTGACCAAAGCCTGTATGTCAATATATTGTTTTAAATATTCACGGTTAGTATATTCGCCTAATATAGTTGCTCAATCTTTCGTTGTTTATTTGGTGCTCGTTGTATCTCTAATAATCCTAGCGGCACATTCTTTTAAAACATTTATTGACTATCGTATGTGCTTCTTATTGCGATCTCCGCGGTTTGTGTTATCGCCATTATGCATAGATTGCCCTATATATGGTTAATATGTTGATTTACTCTCCCTCACTCAATCTTTCATTCCCAATCTACTTTGGCAAGCAAGCAATTTCGTACTCTACATTCTCGTGTAATTATGCATTTTAGAACTATACTCCGGTTAACTTAAGAGATTCATTGTCTTCTCATTCCCACTACCCTGGTGGTGTTCCTTAGTTTGTTATTATTAAACTCGTAAATGATCAGACTGATCAACCATTGTAAGCTATTGTGATCTTTAGATTTATGTATGTATAAACAGATTTTTAATAATAATACCATTTTATAAATCATCCACTTATCCCCTCCATGTGTTTTATTATGGAATATCCAGAAAATGATACATATTTTTAGTAAATTATTAATTATATGCTCTTTGTAATCAGTATAAATAAAAATTTTGAAAACAATTTAAAATAATAATGTTAAAAAATAACTCTAAAACAAACGGCGGTTAATTCGCGTATCGAAAATATATAAAATGGTCCTGCAACGAAAACCCTGGCCTAGTTTGACAGTATTCGCACACCACCAATTTTGAAGTATTTTATACATATTCCCCAAATTTTTGCTTAAAATATTGTTGTTTTATCACGTTAATTTTTTTTGTTCGTGCTCATGTTTCATCTTTTTGGATTTACGCATAACCAATTCGAGTTGTCTATAACTTTTTTTCTTGTAGAGAACCTGGGAAGATAAAAGATGGCTGACCAGACAGAGAGGGCTTTTTTGAAGCAGCCCACCATCAACCATAACAACAAGGAGCGTATCCTTAGTGGTAACAAGAAACTCCAACGTTATGTTCGTAATGTAGGTCTTGGATTCAAGACTCCCCGTGAGGTAATTTTTATCTTTTTAAATGATTTTGATGTTTATTTTCTTGTAGGCCATCGAAGGTACCTACATTGACAAGAAGTGCCCATTCACCGGAAATGTTTCTATCAGAGGAAACGTTCTTACCGGAGTTGTTCTTAAGAACAAGATGACCAGAACTATCATCGTTAGAAGAGATTACCTTCACTACATTAAGAAGTACCGTCGTTTTGAGAAGAGACATAAGAACGTCCCAGCTCACTGCTCTCCTGCCTTCAGGTAAATTTTATAAAAAATTTGTTTTATTATTAGTTAAATTTGTTGTCTTTTAACTTAATTATTTCTGTGTTTTCAGAGATATTGTCCCAGGAGATCTTGTAACTATTGGAGAGTGCCGCCCTCTTTCCAAGACCGTCAGATTCAACGTTTTGAAGGTCAACAAGTCCGGAAGCTCCAAGAAGGGATTCTCCAAGTTCTAAGTTACTTGTTGAAAAAGACTAATTCTCCAGTCTCACGTTTTTGTTGCTATATCTGTGGAATGAAGTCTTTAATATTGTTTTAGCTCTTCTTTTTTTTTAATTTTTACTGTTTCTTTGGACACTTTTATATTGATATACACAAAATATTATATTAAGTAATTTGGGTAGAAGGGTACGCTGTTTTGGTTTTTAATGTTACCCTGTGTTTTATGAAAAACAAGATCATACCGGGCTTGATCATGCAGTTGTCTACTAAAACTAATTTTTTTAAAATTTGTTGTTTTGATATCCGAAAGTGGTTTATTTCAAGCTGTGCAGAATGAGCATATGGTAGAGGTTATATACTAGTCTTTTGAGTTCGGGTCAACAGCCGTGCTGCTAGCTTCAAACGGGGTCCTAAAGGTGGTCATTTCGTTGCGTTGCGGTCGCGGCGCGTGCTCGGTTTATCCGTCAATATAGTATGTACAACTGCTATATTAATCGTAAATATCGACAAATTATAGTATTTTGCTGTTTATTTCGCTTTAGTTTTTATTCAAACATTTCATTCTTTTATATAGGTTTTGTATTTCAGATCTGAGATAGTACGTTTACGTAATGTCTCAGTTCGGTGGCGGTGGCAAACCGGGAGCATGGGGTCGACCGACAGGAGGTTTAACTTGAATTTAAGCATTCATGCTAATTTGTTTGTATAGGTGCTCAATTGCCAAATTTTGGTGGAATTGGTGGAGTAGGTAGTTTTCCAATGATGGGCATGAGTGTGCCTATGATAAATCAGGCAGCATTTTCACAACCCGGAATGATGGGTATGGGAGTAATGGGAGCAGTACCCCAACAGCAACAAAGAGCAGCAGCATCATCAGCTGCAGCTTTGGTATTATGAAACATCAGTTTGCATCTTATCTTGCTGTATCTTAGAACACTCCAAATGCTGCGGGCAAGAATAGAACCTTCGTTGGTGTTGTAACAAAAATGCACGATAGTTATGGTTTTGTGGATGATGATGTATTCTTTCAGCATTCGTAAGTCTGCTTAATGTTTTTGAATTGTTTTTTTGTTCTTATCTTTCTTGTCGTAGAACACTTTTCTTTTTAGCGTCATCAGAGGTACACACCCACGTGTTGGAGATAAAGTAATGGTGGAAGCTAGTTACAATCCCCAGATGCCTTTTAAATGGAACGCTTATCGTATTCAATTGTTATCTGGATCATGTATGTTTCTATTAACATAGTGGCAGTATTTTTTTGCTTATAGCTAATAATGAGGGCCATGTACCACAACAAGCTAGAGTAGCTTCTCCTATGACTAATCCTCCACGTAATAATCAACCCTCTGGGTCAGTTTGAATTTATGTAATTATTTTATTGTTTTCTTTAACTATTATTTCAACCAGTTTTTTTTCTGTAGATCTAGATGGGGCTCTAATGCTATGTCAGATAGAAATGGTTCGCGTCCTTCACCACCTAGACGGCGTAGTCCCCCCCGAAGAAGTCCTAGGCGGAGTCCTCCGAGAAATATGGGTGGTCCACTGCGTAGAAAGTTTGTCCCATTTTTAAATTTTTTTGATGATTTGATTGAAGGTCAAGATCACCACCACGGCGAACACCACCACCCGTACGTAGAGCTTCTCCACCAAGGGATCGCAAAAGACCATCAGCTGCGCCTTCTTCTCGAAGGGATACACCTTCTCCTCCGCGTAGAAGGGCACGAATTATTCCCAGATATGAGTGCCGAATCAATAAACCAGTATTGTTAAGGTATGTATTTTTTAAAACTTTTATTTTTTTTCCTTTTTGATAATTTTTAAAGAATTTTTTGATTTTTTTTTTTAAACTGATTGTTCATGCCATAATCATTTTCAGTGATCAAATATCCTTAGTACAAGTCAAATCCCGTTATCCAAAGCTTTATATTCCTTCTGATTTTGCTGACCTTACTCCTGATTGGACGAAACGTGTTCCACTTGATAGTCCTATTGATTTTACTAATGCTGTGAGTGCTTTTACACGAGTTTAGTTTAAATAATAACATTTAGGTTTCTTTCCACGTCTTCCACAAAGATGTTGACTATATTTTGCAAGATGGCGAGAAAGAAACTGTTCTTGAACCCGAGGATTTTGATCATAGACATCAAGTCAAGGTTTTGTTGATGAGCCACGGGGGAAAGCAGGAAATGCTGAAAAAGGCATTTGGTTTGCTTGCTGACGGAAGCTTAGATGACACTCATGAAGTAACTTCTCTTTTGAAACAAATTCAATTTTTAGTTGGTATGCTTGTTTTTATCACTGTTTTGGTTGTTTATCTTTATTATTTTTCTCTACAGGTGTTCGTGGTAAGGAATTTACTGCAATTGGCGGAAGTTATTCTCCATCGTTGGATGGGCCCGATCCAACCAATCCCGGAACTCTTATTAAAACTGCCATTCGTACAACCAAAGCTTTGACGGGTGTAGATTTGAGTGGAGTTCCTCAATGGTAAGTTCCTTTACAGTATCAAAATTTACCCTTTTCTGAATTTTCCAAAATTTTTGTAAACCATAATATGTTGCTGGATTGTTCATAGATGCCGACGTCAATCATCATTGAAACGCAACTCATATCTTCAGAGCCTGTGGCCCTGTGGCCGGTCAATTATGTTTAAGTGAACGTTTTGCCTCTCTTAGGTACTCGCTGGTGCAGGTTCGCTATTACCGAGCTGACAAGGATCGCGTGGATCGTGTTCACCTGCTGTGGCCTGACACACAGCTAATGATGCCAACTGAAGAAAATTGGAACGCACAGACAGCCGCACTTCGCTTGCAATGCGAGCAAAAACTTACAGCTATCGAAGAGTTGAGCCTAAAAGAAGAAAAGGAGCTGTCGCAACCACAACAACAACTTCAAACTCCTGCAGCCAAGGAAAGTCCCGTCCATCGCAGGCAATTGCCTTTATCACTGTGTTCTGTGTGTCTATCTGTCTTTTTTGAGCACTTTACCTACGCTCTGTGCCTTGTGTGCTTTACGTCCCCTAATTAAAAAAAAGAACCATCTTAATGTGCATGCTCGCATGACTTGTGTTGAATTTCAGGATTTTTTTTAGCACAAGGGGTTATTATTATTGAATTTTTTATCTCGTAGTGTGAGCCCAGTGCATACTAAAAGCGGTTCAAAACTATATTCTAATGTTTTGTTTTTAGGATGTTCCGGGTACCCCAACAAAGGAAGGTGTAAAAGAAGAACTTTTGGAAACTCCTCTTGCTGTCGCTGAGAGCGATGTTGATATGAGTTCTACTGAGAAACCAAAACCCCAACCTAGTCATTGGAATGATTTGGACGTGAAAAGCATGAAGGTGTATCTGATAATAACCCTCCTATATTTCTTTATTATACATTTTTGTTTAGGTTGCTGAGTTGAAAGCTGAACTTGATGCTAGAGGTCTAGAAAATCGTGGTGTTAAAAATGTTCTCGCTCAACGACTTCAAGAAGCTCTTGATAAAGAACAAGTAGTGCATTTCATTATTTTTCTTTTTATTTAATTGAATCTAGGAATTGGAAGAAGATGGTCCGCCAGAAGGAGAAGTTGTACCAGAAGTAAAAGAAGAACTTATGACTGAACCAGAGTCTGAAGCTCCTCTAGAGCTAGAGACTGCTTCTAAGACTGAAGAAGAAATAAAAAAAGAGGCCGAAGAACTGCAAAAGAAATTGGAAAAAATTGAAAAGGAGAAAAAAGAGAAGAAAGCTACAGTGGAGAAGCACTACAATTTGCCCAAAGAGAACAAGGCAACGATTAGAAAACATAAATGATTTACAGTTTTTTATTTCAGATATTTGTATATCCTTCTAAAACTGCAAAGGGTGGCAAGTTTGATTGTCGCGTAGTATCTTTGCAAACATTACTTGAATACCGTAATGATGACAACAAAGAATCTCAATTCGAGGTTTTTTTATTTGATTTATTAAAATAATTTTAATGCTATAGGTATCTCTGTTCGCGGAAGCATTCAAAGAGTTGATTGAAAGACAATCTGCTTTCAAGATATACCATGCTATTGTAAATGCTGCTGATCGAGAAACTGAGAGGAAGAGAAGAGATGAAGCTAGAGGTCTTGGAGAGAAAGAAAAATCTGAGGTATTAGTTGTGTTTCTATATTTATTCAATTGTTCGGAATAGGATGATGAGAAAACAGAAAAGAAAGAGGAAGAAAAGCCTGAAAGAATTGAGCTTAAATCTATGGTTTCTGAGAGAGCATTATTTGAATCTTGTGCTGTTTTTGATGGCAATCTCTGCAGGTATGTTGTTGATTCTTAATTAATTTACAAGTTTCTTTTTTAGTTATATCGGAGATAGAGATCTGGAAGAAATATTTATGAACTGTGAATTCGGTCTTACTCGCGGTCAAATTTCCAAACTAGTCCATAGGGTTTGCAATCGAGAACGCTTTAACTACCGGTTTGAATATTAAATTTGTTATTCATTTTCACTATTAATTTTTTAGTGATCTCACTGATAATCTGGTCGATTCCGATGGTGCAGTTAGATTTACTCCAGGTCAATGTGAATCTCCTCCTTCTCTTGATACTTTATTACGTGGTTCGTGTTCACGTTCCAGAATAATCTTGTTTTGATATCTGTTTTTAAGGATATGGCTTAGCCTATGTTCAATCGGAAAAATCTTCCGAAGGACCCACTATCTGTAATTCTGAAGGATGCACGGTCATAATTAATGGAAATGTAATTAATGTTGAACAAAAACTTGCTCTATTGAAAAAGAGTGAGAAGGAAAGAGATCAAGCTAAGGCAGCTTATAATGAGCAGAGCTCTTTAATAAGTTAGACTAGTTTTTTGTTCTCTGTTAATATACAACGTATTGTAGCTCAACTACGGGAAGCCAAACAAGAACTCGAAAAGAAAAAGAAAGAATTGGAAAAAGATTTAGAGAAAACCAAAAAGAAGCTTGGGGATACAGGTACTGCCTTGAAAGCCTCTCTTGAAGATGGTGCTCACTTCAAAACCGCTCTTGCTGATTGCAAGCGATATGCTGAACGTGTGCTGAATGTTGTAGATAAGGCTTGTCCCTCCACTCCAAAGAAAGAGGAAAAGGAGAAGGTATAAAGATATTACATGCACGATCTAAGATGCTCTTTTTAGAAATCGGAAGAAAAGGAGAAAACCAAAGAATCCAAGGAAAAACAAGATAAACCCGAGGAACCTACGATTCCTGCAGAGGCTCTTGTTCTTTCTGACGAAGCAGGTCCTGAGGCTGGAGAATCCGCTGCTACGGAGGAAATTAATGAGCAATCACAACACTCCAAAGAGGATTCCATGGATTCTTGAAATTATTTATTATGAAATCTTTCTTATACATATTACATCTCGTTGTATTTTTGATGCATCTTGTTTGTTAGATATTCGTGTTAGTCTTATTTCAACAATCATGTAATAATGTGGTCTCTCTTTTATCAAACTGTTAAAATCTGTTGATGTATGCATGATTTCGTTTGATATCTCGAAAGATATCTCAACCCATTTTTAAAATCAATAAATGGTTTGTCCATAATATTCAATTTTGGCACGTTTTTCGAATTGTCTACCTAGGAATTTCTAACATAAGTAATTTCACATGAGTAGCTTTAAATTAAAGATGAATGAGCCCGGTAAACCATCCACCAGTATTCAAGACGAAGATGAAAAAGTATACTGCATATGCAGGTTGTTTCTATTTTTATGAATTTTTTTTCAAAATCTTTTTAGAACTAGGTATAAAAAGCATGATTTTATGATTTCATGCGATAGATGTGGAGAGTGGTTTCACGGAGACTGTATTAAGGTTGTTTCCTTCTAAAAAACCTTTTCACACATCTCTTACAGATGACGGAAGTATTTTCAATGAACGTCGATATTTATCACTGTGAGCCATGCTCTATAAAGTATAATGTTCCGCAACTTAAATATACCGCCGAGTAAGTTTCTAAGTTTGATTCAGTACAAGATATTCGTAAATATAAAAAAAAAAAAAAAAAAAAAAGTTTCTTTAAATTTTTTTCCCAAAACAATTAATTTCCAATCAACCCAAAAACTTAATACGTAATTAGCATATGTAACTGTAAGATACTGTCACCTATTTCTTTATTTTGGGCCAAATTTTATTGTTTACATTTTCTAATAATTAATAGTTCACTGAGTATTCTAAGTACTTCATTGAAATTTATAAAATATTTTGTTTCAGATATCAAAGAGATTTAGATCGTGTACAACGAGAAAAAATAGAAGCAGGTATGATTTTTTCTTTTTTCTTTATTTTAAATTTTAATGTTCAAGATAAAGCTAGATGTGGTATGTGCATTGGATGTTATAGAACAGAAAAGTGTGGAAAGGTATACATGCTTATGCCCTATGTATCAGTTGCCTATCTTTCAGTGTGAACAGTGTTCAAGAGACCCCCCTGGTTTGTGTATACGATTGCGATGTGTTCAGTACGAAGCTAAAATGAAATCAGGTAATTCTTATATATAATTGATTTACTTTCGTAATTTTTTTATTAGCTGGTAGACCAAGAAGAGAAACTTCAAAACAAGTAGAAGAAGAGGATGATAAATCTAGATCTTTAAGAACTACTAATTCTCCGGAAAAATCTCGACGTGGAAGAAAGAAAGGATGGAAAAAAGATCAATCTGTAAGCACTACAAATCAAAATATTATGAGATTATTGTATTATTCAGAATGCTCCACCTGTACCTCCACCTCCGCCTCCTACTGCCCAAGAGTTGGTCGAAAAATCAAGAGTTCCACGCATCCCAGGTATCGTCTAGGTTGTATGTGCTAATTCTTATAACTTGTTTTAGAGTTAGAAAAGGAAATAGCTCATTACTCTTATGAATCATACGGTGGACGTCGACGAGGAGCAGCTAAGAAGAAAGACGTGGCTACGGAGAATGATATGCCTCGACAATGTTTAGTGCGTTTTTTCAACTGATTTGTCCTCAGCAATATTTAAATTCAGGAGCCAAATTGTGTGAATCAAGCACGGGAATCGAGTAAGTATTGTAGTGATGGCTGTGGATTACGCTTAGCAAAGGTATCATATTTTCTTTAATATGTTTTTATTGTTATATGTACAGACTCGATTAACATATATTTTGCCTGGCAGAGTTGAAGAATTTTGGCGAGTGCTACCTGCAGCAGAGGTATGCAAGATTCTTTTTTTATCTAAACACAATTACTTTGTTCAGACAAGAAATAATTTGTGGGTAGAAGAATTGAATAACACTTGCGATAACATTAATAATACAATTCATCAATTGTTGGATTTTTATCAGATGATAGTACGATATGTCAATGTATATCTCAAAGATTTATCTATTTTCTAATCTTTTGAATTTGTAGGCTCTGAAGAATGTTGATCCTATTGAAGAAGAGGATGAAACTTCTCATGAAACAGTATATCGCTTCCTCATTTTCGAAATAGTATTCTCCTTTACAGCTTGCTCACTGTACTGTATGTGGAGTTGAAATCAATTCCCGACAACTTGCTAAGCACGTCGAAAGATGTTTTGTACGATCTGAAAAACAAATCACATTCGGTGCCCATCAATTGGTACTTTTTATCTTGAGATAGTTGAAAATGAGTGAAATCATTTTAGGCACAATATAACCCAAATGAACTTTTCTGTGAGGCTTACAATAAAACCAGTAAAACTTATTGTAAACGATTGAAAGTTATGTGTGCTGAGCACTACAAAGGAGAACTTGAAGCTTCATTGAAAGTATGTTTCTTTTTTGTATTGAGTTTTCTATTATCTTTCGTTCTTAAGGTTTGCGGTTGTCCAAAATACTTTTCTTCCAACGAAATGAAAAGTTTTACTGATATTTTCACTGGCGAATGCAGCCTGTTAGAAGGTGGGTTCTGTACAAGCCCAAGGAAAGAATGTCATGCACATCATAGATGGCTACAGGTAGTATAATGAATCTTTAATATACTATAATATGAATACTGTTCAGTCCATTCTTGGCATAATTGAGAGTGAACGAATGAATTTATTAACCAAATTTGGAGAAGTAAATGAAAGAAAAACAACTCTTGAAATATCCAATCAAAACCGAGGTGACGCCATATCATTGCTGTGCTGTCAAACGGTAGGAGAAAATAAAGAAGAACCAGATATATGATAGAAAAGTTTTAGACTGGCGTTGCAAACGATAAGGGCAGTTAATATAAATGTGAAATATACTGTCATAGCTAATTATTATCATTTGAACTAATGATCTACATTTTACATTTCGAACTCACAATGCGCAGGAATTATTGACATAATACGTGGCAATGGCAATGTGGAGAGTTTTCTCTATACTATTCAGCATTACATGTATGAGGATATCACTTACATATTCATTTCGTACTATTTATACCTCAAATAAACTTTTTAATATCTATGTATTTTGTTTACGATTAGATCTTTTTTCAAAACAACAATATCTTCAATATAAATTTAAATGTTTAATCTTAGTTGTAGGATTAATAGGGGTAAAATGACTAAGGCCATTTTTGTCTTTGATGTTGATGGAACATTAACACCATGTAGACAGGTGTTGTATCTCCATTTATTCTAATACTTTAAAGTTAATATTCAGAAAATCGACAAAGAAATGTATGATTTTATGCAAAATCTTCGTAAGTCGTATCCTGTAGCTATTGTTGGTGGTTCTGACATTAATAAAATTGCTGAACAGCTGTCTGATAATGTTGAAACACGTAAGCACTTCTATTCAAGTTTTTCATATTTTTTGTTTTTTAGTTGTCACAGAATACGAGTATGTTTTTGGTGAAAATGGGCTAATTGCTTTCCAAGGAGAGAAGCAATTCAAATCTCATGTAAGAATTCTCTATATTAGTTTTTAATAAGTTCGTTTTCAGACTATCCAAGAGAAACTAGGAGAACAAAATTTACAGAAGCTGATTAATTTTACCTTAGCTTATTTCTCTAAATTGACGCTTCCAGTTAAGAGAGGGACTTTTGTCGAGTTCAGAAAGGTTGTTCTGACTTTTAAGCTTACAATTTAAATTAAACTCTCCAGGGAATGTTGAACCTTTCACCCATTGGAAGAAGTTGCTCTCAGCAAGAACGTGATGACTTCGTTGTTTTTGACCGAGAAAACAAAATTCGTGAGACATTTGTCGAGGCTTTGCAAAAGGAATTCAGCGAAATTGGATTTACTTTTGCCATAGGTTTGTGTTCTTTCTTGATGGTTTTACTTATATAATTAGTAAACTTATTTTAATTGAAAACAAAGATTCAACTGGTAAGTGCGTAATGTATTGTTTTAATATAAAAGATTTTTTGTTGATTTGTTTAGGCATGTTTCATTTCTATTTTTCATTGATCTTTTTTGAAAGAAAAATGTTGCAGGTGGCCAAATCAGTGTGGATGCTTATCCTAACGGATGGGACAAAACGTTTTGTTTACAATATTTTGCCGATCAATATGACGAAATTCATTTCTTTGGTGATAGAACAGCTCCGGTTAGATCTAATTTCAGACAAAAAAATTAAATTGAGTTTTAGGGAGGAAACGATCACGCAATCTTTGTTGACTCCAGAACAATAGGACACACGGTTGTTGGGCCAGCCGATACCAGACGTCAAGTGACGGATGTTATCACCGGACTAACCGTACAGAACAAAAATATTTAATTTATTATTTATCATAAATCATTTAACTGAATGGTTTATTTATATAGCCTTTGTGATATTATAAGTGACAGAGTTTTTTTTTAATGAACCTGTCGTATAGGCGGTCTTCTTTAAATAAAAATAGAAAATTCAATATATGTTTTCCAACTTTTTATTGAAAAAATATTTTTATGCTCTTTCTTAATAATACTTGATCTTATGTTTGAGATTCAATTGTAATATTTTTATTTCATATAGAATGCCAACCTATGACGTGACGCAGTTGTCATCGTTGTGTACTATTGTAATTTTGGTTTTGTTGTTTGAGAGCATTATCTAAATTCAGTCATAGATATCACTTCTTAAATACTTATTCCCTTTTTTGAGAATCCCAGTAATATGTACAACCTAAGATAATCCTAGTAGAACATTAATTCAAGTTTGGAATGAAGTCAATGTATTTGAATAGGTAATTGAGTGATGATTCTCATTCAGATTATCTCACGATTTGTAGTTTATGGGCTCAAATGTCACAAGAATTTGATGAAGATTTTAATCGAGAAGAACAGGAAGCCGGAATGAGGACGAATTTACGACACATAGCACTACATAAATCAGGCTAGATTTAGACTACGCGGGAAGTCGTTAACAATATGAGTAATGAGCAGGTAGAAGACACAAATAAAGGTTAGTCCTGCTTGAGTGTGCATGAGAACTGAGAGAGCGAATAGAGGACACAATCTAATCGACTCTCCTCAGGTGCACCCTTTAGTAGTTGTAATTGGAGCTGATACATGAGGCTCGTGTACTGTCTTATATAGAGCTGTCTAAGCTAGATGAATATGGCCTGAAACATGTAATTACCTGATAATTAGTCTGAAACTTCTAAGGTCATCAATTTGCAGAATATGCAGAGAATCTCATTTTTCAACAGACGGTTGTTTGAAAATGGAGGAAGAACAAGCAGGTGTCCACGAAAATTAAAATTAGCTTTTCTTTTTCTTCGTCTAAAACGCAAAAGCCTTCATTTTGAACGACAAATGAATATGTCAAGCAATTTTGTTTTTTTCTTTCTATCTTGCAACAATCAAAATACTATAAACGGATATTTGGTCGTTGAAAGTGTTAGAATGACTCATTGTCTTCCCATTGCATGTGGATGCCCTTTCAAGGCCATAGTGCTCGACCATATTTTTTGATTTTTTTTGTTGTAATTTAGCTGAGAACCGAACCCATACATACATGTCCGCCGGAAGGAAAGATGCTGCACGATAACATACGGATATTGCCCATCGTTTTGATGTTCTGCTACCAGCCAGATGTTAGTTTGAAGCTTACACTTCCTGACAAATATCCTAATAAGCCTTTGAATGGAATGTGATTGAGAATCTGACGAAAGCGGCGACCGCTGCGTTTTTGAGTATTATTATCAGTTTTCTCTCAATTTGAAGGCATATGTCATAAACACAGCTTCAATATGGCTAAGCTCTGTTAGCAATTAAGCTGTGAAATGAGAATATAGGCATGAGATCAGAGAGGGTTTTCATTGTATTTCAGATATGTGTAGATACATATATGTGAATATATATATTTATATTTACACAATATATTGGTGATTGAACCACATTTAATTTGCTTTTTACTTTGTAAAGCCTGCTGGCCTAATATACATTCACCTCCAACAAGTAGAAATGTTGCAATAAGTACGACCCAAAGTTTGACATACTTTTTTCCGTCACTAGCATCTATTATTTGCATATTTTACTTCAAAATAAAGATTTATTTGACATCATTTTACTAATTTAGTAATACTATATCCACTGTAAGTTAGTATCCAATCGTTTATACCCATATATGTCTACGTTGACCCTTGCGTAACAATGTCGTTTCAGTATAGTTTGTTTACTATGAAATAGCAATCCTGTAGTTTGATGGCCCCTGCTGTTGTTAATGATGCTAACTGACCACTATCTATATAAAACGTTGATATGTATGAATATTTTGTTAATTTCCTGGCTTCTGTATATCAAGTAACCACCTAATTTGTCCAGTATTTGTCACTTTATCTTTTTCAATAACAATAGAATTTCAAATAAATACAGGAAACGACTAAAAAGAACATATCTATTTTGTAGTTTATAGAACCAATAAGTCCGACTTTTTTTGGCAAAAAATATCACAATCTACACAAAAAAAAACGGAATGAAAACCATGTGGTGGGAGGTTTTAAAACGCTTGTCTCATAAACCAAATTACATTGATCTGAAATAAAAGAAACAGAAAAATCAAACCTTACACTGTACATTAAAAGATGCCAGTTTTCATTATCTTTATTTGAGGAAACGATAATAAAAAGAATAATAATAATAAATGTCTAATAGCATTCATTAATTTATCTTCTTTTTCGTGTTGCCCGTCATCTCACTCTTGATTTGCTTCTTCTCTCGCTTCTCCGTTACCTTCATTTTTGACTACCGTCTGGGTCTTGATGGCGATCGTTTATCAAGCAGAACAAACATTTCATGTCCAAGGTCTTTTTGTCTTCAAGAAAGCTTCATTCACAACATGTTGGACATGTTAAGATGACTGAAAAACTTGAAATATTTCACTGTTTGAGCTCTTGTATATGAATGACAAGCCATAAACGCATTTGATCGTAACCTGTAGACCAACATCAATACAAATCAAAACGCTTCGCAGCCTATTCAGAAATTTCAACCATTCTTGTCAGTCGTCTCTTCCTCATACTACTTTGTCGTTGCCTTCATCATCTCCCATATTTGTGTTTGATTCTCACAACAAAAGACACATCTCATCCAATACATCGCCTTGTCTTCAGCCTCCTAACTCTTACAATTTTTCCTCAAAATGCAACTGATAACATCATTTGGTAAAGGCAGTGATTCTATATATTTTTACAAACATTTTAATTTAAATCTCCCGTTTACACGTTTTTCCATCAATAATGAGCAATAATATATATATCTAATTGTTTCTTTCTATTTCTTAAGAACTTTTTTCGACATGTACATCCGCTATATTCACTCCTATATATAGCCTCGAATGGATAACAAAAACCCTACATAGCCTATTACTCACTTCATCGAATGTCAATGAAAAAGGCCAGAAACTGAGGTGAAATACGGTTTATTCTTAATTTTTCACTGATTTTAATAGTTCATAGCTAATCCGACATGTTCATTTGTTTGTGAACAATTTTGCCATTTTTGTCGTCTACAAAATCGTTTTTATATATCAAATATCAAGAGTAATCGGAGTTATATTTCATAAAATATAGCTTTACTTACTATTTTTTAAATTTGTTTGTCAAAAAATTCGTTAAAATCATTTTGTCGTGTCTCTCTTTCTTCTGTTCGGTATGCACTGACTGCATTTGCAGTAAAAAATATTTCGTGGAGTCCCTATGCATGTAATAGCTTCGATCTTGTCATATTTCTATCCACAAATCACTATAATCTTTCCTTGTTTTCTTTTTTTTTATTCAAAAACTACACGCTGATTATTCTCATCTCATCGTTTCCATGGTTTCAACATCATTTTCCCATCACTTTATGCATTTCATTTCATTTTCTCATTCTGTGTTTTCATATCCTTCTCTATTTCTCGTAATTCTTTGTTTTAAACCTTAATTCACAATTCAATTTCCGATATTGATGTAAAAATCCATTAGACGTAGGTATATATATATATATATATATATATGTTATCAACATTATTATTATAGTTTTAAATTTATTATTTCAACAAAATGCTTTCCTCTTTGCACATCGTCATGCCATTTCCTTCTCTTTTTCATTGTTTTCGCATACTGTCCTTTCCCTATCTCGCTTGTCTTCTTTTTGTTTCTATGTTCATTTTAACTTTTTTTTACCACAAAATCAATTTACATTGTATTATATTAAACAAATATTCCTTCATTATATTCACACTTTTACTATTTCAATGTTATTCATATGATTAACACTCATATTATCCATTTCATACAATTTCCTGTTAACTAGAACGTATGCCAGTAGCATGTGAACGGTGTCATCAGCAGGTGATCATAGCCATCCACCAGCTATTATCAGGATGATGAGCATGCTCCTACAAGCAGTTTACGGAGACGTCAAGACCATCTGCTAAGGCTTAAGTCCTAAATTACTTAGAATTTAATAATTTCTAATCTCTTCTTGACTAAGACAGCTGCCTAACTTTATCTGGTATGGAAATCATACAGTTACTATCTAAGGACTCAATATCCCCAGCGTTCTTTATTTTTTGGATTTTACTTCTGATTCCTCTATGCGGTAAAGCGATATAATCCTTGGCTATTCGATCTGCAATCTCAAAGAAGTGAGAAGTTAATTTGAGAAAAAATATAAAAAAGAGTCCGCATCTGTTAATTCCCATACGATTTCGAAAAAATCTTATTTTCTTGCCCACATCTGAGACATTCTACCGCAATACTGATAATCCACGAAAGCGCAACACAGGCTTCCTGCTGTGCTTCTCAACGGTAGGTACCTGAAAACTGAAGGTGTGAATTGTGATTTCGGTATGCACAGCAGTGATCTAGCTAATTATCCAAAAGGACCTTTGAGTTAATTTAATTGAAAAAAGCAACTAAAAATAGATTAAATAACTAACCCCTATTTCATTTTTATTTTCAATAACCTTCATTTACGATCATATTTAAGCATTCATAAGATACAAAGAAGACTAAATACATAGTGGATGTAGGTAAAATATAGAGAAATTGGATATTTGAGATAGTTTATGAACATATTATGAAAAAAACTGATTCATCATTAAGTCGTAAATCAACAAAGGCTTTCGGATTATGAGATAAGACCAATCACAAGTTTCTAATCTTACATGAGTAAATGATGAATCGATTTTCATTTTATGTGGAATAGATAGTATGAACAGTTATTTTTTTTTTAATTAACCTTAATATCGTTATTATAATGAAAAGAAATATAACAATTCTTTTAGTTATTTTAACTATTTTTAATTAATAAAGAGAAAAACTATTGCCTTAACCTCTTAACGGACGGTTGAAATCAGAGAAAACAAATAAAAATCTAAATTTTCTTCTTTTAGAGCTTATTTCAATAATGCTTATATATCTTCTAGTCGTTTGTGTTCATTATTTGAAATTTTACATATCAAGTTACCCAAAATGAGGCAAGCTAGTGTGAAATAATAGAATTTGGGCGAGAAATGACCAGAATTTCAGCTTAGATCAATGAGGTGAGCAAGCAACTAGAACTTAAGCATCAAGTTCTATTCTAATCATAACAGTATTGTTTAGTTAATACTTATTCTTTGTCTTCAGTCTCTTTATTCTTCTGTTGCATTTTCGTCAACTATTTTGTCGTTTAATTCACTTTTAGAGCATAGCACACAATCTTTACTTTTTTTTGCAACTTTTCAAAACAATTTGTAAATAACTGCATGGTGCCTTCCTAGCAATAACTCTTGTTCCTCACATATTCGTGCTGTGCATTAACTCTGGTTTCTGCGAACACAAATTAATCTTGCTGTGGCTTTTGAACGGCTTTTGCACAACGACGTTCATGATTGAAGAAGTTTATGACAAACGCGTGTCTTGCTCATAATTCAGAAATGCGGTATACACATGCTATCTTAAACCTTTTACCCCCGCTTGTTCACTACCATAGTGATAACACTGATCGTTCTTGTCCATATGTGCATGTGTGTCTCTCTCTTATTCTTTTATATTTCTGTCTCTCTCTTGATTTATCTTTTTTATTTTGCTGTTACTCTGCCTCGTATTCCCTCTCTCAATCCGTCGCGTAAACATTAGCAGAGGTAGGAACAACTATGATATTTATGGACAGCCAAGCTTTTAATGACCGCCGCTTCTCCTCCCCCTCTACAACCATATCGAACATTAATGGTTAGCAGATACATATGGAGTTACATTGGTAATACGTCATTCAAATAACAGTCCATTTAAATATTGTTCCTTTCATAATTAGTATAATGATACGTAATAGATATGTGATCTATTGAAAACTTTATTTCAAGTTTGTACGCCCACTTGCGTCTCAATGAATACTTCCGGTCTTGTTGAAATTTAATTGTTTAACTTTTTTTTACTTCATATTTTTGCATCAGTCCAATTTTTTCTTTTATTTTACTTAGTATTGTTAAAACTAAATATAACGTTATACCATTATTATTTTTGCATTCTAATATTTTCCTTCTTTTATTTGGGCTGAAATAATATTCAATCCCAAAATCGAACATGAAATAGGTCTCTTAATTGTCTTTTTTTCTCTATTCACGTTTTACTAGCTCATTGCATTTCTTTATCTATACTTTGAGGTGTTGAATCAAAATTATTTCTATTCTTGTGGACTATGTTTTGCCTGATGAATGCTCATATTATGAATGGTAGGAATTCATGTCTCCAGATAGATGCCAACACACGTATATTATGCTAATGAGACAGCACATCGTATTGTTGAATACAAGACTAAGATCTATTCTTCAGATGTTCTGTAGCATTTCTATTCATCAGGTGAATAGCAGTAGTAAAGAGATATATTTTCTGGCTCAACTAGTTCAGATCGAACATTTTTTCATAATAATTCATTTTTCCTTCTTTCTATGATACCAATATGTACTTTGTAGCTTGAAGGATTTTTCTTCTTTCTTCACTTTTTTTTCCTGTTCAACTGCCCTGAACACAACATCACAAAAATCTTGATAATGGCTTTCTTTGTGTTTGTCGCCTAATACTTAGTTTTTATTTATAATTTGGCATCATTTTCTTTTTTCTACCCTTCAACTCAGCCGTAATACTATTATATGTTTGTATGCGGAATTTGTTTTGAAAAACGGTGGTCTTTTCCTAGCTTGCCTTCTTTCGTACTTCATCCAACTCATTCTGCTAAACACCTTTTGGTTTTGTCTGCATTTGCAAGCAGAAATGCAATGAGGTGAAATAATATCCGATGGATGAGTCTTGTTCAGTTTTGTGGTTTATATTTCTCTTTTGTTTTCATTTCTTCGCATAGAAATAAATCTCACTTATGGATTACTGAAACTTCTTGACAACGAACAAGTGTCTGAATTCAATCTCCGATTACTAATTCTGACTATGCTTCTGCATCAAGAGTACTATTATCACCTGCCAGACTGCTGCGACTTATGCAAATGTTTTTGTTGATCTCCTTCTGGTTCATAGCCTTCTATTACTGATTCGGTCAATGTACTTGTGTATTATATTAATATCTTCATAAGGAGGATATGAGAGGATTAATTTTGCTATCATTAGCATATTTCTTAATTTCTAATATTATATGCCACTTATAAATTATATTGTGATTTCTCATATGCTCGTCCTTTCTAGAAATAAATTAATACATCATTCAGCATTAACTAGAAACTCGACCATATTACAATTCAACTTGTACTGCTTATAGCTTGTTTCGTTTTGATTTGCTCTCGTTGATGATTCAATTTTGTAAATATTCTACACGGCTTCCTTTCCTGTAAAAAAACATGTAAGCACAACGACGTATAAATTATTGAACCCGAGCTGGTCATATCCACTTCAAAAATCATTCTGAAACTTCTCATTCAATTTCCGTCAAGTTGTTGGTCTTCTACTTATTTTCACTTCTTATGTACATACTTATTGCGTCGTAAGGCTTCTTGAAGTTGATTCCATTTTTAGACACTTCTTTGAGTCTTTCTCATACTTTTTGAAGGAATTGCAGCATCGACAACTTTAGCTAAGTTACCTAAATCCAGATCCTATCCGGTTTTATTTTCTCTGGCTTGTTATATTGTCCTTATATAGCTCATTTGCATACATTCACGGTTTTCACGCGAAGTTACGCTATTCTGAGTTATTTTCATTAATCTTTCACAACCGAGTTTTTGCTTTCATATTTTCTAGCAATTTCAGCAACCTGCATTTTTTATTGAAACTTGGTTATACATGATGAGCCCATTAATTTACACATGTTTTCTTTTTTTGCAATTAGTTGTCACCTATCCAAATATCTTTGGGGTGTTTTTTCCACACTCCTGGGCTTATACTCTCGAGGTATTATAGCAACTCTGTTGACACCTTGTATGCAGTGTTGCATTGTTCACTCTGCTAGATTTATAACCTTAGGTTTTACTTCCTGACAGTTTTTTCTCCGCCCAGTTTTGCCCCTAAATTGGTAAACCATGGCTGCCATCGGCATAGTGGAGGCGGGGCGCAGAGGCCACGAAGGGAGGAGAGGCGTGGTCAACGAACAGGCTCTACTCGACAAGTCCATTTATCTTCTGCAATCATCGGGTCAATATTGCTCTGTTAGAAGATCACTAATTTTTTCTATTTGTTTGTTCTTTTTATTTTGTTTTTTTTTTCTGAAATAATTTCTTTTTTTCTCATTATCTTAGTGACTTTAATTTTGCTTTTCGATTATTTTATCTTTTGTTTTTTCAGCCATGCGTTCCTTTATGTTGATTGCTCTTCTATTCGTCTGCTATACTACTGCCAAGAAATTACCTGATATTCACTGGAGCTCGTCAAATCCACCGTGAGTTACTTTCAACCACATTATACTTTACCTTCTCTCTTCATTATTTCTGCTCTTACTCTACTCTAGCATCTTAGTTAGCTCAATCGTTGTGATCTCCTTGCCTAATTTCCTTTGTGCTTGACCATTCGGCTAAGCTCTATAGTTATGCTACGAATTTATTACTAACTATCAACGAATTATTCTGCTTTATTGGGATTGCGATTTTTTGGCATTTGATTAACCTGATTAGTGACATTCATCTCTATGTCAACAAAACTGTTTTACTTCATGTCCTCTTGATTACCGGCTGGTGTTCTGCACTGTCTAAATCAATACTGTACAAAACAAACATCGGAAAGCTATGAGAAATCATAATCCTGCTTGTTCATCATGAATCCATCTGCTACTTGAGCTTCTATATATGTTCTATCACATACAGTCGGCTTCCTGTTACGAAAAATCTTGTTGTTTAGCTTAACAGCTTTTTTGGTAACGGATTATGGACAGACGGCTCCTTTTTTGCCGTTGTCCGAAAACGAATCGCATGCGCTTTATGGTCTTAGCTAATTTTCTCTATTCTAATCGGGTTCCTCTAGAACAAGGCTACGAGATTTGTAGAATTGGTGCTAATCAATCGTTTCCTCTATCGTGAGCGCCTTTCACTGTCCCGTTTCTTGCTCGTCTTCTTGTTGATAATTGGTCTTTCGCACCTGGTCTATAATTATCTGAATTTGGATGAATCCAACCAGGACGATGAATCATGATTACTAATGAAGCGGACATGAATACATACGTTTCCATACGCTTTGCTGATCATTTCTATATTTTTTGGTTTTGCTATTTGTATGACCCATCTGGTCGTAAATTACCCCATCATGGGTAGAAGTTCAGCTAACTTCAGGGCATTTTTCCATTAGTTGTCACCTTGTTCGATCTTGTAACCTAAATGTTGTGGAAAAATAGCCTGAGTTCAGTTTGAATATAACCCAAAGTTATGATCCCCATGATGTCTTGTCAATGTGAGGGCAGGGATGTCTAGACTTGCTTCTAGGCTTGTTCAATACCCAACAGCAAGGGTAAGGTTCCTGAGGTGCGCAAAGCAAGTCTGGTGACACTCTTATAACATTAGCATGAAGTCTGGCATAAAGTTAAGAACCCATTACAAGCTATCATGACTACTCAATGTTATAAAAAAGTGGTTTTTATATCTGGGAAGTAGGATATGCTTCATTTTGAATGAACAGCAAACTACTCAGCTATGAGGGTTCGTAACAAGACCCATACAGTGCTCTCATAAGTGCTTGCCTATTTAGATTATGGGGGAAGTGCTCAATATGCAGATCTTTACCAGATACTATAAGTGGCAATGTTTACGGTAATATGATGCCAGCCATATATCATTGATCTTCATATCTCAATCTATCTTGTTCTTAGATATGCGTTGCTCAAGTTTATTTACTGTTTGTCTTGACTAGTTAAGAAAGCAACAAATGGTCGATTAATGATCTGTGTCATCAATCAAAGATTTATAACCATGTATTTCATGATCTGAGCCATGTGTCGCCTAATTGAGGCGTCAGCCACATGAAAAATAGCCCAAGTCAGAAGGCATACGCATCTTTTGTATAAAATCTCATCTTTTAACTGCATATGCCTATATGACGGAAATAGGAGATAGAAACCTATCTCTTGCTGTATGCTAATTTTTTCCATCTTGGAAAGGCAGCTGTTCTTTACCAAATCAGTCCATATAGGGCAAGCTGTAGCTGACATACTCAAGATGGATGAACGGTTGAGAGCGGATTAGCACAGAGATGCATCCTTCGTATGTGGGGCAATGGATTCTTAGTTACATGCGCCGAACCTGCTGGCTCTCATCATCAGGGGGGCTCAAGCTCCATGGCTCTTTGTTACAAAATAGGGCAAACTCTTATAACGAGGAAAGAGATGTGGGGTGCCAAGGTGCTACATGAGAAATCAGCCTATATCGATGTCTGAACTACCAGCAATTGGTTAATGTGTCTCACATGTGGACCACAGAATGGCAAAGATCAGGGAACGGCGTTTTTATGGTCCTGGCGGGTGCTCTTCATCAACATATCTTTCATTTGTGGTCTTGCTAACTACCCATCAGTCATTATGTATCTGGGAAACTTTGAGGCTTCTATTTCCTCTCTATGCTCTCTTTCATAATTCGTTTTGAGTAGTGTACTCTCTACACTGCTGGTGGTAGCACTGGGGTCTTGTTCTTTGCTGTAATATATGTTGTATCAGTATGTAGAACACATGTCTTGCTTTCGTATACCAAAGGAAGAGATTGGCGGCTGTCAGCCGTGACACACCAGAAGATGCCTTATCCTACCTCAATGAATGCAAGTTTCTCTATATTTCTCATCTCCCTCCTTTCTGTATGTATAAAAAGAGAAATTGAGAGAAAATGTTGGAGAAGGACGGACACGACCTAATAATTTATGAACATCGTTAGGCGACTGAAACACGAAGAAATATAACTTAAGGATTTATGTGTTGCTTCTCGAGCCAAAGTTTCTTCAAACTATTTTTTTTGTGTAGTATATCGGGATGATAATATTTTAATAACTAAGCTGAACCTACAATCTTTATTAGTTTGTATTTAATACGTTTAATTTCCTATGGACGGCTTAAATTTAAGCTTATAATTGTTCAAAGCTTAGTAGCTAGATGCAATTCCATTACACCTGTCTCTGCTTATCTATCACCAGTAAGCTGTATCTACGATTGATAGCCTCACTTGATCTCTTTATCTAAGAGCCGATCAGAAAGTTTTTCTCAAAGAAGTTTGTGTATTTCGTTTTCTTCAAAAGCTAATTGAGTAACATTTTGCTTAATTAGCCAACGCTCTTTTTGTTCTCACATTTACTGCATCATATTGTTCTCATCTCAGTATCTTTAAATTTGAGTAAAGCTGAGGAAGGCAATTAGTAAGCAGCCTGTGGCTGAGATTACCCTCAAAGAACGATTCATTTCCGCAATATATATATATATATATATATATATATATAACATGAAATGAATAGTGGATATGCTGTCATAATACTTTTAGATGTTAGGGGGGGGAGAGATTAGGTTACAAGAAATTACTGTTCAATGCAGAAAACAAATATAAAGACTTCATTGCATAAGCAGCATTTAAATCCTCGTTACATCTGCAGTTGCGTGAAACATCATTCGGATTCTTCTTGTGAAATCTAAGCCATTCTGAGCTTGAAGTCTTTCCGCCTGAAGCATCTGCTTGCTGATTGCAACATGTTTCTCAGTCTGTTGCTACCTGTGCCGGCATTAGACACTGACCGCCTTGTGTGTGATATCAGTTTACCTTGCAAGGTTTCTTTTTGTGTTCACACCGTCCTCCATCTGTTGTGACTTTTGGCTCCTGCATAACCCTATATATGCGACTCTATCTTATGTGGCTTGACGCAACCATAATTGACCCACCGACAGAGACAAAACGTCTTGTGTTATTATGCCTTTTGTGCTGATCACTGCACGTCCTATTCATTAAAAGATTATACACAATAGAACTGACTAAATCAAAAAGCAAGTCTTCTTGAGCTGTTCACTTGCCGAATAGTTTAGAGAAGCTTTAATCCACTTGGGACTTTACAATACCTTGAGCCAGAGGCATAGATGGTAATCAGAGGTTTCGCTTTTGTTTGAACCAATTTCGGATCCTTTTGACACATTCGCAACTACTTGTTCTGCAGTTTTACGAGATATAGTCTTATCTGCTGAACATCTATGCCCCTGGTGAATGGCAGGCAGGTTGATTGACTTGTTCAATGTCTGTCGGGGGACCCACTATCTTCTAATACATTCCTTCTTATTATGCGGCTTGGCCTTTGAAGTGTTTATACGTGAACTCTACACGTGTAATTTATGATTTATAGCAGGTAGCCTGCTACCGACCGACATTAAGAAGAAGCTTAATAATCTTTCTTATGCAAGTATACAACTTCAGTTCAGCGTTTCGTATGTTGCTCTCGGCACCTGACATATATTCTTCTGATTATGCCAGAAAATCGGTACGCACTCCCGTTGTAACAACATATTTGACTTTTTGCCGTCTATGTCAATAATGTTGACCAAATCTTCAGCCTAATGAGGAGATACACAAATACATCGTTGAGCAGAACAACTTAGGGAGGGGGTATGGCACACGAGAACAGATTGGAAGGACATCTCAACTGCAATGTTTTCTTTGTGCTTCTTCTATGCTGACAAACCACGGGGTGCCTTTGCGGTATACCTGTTCACCGCCTAAGAGCAACAAATCGAGTCAAAGGTGCGGTTTTTTGTTACTATATGTGAGTGTTTCCGCTCCCCACACAGATTTACCGGATGTTCGAGGGAAAACAGTCTTCCTCGGGTGTTCCAATGTCACTTCTGTCGATGAATTACATTTATAAATTTGAACGAACAGCTAAGGAAATAGTTTTATATAGAGGTCATTGTCATTTGAAATCGTTTCCTGTGTCGTACTTCATCAACTCAAGGCCTATCATTTGCATAATCCTACTATGGATAGATCCTTTCGGGTATATGCATGGCTCTAACCATAGATTGGCTTCTTTCACTCTGTCATTTCCTATTCTCTCTTTCTCTCAGATTGCTTTATAAATTGCAGTCCGTTCACCTAAATAGGTGTATCGAGAGCTCAAGCGGGAAACCAAAAAAGAAATCCTGACATACCTCTCAATCATATATAGCGCTAACTAGTCTAGCTCTTCAATCGCAACTAAATGAGAATAGAATGGGCTGCAATTAGACATGCTGGAGAACGGCACAATATTATCTGCTAATTCCACGAGTTTTATTCTGGTTTCACAGCTAAAAATGTATCTTATAAGCTGAAAAGAGCACAACCATGTGCCTGGCAGCTTTGAATATTTTGCCTCTGTTTTCATGAATTAGCATCTATTTATGAAAAGCCTAACATTATATACGCGTATCATGCTGTGAATACGAAATAAAAAGGTCTGGGCTCATTTTCATTTATCTAAAGGGCTGAGCTTCAGTTGTGACTCGAAGCTCAACCAAATGAGATCCTCTATTTTCAATTGATGGGTCTCATAGCTAGCGAGGGCAATAATTCAGTAAATTTATGGAAATTTCCTTTGCAATTTTGAATACCGTTTGTCTCTATTTTCCTATTCTCGCCTCTCATCATCAAAATCGCCCGAAAGATGTATCAAACGTTTTGTTTCGAACGAAATATTGAACAAAGTGGCATAGTAAATATATAAATTGAGATATCCCAAGGTTTACGACAACCGGAATCTTTCTGATGGCTCAATCTAGTGTCTGTTCTCTCTTGATCAGTTATACTATACTCACTTACTCAGGGATGTTTTGGGGGTTAAGTGTCTTTTCAACCCTACCGACTCTATCTGACCATTTATGTACCTTTAATAACTTGGCCTCCTCACACTTTGCATACCGTTATACAAACTGATGAAGAAGGTTGAGAGGGTTTCTGGATATAAGCGGCATTGCTCCAAATATCAAAGCATATACACTTCGATACTAATCTAGTGTTGAAGAGTCTTGAACCTTGTGAAGTGCTTTACAGCGGTGAATCCTAGTATCTAAAGCCGAAGTTTGGCTGATATTTAATGAGACCTTATATATGGAATAATGTTTTGATATAATCACGGAGTTCTAGTTTTCTATACGTCATCTGTTCATGTTGTTCAACAAAATGCTGTAGAGCATCTGTATTCGTCTGTCGATGGACTGTTACAAGAGATAGTATCGTATGAAACATCTGTTTTTCTATATTCTTAGATATTAATACTGACAATTTGTATTTCGTTAGTTCGCTTTACACCTGTTGTCTCAATGTTCTAGAGCATGGTTCTATTTCAATTGTTCAGGGGCACAGTATGGGGCCAATCTTCAAGCAAATTGTCTGAGATTCATATCTTTTTTTTTGTCTTCCGGTAATAGCTGAGACTATTCATCCAACTAAGTGTGTCACATACTAGACATTACTCATACAGTAAAGTATAATCATATTGGGTGCCTAATTTTGATGATACTATGATGAGCTAATTGTCTATCGTTTTTGCGACCTCTTGCATAATAAGCGTTATTGATATTCTGTATGGAAATCGTTGAGCTGGAAAATTACTGTGGTTGCGTGTCCTCTTTTAAGGACATTAACTGCAAGCCATCCGGAGAATTGTTCACGATATCTGATACCTTACAGATTTTTTGGTTATATCTTGATCTACATGTCGACCACATGTACTGATGACAGCTGGTTTGATAACTATACTGTTTATCATACGAGAATAAACAATGAGCATTTACTATGTACATAGTTGACATAAGGTGATTTCGAAGGGAAACAAGAAACATTATGAGCGGTTTATGCAAATTTTTTGGCCATTTTTCAATTAAGTACTTATGCTTTGCTTTATTAGTCACTCTTTTCTTCCATTTAATATGATTACCTCAATCGGAAATCATCAGTTGAACTAATAGGGCTATGGAATGAACAGATGGGTCAAATGCTTATTCAAGCACAGCATTGCCTATATCCGGCTGAAGATAGTTGTGTCCTGATTGAATGATTGAGTCTCTTGATTAGATAAAGTATTGTCTGTTTTTATATACTGTTTATCTGAGACTTGTGAGCTTGAGAGCACTACTTGACATTCAGCCAAGGCAATTGTATTAGTTAAGCAGCTAATTAGAGCCTAATTTCTTTTCTCGACCACCTAAGTGATGTTAATGGTTTCGATTTGTCACTTGACATTAGGTTAAAAGAAAACTATAGAATTTAGTCTTAACTTCACAACTTTCAATGTGAAATTGCTTTTGGCACTTTTTTTTCATTGGAGGACATCTACTAACATTGTTGTCCTCCAATAAAAGTTGTTTTATATGCCTCGTTTACCACACATAAATTATCTTTTTTCTCATTGGATTTTGATTTGAAAAATAATAGCTCAGCTGCTTTTGAACTTTATGCGGCGATGAGCGGGACCATTGTACCGACATATGGTTTGCCAACATTATCATGCACATTCGCTAGAAACAGTTTATGTAACAAAACATGGTCATTTGCTGTCTATACAATAGCCATAAAAGGATGGTATCGCATTTATCCGTTCTTCATCTAGAATAACATTGTGTCCTTTGACTGCTTCCGATACGTTTTTGGCGGATAGACAGCCGGACCACCTGTATACCCATTTATATGTCCTTGCGTGATGCCGTTGTTTGCCGTAACGCAATCTGTTTTAAACCTTGTTTCTCATTTTCCTTTTTGTTTCATAAGGGAGTAATTTTATATGAAATTATCAAAATATTTAGAGACTCTTGAATAAGTTTTTTTAATTTTCAGACATGAACGATTTGCTGCTATCGGAGATTCACTTGACATTTTCTGTCCCCATTTCACTCCTGAAACTCCAGATGAAGAAACTGAACAGACCATTATCTACAGGGTATGTTTCTTATACTTAATCCTTATTCTTCATTTGAATAATTTATAGGTGCCTAAGTCTGATTATGAGAAATGCCGGCTGAGCTCTTCTGCTGAGCTCTTAGCCAGATGCACGAATCCCAAAGGCTCAAACCAGCAAAAATGGACTGTATCCTTCCGTCAATTCAGTCCAAATCCCTCTGCTTTGGATTACCATCCCGGCACCACTTACTACTTTATCTCGACTTCTAAGGGAACATCTCGCGGACTTGAAAATGATATTGGCGGTCTTTGTGCCAGCCACAATTTGAAAATGGTTATTCAAGTTACTGACAAAAATGGTGTTATTCATCATCATCATCGTCATCACCATCATCACAAAGCTATTCCAACTACTACTCCACCAACCACTACTACTACTACTGCTGCGGATCTATCAAAGATTGAGATCTGGCAAAACAGAGGACCTCTTTGGGATCAATATTTTGATAAGGTGAGTCTTGCTTTTCTTTCTTCACTTTTTACTAATCATGTATATTTCTAGATTGGCAACGAACATTGGCCCATCAAGGATGTTAACCGCGCCGAACGTCTTCAGTTAGATGTTGGAAACGAAAAAGACCGTTATCCAATTTATGATAATCAAATTGACTACCTAATTCACGAAATAGGTGATATGGATACTCTCATCTCTTCTTCTTCAACACAGTCATCAGTAGGATTTTTGAGTTTAATACTCATCTTAACTGCTGTATTCCTCGTAGGACAATAGGTTAATTTTAACAAATTTAGCCACAATTCTATATATGTTATATAGATTAATAATATGTCATTGATTAAGTATAGAGTTTCTATTTATCATCAAATGATACGGGTCTATTGTGTACGGCTAAAAATTTAGTTCTATTATTCTTTCATCTTCCTTTCCTCTCAGCTTGCTTCTTATTTTCGTTTTATTTTACTATCTCTGGATATTCTTCATCTTATCATCAACTCACTTTGAAATAAGTACATATACCTATATGTAACTTATCCTTTTTACCGGAATTTCGTTTACAACAACCAGAATTAGAATTAGTTTTACTTGAGCTTCAAGAACCAGTTTTATGTTTGTATTATTCTTGTAAAGCTCATAATTCCTTACCTTCCATTGTACATTTTATCAGATATACGCACCTGCATGTCCTCAACAATCCTGTGATTTTGTATTCTCAGTGTTGTTTTAATATTGTCTTACGATTGTGTATAGAAAAAATAAGCAGAAAAACTAAGAGAATAAATAATTTAATAATTATAATACTGTTATCTATTATTGAAATGAAAATTGAAACTATACAGAAGGATAAGTTGTCTTATAACTTGATTTATATTAAGTTCTGTATTTCTAGTAAGCAAGTTTTCAGTTTAAAATGTCAATTCAATGTTTTACTCATTTCCTCAATGTTGGATCTCTCAGAGTTTGAGGTGTCGTGTAACATCTCAGTTGTAAAAGAGTTGTATAAGCTTGAAGTATCGGACATCAAACGAAAAAGAAGATAAATTGTTCTTATATTCGGTATTATCCTCTCATGCTGTGTGATAGATTTCGGCTATTGGACTTCATACAAAGGCTATAACTATATGATATCAGATTAATTCATCTTGTCACTCTAAAGTGCCGAACATAGCCAGTCTATAGCAGTTACAAACGACTCCATTTATTTGGAGATATTGAGAGTGTGAATGATGAAAAGATATGGTATAGATGCCGTCTAATGATAACGGTCAAATGTTATTGATTGATGGATGAATGACATAACAATATTCTCTGTAGTCAGTTATTAATTGAGTTGTAATCAAGAGCAGCTCAGTGTCCTTCACGTCTTTGATGTATCCGCACATGGGTTGTAGTGCTTGTGATTTTCATATAATCTATAGACCTACTTCTAACTCAACCTATATGTTAACTGTGGTTCTCTGTGTCTCTCTGTTTCTCTCCCCCCCCCCCTTTTTGATTTTGCTAGTGGGCATGCTGGTGTGTGATGGACGTCGGCAACGTCTTACCAGCTCATATCACATCCATCTTCGGCTGTCTAAGGATGTGTGTCTTGATTATATAGTCTGTAAAGTAAAATTAACGAGTCAACCAACTAAAGAAGAAGAAGAAGATGTCAACAATATCGTCAATGAAATTGCTGATGCCAGCTCTCGTCTATGCAGTTCAATCGTCGAAGCTGCATGACGAATGATGCGGATTGAACGTCCAAAATAAGAATCCGATAGGCTTATTTGGTCAGTGGTATTGGGCTTGAAGAAAAATTTCATTATATGGCATATATGTCATAAGAAATAGATTTGATAGATGAATGATCCATGCTATACCATATAGTAAAGGAACATAGTAACATAGTATAATGTCTAATTTAACCTATAACTCATTATATATATTTTCAAATTAACTATTCAGGTCAGAAAATTAAGAAAAAAGATGACAGAATAATGATTAATTATAATATTTATATGAAATAATTAATTTAGAAAATCAACCAAATCAATGAAAAATCAAAGAATATATCTTATATTCTGAACATGTATCATCAATTTTCCCTTGAGGTCTCTAGTTTTTGGGCTATATTGTTTGGATGAAATTTTAAGGATTTCTGGAATTTTTTAGTTGTTTCCCCCATATTTGGTGCCTGAACAGCATGAACAAGTTAGAATTTGATAGTTTATTTGAATATCATGTTGTTCAATATGAATAATATACCAAGATTTCTTTATAATCTTTCGAATTATAGAAAGATTAAAATCAAATTCAATTATTATCTTCAATAATTCAATACATCCAAATCCAAACTGTTTGTATTTTCTTCTTTAAATTATTTTCTCATGTATAAAATTGATATTTTCTTTTTAAATAAAATAAAAGCAGACAGAATAAATAACAAAACATAAAACAATCTTAATTTGACAACGTAAGAAACAATCTAAAGAAAACATGTGATATTTTAGATACTTCCTTATTTAAACTAGATTTTTATTTTATTCTTTTGGTATATATTCAATCATTTTATTTTATTTACACATACAAATATATATATATATATATATAAATATAAAAAAAAGAAACGATTAAATAGTTCATAATTTAATAAAATTTTAAGGCTGTCTCTTTATATAATCAAAACATTTGTAACTTAGTTAGTCATAATAATCGTATGTTGCCTGTAAATATAATGTTATAATCACAAAATTAAGATCAAAGTACATTTGTTCGAACTATTAGGTTATTTCAATATTTCTGTTGAGTATTATTGAAATTTAATTGATTTTAATTAAATCTAGGATTAAATCTTATTATTATTTTCTTTTTGACTTGAAAAGATTTTGTATACGTCAGATCTGTTATTCATTTTTGTTTTTGATCCAAAGTTTAATTAAAAGAAAACATAAGTATAATCTTATTATGATTTATATATTCTTTATTTATATGAAAAAAAGAAAAAAATTGAATCATAAGAGACGTTCAAGCGTATTAACATTGAAAATATTGGAATAATTGAACATCATGATCATCCAAATGAGAGTATCTGCGAACTCTGTAAAACTTTGATGAACGCATCTTATATGTTTTTCTTAGTTCGGTAAAAGTTTCAGCATGATGGTTCTCATCTTCCAACAACGGAAGTTCAATCTCATCAGTGAAGCCACCAGTAGTATCGAGTGCAGGACTTCTGTTTTTATCTGAAAAAAAAAACAAATTATCACTGAATCATGTTTTTATACAGTAAATATTGTATAATAAAATAAATAAATGTAGTTAAATTTACCGTTAAAATCCATGTTGTCAATAGAATAAAATGAAGTTGGTTTTTGAATGAAATAATCTGTAATTATATATAATAATAATAATAATAATAATAATATATGATTAATAGTTTAAATAAAATAAATTGGAAGATATGTTCCTTAATTTATTTCATTTAAAATACAAACGCTTTTCATAGACAATCATACTAAAACTAAATAAATGTTCATAAAAGCTTTTCAAAGTAAAATATAGGGCGGGACAATAAGTTATTCAAGTTTCATAATAATGAAAGTCTTGTGATTAAATTTAAAAAATACACAATTTACATATATAGATATCAGGTTGTAAACTTTTTTATTGTTCAAACTTATTTCACAATTTCTATTGAGTTCTTCAACTTTTTCTCTCATCTATATATGATACTCTCAAATTATTTTATTGTCTCAATACTATACTATCTATATCTTTGCAGTAACTTGTTTATTTGGATATTATCTTTAACTTATGTTAACTAAAAGAAATATGTATTAGCTAATGTTAGTTATAATAAACTTTTATATAATATTATAAACAAAAGTACAAATAGATGAAAAATAAAGAGAAAAAACATTATTTACGAATTCATATTAGAATATAAAAATATGATTTAAAGGTTATACAAACCACATAGTTAAACTGCATGTGAAATAAAATATATAAATAATATAAACTATTTTATATTTATAATTAGTATATAATCAAATAAAATATATTAGAAAATGAGGGTGTTGTGGAGGATGACGATGATATTTTGAGTCAAAGTTCAATAATATTCATAAAAATATATATGCATATAGTTAAATATTTTTGCTAATTTATTTTATGTATTTAATATAATATCATTATTAATTTAAATATAATATGTTTATAATTTTATTATAATTTTAAAATAAACCTAAAGCAAAAAATATTTTTAGTTATTTTATATTGAATTAAACTTAAATATATTCATATAGTTTAAGATTTTAATATTGAAAATATGTTCTATTATATTAACTATGTTAAATATGTTTTTCTTGTAATATTTTCTTATTGAAAGAAGAATATCAGGCAGTTTCCTAATGCAACGCCAATCCAATCCGCCGTGACGACAGCTAACCATCAGATTCTGCTTTGGGGAAGACGACATGCGCCAACTGTTCATTCCGTATCATCCTGTCAGAAAATTTCAAGAAATCTGTCAAAAACCTTCAATTTTCGATGTAGACAGCAAAGTTTAATATTCGTTTCTCTTGCTGTAGCATGTGAACATTTGAGACCATTTCCCATTTTAAATATTTTTTCTCATTTTATTTTCTCAATTCTCAAGAATTTTTTTGTTTGAAACAGAGAATATTTATCATTTCACATATGCTTACACCTCTCTATCTATATTTCTCTCCCCCCCCTCTCTCTCTCTCTCTCTCTCTCTCTCTTTTTATCTCTCTCAATCTCTCTATCTTTCTATCTTTCTCAAACTTTTGATATTTAGTTCCTTTTGTTGATAACAATAAGAGTACATATAATATTCTGAAATGAATAACAAGAAAAATGGATAAATGAGATGAAAAAAAGATAAAAAGAGATCATCAAGATTACGAAATATGCTTGAAATTTTTTTGGACACTTTCCACATGCATATTGAGCTTAGAAAATATTGTATTCGAACATTTTTTTATTTAAAATAAATTGTTTATAAACATAATATATAAGAAAATGAAGTTAAGTACATTTCAATATCTAAATTATTATATTTCGATAGATCAAATTATATTTACTAAAAATCTTATACGCATATATGCATATCATAACTAACTTCAACTATTCAATATTTCTTTGATTTGTTAGAATAACTGAAGGGTTTTTAGTTTTTTCTTTCAAAAAACTGCCATAATAACATTAGTTAACTAGAAAGACCTGAAACCCTATCTCATAACATCACGGTAAGCTTCAAAGTTTTTTTCTCTTCTTTGAAACTTCCTTTCAATTTTTTGTTTGGACCATTTGCATTGTTAATGAAAGCTTTTTTATATGATCTTAAGTGTTTTCAGCAATTTTAAAAAAAGAGTCATTAAATAGAAAGTTTAATGTTAATTTAGAAGAAAAGGAATAACTCTAACTATGTTCAATATCTTAGAATATCATGTTACACTATCTTTTAATAGACATCTTATGAAAGACATAAGGATAAGACATTTAAAATAGTTTTTGATTATAATCGATGTGATGAGAAGTTAAGAGAGAGAGAGAACCAAGTATGGTTAAGAACCCAATTTGTACCCTCAGGCAATGTTTTTTTCCTCCAATGTTATTGATCTCTTTCACATCCATCTGGTCTCCTGTTTCATTTTTCCTTAAAAAATGTTATAATAACGACTATTTGTTATCATATTCTTTAACTGAAAATATATATTAAAAAAATAGAATTGTGATGACCACATCAACATTCTTCAAAATTTTTAAACAAATTTAAATATTTGAACATATAAAATGGCGGCAAAAATAGATTTCACTCAGAAAAGGAAGAAGATATATTTATATATATCTACTTAGAAAGTATATATTTACATATATATTATTATAATATTTAATATAAAATAAATTGATGTAACCATAGAGCTTTTGAGCTCATTTGCTTTCTTCTCCCTAAGTTCCCGAAAGCTTCATTGCTCTTCCTGTTGTCCTCTGCTCCACTTTCATTTCAGCTTTTTTGTGCTCAAAAACCGTCTTTGCTCATCTCATTTCACCAATTTTCCAATCATTTCCTCCTGTATGTATAGAAGGGGAAGAAAAATCTTTATTTTTCTATTTTTCAACTGTTTCTTTCATAGCAATATCAGCCATTTTCTGAAACAAAGCTTAGATTATATCCTATATATGCTTGAAAATGTCTTTGCTCTCAACTTATATTGTTCGATGATGAATAGGAAAAAAAGATCTGAAAGCTACTTCAAGTGCTCATTTCCATTCTATTGGTCAGTCGAGCGTGCAAGTACGTAAGCTGATAGCCACAGCTTATGTCATCCTCATCTCATGCAACTCGGAACTTGGTAAGCTCATACGACGAGAAGGCAGCAACCATGCAATACAAGTGATCATCTGCGTCTTGTTCATTTTCATCTGCTCCACCTTCTTCATCTGGTCCTCGGCCTCCTCTTCAATACCACTTTCTTTGTTTTTTTTCTGGTTGCAAAAACATTTTTCTCTTAGAATTTTGATATATTCTTGTGTTTTTCATCATTTGAACAGCAGAATAATTGAAAATAATAATTTGAATTATTACTTATAATATGACGAATGAATAGATAAAAAGCCAATTATTGAAAGTAAACATAGTTTGAAGTTTGAGTAATAATCGTTGCTCTTACTCAGTTTTTAGGAACAATTTCTATTTTTTTCATTAATCATAACCCCCCCCCCCACTCATCTCTTTCTTAAGCTTTAGGACTATATAATTACTGTATATATATAGTTATTTTTAAAATATAATAGATATATCTATCTAAATTTACAAAAAATATGAAGAATTCTAGTGTTGTCATCTAATTTTTTTGTGAAACAAGATATATAATGTATTCAATTTGCAGTTCCATTTCTGATTTTATAAAAAATATCCAAAATGGATTCATGAAGCTACATATTCAGTCAATATTTCTTCTTTTTAATTCCGCGCCTTTTCTCTTTCTCTCTAGCATTCTCCATTTGCTTTTGTATGAAAAATGCTTTTTGCCTGAGGATTTGATGTTAAAAACATAAAAATCTGAAACAAAAATTTAAATTTAAAAAAAGAAAATCACTAATGTGATAGTTTGAATGAACCAAAGTGTTCTGAGAGAGAGGGAAAGAGAGAGAGAGAGAGAGAGAGAGAGAGAGAGAGAGAGAGAGAGAGAGAGAGAGAGAAAAGATGACGAGGAACTCAAACAAAGACCCACACATGAAACAGAAGTATATGATCGTGAACGATGAATATGGTCTTCATTCTCTCATTCTCTCTCTATCTTCAGAACACTTTGGTTCATTCAAACTATCACATTAATGATTTTTTTTTGTTTTAAACAAGATGATTCATTCAGTGTCAGCATTGGCTTTCTATGTTTTCTTTTATTTATTTTCAAATATATCTTTATTCTGAAACCTATTATATGTCGAGGTATGGGAGGCTAAGTAATAACAAAAATATACAAAAAAGAGAAAAAGGATAGAGAGAGAGGGAGAGAAAGAGAGAGAGAATTGAGATTGAGAGAGAAAGTAAAGCACATAGATAAAAGAAGATGTCACAAAAGAATAATATGTTATAATCATGTCCACAAGAAGTATTTGAGCAAATAAAGTTTTATGAAATCATTCAAGCATATTTTATTCATTTTTTTTTAAATAAAAAAACCTTTGTATTATAAAATAATATTAATAATCATATTATTATGAGATTTATTTATTATCTTTATTTGGATAAAGCTTAACTTTCCTCAAGTTTATGCTTAAACTATTATTTAATACTTTAAAACTTTTTTCAATCAAATTGAATGAACTAGACGGAACATTATAATTTTGAAAATGAAATTTTCAAAGCCTCATCACGTCATTCAAAGCAAGCATTTGCTCCTATCACTTGACCTATAGACTTCAAAACCTAAAGCCTATTCTCAAAATTGGGATCTGAATGTATACATAGGTAAGTGAAATTGCCTTTTCTCATTTTTTTTCTTCTGAACATGATTGGCCCTTTTTCCTTTTTTTCAACCATGGAATCAGTGTATTTTATTTCCCCCCAATTTTTTGTATCCTACTTCTCTCTCTCTCTCTCTCTCTCTCTCTCTCTCTCTCTCTCTCTCTCTCTCTCTCTCTGTCTATCTATATATTTCTTATGTTCATCCTCCCTTTCTTTCTTAGTCTGTAGGTAGTTCAAATAAATATGCTGATGTTCAATCTTAAACGCTGTCAAGTTGCTTTTGATGGATTAAACATAGTATGTGGCAAAAGTTCAAACTATTCTCAGTAAGCACAGGAATAGCAAAAATTTATCCATTTCTATCTTCTCCTGTCTATCATACTTCCTCTGATGGAACCATGAATATGAAGTACGGTGGCACTTCTCTATTCCAAAATCTTCTTTTTTCCCTTTTTGCTTTTTATTGTTTTCGTCTTTCGCCATTCAAAGTTTAAATAGCAATCAGTATTAGCTTCCGCATAGTAGTAACATTGAATATGTGTTTGAATTCAAATTTCACTTGTATTCCGAAACATTCAAAAATCAAAATTTTATGAATGATTATTGAATTCATAGTTTCCCATACATATGTATTGTATTTGAAGAGTTCTGAATCTTAACACTTCATCACGATGCAAAATAGTTTGAAGGGGAACTTCTATCTTTTTTGAAAAAAACATGGAAACAACATAGATACATAGATACATATTTGAATATATGTATTTATTACATAAATAAACGATTAATTATAAGAAAAAAAAATTTATTATATTTCAAATTTTCCCCTTTTTTTTCCTTTTATCCCATCTAACCTCTCTATCTTATCTCTCCCTCTCTCTTTCTCTTTTTTTAAACTTTGATTAAACCATTATCTTTCTTCTTATATATTATATAAATCTTTATTTATTCTATATTTTAACCACTTTTTCTTTTTTACAAATAAACTGACTTAACTTTATCTTTATTCACTTCTTTCTTTTTCCTCTGAAAATCCTCTTTATGACTATGTTGTTGCAAATTTTGTTACTCAACTTTTGTGGTAGTTTCTTTATGGACTTCACTTACAATTTTATAATGAAAAGTTTGAATTTCAATCATTTTCAGTAATCTGTTGAAGATATTAGAAAGCAATTAAAGCTATACAAGAGGGAGAGAAAGAGAAAGAAAGAGAGATCGAGTAAGAGAGAGAGAGAGAGAGAGAGAGAGAAAGAGAGAGAGAGAGAGAGAGAGGGGGGGGGGGGAGAGAAGGAGAGAAATATAAAAAGATATAATTCCATATGATTTATCAACTCAAATAATATAATTTTTTCTTAATTCTCACAATTTAATTTCCTCGATTCATTAATGATCGTGTTGCACATGATTTTGAAGCTCTAAGTGTATGTTCTGATTACTATTAATGGCATCTGCTGATGTTATTCCTGCAGATATAAATGGGATATTTGGTCTGTTAAATCTGATAGTTGATCAGAATCTTTTTTGATCAGGGAAGTGTATATATGAGATGTTTCAATTTTATATTGAGTATAACATTGGTAGTTCAGTAGTAACTATACATATACTTTAATCTTATTTCAAGCTTTAAGAATTATATTCAATTTAAAAACCTATTTTCATCCTTTTTTAAATGATGAAAAAAGTTCTTATTTCGCTTTTGAAAATTATGTTTGAAGGATCGACAATGTGCTGCAAATGCATAAACTTACTAGTGGTTACCTATTGTCTTCTTGTAGAGGGGAAGTTAATTTCTTGATTCGTAAACGTATTGAAAGAAGAAAAATAAGTTTTTCTTTCAATAGCTAAGGAAGTTTGTCCAAAATCCTCAACAATGTTGCATCTTATTTCAATTCATCGGCCGCTAAACTCACCCCTCTCCTGCTTGTTAATATTAGGTTGTAATGACCTTTTCTTCCTTTGCAACTTACAACTCATGTCCTAAATCAGACAAAAAGGTCGAAAAAGTCGAAGTATTTCTTTTAAGGAATATTTAAAAAAAAATGTTTTTTCTTCTTCAACACTAGTGTAAATTTGCAGCGAGAGTACAACTTTTAGATTTTCATTCTGGCCCATCTGTTCAGACCTTCGGAACATTTATCTGCACTTCTCTTGTTAACCTGATTAGTACTTTAGCCGAATTACGGGGAAAAGCACGTGAAATTACTCTTCAATGCTAATTTTGAGGAAAATGGCTTTTTCATTTAACAGTACTTACATGCTTGTAGAACGGTTGTATCGCTTGCTCTTCACGAGCTCTTTCTCTCTCTCTTTCTCTCTCTCTCTCTATTCATATTTTTCATTGTCCCTTCATTTTCACTTTTTTCATTCTCTTCTTCTTTCTATCAACATCATACTTTTCTTTATTTTTTATATAATTTTCTTATTTCTTAATGTTTTTCCTTTTATACAAAATGTCTTCTTCTATCTTTTTTTGGATTGAATTTCCCTTTTACAACTTCTTTTTTCTTTTCAGATTTTTTTTTGCAAAAATCTAAGCTATGATCAAATATAAATTTAAAGAATCTTTTTTGTTAATGGAAATGAACAACACTCTTTGAAACCCAAAATTCATGATGTTCCTCTCGCTTTCGTTCACTTTTCATGTTCACATTCAGAATTGCTTCTTACTCTCTTTTCAGTTTGAGAAACCAATTTGTCTTGAAAGTATGAGAAAAAAAGAAGATAATCTTCATGATTTTCTCGTCTTGGGGGCCAAACTTGACAAACGTTTATCGTTTTTGTTCATTTTTGTGTTCTAATATATCACATGAATCTTCTTCTTCCTTTTCGTTTTTACTTTAATTCTACTCTTTCTACTTTTCTTCATAAAAAAAGGTTTAAGAGATCTTCTCTGGAATATATAAATCTATTTTTGGGTAGAATTTATTCTTATAATCAGCTTTTTTATACTTTTTTTTTACAAATAAATCGTATACGCTGCATTATAGCTTATAGAGATTGAGGAGCATGAAGTCCATACTCACATATACAGCTGACTTTCCTTCTAACAACTCCAGATGGATTTAGATCACAAATACACGCACATGATCTCAAAAATGTGAAATAAATGCATAGCGTTTTTCAGTTTTCATCATTTTGGATAGTTTATAACAACTAACTGTTTGGTCTCATCTCGTCAGTACATTTAAGTCATGCCATTCATATTCTTCTCTTCTTTGATCCTCCTTCATTACCACTGCTTTGCAGAAGCAAACCGAAAGTAGATCCATAGACAGCAATACTTGAATGTCAGTAAACTAAAAGCTTTGCTACTCATCATCATGTTGCATGATATGAACATTTGTTTGTGAAAGTTGTAGTCGTCATCTCTCTTTCTCTTTCTCTCTCTCTTTCTCTCTCTCTCTCTCTCTCTCTCTTTCTCTTTCTCTCTCTCTCTCTCTCTTTCTTTTTCTTTCTTTTATCAAACATACATAGAAATAAATAGCATTTTGTCTTATTTAAAATTAGAAGGATTACAATAAAAAGTATTTTATGGATTCTTTATCAAATATTCTATCAAATATTATTTTTAAAATTGATTTTTATTCTTGAAATCTTAAAAATTCTATTTTATTACACATAATAAATAATTAATAAATATTTTTTTATAAAAGAAAATGAATAAAATTTTAATTTTATATCTTAGAAATAGACGATAAACTGATATTTTATTTAAAAATTGAATTTATTATTCCATGTTCCTCACCTTTTATTTTATAAATTGTTGATCTGTATTAGTAATTTCATTATTGCAAAATGAAAATTTGAAATTCAAAAAGAAAATATTAAATAATGAGTTGTTCTCAGGTTTTCTTCTATATTTTGCTTTGCTCAGCAGTAGTAGCAGCATTCCTAGCAATGGCCATATCCTCGTAAGCTTTTCTATCTATTATCGCCAAGAAATACCTCAAATATTATTTTTTTTTGTCCATATTATTTCTGTTTTTCATCTTTTTTTTTCAATTTTTATCTCATTTTTGGACTGAAACCAAGATAGATGTTCTAAGAACTTTTGACTTCATTGAATATGTGATGACTCTCGAGAGTCTGATACATCTGGTCGTCATCATACTTGTCTTCTTCGTACATGCTCTTTCACGTCGATGTCCTTGTCCACATCAAGCTTCAACTATTCTTAAAGTTTTTGATTGACAGACTGGATTGAAGGTACATGAAAATCTCTCATAACTTCCTTTTTCATGTCCAGCTCGTCCAGAAAAATCATTAAAAAAATGCCGCACTAGCTATTGAATAGATGAAAAAGTCTGATACAAACCCGAAATAAGATAGAGAAAGACATTTTCAAAAATATCAATATAACAAGTTTGAAACTTCATCTTCAAATATCTGAGAGCTCATCTACTTCGTCTTATTTTTTTTTCTGAATATCATCATGGGTTAGTCTTCCCAAAACTGTTCCCTGAGGCATAGTTTTTTAATTCTCAAATACATAGCTCGGGCACAACATTCCACTCTTTTCCTATCATAAAACGTTTCAAACTTCTAATTTTGCTTTTTGATCCCTATCGTTTCTAAATTGGTTTATAAGCCTTATGTAAGCATCTATTGTCATATATTGTATTTTCCCTCTTTTTTCTTTTTATCCTTCTTGGCTATTTTTTTTCTGTTTTGATCACAAAAAAAGGTAATTATATCAATTTTCAAAAGTAATGCAGACCTTTAGTTATTCTGCTCTGAAATAACTTATTTCTAAATATTTTTATTTATTTTTCTGAATTTTCAACTTTATTTTCCCCACCTCTCTCTCTCTCTCTCTCTCTCTCTCTCTCTCTCTCTCTCTCTTTCTCTTTTCTTCTCCTTTTCTCTAGTTTCTCTTTATATTTCCCACATATGATTTTACCAAAAGAACTTTTTTTTTCAGCTATAAATCCATTTATATTTTACCACCGCAATTTTTTCAAAAAAAAAGTTTTTATTTTTATTTTTTAAATTATTCTTTATGATCTTTTACATTAATATAACTTTTTTTTGCGTGGAAGCCAATTAGCTAATCAACACTATCGTCTGAAACTCATTAAGATCTTTACATTTTCGTGAAAATAACCCAAAAACCAAAATTTTCTATTTCCTTGTTAAACATATCAAGTATTGTCAGCCGTTCTCTTAATTTGCTCATTGTAATTAGATAAAGAGAAAAGAAAAAATTGGTTTACATACTCTTTAGTTTTAAGAAAAAAAAAGAGGAAAATGAGAAGAACAATATGGAAAAAGCTACATTTGCTTGTTGTTAATCAAAAAAAAATTAAATAAATTAAACAGAAGAAATATTCATTTTTTTACTTTCCCTATCTTTTTCAGTTTTCTCAATATTCTAAGCATTTTTGCTCTTCACGTTTCATCAAAATCTCCCCTCCTCTTGTCTAGTTTTCTCTCTTTTCCTCATAATTCTTACTTGGAATCATAGCTCCTGTCAGAAAGATAGTTGAGAAGAGATTAAGAATGCTAAAGAAAGAAAAAAAATTTAAAAGAGACTATTTTCGTTAACCAATGAATTAAAAATCTTTTTTCAGATCGTAAATCAACTCAAAATAAACCTAATGCTTTTTCTTTTCAGTAATCTTTTCTTGATTATTGTCTTCATCTTCTTTTTTTTCTCAAAAACAGCTATAAAACTTGCAACTTGCCGCTAATCATGATTTTGAAACAATGGAAATGGAAACACAAATTCAATGTGAGACTATTTTGATATAATACTTTATAGAGATGAAAATATCAAACTACATAAATTAATATATAATATATAATATATAATAATAATAATAAAATATAATTTCTCTTATTATACATTTTATTCATTAAATTCTTCTTCACATGTATGTTACACGTTTCAAACATATATAGAAATAAAAGTAGATTAAAGTGATATAGTTAGATTGAAGAAGGAAAAGAAAAAAAAAGATATAAGATTATGGTAAAATATAATTTTTGTTCTATTTTTATTGAATATGTTGCTCTCTTGATGATTGAATTGTTTTATTGTTATTACCTTATATTTTGATTTAAGAAGATTATATTCGTAAAACATATGAACTTTTCTGAAAATTTTGGAGTGCAATGTATTTAATCTTCAACTGATTAGCTAATTGTGTATTTTGGTGTTTGTATGAAAGACGTAAGAGGGAAAACGAATAAGAGAGAGAGAGAGAGAGAGGGAAAATGCTGAAGAAAGAAGGGGGGTTGGGAAGCTTGGAAACAGATCTCGAAAGGTACTTAATTCAATCCAATCATGTACTATTGTAGCTAAATGAACTTTTTTTTCATTAGTCTTTCAAGGTTTTTTGGTTGTAACTTGTTGATTATATGATATAATAACTAATATTATATATTAGTTTATATTTTCAAATGAGATGAACACATATTAGTTTCCAGTTGTTCTGGATACTTGCTTGGTAGTTTTTGCAAAAAAAAAAGTATTTTTCGGATATAATCAACAAAATTGCAGATAGTTCCAAATTAGCGTAAAATAGAGAAAGAAAAAGAGAAAAGATAAAGGGATATGCATCTATATAGAGAGGGAGTGAGGAGTTTTCGATTAAATTGTCATGATGAAACCATGAAATGTGTTCATAGGACCACAACTCCTATTCTCCCTTACTTTCTCTTTCATTATCTTCTTCCTGGTTCACAATTCCCTCATTCTAACTTTTTCTCTGACCCCTCTCCTTTCCTATACTCTCTCTCTCTATCTCCAAGTTATTCTTAGTGTTTCGCCTGTCCAAAACTCTTCAAACGAGCCTCAATATGGTTTTCTGGGTTCATGTCTCTAAGCACATGTCTCTGATGATAGCCGCCACATCACTCCTCCTTCTATCTGCCTATCTAGTCAGAGTTTTTACTTCCTCTCTCCCCACATGGCCCTATCCAGGCAGCTAGAGGCTTACAACTCTGAACCCATCGGTTTCATCACGACAACAAACATTAAGAAAACGAGACATTTCCCTGTTTTCCGATCTTGTAGTTGGTAAGAAACGGATTGTTTGTAACAAAAAAAAACGTGCCAAGTCTGCTAACGTGCAGATGATAGAATCAACTTCAGTCTGAATTTCTCATATACCTCCACCACATAGATAGTGAGTAGTTTTGTTCGTTTGGGCCTATTTTTTCATTAAAAAAACGAAATTGCCAAATCATCTTTTATCGTTAATTCTCTTGGAAAATAGAAAAAAAATGTTTTATCGTTTTCTCTTCTGATGATCATGACAATGGTGATGATGATCATCATCTTCTTCAACTTCTTCTGCTTTTACTATGCTCGTTTGCAAATGGTCAATGTCTTTTTCATCATCCTCCTTTTCATTATTCTATTCATTGAGAACAAATTGAAGTGATTATATAGATGAAAACTAAGAAAAAGCTTTTATTTCTTTTTTCTTCACTTTCTTCTTAACTCTTGTCTCTTTAGTTTTTGACTAAAAATTCTCTTTAATCTGTATATTTGTTCCTTTTTGCCAATCTAACCTCTCTCTCTCTCTCTCTCTCTCTCTCTCTCTCTCTCCCTCTCTCTCCCTCTCTTTCTCTATAGTCATTCAATTTTTTTTTCAAAATAGATTTATCCCTGGCATTGTTTCAACACCAATCTAAAGCTTTTTTTTTCATTTATGCCTTATCACATTTCCCATTTGAAACATCGAATTGGAACAGCAATTTCTAAAATGAAATCTGAGAAGCTATTCAATCTCAACTCAATTTTCTACTTTTTCTTCTCTCTCCTTCGTCTCCATCTTTTATTTTTTTCTCTTTTACCTATTTCAATCAAGTATACACACATCTTATTAAAAACTCAAAATTTATGCACCTCCAAGATAATCCACGAGAAAAAGAAAATCTTTTTCAACTTTTTCCCTTTAAAATGGAAATTATTTTTGAATTCTGAGTTGTAGCTGCTGTTATCCTATTAGAAGTAGGCATATACAACGTATGTATCTCATCACATAGTGAAGGAAAGAAGAATCTAAAACCTATTTGTTTTCTTACAATCTAGCCATGTATTGTTCTTAAATTTTCAATGATATAGCTTACGAAGAAGTTTGTTCATGGAGGAGTGTAAGAAAAAATGCAAAGTTGCCAAGATTAGACCAGAAACATTACCTTGAAACTGAAAAATTCCGAAAAAAAAATTTTTTCACCTACTCACTTGCGTCCACCTCTTCTCGCATTCACTTTCACGCTTTGCTAAACTCCCTCGCATTTTCTATTCATGTTTTGCATAATCCAGCTACATCACGATTTCAGGTTGTAATAATTTTTATTTTAAATTATTTATATAATTTATCATTAAGTATATGCTTAATGAATATCTTATAATACTAGACAGACGTTTTTTTCCATTTTCTTTCACTGTAATATAGTCACCATAGTAGTCACTATATAGTATAATACTTCTACAGATCATGTACCTTCTTCTATCAGTTACAATGTTCAAAATAATAAATTCAGCTGTCTTGAATCTTATAACCATTGACAGAGCTAGTCAATCAATCTATTATATGAAGTTTGATAACATGTCATATCATGCATGTATATAAGCTATTTCTTAAAAGTAGGGGAAGACGAAGAAAAAAAAAGTTGAAAATCATTTTCATCTCTTGGAATGCAATTTCATCATTCTATCTATCTACATCTATTTTACTTTTCAACATTGTGTTTCAAGAAAGAACATAGAGAGGCCAACTTTCATCGAAGCAACAGCTTAAAGCATGATTCCTCTTGTTTTCTTTTGTTTTTCTGTTATGTAACTATTATCAAGTCAGCTAAAGCGGTTCGTATTCCCTATTACACTGCTTTAGCTATTCTAGGCAAGTTTGTGTTGTTTCAAAGTTTAAGCATGTGGAAGAAGAGATATTGAATGAGGATGTAAACGCATATAGATAGACAACAGAAATACTCAAATATGAAAGTTGTAAAACAGGAAAAAAGGGAGAAATAGTCAGGGGGGTAGCCTAATTTGGTAGAACATGTTGCTCATGTTCCTAGCAGGCAATATAATTTCATCAGTTATCGTCAAGCTTTCACTGTTCTTGCTCGTTTGTGCTTTCATTATCAGCTTTGTTGTATCTCTATAACAGCAGATTTGGTATGTAATATTAGTTATGAGTGTTATCTGAACATGATTCGAATATGAACTTGTGAGCTTGTGTGCTGTTTGATTTAAGATTGAAATTTTATTCATATTTGAATTGAAAAATAAAGTTCAGAGAGAAAAGATTAGAAAGACGTTGCTTTCAGGAAATAGTGAATGTTTTGATTCGAAGCATATGAGCCTCTATACATCTCTCTCTCTCTCTCTCTCTCAAAGAGGTTTTTCCTATTAATCAATGTAATTTGTCAATTTCTTTCGTTTTGATGTATTTAATAGCTATTTCCAATAGATTTTACTGTCTGTCCTTCTTTCGTCCTCGTTGTTCTCACCTACTCAGTTAGTCTAGTCAATCTGCTTGTTATTCAAACCTTCTATTCTTTTGCTCTCTTCGATCTGTTTCTTGTATCTATATACTGCTTGTTCATTGGCCAGTATGAAGATCATGAAACCTTATATCTCAGATGATATTGAATTGATTAATTATGATTTTATTCATTCTTAACTATATGTTTCTTATAACTATACATATAGTATATTTTATGTTTCCATCCGTTTTTAACGTTTTTTTTTCTATTTGATTGTCACGTCAACATTCATTTTTGATACTGACTTTGTTAAAAATCCAATATGATTTTGAAAGCTATTTCATTTCATGTGATGTTCCTTTGTTTTTCATTTTAACTAATCATCCGTTTCCTCTTTTATATAGCTTTTTGCTTCTCTACTACTACTATCTTTTCAATCTTTTCCTTTTTTTTCCCTTTTAGATAGAAAGTGAAGGACAATCTCTTTTTGAACTAAAAATTTTTGATATGTGAAATATATATTCATAAGACGGTCTGGTTCATTCCATTTTCAGCTTAATACCACTAGCATTACACTTTGCTCACTGACCTCATAAGGTTCAATCAAGAAACGAATACATTTCCGTCTCTTTCTCTCTCTTTCTCTCTCTTAATTTTCTTCCCTTTCTGCCTTTCAACCCTCAGTCTTCTTTTTAGATTTATCCATCTTTCTTCATATATTTTCATCATATTCAGATCTTTTGTGGATATTGTTGATTCTCTTAGAATAACATTTACAATGTTATGCAATTCTAAAACATCCATTTACCATTCATATGAGGCTTTGTACCAACATTCCGAATTGAATCTTGAGCTCGTTGACTTATTCGATCATTTCCACGTGTTGATTCTCCATCTAAGGCTTGCCTGCTTGCGTGTAATCAAAATCAGTTTTTATCTCCATAATGCTCATTCATATTCTTGTTTATCTTGAACAACCTTCTACCTTATCCAACTATATCCGTCTGTCATAGTTGTCGTTGCAGTCATTCTTTCTTATACTTCCACATCGCCAATGACTTTACTAATGTTGAAGGCTTACTGTTCGTTATGCTCATGTTCATGAATGTCGGGAGTTTTCTCTTATTGACTAAAAGAGTTTATCATTTGCTTCGTATTAGCTTCTTATTTTATCATGATAGATGAACTGATTATACCTAGTCATGCATCCTAAGCATGATCTCTACCTGGAAACACAGCAACATTCGCGTTTTTTTCTTCCATAACAGTAAACATTAGAGGATGGAATTCAAAGAGCAATCTAATCATACTAGATTCTCTTTTGTCAAACTTTTCGAGAGAAGCTTTAACATCATATTTGTTGTTGAAATTTTGAAAATTGTTATTTTTAATTTCGTCTATTCTTGTTGTCTTGTCTCCAGACCCTCACTTCTCTTCTTTATTTTTCTCACCCTCTTCCCCCCTCTCTCTCTCTCTCTCTCTCTCTCTCTCTCCCTCTCTCTCTCTCTCTTTCTCTCTCTTTCTCTCTCTCTCTTTAGTATTTCTTTTTTTTCATTACATTAGTATTTTATCTTAGTAAAATATCTTCTCATCACTTTTTCTAACTCATTCGATCTTTAACCTCTTTAATTAACTCTTTATATATGTATATAGTTAAATATATTTTGTTAAAACTATTAAAAAACTTCTTTTCTTCTATTTTTGATTAACAACTTGATGTTTTTGTATGTTTCAACTTATTACGTTATACATTCCATTTTCACTCGATTATAATAATTTATCCAATTGCATTAGACATAATGTGAACAAAAAAAAAGTTTTGTTGGATAGAAAAATAATTTTTTTGCGCATTTCAATCAAATTATTTCTTTTTTTATATTTTATTTTACAAAAACATCTAATATAATCTTTTTTTTGTTGAAAGAAAAACAACTGTAATACCTGTAATGCTTAATAATTTTTATAATATCGTCTATTCTTCAAATTTCTCACAGACACTTTATATATAATATTATATGGAAAATTTTGATTTATATGAAAGTTTATTATCATGTTTCTTACATCACTAATCTAATTTTTACATATTTTTACCTTTTTATATGATATAAATTAAATATTAAAATGGTAGTATTAGTAATTTAGAATTACAAATATTAACAGATTGTAAATAAGAAAAACATCATCATCAATCTTAAGTTTAAGATAAATTGATAGAAGCATGTGTATGTAATCAAAGTTTAGTTTTCTTCAATTTCTTTATTTACATATACTATATATATGCTTATCTATATTAATATAAATATATATTTTATATATACGTATACGTACGTAAGTGTATGAAGTGCAGTAGAATAGAGATTGATGGCCATTACATACATATGTGATTTCTGTTCTCACCGTTTCTCTCTCTCTCTTTCTCTCTCTCTCTCTCTCTTTCTCTCTCTCTCTTTCTCTCTCTTTCTCTCTCTCTCTCTTTCTCTCTCCAGCTTTTCCAATTCAGCTATCTCAGTTTCTTTCTAGCATGGCATTTTGTCCTTTTTTCAACTCATTCCCATATTGATGTTATTCCTTCAAATAGTTCTTGTTCAGTTCTATATATTAAATTCCATGTTGTTTCATCAGTTGGTTTATGATGTTTGTACAGAAATATTCTGAACATTCATTTATTTTCACTACAAGTTTCATATGAGAAGAAAAAGGAGGAGAAGGATGAAAACTGATGGGTGGTGGGGGAGGAAAAGACTAATATGAAAGCTTATCGTCATGATGGCATATGAGAGAACAGTTTGACTTTTCTCATCCATTCAACATATATTCCATAAAGCTATTTAAAATAATAAGTATTATGATAATATTTGAATAATAAGTTTTCATACGTATTATCTGTTTAAATTTTTGGACGATAATCGTCCGCTTTCAACGAGATCGAGCAAGCTTCACAACATCATACAGCAACATGATGTCATTTAGTTGAAATTACTAGATCATAACAGTTAAAATCTTAATTCTTTTATTCATTTTCTTGTTATTTTTGTTGTTTCATTAAAGATATTCGTTAGAATAATAATACGTGTTATCTACATGATTAAGAAGTTCTTCACATGTTACACCACATCAACACAATCAGCTTCACATATGTCATCGGCTTCTTTCATCATAACAAGTAGTTCAGGTAAAATGATTGAAGAAATAATATAAATTAATAAGATATAGGGAGAGAAAGAGAGAATACTAAGGCTTCATATATACTATGAAAATATAAAAATAGTTAAAATCTACAAGTTCAATGATAATAGATAAGATGAGATTAAATTTCTATTAATTTTCAAACTACTACTTCATTTCATATATCCTTTCTTGAATCACTATATGTATATAGTCTTCATAGTACGCTTCTCACACATGTTTTCAAGAATTAAATAAGAAATTTCCATTTTAATTATATAATATCTGTATATTGATGTCATCATTGCTTGTTTATTCATTATTTTACATTAACTACCTACATGCATACATGTACATACGGTGTGTTGTATGTACAAGTATTTCAGAGGTCATGTAACCTTGTTCTGCTCTCAACTTCACTTACCCGACTTTCAACTCCACTCCAATCTCATTTTCTATATTTTCTTCTTGTTGGAATCATCGTCACTCGCACGTTGCTCTGCTTCATGATGTAGACAAACAGCTCAAGAGCAACATCCAAATGCTCGGTGGAAAAATAAATTTTTTTCTCGACTTCCCTCTTGAATAGGGTCTGGTCACATAGAGTAAGCTTTCTTGTTTTCTTGATTTATTTCATTTTATTTTCTCATTTTGACTTTCCCATTTAATCTCTCCTCTAAAGGATCTTCTCTTTCATTATACATTATTTCGTATTAAGAAAAAAACTCTTCTTATATCATCATGGTTGGTGCCTTTATTTCAAATTTTTTTGCTTCCTGTCAGTATGTTTATGTGGCTTTTTCATATAAAACATGAAAGAAACATCTATGGAAACAAGATATATGGGAAGAAAAGAGTTAAAGTTGTAGAAAAAACTGTAGAAAGAGAAGAGAGAAAGGATATATGTATGCGATTGTAGCGTACAACGCCAATATGAAAACATGATTGCTTTTTGAAGTGTTCAAGATGCTACTATGGGCAACTAAATCTTCCAACCAGGTAATGAAAATAAAAAAAATGAAATTAAAAGATGAAAGCCCTTATATTCTCAAATAAATCTTGTTCTGGTAAAAATGGAATAGAGAGGCATAGGTGAAAGTTGATTCGTGTGAGGAGACCAAACGAATGATTGAAAGAAGGAGGAGGGTCGGAAGGGTCGAAGCCATATCCAGCTCATTTTGCCCTTTGTGCTTTCTATCTCTCTTTCTCTCTTTGTCTCTATCTCTCTCTTTCTTTTTCTTTGTCTTATTTACAAAAGCTTGTGTAGATTATTAACCAACTTTTTCTTTCATTTGTTCAATTTTCTTTTTATACTTTTAAACTTATTTTCAGAATTCTTCATACATACGTTTCATAAAACGTATGATATCTGTTCTTCAAGTTGAAACACACGTGTATTTCTAGATGATTACCAGAATTGCACAGAAATTATTCATTAGATCTTGAAAGAAACCGAACTTTCAATTCAAATTAAAATCTTGAAGATTGAAAACAAATAGATTTTACTAATAAGGGATGAGCGAGATAGAGAGAAAGAGAGGGAAAGGGAAAAAGAGAGAGAGAGAAAGCGAGGGAGAAAAATAACTGTTCTCTGATAATATTTTCAAAATGTGTTCTTCTTCATATATTTACTTCCTTCGCAATCATCATGTATGTTTTTTTTAATATTTTTATCTTATTTATTTAAAAATAAAAAATAATATAAAAAGAAATGTTTTATCAAATCTTTCTATATTAATTTTTATTAATTATAATATTTTATTATATGAAATAAGGAAGAATATTAAAGAAGAATAATACATGAAACTCTTTTTCTTCTTCACATCATATAAATTGATTAGCTTCTATAAAACTCTTTTAGAACTTAGAAAAATGTACAAATCGGATGGCCATCGAATGGAGTTTTGCAATTCAACTTTGACATTCATCATTTTCAATTTCTTTTTTTTAGTTCTTTCTTTCTTCTTTTTCGCCTTCTTTCATCTCATTTTCGTGGTTTTTGTCTGAAGTTTAAGTCAATTCCTTCATCCTCATTATCGTTGTTGAAACTTTTCTTGTATTTTTCTCGTCACACTCGTAATTTCATTCGGCTTTCGGAGTGTTACTTTTATATTTTTGTTTCTTGATCCATTCATCCATCGCTTTACCTAACTTTGCCCTCTTCTTGTCCACTCTTTAATATTCTCTCTCTCTCTCTCTCTCTCTCTCTCTCTCTCTCTCTCTCTCTCTCTCTCTCTCTCTCTCTCTCTCTCTCTCTCTCTCTCTCTCTCTCTCTCTCTCTCTCTCTCTCTCTCTCTCTCTCTCTCTGTCTCTCTGTCTCTCTTTCTTTCTTTGACGATGTCTAAACGGTTGTTAGTAGCCCTGTGGGACCAGAAGGTTGGATGAGCTTGTTCCAAATTTACATAGAAAAAGGAAATATGTTCCAAAAGAACAAAATATGTTGGATGAAAATGGATTGAAGGGCATTAGTTGAACCTGACCCCATATGACAAAGTTTCACTTGATGTAAGTCGTTTGTCATGTTTCAGCAACTTGATCAGTATCGGGATTATTCAACTTAACAACCATTACCATGAATTCTTCTGAGAGAAACCAGGTTTACTTTGTGTACTTACTATCATACGACGACGTCAACTTGTTGATAGTTTCATCTACTCCTTCTGAGATATTCGTTGTTTTCAAGAGCTAAATACAAGATATGATGACCGTCAAGTATCTTAATACCTCATCATCATCTCAAGAAACAGCAGAAATCTTTCATATATTTGAATTTCAAATCAATTTAAAAGAAAATTACCTATGTCTAAAACCTTTAACTGAAAGCCTAATTGTTTTTATCAACATGATTGTCAGCTTAAGCTGGTAAACTGAAACATAGATTTCTCATAATACTCTCTAATTAATTTTTAAGGCCAATATTTTCTTTTTTTTTTTTCGATTTTCAACTCCTTTCATCTATTAACCGTTGATCTTAAACATCAGTGCCTTAACTCATTGCTTCTTTTTTCGAATATGAAGAACATGTTGTGTTTAACCTTATATCATACCGCTATTTGTCTCTTAGGATCTCTAACTTTAAAACTTTGTCAAAGATCCAACCTAATTGCCGCAATCCAATTACTATTGAATGCTCTTTACACCATTTGTCTTCCAGCTCCAAGTGACGAGTTGATTCCATCTCACGTGTTCTGTATCCAGTATTTTCTTACGTCATAACGCAATTTTTACATTTTTTGTCTTCTCATTTGTGGTTTTTTATTTTAACCCATTTATTTTAATTTGTATGTCTTTTCGTCTTTCATTACTATTCTCTTCTTTTATATAAAAATTGAATTGTCCCTATAACGAAATATCTTCAGGAATGCGTCCCAACTCCTCTGGGGATTGGATAGATGTACAGTGTGATTGGTTCGATACAGTGAAATCAAGACAGGTACGAAAATTCTTATAGTTAAATTCATTTTTATGTATATTGAAGTTGAAATCGTTAATTATACAATATAGTATATGGATCATACGGGTATTGTATGATTTCTCATTGGAATTATATCCTTTTTAAGATTTTAACTTATGTTTTAGGAGTAAAAACTTGATATGCCCATACTCCAACTTGCTTAAAAGTTTATAAATAGACAAAAGACATTTGATCTTGATCATATAAAAGTCGAGCGACTAATAGTTTCTAGTTGGTTGAGTTTATGCACAGCAAATGAGTCCATCTGCATTTTTCTTTTCTCATAATTTCTTCCTGTTTCTCATTCAATTGTTTCAACTTATAGTACTCTCATATATTTCGTTTAGTCTTCTATTCTCTCTCCCTCAGGCATAATTGTAGGCTCTTCTTAATCTGTCTCCCTTGTCGTTAAACGTCGAAGACGAAGCAACAGTTCATGAGAGATGACAGAAACATCTGCTAAAAGGAAAAAAAGTTTAAATTTTAAGAAAACGTTGTTGAAAACTTGAAAAGAATATGTTTTCATTACATGCCATCATCAATAGAATTATATAGACTAGATATTTCTTTGTGAAGACAAGTTTTTCAATATATTCAAAGATAAGTCAATCAGTAATTAAGATCCTCAGATGTTTTATGATCAACAATGAGAATTCAGTACAACGGAAATAAAGAACATGAGTAGAACAGTTCAAGAAATGAGACCCAAAAACAATAAGAAATGAATGTGGCAGCTTATAAATTATGATTTTTGATCAGAAAAACAGCCGCAGCTTTCAGAATTCTTTCTATTCAAATTATCCTTACATTAAACGTCAAAGGCATTTTCTTTGCTCTTTTCCGCCAAAAAAAAGTTTTCATTTTAAAGTACCTGTCACTGAACCGTGCTCTATTATGAAAAAGGGCAACCAAAGTGAAAATGTATTATGCTTTCTCTCTCTCCTTTTCCCATTCTCTGAAGAATTCTTCAATTTAAACTAATCTGTACATGTTATATACATGTTATATATATTATATATTATGTTATAAATGAATTAATCTTTAAACAGTGATTGAGGAGAACTGATATGAGTGTTTGGCTCAATTCTACTTTTAGAAAGCAAGTTTTACCCGTTATCAAGTTTTAGTTGAAACAACATTCGAAATTGGCTAGTATAATCGAATATTATAAACTAAAAACAACAAAATCTCTTTCAATATAAACTATATTTGATTTTATTTGCGTAAGAATATTATAAAATAACGTCATAATGCGGACTATTCTCACCCTTGGGTATAAGCTTGTCCATCTCACAAACTATTCAAACAATTGTTCCTTTTCCTAATAGTTAACTACTAGAAAGGTTGGCGATTAAAGTTATTTAATGTGTCTACTAATCATACCTAAACAGGTAAATGCTCATAATTGCCAGAGTATTGATCAATCTGTCAAATATTATGACATACTATACTCATATGAGTTATTAATATGTGTATATTTATAAATAAATTTTTATAAATATCGGATCATATATTGTGATCTGGCATCACTCAAGATGGACTTATATATGTTGCCATGACATGAATGCATCCTTCCATCAAAATGAAAACCTTCAACAACCGAGAAGGAAATTACTTCTATCGAAGAGCAAACAATATTTACCCACCCATATCACATACGATACTTAATGAAAAGCACTGGCTCGTTATGTTGCACATGCATCCTCTGGTTCCTTTGCAATTCTCCGTGAAAATCTTTCGCCTTTTACTAAAGATTTCCGTGCATAGGGACGCATATGAGTAAATTCATTTTTTGGAATCCCCTCGAAAGAGCGGGAAATAGTTGTAGATGCCAACAAGGTTGTTTGTGTGGAGTTGTTGGGAAGTTTAAGGTAGAAGGTCTGATTGAAAATAGTTTGAATCTTATTCGTTGTTTTAAAAACATAGAAATTATTTCAGAATTTCAACCATTTTATCACTATATTCTACGTTTCTCGAAAAGAAAAGTAATCTTATATCATAAAGGTAACTGATGACATACTATATGAGAAAATGAGAAAAAGCTTACGGCACCCGGGATTCCCAAGCCGTCTCCGATCCAAGTACTAACCGGGCCCAACGTTGCTTGACTTGCCAGATCGGACGGGATGGCGTACTTTCAACGTGGTATGGTCGTAAGCGAATGCTTACCTTTCTTTTCGGAATATGTATGCAGTGCAACCGTTCGTTCTAGTTTGATTTTGAAAATTGACGTCTTTTCACGTGGAACATTCTTCCATAATATGCAAATCAGCCTTATCAGGCATTCAAAAATTGCGTATATCACCCATGTTTCAACACATGAAGACCGCTTTCTTAGTTCGGAACAGCGCTACACTCAACTCAAGTACGTCACAGCTAAAGGTTCAGGAATTTGGTACATTTCCAAAACTATCCTCTGGTTCCTTTGCAATTCTCCGTGAAAATCTTTCGCCTTTTACTAAAGATTTCCGTGCATAGGGACGCATATGAGTAAATTCATTTTTTGGAATCCCCTCGAAAGAGCGGGAAATAGTTGTAGATGCCAAAAAGATTGATTCAAAGATAGAATTCAATTGTACATTGAAATATTCAAAGAATCAGAATTTGACTTAAAGTCGAATCCTGTAATAAAACAAAATTTTAAAACCTAAAATAATTTTCTATATACAGAGTATAATTATTTTTATAAATATTATATGGTAGCTCCTTAATAAATAGGAAAAAAGCACAAATAATAACTATATTTATATTTTAACTTCAACACAAAAATATAATTTTAGTTTCAATTAGATTCCATTTCTACATTTTTTCACGAAAGAATAAGAATCACAAAAATCCTTACCCCGGCAATCGTTTACCATCTGAAGAATTTTTTCCACTTTATATGGAGTTGATATTCTATCGTAAGAGTTATTTATCTTGGCTTCTCCACTGCTCGGAAGATAAACTTCCTCAACCTTTCCATTTACCACTGTTGCCATTTTGCTTCCAGAAAGAGAAGTAATTATTCCGTAAATCTGAAAAATAAATTTATAAATCTCCAAATGAATTATAACAAATTCTTACGTCTACTCCTAATTGGATAATAGATCCAAGTTCCAAATGCTTGATAAGTTCCGATATAGTCATGAACGCCGTTTCTAATGCTATAGTTCCAATAGACTGTGAGGTAGAAGCAACAGACGCCATTGTAGAAGCTACACTTCCCATTGTTGTTTTTCTAAAATTTAAAAAGATTCGATAATAAAATGTACAAAATCTTGAAACGATAGATACGTAAAGGCAGCACAAAACTGATAAACTCGAAAATTTAAAAACATTCATTTGCTCATTTATACATTAATGAATCTTTAGCGACTTGAGCTTTGCTTACGAGATAAATTGTTTATTAGAACTGCTGGAAGACTGATCGGGGCCGTCAACCATACGCGTAGCACTTGGCCACTCTCTTTGTGACCGTACCGACACCAATTAGCAAAATGTTCACAATTGTTGCCTAATGTATGGTAGTCGTACGGTCCAAGTGATTGCTTGGCTCTTCTTACTATTTCTTCAGGGGGATATGGTGTATATTTTTTGTCCAAACGGTTACGGATGATAACATCTCGATTCCCAGCATATTCCGCAACCAGTTGCCTAATGACTTGATGTTCATTTGTGACGTGAATCATGTAGACATCATCTCCGTTTACTTCCACAATTATACCGAAATGCTGAAATTGAAAAAAAACTTTTACATCTAAATTTCAACAAAAACTCACTTCAAAAAAAAAATTGACGCCGATTTCTATGCAGCTTCCAATTAGTTCCTTGTTCGTATATTTCCTAGTGATTTGTTCAGCCTTACAGGTATCGGCAATAATAACCATCTTAAATCTCCGTTATAATATGATAAGAACCTTCTTTAAAAGTTTATAAAAATCAACAAACATGTTTATTTTGAATAACATAACCCTTGGTTATTCTCTCAATGTCGGCAAAGGCCAAAATTTCGAAATATTTTCTAAAATTGTTTATTATTATATGAACTAAATGTATATTTCGATGTCATGGAATCTCAATCAATCATGGAATATATTAAAGATTTACAGAATATTAAAAGAATGAAATCTTCAGTTTTCTTACAAACTTGTTTATACACACTAGTAACAAGTTTTAATTTATAATTAACATATTATAATTTGATGACAACTTAAAAAACTTTAATATATGATATATAGTTAACTTATTGTTATTTTGTTTAGAATAATTACTATTGGGTTCGCCAATTTGATGGATCTCCAATAGTTTTCTTATATGGCATCGTATGTACATTTGGAGCTTTAGCCAACTTTTTTGTTTTGTTTGCATTCATTCGAACCGAAAAATTAAGAAATTTACGGAACAGGTGAGTACCAAAGTAGTGTTAATATTGAAAACAAACTATTTCTAGTTTTATTGTTAATCTGGCAGCTTCTGACTTATTGCTATGCGTTGTTACAGCACCTGTAACCTTATATACTAGTGTGAATCTATTCTGGCCATTTGGAAACATCTCCTGCAAAGTGGTTAGTATTTACAAATATTTTTCTTTTGAAATACCTTATATAAGAATATAAAGATAAATAATTAAATTTTCAGTTAGCATCAGTACAAGCTGTTAATACGTTTGTATCGTCATTAACACTAGCATTAATAGCTCTTGACAGAGTTCTTCTGACATTATGTCCAGTGAGATGGTTAGTTCGTAATGATACTTTTTTTACTTCTTTATTGTAATAGCTTTAGTTACAAATGTTATTTATAGGCGATTAGCAGCAACAGCTCCCATTGTCTGTTATTGTATCGTGTGGATTGTATCCATGCTAGTTGCATTACCATACTCATTAGCTGTTCGAGCTCAACAAGTAACTCATTTTGAACCATGGAATGATGCAAATACACCCGATATGGTATGCAAATAATCAAATAGGATCATATTATTAGTTTATATACTTCTAGCTGGCTACATGTCAAGAATCTTTCCCAGAAATATGTGTCGAAATGCAAGAAACATGGGATCGAGCATATATAAGCAAGATGACATTCACTTTGGTTGTATTAGCTATACAGTATGTAGTGCCATTGGTAGCATTAGCTTTTGCTTATGTTCAAATTGGCTCCACCATTCGTCGTCGTTCCAAATTTTCTCGAACTATTGACTCTACTCGTCGTATGAACAATCAAAATCGAAATAGGTATGTCAAGACAAGAAACCGTTTTTATGAATTTTAAAAAGAAAAAAGTTGTATTGTCGTATGTGTCAACATTTTTTTCCATCAAAGTTTTAATTAGAAAAACTTTTAAAAAAAGAAAAAAAATTCTGCTCTCCAGTACAAAAAACTCTGCGAATGTTATTATAAACTTTACTTTCTATTTTAGACGAGCACTTTTGCTTCTGTTTCTACTAGTTCTTACATATGCCATTTGTTGGGCTCCCATGAATGTGTACAATGTGCTGAACGGGTTTGAGGTCATTGACTATTCTCAATATAGGTTAGCTTCTACATCTACTTATCCACCTGGTTAACTATTTATTATTGAAAGTCAAAACAAAAAACGATTTTCTCAGGCTTGAATGAACTGAACATTAGCCATTTTCAGGTATCTTTTCTGCCATTTGGTAGGCATTTCATCTGCTTGTGTCAATCCAATAACATATGCTCTTGTGAATGAAAGCTTCCGAAATGCTCTGCATCATATGCTCATCTCATTCCGCCCATTCAATGCAGCAACCAGTGTAATAGCAGCTCATCCATTTACGAATGCAGTTCAGAATAAGGTCCAGAAGAAGCAGGTAGATTATAGTATGAAGTTTACTAAAAACTTACTTTGAAGTCTCTTCCAGACAACACGGACCCCATTCTCTTATAACGGCGAGCAATCATTGACAGATGATATGAATGCATTGGCCAACTCAAACCTGTAAGCCGAAAGGTCAGAATGCTTCAAATCAAATCTCATCACAACGGGTTCATCAGATTTATCTTTCAAATTGTTATATAAACTAATTTATAAAATGAAATAAAGATTTTAATAAATCATTATATTATTCTGTTCATCACTTTTATCGTCGTCCGTCTCATCCTCTTCAATTCTATTTTTTTCTAAATTTAAAGAAAAGAAAATATAAACAAAAAAAGCTTCAAAGATAGTTATAACATTTTATGTAATATAAACATTTTTTATTTAATTATTACAAATCAAAAATGTTCTATAGCGACTTGGCCGAAGGCAATTCTAGGCTATCGGAATGATATACCGCTTCCGTTTATTAAGATTTTCATTAGAAAAAGAACAGCTACTTTCATAGAAATTTGCAGAATTATGATGATGGTAGTGGCTAATAGTTACAGTAGTAATAATACTAGTAGTAGTAGTGGTGGTAGTATTAGTAATAGTTTTGGTACTAATGATAATGAGAAAAAAAAGGTATTTTGTTTGAAAATTAAGTAGCAACGGAGAACTTTATATAGAAAAATATGTATATTATATCATCTCATCGTTGTATATAAGCCGTTGAAATGAGATATGAGAACCCGTTTAATAAAGTTTCTCACAAATAGGAGAAATTATTATAAATATTAAAATTATAAGGCGCTTTTAACACGGGACAACAAGGACCGAACCTGTTAACAAACTCTAGAAAAAGAGAAAGATTTGAGCAAAATGAGAGCAAAATTAACAATTTGAAAAAGAAACTCGTGGGAAAATGTGAAGATAAAACTGCAATAAAGGCTAACGTATGGTCAGTAATACAACAATTTCACGGAAATATATTTGGCAGAAGGAAATACTTACAGAAATCTAGCACTAGTCTAGAATATGAGGCGCATAGATTCTAAGATTCTGTGGCTCAGTTATGGGTAGCTTCACGATAGCTAATCTTATCTAAATCATCGGCCATGTCAGATTTACTGTGAACTCCAGATGTAGAGTCAGAAGCAGCACCACATGCTTTAACGCGATTTCTCAACAACGTACAATATTCATCATAGCGAGCAATCTGAAAATAGAACCATCATATTGCAAACCATCAGAATAAGTTATAGACAAACCTCTTGGGTAAGATAGCGCTCTCGAAAGAAAAATTCTTCAACAGTTCTACCCCTAGCCTTAAGAGGCGGGGCATTTTCCTGAACGATCGCTAGTTGTCGACGCAACTCTGATGCAGCCGATTCGTGGGACTGTAAAATACTTGATATATTTGATCAAAAATTTCAAATCATACTTTCAGCTGTTCCATTAAAGGAGCTTGGCTAGGAGTTTTCGGGTGACGAGCTCTAACAAAAGTAAGCTGAGAACTTGCTGGTGGTGGTAGTGTGCGAGATGAGAAAGCAGCGCAAACAAAGTTAATTTGATTAACCCAGTCCATGACATCAGCAGCACTACTACAAGAAAGATTGAAAAATTATAAAAGCGAAACATCTTTTACGAGATATACCTCGTTTGAATTAAATATTCTCCTAAGTTAGATGTTCTCAGACGGAAAATAAATTGTCGTTTCTTATAATCTGGAGCAGGCTCAGCAAATGCGTGATGTAAAAGAATTGCATTTGAAAAGATTTCATATCTAAAAAAATAGACCGATAATGAGGAAAAACGAAAAAAACAAGTTCGCACCGGCTATGCTTCCTTTCTCCTTCATCGCGTTCTAAATACAAAACCATACCGCGAAGACGTCCAAACCACAACCTCCAGCCTCGTCGACCAAATGGTGCTGGAATTATAAGATGTTAGCAGCCCACAAGAAGAATTAACAACTGACTTTTAGCTCCATCGCTATCATACAGCGACTTCCGCATAATCCATCCACTCTTGTATTCAACTTGAGATTCAGGATCTACTTCTTGTAGCATCTATATATAAAAACTTTAAAACTTTTATTTGAATTAGACAACTAACCTGCCGAGAACTGAACGGCTTTTTATAAACTTTAGCCGGTGTATTTGAATCACTTTAACGATTATATATTAAGCATAAGCATACTGAAGAAAAATATACCTTTCACAAGAAATAGCTTTCTCTTTAATACTATTATACAAGGTTTTGAGCAAATCACGCTTGATATCAACACCAGTATTGCTGATATTATTTATAAAATCTCGTACAATCATCTTTTTCCCTAAGTTTGGTCCATGCAAATCAGAATTTAATAGCAAAAGTGCACAAGTCAATGTATGAACTTCGTCTGAAATTTTTATAATTTTTCAAGTAAATAGCTATTTTAGCAAACCTAAATTATTGAAAATGCTAGGATTGGCCTGATAGTACCTCTCAGAAAAAAATCTTAAAAGGCGTTCTCGTTGAGACGTCTCTCCTTTCAATTCCACTCTAAAGTTGAAATAAATATAAAACAAATTTTACAATGTACAAGAAAAAGGACAAATTGTGGTGAGACCGAAAAAGAATATGTAGTATTGGGCAATTTTACACCTATATAAAACGCTATTTTACTACAAGAAAATTACAAACCTTTGTAAGAAATCACGAAGGGCAGCATCTATACGTAGTCCTGAGAAGGAGAATAATTCTAGATACTTAGCTGACACAATTGTTGAAAATTCCGTTCTGTAATAAGAGTAATCGGGCATGTATATCGGATAGTTACGGGCGTAGTAGCAGAGAATACACTCGAAAAGATGCTTAGACTCACGAGTCGTTAAGACGCGCAGTTACATCTGCTTTGGTGAATCCTTCCAGACGGAATAAACGCGAAGCTATACGAGAAGCTTCCTTCTCTTCTCGATAAGATGCTGCTTCTCCTGAAGTCATATCTGAGCGGAATGAACCAAACTGTTCCACGCTACTATCTGTTAAATCATTAGTACAGTGTGCTATCCTTTGACTAGATCACTAATACTTACCATCGTGCTTTTGAGGTCCCAATACTCGACGCAAACTCGGACTATTAGAAACAGATGGAGCGCACGTGGCGTGCACAGTTACAGTGGAATATTTCGCAGGAGAATCCGCAGTAGACTGAAACAGAAGCATTCTTTCAGCAGTTAGAATGACGTGATCTCGTTTTGAAAAACATTTCACTCTAGTTGAACTATTTTTCGAATTAGACAATCGCTCATGAACCGTGGGAGAATGTGATTGTGAAGAGTAAATTGGTGCTACCATCGCTAGCAGACGCGTAAGCACTCAAGTCAATGGCTGATTTAAGAGAAATACTTCTATCACACATCATCAAACCACCAGCTGCTCAGGCAAAACGAATAAAGATAGAAAGAGAAAAACTAACGATGATGAATGTTTCCGAGCTGGTAGTGCGGTGATTGTTGGATAGTTGTGGATTGGAAAAGGCTGATTTGTAATACGATGAATGCATCGATGACTCCATTTCCGGCATGACATTAGGAACAACTTGAACATCATCTTCAGACTTTGACGATGACGTAGCTTGAGCGTTTGGAACCGTTGCCATGATTGTAGAGGTATCGGACGTTATAGTAGAGCTAAGAGAAATACTTGGCTCTTCTCTCATTGTAATGGCTGATCTAACGGTATTCTCTACCTCTTGTTCGCCGGGTTGAGGACACGACACCTAAATACAACACATAAACGAGATGAAAAAGAAAATCAACAACCTGTCGTCGTGTTTGTCCAACTTCACTCTGACTAATAGATACAGGTAACTTGCTTCGCATTGAGCGTCGCACAGAAGGAAACTCAGCAGCTGATAATGGAGTTCGAGGCAACATTTCCTTGATTTGTGTACTAGGCGGAAGCTGATCACGGACAGCCTGATTATGAAGCTGGTTAAACAATATGAAACAAAATGTACAAAAATTGATTTTTTTTTCGTGGCAATATTTGAACGTGGATGTTCAAGGTATAATTAAGTAACAATATTTTTTCTAAATTAAAATGAAATGAAAGTGATACACAGAGATATTTCACATCGACTTGGTTTGGAATTTAATACCTATTACGGTTGATTCTAAGCCGTCAAAATGATTAGATAAAAGATTGGAGACATGTAGAGCTTGATGGATTCAAAAAATGTTTTAAAGTAACTGTGAATTAGAGCGCTTTCGATATCAGTAAACAGTGATAAGGTGAAAGGAACTGTTATAATAAAGCGCAGCAACGCTGTTCCTTTTCAAAAAGATACAGTGCGACATGTAGGAATATTGAATGTAGTACGGTGAGCTGAAGATACCTAATAAATCAGGCATAATACGAAGTTTAGAGAGTATAAAGAAAAGGTGTGACAAGAAATAAAGAAAAAAGATAAAAAGCAAAATGTGAAAAAGGAAAAAAACAACCGATCAACGCGCAGAAATTGAAATAAATAAAGTGCAAATCCCATGCAAAGTTCTTACCCACAGAAATTCAAATTATGAGTAATAGAAAAAGAATAAACAATTTATTACAAAATAAAAAGAACTTATATAAAATTATAAAAATTAGATAAAATTGAAAAAACACGTATCACTTCAGAACAAATTGATGTCACCGATGTATTTTAGTAAATTATAATGACAGAATCGATTTCTGATGTGTTCTTTCAAATTAATTCCGAAAAAAAGTGAGAGATTTTTATGGAATGCAAGCCGGAAAAGAATTGGTTAATACTTCACGCAGGCTAATGCTTTTTCATTACAAACTTAATGCTGAAGGTGATATTAACAAGAACCAGAACGCGTTTCTACTGATTATATGAAATGGAAATTTTTTAACTAGCACCTACCTTAGCATAACTAGGAGACACGTGATGGTCTAAGTTCAGGATCTTGTCACCCGTCATCACAAATGCTTCACATCGTGGACTACGGCCGGTAGAACCTGAAGGCGATGACGACTTTTTCCGCTGCGGAGAGTTCTCACACAGGGGAGAGTCAGGGTAACTCAAAGCCTCCCGAGCCCCTGACGCAGCCACTGCTGCCATATCTTTAAAATATTAAAGTATTAATGAAGATAATAAAGAGAAAAAAAAGTAAACAGAAAGTAAAATGAACACGAAATGAACGATATGGTTTACGATACTAAAACATAAATATGTTCTTTGAAATAAAAAAAACTAGAAGCTAGTAGTAGACAAACAATCGATATCAGAGAAGTATCAAACGATAGAGTATTTAACGGAAAGAATGGCCAGAAATGTTGAAAAAAACACACAAAGACAAACTTACAACCTTTAGGAAAGGGGATGAGAGAACAAAAAAAAGATAAATAGAAAAATGAAGAAGAAAAAGCAATTAATCAGGAATGTTAGAACGTAAATTAACCGTGATAGCATTTGATCATGAAGAATATGAGCTCAACGCGCGAAAAGCCAATGATGTTTGGTTTTTAAAACGAGATTTGAAAGAAGGCAGTTATATTAGGCAACTTAATTGAAAAACAGAACAAAGAAGAGGTGACAATGAGTTTCTTCATATAGGCATTGGCATGTAAATGAAACAAGAAGGATAAAGAGGTCAAGGACGGTCTATATCAGGGCAGATAAAAAAGGCGACAGTTTATAAATGACCTGACGGTTTGTAAATCCTTGTGATATGTATGTGTAAACGAATATTTAACGGAATATTATTTATTCAAATAGGTTCGGGAGAGAAATAAAAAACAAGACCGGTTGCTGGCAAATGTTGAGAGAAAGGTTCAACAGAAAATTCTTTTACATTAGCCTGCACAGCCTCATCCTACAAAAAGAACGGCAGTCGCCTTTTTTTGGCAATGGTCCATCTATGCGCTGATGACATTGGGCCAAGATATAGCCGTAGGTCAATCAATCTTGTGGATATGTCAAGCGATGGCTGAGGTGCTACAAGGAAAATGTGTGAACAACACGAAACCCTATGAACAACTAAGGCAAAAGTGAAGCAAGCAAATACGTTGACGAGCAGCGACATAACTAAAGATAGAAAAGTGGATTCAAATAGAAAATAACAAGAAAGATCGATAGTGCTGCCTATGTGAAGTGTGCGGAGACAAGGCATGAGTCTAGGGCCTGGGGCGAGCTGACTAGCCCTGGCAGGCTGGTTGCAGATGGATGTCTGAGCATGAGAAGACACAACAGGCCATGTGAGAATGGACAAAGGACATAAGGCCTTCGGGAGAAATGAGAAGAGACGAGGGAGACGAGACGCAACAATAGTTGTGATGGTCCTGATTAGAAAGAGGAAACGCTTGGCATGTGGATTATACCAATAGAAGGAGAAAAGAAAGTGGTATTTGGTTCGATTAGACGTACACAACTGCGTAGATAGATAAATATGCCCATTATATCATATATGAAGACAAATATAAAATATAAAAGAAAAGTAGTTAAATACAAACAAAAATAATGTGAAGATGATGAAAAAATGATAGACCGATTGTTGATCAGTCTGATTAATCATCTAATTCTTGTTTTATTTGGAGTTTCCTTGTTTTCGTATAGCAAGTGGTTTACTAAGATTCTCTGATTTCATCTTGCTAAGCATCAATTTCTATTGTTGCTTTGACGAAAAAATAAAAAATAAAAGAAATGTAACGATAGCTGGGAAAGAATATTCCTAATTTAAATATGCAGAAGCAGCATATTATACGGAAGAATGTTCAAACTTTGAGTGTGGATGTGGAACGATGGACGGAGATAAAATGACCGATTTCGAGAATGTAGCAAATTGACTGCAACACAAAAAATTGATTGGAACTAGCTTTTGGAAAGCTGGATGATGGTGTGATGACAGCTCCAGGTTTAATTTGTGCTCCGTGACGGTTCCAAATAATAGTGATTGGTGACGAAATGTGATCGTTTTGTTTAAACTCCAAGCAGAAAACAGATACAATGATGACATTATCTAAGTGAGAGAGAGGGAGGAAGGGGTGTCGATGGATGGAAACAAGATATTTATAAAGAGAGAGAGAGAGAGAGAGAGAGAGAGAGAGAGAGAGAGAGAGAGAGAGGGGGGGGGGAATGAAAGTGAAAATTAAAACAAGAGAGAGAAAGTACGATTATCGGTTCATCTTTATGTATAAAATGATGAACTTAGTATTTCATTGAAGGCTGCTAGGCTTCAGTGACCAAGAAAAGGAAGAAGTAGCATACTATAAGAATTGAATAGAAACAATGAAATTGGTTGTTGGAGATCTCTTCGGAAAATAATTAAAAGAGTGGAAGATGCGGAATGGCCACCCTTCCTATATACTCGATGAAGATATACGAAAAGAATGTAATAATAAGCGATAAGCTGAGTATGAAAACACACTTTTCTAATTGTAAGAGTGTAAGCAAACATCAAAACAGGAAATCCGGAATCCGGAAAATCTGATAGACTGGTCAATCGTAGACGATGAGCAAGTGAGTTTGACACCATGCGCAGCGTGAATATGAGCCAGATTATGGAAAACGGTTTTCAGTCGAATATACTAGACTATGCGCTAGACATAGCTTTTCGGCAAACATTGAAGTAGAATGATACGAGGAGAGAAGATGAACTGAAAATTTCTAGAATGTGAACATATCAACGTTAAAATGAAAATTAGGAACCATAGGAGTTAACCTGTGCACATTTCATAACTGATATCAACAAAAGCGTAAAAGAAAAATGAGAAGATGGAAGAAAGAGGAGGAGAATAGGTTGTAAAAGTTAAAAAGAACGTGGATGAGCACAAAGTGAATATGAAATGTTCCAAGCTAAGAAAACTTGCAAATATGTAAAACTTTTGCTGAAAGTTGTTGTCGAGTGAAACGATAGATGAAGAAATGCATAGATGGAAAGAGATGACCAGCTGAGAAGAAAAAATAATTACAGCAATGAGCTGTAAAGGGCCCTGAAATCAATAGACGGCTTGGCTTTCTAGAGCCTAAGGTCTGTCCAGAGGGGCTAATTCGTTGGACATATCGAGCAGTACTCTGGGGTCAATTCAGCTAGAATGGGTATCATGGCCGGATGATTGAACAGCTAAACATTTGGCTGGATGTTGTTTTGATGATGCACGCACTATGAAACTCTTAGCAATGAATAAACCCAGGATTAGAAGATTAACTCACATCTATCATATCGACAATTCATTTCAAAGTGAAATAAACGTGTTAACGTTGATCGTCAACAGATAAAAACGTTGACCATGTTGTCAATGAACTGATTAGAGTTAAGAAAGATAAGGGGAAACGTGAGAGAGCAAGAGATGATTTGTAAAACATATCTTAAATCGTCTATCGAAAGAAGAGAGTAAAGAGCAAAACAGAAAGTAGTGATGGGCTAAAGAAAGACAGCTGCAACTGACATAGTATTTGAAGATGAAACATACTACATATGACAAAAACTGCTCTCACGCAAATGTTCATGGTTCATATGATTAAGGTCGTATAATACTGAAGAATATGAGTACATGATGAGCATGTGGCTTAACAAAGACGAACAGAGCATTACAAGGTAGAAAGTGCAAGGCTAATTGATTAATGCATATTTGGGTTATTATGGAGCTGTATACAAATACGGAAGAATTGTGAGCAAATCTGTCAGATGAGTGGACAGAACAGGACAAACACAAGGCGACATATTACATATACATAGTCAAGGTATGAGAATGAGAGAAATAAAGGGAATAAGGTAGAAGTCTGATTGACAAGTCAGAAGCACAGTTGATTCCGATATATTGAATTAAGCTTTAGCTGTGAATAAGACAACATTATATACGTTTAATATTCAGAATCGAATGGGGTAATCTGGTTAACCTTCGAGCTGAGGCCAATGATATGACATAAAGTCCAATTATAGGCTGCACGGACCACCAACTCTAACGAATAGTCCTTAACGGAGGTGATCGAAGATAACGATATAAATATATATTATTGTATGGAGATTTTATCGAGAGCAAAAGTGGAGGGAATATATGAAAAGCGAAAACAGACACTAATCATTAGTCGGACTATTACTTCTTAATTATAGGTTTATAAGCAAATGTTTTAGAGGTTTCCCAAAGATATAACGTGCTTAAGTATAATATCGTTTAGTATTCTCTCTTTCTCCTTGCTTTTACTCTTTTCTCGAGAAGCAGCCTGGTGGTGGTAGCAATACTCATTGCCTAGAGAAGAATCAACAAACGGCAAACGATACAGCTGTTGCCAATACATTTATCGGACGTCAAAGAAGAAATGCCGTAAACAGATGATGTTGAGACATAGAACAGCTACTACCTAATATATGTTGCCACTAATAATTAAAACCCATCACACAACTTAAAGTACGACTGAACAATAGTAAATCGGAGATGAGAAAACAATTTTGGTTAATTGATCAATCTTAAAATGAAACGTTTCGGAGGACGAATCTATAATCTACTATCAAACGGCTTATCGTGCTTATTGACATGACCAGGGACGGTTTCGGTAATACGACTAAAAGACAAAAGAAGAACTTAATCAGCAGATGATCCTCAAAGGTTCGAAAATGTCAAAAAGGTAAATAGGAAACAAAAGCACACCGCCCACAACCGAATAGCGTACGCAGAACGTAACAACACTTTGCCGCACGACCGATTTCAGCTGAACCACTAATTAAAATGAAAATTCAAGACCAACTTAGCGTATCTATTTGAATACACAAATTTATTGCATTGAGGCGTATCCAAAACGATATTGGAAAGGGTGGTCTAGGAGGAGAACCGATTAGACGACCTCCACGTGAAAAAAGATGAATCTAGAAGATTAGAAAGCGTAGCGTCCTGAGGCATAATAATCAGGGGGAAGCAAAAACAAAGCTACCACCAGTTGTAATTCCTAACCTTACAAACAATGTTGATAAAAAATTTATTACAATTAATTTAAACCGGTATAGCCAAAAAAAACGCCAAATAAAATTTTCTCTAAAAAGCTAGTTCGTAGAAATGCTAATATTCTTATGGAGGCATACGGAGAGATCCGTCAAGACGGATAACTTCACCGTTCAAGTAACGGTTTTCAATGATATGTTTAACAAGGGCTCCATACTCTTCAGGGTTTCCCATGCGAGATGGGTTGGGAACAAGTTGAGAAAGGAATGTTTTTACCTAAAATATACCAATTTATCGATGTTCAGAAATAACTAATAACCTTTTCTGGAAGTCCAGAAAGAAGAGGGGTATCAAAGAGACCTGGAGCAATAGCCATGAATCTAATTCCATCATCAGCGAAATCCCTAGCCAAAGGCAAGGTCATGCCGACGATAGCACCCTTGGAAGCAGAATAGGCAGACTACAAAAACAATGACTGTCATTATAAATAAATTTCAGTAAAACCTGTCCGGTTTGCCCATCAAATGCGGCAACAGAAGCAGTGCTAACGACGACTCCTCTTTGACCCATTTCATCCTTTGCGTTTTCACCCATGAGAGCGACTCCATGACGAATAACATTGAAGGTTCCAACAACGTTAACCTGCAAATAGGTTTAAAACCAGATAAATCAAGCTGCAGAAATTTACATCCAAAGTTTTTTGGATCTTATCAAGATCGGCCATCTTCTTCTTGTTAACATTGTAAAGCTTGAAAGCCATTGCAACACCAGCACAGTTAACAACAGCATCACAACGACCGAAAGTTGATTTTACTTCGGAGAAAGCATTAGCAACCTCAGTCTCGGATGTCACCTAAAAGTAGCATCATACAAAATCTGATTAATCATCATCAAATTACATTAGCTGGAGTAAAGATAACATTTTTTCCTAATTCCTTGGCTACTTCGCTACCTTTAGAGCTGGGAAGATCAAGAATAGCAACTTTAGCTCCGGATTGTACTAAAGATTGAACAGTGCCACGTCCAAGACCAGAAGCGCCACCTGTTACGAGAGCTACTAAGCCCTGAAAAAATGGTTACAAAACATTCAAATAGTTAATTATTCTACCTGAGTATTACGGAGAACAGAAGCCATCTTATAAAAGGAAAAAACGAAAATTAGCTCAAGATTAAAAACTGGAGTTAAAAAAAAAAACGGAAATGAACCGAAAAGCAAAAAGCAGGAAATGAATGATAGTACCAAAGTTTATCGACATAAAAATAAAAACAAATAAATTATACACATACAACTGATGAAGATCATTGGATGTATAGTATCGCTGGGATAGCGAATGAGATGATAGGCTAATATTATTCACAGAACAACATACTTTTAAACAGCGTATATTAGTTCGTACAAAATATGAATGCATGAATAAAACAAATTGGGATTACTCGTTATGCTCACTAACATGCAGGATTAATTAGGTAGACCGGCGTTATTAAAGAATACTTAGCTTTGTACATCCCGGCCCATCAAGAAACTAGTCCAGTCACTACTTTTCGATCTTTTCCTCCTTCACTTCTGATTTAACTCGAGTTTCAGAAGAAGCTACCACAGCCGCTGCAGCGGCTGCCGGAGCGCCACCGTTTAAGGAGATTTTTACATCTTCTGGCATTCCCGTTAGCCGTCTCCAAGTGATTTCGAAAAGAAGCGAATGGTTGAAAATCTCACTACCATCTACATTATATACCTAAACATTAACGTGAAATAATGAAGCTAATACAAAGTAACTTACTCTCGCATTGTTGCACATTAGAATTACATCAGCACTCATCTCAACAATAGAATTATACTTTCCCTTATCCAGTTTCTTCTTTATTCGGTTGAGATCCATTGGCTTTTCTATTACTTCATAATAATCTGGTAATTCTCTCCGGGAAGGTAGCTCAAAGAATGGATCAGCAACAAGAGTTCCATCAGAAGTGCGGAATTCAGTAGCTTTCTTATAAACACGGTGCATAACTTCTACAACTTCAGGAGTAGCTTTAGTTTTCTCCTTTTCTTTATCTTCTTCCTCATCCTCGCGCTTTCTTTTCTTTTTCCGCGGTTTTTCTTCCTCCTCGCCATCCTAAAAATGCATACTTGATTTTAAAATATCTTGTTCTATGTCTCACCTCATCTTCTAGTTGTTTTAAGAATTGATCGTCTGTCATCAAATCTGCAGAATAATCAACCTAAACTTTTTTAATGAGATAAGCACAGAAAGACTTCTATCAAACCTCTTTACGTTTTCTTCTGCCGGGAGTTTCATCTCTAATTGGTAGAGTACCCTCTTCCTGTTGCTTCTCCATCATTTCAAATTCGTCAGACTTTTGAATAATATCGGGGGGAATTTCGTTGTCTTCCATAAGTCTAGGCTTCCTATGCAGAAATTGATTTAAATTATCAAGTATTGAAATTGTTTTACCTGTGTAGGTGAGTAGCCTCTTCACGTCTACGATCAATATCCATAGATTGGAACATATTGAACTCATCTTCAGAACGTGCTATCATCTGATTAACAGTTTCGTCATCTGGAACTTCTTCCTCTTCATCATCTTCAGATTCAGCTCTACATAAGATAATAAAATATTCATAGAAAAAAAAATCAAGACTTACCTTATAATCTGCTCAAGCATTTGTCTTCTTTCAGCTCCTGTGGAACGTTGATCGAACTTTCCGGCTTGGATAACTTTTTCGTCGACATTCAATTTGTATCTAGCAGCAGCCAAAATCTTTTCTTCCACAGAGTTGGCAGTGATAAGACGGAGAACGCGAACCTCCCGTTTTTGACCGATTCTGTGAGCACGATCTTGAGCTTGCATGTCCTATAAAGCAAATAGGATGTTTTGTTTTTAGTGATAACGAATAACCTGGTGAGGGTTCCAATCGGAATCGAAGATGATAACCGTGTCAGCAGTTTGAAGATTCAAACCAAGACCTCCAGCACGAGTAGAGAGCATGAACAAGAAATATTCCGAGTTAGGGGCATTATAAAGCTCAAGAAGCTGTCCTCTTTCATCTGGCTTAGTACTACCGTCAAGACGGAGATATTTCCATCCTTAAGAATTCTGTAATGTATATAACACTGCAAATATACTATACCTCTAAAGTTGAAGAAATCTTCAATAATAGTCATCATAGAAGTCATTTGACAGAACATAAGAACTCTGTGCCCAGTTGCTTTCAACTTGGGAAGAATGCGATCCAACAACTCTAATTTACCAGCTACACGATATAAATCTTGTCTAAAACATAAAATATAGAAAAGAAAAATATAGTGCAGTCTACCCATTAGCTTCACGTTTCCAGAGAGCAATACAAGAGTCTTCAATGGTGTTGAAGAGGAAAGGATGGTTACAAAGCTTTCTTAAGTGCACAACGGTGTTCATGAGAGCACGTCCTCCAGTAGACTTTAATAAATTATACATAAAATAATCTCAGAGGTTCGAGATTTACCTGTTTGCTGTCAATAAGAAGTCCATTTCTCATGTGTTTGTACAATATCTTTTGAAGAGCAGACATGTCACACTTAATGACATATTCTGTCTTGTCAGGTAGTTGTGATTCGACTTCCTTCTTGAGACGACGCAACAAGAATGGTCGGAGAACTTTGTGAAGACGTCTAATGATAAGCATAGTCTCTTCTTGATTCAGTTCAACCTGGAAAACAAAACTATATTTACAACCAAAAATAAGCAGTAGTAAACCTTTTCTCCCGTTGTGGCAAATGGAGCATTAAACCATTGTTCGAAAGTTCCACATGAACTAAAGATGGATGGTAAAAGGAAATTCAAAAGAGCCCACAGTTCAGGAAGCTAAAAGAGAATATTTAAAAGATATAATAAATATTTATCACTTTGTTCTGAAGTGGTGTACCAGTCAACAGAAGTCTATGTTGAGCATGGAAATAACCGTTAAGCATAAGAGTCAATTTACAATTATGATTTTTCAAGCGATGACCTTCATCAATAATCATGTACTTCCATCGAATCTAAAAAAAAACAAATAATTTCCAATAAAATATAAGAATGTTAGCTGACCTTTCCAAGAAGAGTTTTCTCCTTAATAACGTATTCGTAGGTAGTGAGAAGCACATTAAATGCACCACGACGAATCTGATTCTCCACACGACGACGAGCATCTTTGTTTCCTTTGTATACAATCTAAAGAACGATCAACAGATGATAAACGAATGATAAGACTACAAAGATTAACCTTAACAACTGAAGGTCCCCATTTGTCAAATTCCATTTGCCAGTTGGAAACTGTAGAAAGAGGCACAATAACAAGGTATGGACCATTGTTTTGTTTAACTTCCATCAAGTAAGTAACAAGTGAAATAGTCTAGATTAGAATAAAATAATAAGAAAAAAAAATATATTAAGCTCACTTGAATAGTTTTACCGAGACCCATTTCGTCGGCAAGAATACCGTTCAAATTATTGTTGTAAAGAGACACCATCCATTCTAGACCTCTCAACTACAAATAAAATGATACTTTTAAAATAAAGAAGAAAACTATGCCAACCTGATATGGTTTAAGTTGTAGGTTAGGATCTCCGCCACCCATAGTAGAGTGTTGTTGAACAATCTTCTCCTTGACTCTATGAGCCGTTGCATAGTAATCAGCCATCATTTTCTTGTTTTTCTGGTCATATTCATCTTCCTCATTACGAGCCTAAAAATGGTTAATAAATAGAGATTAATGAAAGTTCAAGTACTTTTTCAATAATAAGTTTAGCCTTAGTTTCTTCATCAAGTCCTGCATATTTATCCTCCTCTTTCTTTTCAGGTTGAGGAGCTTCAACCTCTTCTTCATCAGATTCATCTGACATATCGTCTCGTGGAACAATCTAAAAATAATGGTATTAAAAGCATAAATAGAATGATAAAAACCTCGTAGCCATCATGGGTATCTAACCATATTTCAACTTCATCAGCTTTAGGAGCTTCATCTTCGGGAAGAATGCGGCCACTAGCCATTTCGCGAATATGAATTCTAGACTCTCCAGGAGCTGAAACATAACAAAAATATTGAAGTCTAAACTGGGTATAACTCACTATCTATTTTAGCCATTCTACGTTCATCACGTTTACGTTTCTTTTCGGTATTCTGATGCTGACGTACCAAGCTACACAAACTCTCGATATATTCATCAGTTTGTTGGAGAAGATAGACCAAACGTTGATCTTTCTTTTCATCAAGTAATGCACGATAACCTTCTTCGTCTTCTTGCATAAGTTTTTGCATACGAAGTTTCTCATTCTTGATCTCATCCTTCTTTCTTTCTCTTTCACTATTTTGATGGTAAGTAGTAACGGCCTTTTTAATTTTTTGAGATTTCAGGTAGTTATTTCTAAAATCATGTGATTTGTTAATGGATTACAAACTGTGAAGAAAATACCTATGATATTCTTTGAACTCACGGCCGTGTTGAATAATGGCTTGCATGAGATCAGTATGTTTCTGGCGACGCTTACGCTCTTGGTCCATCTTTTGCTGCTTTTCAAGCTTTTCTGTGATTCTAGCTTCACGTAATGTCTGTCTTTTAACACGACGATAGGCATAAGGATTAAGAGCAGTTTCAAGAGTTGTATCTTTCTTTAAAGCTGCCATTATTTCACTCCGCACCTAAACAACATGATAAAGACGTAACCTAGTGATTCTGAGCCAAACCTGTGTTTGCAAGTTAGCAAGACGTAAAGCTCGAAATTCAATTTCGGCCTTTACTCTAAGGTTGGACGGCATATCAGCGGGTAAGTTTGTTAATTCATGTATGCGTAATCCCATTCTATTTTGAATTCTGAAGCAAGCATAGTTTGTTTGAAAACCAAAATTAGTCAACGTACCTGTGCTCTCTCTCTTTTAGTATTGAAACAGGATCAATTCCACCTGGTACTGGTAGAGTAGTAGTTCTAGTACAACGTTTCTGATGAATAGATAATATCTATAAATAGTTTATCAAATATATTACATAAAATAATAAAACAAACCTGCATGAGATCATATGGGAGCTTTTCGCCATTCTCGCCCTCGACTGAGCACTCGTAGGGTTCAGGTAACAAAGTAGTTGGCTTTGGTTTAATGACAACAGCCTCAGAAACCAAATTTGTGGGTACAGGCTTATTTCTAGCTAAGAGCTTATACACATTAACTTGAGCTCGGATCTGACTCAGTTGAGCAGGTGTGATCTGTGTTGGTTGTGGCTGAGCCGGTACTGGAGATGCTTGTGGTGCAACTTCCGGATTGGTTCCTTAAGTAAAAAAATAATACGAAAGTTTATAAAAATCCTATATACCGGTTAATCTAGCTTTAAGTTGTTGCATTTTAGCATATCTAGGATCATAAGTAAGATGTTGCTCCTCCATGGTAGCTAATGAATTTTCCAGCTTAGCAATGGTGAGCTCCTGGCCCTACAAAAAAATAACATTAAAACAGTATTTCCAAACTATTTGAAACCTGAGAAGAAATGGGTTCTCCATTGGGACCAATTTGTGCAGCTCCTGCGAAATCTCCAGCAGGTTGAGGAGGTTGAGCAGTAAACTGCTCATAAGCTGGGCGACTCATCAATAGAGGCAAAGCTTTCTAATAAATTAGTTCCACCTAAAAATTTACATAATAAGAATATATCTTATTCATACTAATTAAACAACTGCTGTTATCTATTAATGTTGAGAAACTGTAAAACGTAAGAAAAGACTATAGAAGAAACTTTAAAAATGCAAAACGTAGAGATTAAAGTCTGCGTACGCGGGTGTTCCGCTAGCAGGCATTATGCCAAAATAGAACTACGGTAGTTCGCGCCAGGATCCTCCGTCCTATAACATTGGCCTCATTGCGTCCAGAACGGTTGCCAAGACGAAAATTTTTATAATTTCAAGAATTGGCGGGATTTGGATTTCTTTTCTTCCATTTGGGTTTTGATAATGACGTTTGAAGAAAAAGCTCATTTTTTGATTTTTTTCATTTCATGGGTCGTGTTTAATGTAATCTTTAAGGTCCGGCTTCAAGATGAAGATGAATGTTGTTGAAGAATTGATGAACGGGGGACCATCTGATAGAGAAGTGGATCCCTCTCCTAGTGGTATTTCAATTTTCTGCGAAATTTATAAAAATGTGATTATTCTTAAGCTATTGGCTCCGAATTTGCCCGCCAGTACTACACCCTTCTCGCTGATTCTCCCAATAGCGTTCACAAGTTTTATAGCCATGAGAGTTCCCTCATTTTAAACGATAGAACTATCATTGGTCAGCAAGTAAGTTGATGTTATTTTGTCGTTTTCAAAATTTTAAAAATTTTCTTAGAATATAGGACGAGCTATCGAAGAACTTGTTGGTGAGAAATGCCGTATTAAGATCGTTTCCGTAAAGGTATTTTTTTTTAATTCAAAATGTTTTGTAATTTTCCCAACTTAGGGCTTATCTACTTTCAATGGGGGAATCGCTCTTCAAATTTTCGGTCTTATGAGTGGAAAACGCTTTGTTCAAACTTTCATTCTTGGACAACAGGGAGCCAAGAAGTACTATGTACAAAATGACCTTCTTCATTTCTTGGATCAAATTTTCCAAGATAAGAGTGATACTGGAACTACCACCCCAGTTGAGCAGGAAAAAGTTGTCAAGGTTGGTTTTTATAATTTTTAAATTGCTTATAAGTTTTATTAAATTTCCAGACCGTTCAAAATGGCTCTGTTCGTAAAATCCCTCATGAAGACAAGCCAGTGTCTCCACAGGTTGACCGCAGCGCTCCACAAAATGAGCGTTCCCTGAATGTCAGTAGCGATGGTAAACTTATTGAAATGTTAAGGTGTTAATTTTTATTTTGTAGAGAAATCTCATAAGCATAAACACCCTAAGAAGGATGACACCCCAAAGAAGAAAGAAGAGCCTAAAAAGGAAGAAGAACCAATTCCAGCCCCTGTTGATAACTCTCCTAAAACTTGGGCTAAACTTGTTGGAGGTGGTGGACAATCGAAAACAGCCGTTCACACTACAGTAACTGCTCCTACTCCCAAGCCTCAACCGAAACCATCCCCCTTGAAGCCTCAAGTTAATGGTATTTCACATTTATTTATTTGGAACTCAATATTGCTATTGTAGCTGGCAACACCAACAATACACGCCCAACCCCTCCAGGAGCTAGTGTTCATCAAATTTATGTTGGAGGAATTATTCGCCAGATCATTCCATCTACAACGGTTCAAGCTGAACAAGAACTTAGAGATGCCTTTTCAAGTAATTAAAAAAATTATTTTTTTTTCTCATTTATAGTTTTACAGAGTACGGCACTGTTGAAAATGTAGCTGTTCCAAGAAAGGTTCTTGATAATCCGGCTGATCAAAGTAAGCATGCATTTGCTTTTGTTACCATGAAGACTCAAGATGATATTCAAAATGCTCTTCAAGCTGCTCGCAAAGATGTGAGTTATATTGATCATTTTGATCAAAAACTTATTTTTAAGGAACGTGGACATCATTTCCAACTTAAGTTGGACTCCTTTGGATTTGATGGAGAAGTTCTGATTTCCGAGCAAAGATCTGACAGAGATCGTCCAGGTGGATATCGCCCACGGGGTGGATTTTCTGGACGTGGTAACAACTTCAATGCTCGTGGTGGAAGAGGAGGAAGAGGTGGATTTAGAGGTGGACATGGAAATACCGGTGGAGCTCAACATTAATTTACTGTTCATCGCTCTCTCTGCAACTTCTCGCCCCCTACCCCTCATTTCACTCTTGTAAATTTAACTGGTTCATATTACTATTAGCACGTTCTTGTTCTACATTCAAATGTTTAATATTTTTATTTGTTTTCCTCGCACTTCCCGGTTTCTTAACCCAGAAAGCGATACATGCCTTACTCAGAACCCGCGGGCTTTGGATAAGGGATTTACACAGTATACGTTGTTTTGTAATAGATCTCTTGACATCGCTCGTCGATGTTAGCTCAATATCCGTTTTTTTTATCTTGGTCTTTGCGGGCTTTTGGTTTCTAATATATTATTTATTGTGGACCATGTTGCGGTCTGTTAGAGCGAAGATATGAGAAATTCACGGAGTTAACTGTCTTTTTGACATGAGGTGGGCTTTTGGTGCTTTTCCTGAGGTACACCCGTTGTTTTTCAAAACTGTTTCAACGTCGAAGAGTTATGTTGAATTGTAATAAAATGCAAATTAAATTTTTAATGTATGATTTACGAGTTCGTTGTTATGCCTGTGAATGGTTGTCAATATAAATTTTTCATGATATATTAGACAGAATGGATGATGAGTTTAATGTGATAGGAGGAGATGAGGAACTTGCTTACCCGTAAGGCTTCATCTTTTCCCTATTCTTTGATTATTCCTGTTGTATTTAAGATCAGATGAAGTCTTTGCAAACAATACCGCGTCAGTCCATGAACCTACTGTTTTAACTGAGCTAAATGGTATTGGACGGAAGTCTGTTAAACGACGTTTCAATGAAGAAGCTGATGATTCCTTCGTGCACCCAATTGGTATGAATTTTCAAGATTATTTAAAATCTGTCTCACAACAATTGTTAAAGATTGGCATATGTCTATGTCTGTTACGTTTGAGGAGAGAGAAGCGAAAAGGCAGAAACAATTAATTGAAGAAGATGTTATTGATAGAATGACAAGCAAGATCATAGAAACCAGAAATAAGAGGCTATCTATTCAAAAAGTTGAAGAAATTGTTACTCCTGAAATAGCCGACGAAGACAAGGTATAATTCTAACTAGTACATCTGTCCCAAATTAGATATATCAGTTATTGCGTTATCCACCTTCTGATGGCTCAGATTGGATTGGTGTTAGTACAGATACTAATGATGCCAGGTGAGATTATCGTACAATAATGCTTAATAATGCTTTTCAGGTTTTATATCCGATATCGGAAGAAGAAAACACATTCACGAAATTTTGATGAAAATAAAAAATCTCTTAGATCTGTCGAAGCTTTACATCAACTTCTTACTGAAGAAAAAGAATTACGGTATGTGTTGAATGATATTTTCTTTTCCACAACATTGTTTCAGCGAACAAAATACTAGGAAATTGGAAAATGAGCGTCTTCGTCAAACTCTACCGTCCACTTCCGCAGAGCCATCGGATACATTATGGGTAAACAAGTATAGTCCTACCAATTTCCCTGATCTTCTTGGTGATGATGTATATTCTTTTCCAATTTATTGCTTATATATTTGTCCTGATCTTCTAGGCCATCAATCGCAACGTGCTTATATGGCTAAAATTGTGGGATGAATGTGTTTTCAAAAAGAAAGTTAATGAAATTGAAAACCTTGTAAGCGAGAAAGATAGAAACATATATTGCTTGGATGGCGGAAAACCCCGTAGACCAAACAATAAGATACTTCTTCTCTCTGGACCTGCTGGTTTGGGTAAAACAACCCTGGCTGGTGTCATAGCAAAGCATTGTGGTTATGCCACAGTTGAGTTAAATGCTAGTGATAGTCGTAATATTTCTGATTTCGATCGAGTTATCGAAGGAGCTTTAAGAAGTTCACGGAACATCGACTCTGTAAGTGAAAGTTGTCTGATTAAAGTTAATCTAAGTTTATTTAGAAATCTGGAGGAAAGCCAAATTGTTTAATTCTTGACGAAATTGATGGAGCTCCTGTGGAAGCTATCAGATTTTTGGTTAAAATAATTCAGCTCACAGGTCGGAAAGCTATTCGAAGACCTATAATCTGTATTTGCAATAATTTGTACAGAAGAGTTGATGTAAATTAGCTTATTGTATTGCTTTCTAGATTCACTCCAGCTCTTCGAGAACTCCGAGCAATCGCTCTCAATGTTACAGTTCTTCCAACTAGAAAAGAACGATTGATTGAAAGACTGGTTCATGTACGATGTTTTAGATATATTTCGATGTTTTATATTTCTGCTTTTCTTTCAGATAGCAAATAGAGAGCAAGTACGAATTGACCATGCTGCTCTTGGTCATCTCATTGAACGTTGTCATTGTGATGTTCGACTTTCCTTGAATTTACTCCAATACGTCTCATATGCCGCACGAGCAGAGAGGAAACTTATAACATTGAGTGATATTGAAAAAGTATTACAATAACAGTATAACATTGCAAATATTTTCTGAATAATTATCTTTTAGGCTGCTGAAAGAGAAAATGTAGGCTCTGAATCCATATTTGAGAACTGGGCAACCATCTTGGATTTCACCCATCATTTAGACAAGTATTACTTGACTTACAGTAATTTGACAATAACGTTTGTCTTGTTTTTTAGCAAGGGTGTGTTACACACCACCGAAAAACGAATGAAAACAATAGAAAAAGTTGTTTCGTCCTGTGGGGACGATCGCTTTGTAACAGGATTACATTCGAATTTCATTCGTTTACCTCTCCCTATCGGAATTTTGAATAGAACCATGGAGTTGTTTTTATTCTACGACAGATTGAACGTCACGGTAATTGGGGAATATAACACCGTTTTTAAAACTTTTTTAAAAATAGATTGCTCAAACTCAAAATTATGGATTAATGAGATATTTATTTACTTTCTATTGCCAGTTACATATGGTTGTAGCTACTCATCATAAGTTAGAACATTTCATTTGTTGAATATAAATTATATATTCTTACAGAGCTGCCTTAAAATATCCTCAATTGGAACAAACTGTAGTACAACGATCTCGAGAATCAATTGAAACTGTAAATGCTGTACGAGCTACTTTGGTTATTCCAAATAATCCAACAAGTTTGATAACTGATATTTTGCCACTCCTGGTTACAATAGTTCAACCTGCCTTGAAGCCGGTAACTCGAATTATTAATGATAACTCAGTTAATGCATTTTTTTAGATGAACGAATATCTTTATAGTGCCAGAGATCTGAAAATAATTGCTAATATTGTGAAAATTATGTGCGGATTCAATTTAACTTATACTGCGTCGACAATAAATGGACAAGTCCAGTATACTTTCTTACCGTGAGTTTGTTTTAACTGTCAACTCTTAACATCTCAAAGTTTCTAAATTCACTAATTTGTTTTTCGAATACTTTGTTCTGAGCGCACACTTAATTAGCATACTATGTTTGCGTTATTCTTAATTTCAAATGTATTTTGAACGGTTGTTTTGTGCCCATCTTCCTAGTTATAGTATCATATTTTGAATTCCAGACCGGTTGATGTTTTAACTTTGTATAATCTGAATGATGTTAATCATCGTGTTTGTTTACCAAATACTATGCGTCAATTAATAGTCAAAAAGGTTACCCTTTAAGTTTTTTGTCACACTCAACTTTAATTTGTAGATCGACCTTTGTAAGAAAAATAGCAAGATTGAAGAAGCTTTGGGTTGCTCGGGAACTACAAATAATGACACAGTACCAGCTGTACCAAGTACCAAAGCAATGGATCATATATTACCTAAAAAAGAGCCTACTAACAAAGTTCCATTACATTACAAGTATAATCAAGGTTTCAGTAACGCTGTGAAAAAGAGCATTCGCATGTCATATTTTGTTATGTAGTTGTAAATACTAATACTTAAAAATATCATTACTATAACTTCCATTCCACTATCGCAATATCTACCAAGATCTTTTACTTGTAAATGTTTTTCATAACTGGTAATGAATTTTTACATATCGATAGTCTTCTTTGTTATGAATTTCAGCAGTTGAGGTTACTTCAATCCTTTAAGATCTAAATAATCCATGTAGTAAACTGGATTTGGATTTTTGCAGAGTTGCATGGCGGACTCGAGGGAAATACAGAAACAAGCAATAAAGTCAATTGAAAGTATTATTTTGAATTTTGTTAATATTCTCTTCTCTGAGAAAGCAAAGCGATTGATCCTGAAAAAGTTGTTTAGTTTTTGAATTTCGCTCTAAACATACATATTTCCAGATCAGATGATGTAACTCAGCTTCAACTAGAGTTTTCTTGCAAGAAATATCCGAAGTTGGCATATAATATGTGCACTTTAGCACAAGTATATAGGCTATTAAGTTCCGACTTAGAAAGTACAAAACGGTTAGAACTTTAGATTTCCCCCCCCCCCCCCCGGTATTCACTTTTTCCAGTGATCTGTACTATGAACACAAATTGCTTTATAAACATCAAGTGAATTTGGACAGATCAATCTCTGCTGTTTGTGAACTTCTCGGGGAGCGACGCACTAATTTGAACATAGTGAGTAGTGTTCTGTGAACTCAAGTCAATAGAAATCTTTTGAGGTATCGAGTAGTAAAGGATTAATAGCAGGCTCTATCACATTTATGAATAATGAAGGCTTATTAATTGATTGTAGGATTAAGCCTGTGCTAATAGTCGGTTAGTGCTTTAATAAAGAAAAGATTATAAGTTCAACTTTGAGCATTTAGAAAGTTTGATTGGTTTCCGAATATTAAGTACTGCTCAATACATCATTGTTGTCGAGAAAGATGCTACATTTCAGAAGATTCTAGACGAACGATTTTCTGATATTCTTCCAGATGCTCTGCTTGTAACTGTGATACCGCATTGTTTAACCATGTGTTTACCCAGTATTTTTCAGGGTAAAGGCTATCCAGATATTTGCACTCGAAATTTTCTCAAATGGGTTGTTAGTGAATTGAAGTGTCCCATATATGGCTTGTTTGATGCAGATCCCCACGGTATCTGATACGTTGATACTCTGTTGTTCAATTCTATATTAGGTATGGAAATTATGTTAACATATAAATATGGATCAATGCAAGATAAAATGGAAGGAAAGGGAGCATTTATTTCAAATATGAAGTGGATAGGGTGGCGTAATCCTTCAGAATATCGAAAAACAGTTGTTTTTTGAATTTTAGGATGAAACCAACAGATGGTAAACTTTTCAATGTAGCTGACAATCAATATCTTCCTCTTTCTCATAGAGACTATAAAAAACTAATAAGGCTTCGGAGACGCGCTATTATTCTCAAAGAATTTGAAGTTGCTGAAGAGGTTAGTCGTGTAAAATTTTTCATCTCTTAACGTAATTTGGAATTATTCTTTATAAAGGTTGATTACATACGTGAACTTCAAAAGAAGCTAGAATTAGAAGCTATTTCTTCCATTTCGCCTGAATTTTTGGTGAGAAATCTAATCATGCCCCGTGTGAACCCTTCAATGCTCGATTGAACAAGTAATCAATTTTTTTGAACTTATTTAGTCATGAACGTACCATAATCAATTTAAAGAGTATTAAATAAAAAAATCCTTAAAGCTATAAGTATGAAAACTGTTGAATTTTCATTATATTACTGAATATATTACTTTATCTTGATTTGCGATAATCAATATTTAAAATAACATTTATAAATTGGCTTTTAGTGGCACAAATAGATATGTACAATTATTAGTACGAGCAAATTATATCATCATCAGGTCGTACGACCATAATTTTCAAATAATGAAGCAAAACAACTGAAGAATGATGATGCTGGTGAGTTGACTTATAAAACGACACAAAAGCAACAGAGACTGATTGAAAATATAGTAGTATTTTGTTATGATGAATGAGAGCAAGATCGCAGTACATGTACCCAGGAATTACACGATAAACGGCAGACTACTGGCATTACGGAAGAAGCCAATTTATGGAAGATCACCAGTGTTCACAAAGTACTTCAACTGGTCTTCTGAGTTAACAACCACCAATCGTCGTTGGACCACATGATCTCCACTCAGAGCCATTAATTGCTGCTCAACTGAAACGGGAAATGCGTGTTGAATTAGAAAGTAGTTTGCTTACGGGATAAAGGTTTATTCGTCAGCATGCTCGCTGTTATGCCAAATTGACGAGCAAGATCGGGATCTCTTTCGAGAGCTTCGCGAATTTGCTCCAAAGATAGAGCGCGTTTAGGCCGTTCATTAGGACATCCATCAACTTCTGGGCACTTTTGCTGAAAAAAATTTCAATTATACGTAGAAATACTGTGGTGTAGCTTCATTAAGTAAGATTTGAATTTACCTTTGGACAAGCTCCAAATGGACAAATTCGGATAAGACAAGTGTACAAAACTTGAGGGGTTGTTTGATAACGAAAAGACTCAACGACAACCTAAGATAATGCATTAAAAGTGAACCAGATTCCAAACATACCTTTAGTCCATAGTCAGACTGTGATGGTGGACATACCAACCCTACAAAGTCAACAGGGCAACTATCCTTGATGATTGGTAAGACTTCTTTCTCCCATTCATACTTTGGATCAACAGGTTCCGATTGACATCCGATGATAGACATGTGATCAGCTAAAATTTTTTTATGGTGATGTGTGAATTTGAAACTTAAAGCCTTACGTGGAATTGGATAATGTGGAGTGAAAGCAAATGATATCTTAGATCCTACGACAACTCCATCAACTGGACGACCATCCTTGTAGATATCAAAAGATACTGGTTCTTTAACGGTTGTTACAATTTTCTGGCTACAACAGATTTATTAGTGGTTTTTTTATTATCTGTTTTTACTTAATGGAAGCAGATGAGCCTGGTGGTGATCCTGGAGCTCGTTGAACAGGTCTCGAACTAGTTCTAACTGGGGTTGTTGTCTGAATAAAGAAGATTAAAAGTTAACTAGCGAATTCTTTCTGAGTTTCAAACGAACAATATAATACGAGTTAATTTCTTCTTCCTTCATTAAAAAATTAAGAAAAAGAACTTACGGAGTGTGTAGTTGTAGTTGTGGGGAGTGTAGTTGTAGTTGTAGTTGTTCTGAAAAACGAAGCAAATGAAATCATCTCAACAATCATAAAAGCATTATCCCAGTTAAAAAGCAAATTGTAATTTTTCTATCTACACTATATGGACTATGGACTAAGTTGAAAAAAAAATTTAGACATGCTGATACCTCTTCTTGCTCATCTTGGTATTCATATTGATATTTGATTTCTCAGGATTTTCTTTTTCATCATGTTTCTCTATTGTTGTTGGTTGATTATCTACCATATGGCTTAATTTCAATAACATAGCCATAATATCTCCTTCAATATCTTTCAATGGTAATGATGCTAAGCTTCTATATTCCGTTTTCTTAGGGGCTGGTTTCTGCTCTCTTCTGAGGGGAACTTTTGGCTTCGGGCTTGGGACACGGTTTGATGGATGTCGTGGTAATGGCAATTTCTTATCGTCCTTTTGGATTACAGGTTGAACAGTTGTAGCTTTCGACGTACTATGAATAGGCTCGCGACGGTGAACTACTCCTTTGTTAACTGTCAGAGTATGTCCTCGTCGAGGTACTGCAGTGCTTGTGCTTATAGTCAGTGCTGCCGTTGTTGTGGCTTCAGGAGCAACTTTCTTCTGAGTTTGACGAGCTATAGCAAATCCATTGGCTGGCTTTCGACTTTGATGATGCTGACGAGCTGTTCCCACATGACGTGTTGTCGATGGTATTCTCGATGTTGTCGTAGAAGGAGCTACAGTAGTATTTATTTGTTTATGAATTTTGGAAATTTGACGATTTGGTATAGGAACAGGGCGCTTAACAGTTGGCCGTGTTGCTCGGAATATTGGGGACAGAGGAGCGGACGTGGTAACTAAACCTCGCAGTACATCAAGATCTTTGAGATTAATATCATCAGATTTGAGTATATCTTCAATCGGGGTTCCTTGTTCCAAGAGGTTAGAAATGCGCTCAAGGGTGGGATTCCATGGAACAGTAGGGACAGATTGAGTCGCCTTTGAAACTGTTGCGGAACTAATTTTTCTTTTCAAAGTTTTTGTGGTAGGGGTTACATTATGTGCAAGTGAATGTGTGGATGAACTAGCAGTGCTTCGTAGCGGCAGTTTGCTTTTTATTGGGTGAGCCGAAGTTGTTCGTAAGACAGGCTTTGATTTTGGTGTAACAACAGGCTTGGCCGCTCGAATAGGAGTTGTTGGTCTTTTCTTTGCAAGAGTAATAGGCTTTGGTACAGGGCTTGTCGTTGTAGCAGCGGTTGTTACTATAGGTCTTTTCTGTTGACGATTTATCTTTTTAGGTGGTCGACTTTGAGAAGATACTTTAGCGACTGCAATGGTCGGTTTAGGAATTTTCTTTTCTTGCTCAATGATTGAACGGGCTTTATTCTCTACTAATTGCATTTTACGAAGATGTTCCTGAACAGGCTGAGAGGGTTCTTTCGTAATCACTTGAGGAATATGTCTGGGTTTGTTTGGAATTGTAGCTGCATGTGTTCGAATAGACGAAGGAGTAGTACTTGATGGGAAGCCAGTTGATGAGACTTCAGGAGTAGTTGAAGGAATTTCATTAATCATTGAAACTGGTGGATTGGATTTTAATGTGGTCGTAGTTGCAATAGCTGGTGTTTCGACCTTTTGCACTTGTTCACCTCGAGCTAAGACAGCTGGAATTGTGATTTCAACTACAGATGATGTTGTAGATGTTGGTATATTTGGAGAAGTAGTGGCAAACAATGGTTCTTTGGTAACATTCATTGAAACACCATTTTCAATCATAACAGTCTTCTTCTCTTCAAATGTTTCAACCATCTCTGTGTCGCTAAGAGGATTGGGTTCAGCTTGGATTATAGAACCATCCGGTTCGAATTGTGGTTCAAAAGAGCTTACAATGTTTTTATCTTGACTTGTTGTACCAGTTAAAGTGGTTGAAGGAGCTTCCGAAGTTGTTGAGGAAAGAGTGGTAGATGCGGAACTTACCGTGGTTGTATCAAACAGAGGTGACTCTTTCGGGCCATATTCTTGAGTTGGTTCACGATTAGCTAAAATCTCCTCTATAACAACTTCTACTGCCCGTTCTTTCTCTTCTAGGGTTTCGTTTGTGGTTACTTCCATTTTTGGTACTTCTGTTGTTATTGTGGTTGTGGTTGTAGTTGTTGTTGTAGTAGTTGTTGCTATTTTTGTTGTTGTAGCTGCTTCTGTTGTAGTTGATATTGGAACTGTTTGGGTAGGAGTAGTAGAGCTTGGGAATTCAGAAGAAGCGGATGCAGTGGTAGTGGAAGCGGAAGCAGTTGTCACCTTAGACATTTCATTAGTATTGGGGCGAGTGGTAGAACTAGTGATAGAATCAGTGCTAGTGCTCGAGACAATTGTGGTTTGAGTTGGATTGGCATTAGCAGGCTGTGCTGTCGAAGTGGTGCTAGATTCAATAGCGGTGGCATGCATGCTTGAAGAATTATTTCCAAAAGAAATCTCCAAAACCCCGTTATTGTTTTCAAGGCTAGTGTTTGGAACCATTACAGGTTGATTATCTTTTTGTTCTCCTAGTTCATTTGTTTCGAAAATATTCAAATTAACTTGCGTTTGCGTTGTGGTCGTTGGTGGACGAGTTGTCGTTGATGTAGTTGTGGTAGGTGTTGTTGTGGTAGTAGGAGCTGGAGTTGTAGTTGCTGAAGTGGTAGTTGGAGCTCTTGTAGTGGTAGTGGTAGTGGTAGTAGTTGTTGTTGTAGTAGTTGATGGAGTTGGTGGTTGAACAGTAGTAGTGGTCCTTGGAACAGTACGTGGCGTTGTTAAAGGTAATGGGAATGTTTCCTTCTTTGGTTGTACTGTCTCCTTAGCCAACATGGAGAACAGAGCATGCGCTGAGGCTTCCATTTGCTTGGTTCTAAAATTTATTTTTACAGTGTTTTAACAAGCTGATATTATATTGACGTACGTAGTTAATTCGTTGATTGGCTTGATGGGAGTCACAGATGTCTTTGAGGAGGTTTGGATAGGACATTTTGCTTGATAAGTCAAGTCATCTGGAGTAATAAAGTAAAGAGGTTCAACACCATCAGTAGAAAGAACTACTTCCAAAACCATTTCATTTCCCTGAAATATGATTTCATTTCAATGTCATGTATATATTCGTTTTACCTTGAATCTGATACTGTCACTGCAATTCTTACTAACAGTTGGTGAAGGGAAGAAATATTCAAAAGAATCTTCTTCCTTAGGCTCAATTCGACAAGTGAAGAAATCATATAATCCATAAAGAGCTCCAGTGTATGGGAATTTACTCTTTACGCGAACAATGACTCCATCTTCTCTGCATTCTTGTTCAAATTTGAAAGATTCGGACACTGAAAATAGATTAAAATTAAAATAACATATTAACTAAATATAGATTATCAAATGTAAAATACATTTTTGTAGACAATTTGAATATTTAAATAAAAACAATGCTGTTAGCAATTTACGTATAAATTTCATTTTTCATTTTTTTGAGTGACTCGATATGCAGCTGTTTTCTTTAAATTCCAAAAACGTATCTAATAATAATAAAAAAAAAGTTTTATATTTCAGGAATTATACGATTCGTTTCAACTGACACAGTCATGATTATGAAAACATGAAGTGATCAAGGTAATCAAGTGTCACCCCTCTCTTCCCTTCAAATAGGTTTGTGATTTTAACCTTTTCGACGGGAATTATATTTGGTATCGATAATACTTCTCTTTTCTTTTAGTTTTTTTCTTTTAACAAATCGAGACTACCGACAATTAGATTTCTTTTTTTCACAATAATCCGCTCACTTCCCTCTTTTAATAGTTTCGTTTGTATTGTGTCGAACACAAACGACTTAATATGATGGTTGATGAATGTCAGCACAATCCGAGCCTTCTCGGGTTTTTCTCAATTCAGGTCTATTCATCGTTTTTGAGGTCAAATACCGATATTGACTTCTCTAGCATATGTCTCCATAGTTTTTAGGATGAGCCGATTTCCGCACAACTTGACCGGATCAGGCAATGTGCGTCGTAATCCATGTAAACTTCATAAAGTGTATCCAACTTCAAAAACTCATTTATGAATTTGAATAGTTAATCGAACTATCGATTACTTATTACGTCTCATATCTAGTATATATATATTTCAAATATTCTGTGCTGATGATGAATAATAGACCGGCTTAGCCCTCAGGAAATATTACAGACAGGTCAATAGGTAATCAAGTCGATTACAAATGCATTGCGGATGTGACCAGTTTGAGATTTATACGGATGGTAAAATCAATTGAGGTACTCGTAACTAGTATTTGCTGATTTGGCATTCAAAAGAATAAAGTTAAAGATAAAAAGAGTTTAACTTACTGTTATAGCAGTTATTCTCATAATAATCAATTCTGAAGTTGGGGTTGTTATTCAGTTTGACTGAGCCGGGCTTGGTCAGCTGAGAATTAGCTGATAGATGACATCCTCCATCAGTTCGGTTAAAACTAATTGAACGACATGGGAATCTAAAAAAAATTGGAAAATATTACATGAAAATAAGGAAATTATTACGAAGCTTCTTCGAGACATTCTGTCAAACATTCTTCTAAACTACTCATTTTCTTGACGTGAGTAACTTCGCTATGATCCATGTAACGATCAGAAAGGAAAGTAAAAGCATAATCAGCTCCACATTTCCTAGTCGCTATAAGAAAATATGAATCATTATTAGAAAATAAAAATAATATAAGCTTACAGTTCAGACAATATTTCCAATAGAAGGAATATCTGTCATCAGCCTCAACATATCCATCAACATTCTGAAGTTGATGTGGCTGGAATACATCACAGTGATGAGAGAAACCATCAGGAGATGGATGGTGATTTAAAGCAGCACATTCTAGCTTTCTACCTGTAAAATGAAAAAAATCTTATTTGAATATTTGAGAGTGATATTATTAACCTGGAACAAGTGGATCTTCTCCTAAACTGCAAGCACTTTCACAAGCTTTTAAATTCAAGCGAGCATTGGTTACAGCTTTGAAATTGAGTTTAACTCGTGGCCATCTAACATAATATGGATTACATGTTGGTTGTGCTGTAAAAATAATAAATATACCATTTTATATACATATCTTCTAATTGGGAATTTACAAAAACTCACTGGCATATGCCAACGGCAGTAAAACTAAGACGAAGCAACAAATGCTCCTCATTCGTTGTTCAAGACTTTAAATTTGTAACGAAATCCTACTGAAAGATCCAGATAACAGGAAGTTGTAGAAGCCGCGAACGCTATGAACTAAATAAAGAAGACGGTATTTTTCATAGAAAAAAAAAGAAAAGAAAAAGAGGTTATACAAATACATTATTTCTGGCATATTACTGGCAGAGATGCGATTGAGCGACTAAAGGAGGTTGTATGGAAAAAACGTGATGATGTTGATTATAAGAGGAAGATGGAACAAATACAAATGAGGCTATGTTACTGTGAGTAGTTGAATTGAAATTTTAAATGTCTTATACACATAGGACAAGAAGTAAATTAGAAGAGAACGTGAGTGGAGGGAAGGAAACAAAAATAATAAGAATGATACTTGCAATTCTTATCCAACACATACATCGTTTATGAGATATATGTTTGAGATTCTTTCACTTTTTCGAAAGTAAATAGGGAATTCAGCGAATATCAAGACGAACTGAACAAGAAGGGAGGAAATGAAAGAAATGACATCGAGAGTTGTGCTTATTAAACAGTATTAAATTCAAGAAAAGAACACAGCTACGATTAAATGCCAATGAGATTATTATCTGAGATTAAAATTGGAACAATTGATGAAAATGTAGGGTCAAGGCTAGGATTTTCTTTTTTTAATTTCAAATGTATTCAGAAAACAGAAATGACCTCAACGAAACATAAAAAAAACAGTTTACGATGAGCATTGTAACATATTGGAATGTTTAACTTTAATATAAATTAAATATTATTAGTCGAGCAAAATATCAAACTGTATAAAAATTTCTTGGAGAATGAAGATAATAAGGCAACTCGGTTTCATAAAGTCTAATGAAATTAAATGTGAAATGTTGTTCTAGTTTCATTCAAAAAATCACAAGACGTCCTCATTCAACAGTGAAGATAAGATTTAAAAAGGCTGGTAAAAAAACAGGAAATGAATGAAGCATTTTGAATATATTCCTCAGATTACAGCTGAATTAAGTTTGGATGAAATATAGGCCGTGAAAGACAAAGAAACACCACGATTATTGTCAGCCGAAACAGGGTTCGAAATTGGCGAAGAAAATGACTAAATGAAAGATTGTTCAGTTGCAGGCGTATTATCGTGAACATATAACCATAAAAGACAAACTTAGTAAACGAATAGTGTTGGATTCTCTGGGCAGGAGCTTGTGCAGTTCAAGGACAAGCCGGCGGGAGGTCATTTTTGCGTGTAAGATGTATCGAAGACAGGTGAAATACGAACATAATTTGAATAAACGGCTAAGACATCATCTGACTTAGTTCGGGCTAACGATTATTTCTCGGAGCAATTTAGTCCCGTTACGAAGACGACAAGATGCAGTGTTTTTTTGCATATGATGTTCATCTTGATCGGGCAAAGGGTCATGAGGCAACACATTTAGAAAAAGATTAGAACATCATCAAACACTAAGAATACAAGCATCTACTTCTTTCCACTAAGAACGTCCAAAGCAAAAGAAATATCAAATCAGGCAGTGTCACGGTGACTATAGGGTAACTCAACCGTGTCACCATCAGGGTCGAGGTTCTCAAGCTGAACATGTTGATCCTGCGTAGGATACTGATGCAGAGAAGATTATGTGACAGCATCTGTGTAGAACAAGTCACTTTACAACTCTATTTGGAGAGAATAATTCCGGGGTGAACGAGATCCAGAGGACAGCAGGCAAAGGAAAAAGAAAGGCGATTGAACCTGATGACCTACTCTAGCATTTACTACTGGAAAGCAGTCAAACATCTGATGAAAACAGGGTTAATTGATTAAGATAGTCAATCTGGATAATATATTACAAAACAATTGAATAAAACTTGATCATTAAAAGACATTCATGAAAGAAAAACAAATATTATAATGCAAAAAGTTAATAATAAACTTTTTTATAAAACTTAATAAGCTATTACAAGTAATAATCTAATTTTAATAAAAAATTATATAATCCTTTAAGGAAAAACTTGAAGTAATCATTGGTTGAATATGGAATTCCTATGTTCGGAATGATGTGATGATAGATGATGCAGGATATGATAATCAAATAAGGACAACAAAAAGTTACTGCTAAAAGCAATATGGAATCAGAAATTTCCAAACAATATCTATATAAACTGAAAGAAAACTTTCAAATGACCATACATGGCGAAGACAATGAGAAGAAAACTGCATACTAACTGTGCAACCGTTCAACGCAAATATTAGATTTAAAATGGAAATAATCGTTGAGCAGAACGTGACAAACGTCATTTGAAAGTAAATTAGAATATGCTGTGGGGTAGTAGGATTCATTATGCACTTTATACGGACAAAATAACAGAAAATGGATTTATCGGGTTAGGTAGCATGCAGGTCAAATTATCCACGGTCTGGACTGAAAAAAGTTAAAATGACCAGCTATTGGATTCATCGATTATGCAACAATGAAATTCCGCGAATCTCAAACAGGAGACAGTAAAAAATTGCAAACCTATGAGAATTTACAAGAGTTAAATGAAAATAACTTCAAGAAAAGATTCATCAGCATATATGTTCAGTAAAATACTGACAGATGACTGAAAAAGTGAATCGGACGATTGCATTGTTAGTAAAACAGAATCAGACTAAATGGAATCTCGGACAACTGCTAGGCTACTGGACGTCAATGGCCTTGACCGCCTCACCTACACCATTCCAATGCCATCAGACTGTTAGCCCCATTGGGCATTGTCCTCTTCGTTGTCAATTGATAGTAATGATCCATGTATATTTTTGTTTTCTGATAAACGACATATGTAAAAACTATCAAACCACCTCAGCAGAAAAATTTGTTTAGTATTAGGAATACATTAATCATTAGTTCATTTGAATACGATTAAGCTTAACAGGCATTTGCGGAGTTTTCACTGAGGAAGACAAATAAAAAATTTAAAGTATTTCGATTGAATGGAAATGAATCTGGAAAAGACAAACTATATGTTTTCTCTTATAAGTTTTCAGAACTCCTATAAGTTTTTACTCTTCTCTGCAATTAAATGAAATTTATGACACTTCAGTAAAATTAAATAGTCTATCACCAAAAAAAAACAAGATTTTGAGAAATTTTATTAATTATATTCATACGAATTATAGAATACTCTGATATTGAATTAATTAAGCTATTATAGTCTTATAATTCGATTATAAGGCCATGGTCTTAATATAACGACTATCATCTGCTAGGGTATGATGTCTGAAATCAATGAGATCAAACGGATATCCTTTTTATAACAAAATGGCTTTACAGTATGCTTCTACCAGCAGCTCGTCGCCTATGCCTTAAGAATCCACTACCAATGGATATACACATTGCCAACATGGAGACAGTTAGTAGCAACAATATTGATATATACAAAACTGGCTGTACACAAACTTCTGAAAAAAGTGACATCGTAGCACTACTTTAAGAGCTAGGATGGTTACGCGGAAGTTTCGGTCCTACTGAATTATCACCTCGCACACGAAGACGTGAATCAACACGAACTTCCCCAATATCATCCAGTGATCTTACTATTCTATCGTTAGGAGGTGGGCATGAAACCTACAAATTATTTTTTATGAAAGTAACTGAAATAAAAAATTAAACTTTTTGAGCTGAACATTTAGTTCCTTCTTCACAAACTGCTACCATACATATTATATCAATATGCTCACTACCGTCTATTCGAAAAGCTGATATGGTTGCTTGCCACCCATTCGGGCCGAGAAACATTGCTGACATAAGACTAGGAAGAAGAGCACAACTATAATAACTCATTTAAAAAATTTTTACTAAGCTTAATACAAACACTCACCCATCTGCTATCAGATGAATAGACGATGGAGTTCCTACACCACCTACTCTGTTAGCAGAACAATCAACTATTCGTAAACTTTCAGCTAAATACTAAAAATAGTAATGTTTCACAGAAATTAGTTTAATTACCAGGAAGATCACTCTCTACATTCGCTATCAAACTTTCTCCTATAAACACACTATCAACCGGTTTTCCTTTCTTCGTGATTTTCAAAGAAATTTTCCGTCCAGGAGCATTTTGAGGCAAGGCGATTGGTGATGGACCACTGGAAAATAGTTTCACAACAAACAATTAGATTATTGGCTTACCCAACAACTAATCCATGCTGTAAACGAGTAGAAGATAAATTATTGAAAGTACACGTAGCGTGGTAAAACAGATCATTTACTGTGGTTACGTCAAAAGGTACAATTCTATCATTTGACATAACTATCATGACAGACATAGTACCATTCTGAAAAGAATACTAAACAATTCACAAATACAGTAATATTTAATCTGTTATTTAGCATACACTTGCGTGGAAAATGGAAAACGTGCCTGATCTTCATATCATTTGAACTTAACGGATGCACGAAGTGGTTGTTTATGAATGAAAGTAGTAATAACTTACAATTTCTAATGCATTACAGCAAGTGTTGTGCTTTGGTCTTGGAACAAATAAAGCAAAGTCCACTTTATCCCGAACAATAACTCTACATTGATCAAATCGTTCAGCAGCATATATAGCACCAGTATATTTTCTCTAAAAAACTTACTAGTATTAAAAATATGATTAGTACTACCGTATCGTTTATTTTAAATGTAATATTCATCCCATGGGTGTGACAGCTTGCATCAATTTTTATAAGTTCAGGTCGTGCATATCCAATACCGCGAGAAGCAGGTATTAGCTCCGGCTCTTTTCCAACTTCCCCTTCTTCAAATATAGTTGTCACACTAAATTTATCGAATGATACTGAACTAAATGGAACAATAACAAACGTATTTGCTGGAGCAGTAACTTCAATTGGTTCAAAATCTCTTCCTTTTCCGAAGCTTGCAGCGATTCCCAAATTGGGTCGAATGAAAGCTTAATTCAGACATTTTATATACGTTTGAGCAGCGTTTCCTACTCAATTTACTTGGCGTCACTGGAGTTGTCGTAGAAATTGTCGTTGGCTGTTGATCAACTCGTGTTGTTGACGCAAAAACTTTTGAGGTCGTGTCCGTACTTTCCATATCAATAGACTCTGTAGCAAACGGAAACGGATCATCTGCTCCAGCAGTGAACTCAGAGCTCGCAAACATGAATATATTATCTTCCAAAGAATTATCATTTCGGGTAATAGGTGTAGAAGCTTGAGTGGAAGCTTCAGGGACAAGAGTGGGGAAGAACGTCGGATCCACAGTAGTGCTTGAAACCATTGGAATTAATTCATCCCCTAAACCTACATACAAGATACTTTCTATGCTAATGACAAAAGAGCTAACTGGAAGATGTAGGTGGACTTAGAACACTGTATATAGAAAACTCTGGATGGTAAACAGTAAAGGAATCTTCGTCGTTGACAGATGTGTCTATGGAGCCTAGTTGACACTCAAACAAAGAAGATGAATATGCAAAGTAGTTACATGGAGAAGTCGCTTGGTGACATAATTGCCTACAACAACAAAATATTCTCCAATTCTAGTTTTGGTTAAAGAAAAGGCATACCAACAGAGGTCAACTGTTTTGATATTAGGGTGAGGAATATGATTGTATTCCGGCCGTAGAGCTCTTTCTTGTATAGAGATTTGATACTTGTCATCATGTAATGGTGATACAGTCAAGGATACTGGCTCACATGCTAATTCATAGAAATCGAAATTTTCATCCGGAGCTAAAAATAAACTATTATTCAGCCAAAGAAAGAATGGCTTACCAACGGAAGCTTCTGTACGAGTTTTATCTAAAAGAATGCAAGTTCTGGTTGTGACGTCATAGTTTACCGCACGACAACGTCTGGCCAAGAGGCACTTATTAAGACATGGTTCAACCCCAATTTCTATAAATTCCAGAGAATATAAATTAGTGCTAGAGATGAACAAAAATACTAACTATCAAAATGCTGTAACTCAGCTTCAGTTGTCATTTTAGAAGTGATTAATTTTTCAAAAGAATAGGGACGATTACAGTTATTGGAATCGATCTCATGAGGAACGCAAAAAGGTTCATAAAGATCTAGATTCACTGACGGAACGGCTACTTCAGATGATTCATCGGACACAAAGCATTCACTACTTGATGGGGCAAACTATAAATAGATATTAAAATTCAAAAAATATCCTCGATAAGAACACCTGGAATGATCTACAATGGAATAATGTTGTCTCGACACATTCTCTCATACAGTTCCGGATGCTTCTTATTCCTACGGATACACCAAATGATTGAACATCTGATCGACGAGCTAAGATAAACTCCACTCTTCCTTGTGGACAACGGGAAGAAGCTGAAATACAAAAGTTGTAAATACAAAAGTAAATACCTTAATATATTAACGTACGATCTATACAATTATTTTCATAATAAGTAACAGCTTGTATTCGTTCTATATCAACATCTCTCCTAGTTTCACGATATATAGCACAAGTTCTACAGCAGAAAGGACAGAATACAAAAATGGCAAAATCAAAAATACCGTCTCAGACTATTCCATTCGAAAGCTTGGCAATCCTCCATGAAGCAGGCATAAATACATTCTTCTTCGGAATAAGCCAGTCGAGTTTCCCTGTTGGTTTTCAATCTCACCCCACGTCTTCCGTCTAGTGCAAATGCTGACTCTTCACAACGAGGTGGAATTCTAAATAATATTCAGAGCAAAGTGGTAAAAATATGTTTTTACCTAATGCAAGATTTTTCAAAAAAGTATAATCCTTCTTTCAGTTCAATATCTTCCGAACTGATAATTTGATTCATCGAAAAGAATTCACAAGATGGATTACGTCCTGTCAGGAAGTTAAATCCACGACAGGCGAAAGGTTCACTAGTCAACGGGTGAGTGTTTCTTCTGCAGTGCATCGAGCAAGTCGATAAATCTATCTGAAGCATCCCATGTTTCCGTGAAAATATGGAATAAACATCTCATACCTTGGCCACGAAGAGAGGCTTACTTGGCACAGCTCCTGTAAGTCGTACCATTGCGGGCCGCAGATCTTGTGGGCAATCTCCTACAGGCGTTATCAAGCAGAAGCCTAATATACGAAATAACAAAAAACTAAGCAAAGTTGAAACTAACCTTTCTCAGTGAGCAAAATAATGAGAATAACTATGAACATTATTAAGTAAAACTAAGTTAGGAAATACAGAAATTTTAAAAAAATAGAATAGCAGAAGAATACAGAAGATAAATTGTATTAGGACGAGGTTTTCCAAGTGGTCATCCGAGTGCTAAGCAAAGGGTTGTCTTCAAGAGACCGGCAGGATGTATGAATAATGAAGACGTTGAGGAAGGAATGAAAGAGAGAGGGCTGATTGTCGATAATGAGGAGAAGACCAGCAAAATGGAGGTGCACGAAGAAAAGTGTCTGTCGCTGATCCGGCTGTCTTCCAAGTACTGTTCTTGTTATTCTATTCTCTTTTCGGCGTTAACCAGAAAAAGAATGATGGTATTACAAAGATGTTAAGGTTTGCGAAAGATGGCGATTCAAAAATCCTCATAACCATCAATCTATTGAATAGGCTATGTAATAAACATAGTGCATGAAGCCGGCTGGCATCCTCAGCTTTAAAGTGACCGTATAGTGAAGTACCTCAATGACCATCTTATCCATAGGAAAAAGCAACATAAATCATAAATGAATAAGACACATAAAAACGAAAATGCCAGTTTAAAAGGAATAAAAAACAAATATTAAAAAAAAAGTTTCAAAAGCTAATTTTAAACTGAACAGCAATGAAATATAAAATTTACAAGATGATTTTTGAATTAGTAACTTACTTAGAATGAATTTTAATTATTGTCTAGATAATAATAAAATTTAAAAAATAAATAAAACATGAATAAAAATGATTAAAATTATATAAAAACCTCAAATAACTCAACCATTTAACACATATTAAAGTATAACTGACCTATTTGTCTTAAATTTGCATTTGAGCTAACATTCATAAGCAAGTCCTATACTTCTCGTGTTAATCTTCTTATCAGAGTAAATTATATATATTTTTTTAAATTTTGAACATTTAATCAGTTTTCATTAATCATAATACTCAAGTACAATATTGCTCACATGTTATGGTTAATTTTTCACATTTTCATCTTTGTAGCGAATACGAACACGTGAGATGGAACAGATGATCAATCTTACAAGTAAATTAGGAAAGTACTCCGATCAATTTATTAAAACGACGAACCTATTTCAGATAGTCGATGACCTTTTAATTTGTGTTCAATAAGTCCGCCTCACCTTTACCATGCGTCCCAATTATTGTGTCGTCTATTGATTGGAGGATGTCTTATCGTGTATGTTATGAAAATAGTCCATAATTCTGGTGTTATTCCTGATTTTAAAAGATACTTTATCAGCTACCTCGTGTTAGTCACTATTTTTGAATTCAAACATAATTAATATCAAATGACCAATATACAATTCTATAATCAGTCTGTTCTCCCCATAACTTGTTTATCCGTATCATCGAATTCAACTTCACCGTTATTATTTTCAGTCTAGCGTTAAAGAATGAAGATTACACGTCCATCTTTCATTATTCTCCGTCAGGTACTATCTTATATCTACTAAATCACATTTTACTATATCACTTCAGCTTTTTGAAAGGGAATCCTCAACATTCACTTATATTTTGGGTTGCGAAACTACTAAGGAAGCCGTTATCATTGATCCAGTTCAAGAAACTGCTAAAAGAGATTCAGTTGTAAGTTTATTTTAATAGAACTTCCTTGTTGAGAGTGCATTGATGGATAGATTTTCACATATATTTTTCCAGGTGATTCAAGAATTAGGACTTGAGCCTCTATTTGCTATTAATACTCATGTTCATGCTGACCATATTACAGGAACACATGCTTTAAGAAAAGTAAGTTACTTGAACTTGTTATTCTATTTTTGTTTTATTCTTCAGTTTTTCCCTAAAATTAAATCATGTGTATCTGCCGCTTCGGGTGGCAAAGCTGATGTTCTCGTGAAAGATGGAGATGTCATCAATTTTGGTAATGAGACTTTAGAAGTACGTGGTACGCCCGGTCATACAGACGGTTTGTGTCCTGATAACTCATGACTATTTTGTTTTGTTTTGATATCACAGGTTGTGTCACATATGTAGATTTTACAAATAAGGCTGCTTTCACTGGTGATGCTCTTTTGATAAGGGGCTGTGGACGTACAGATTTTCAACAAGGTATGTCCCCAGTTTTGATAAAGTTATCTTTATAACAATTTATATTTGTATAGGTTGCTCTACCACATTATACCGATCAGTATGGAAGAATATTTTAAGTCTTCCTGAAGATTTTAATTTGTATGTTGGTCATAATTATGATGGAAATACCCTTACAACTGTAGTTTTAATTTGTTTTTATCATTCATGATATTTAAAATATATTTTTAGGTATGGGAAGAAAAAAAATGGAATCCTCGTTTAACAAGAAAAGAAGACGAATTCGTCGAATTAATGAAAAAACTAAAATTGGCCTATCCTAAACAAATTGGTTCGTAAAAAAAGACAAATTTATATAGACATTTATTATTATTTAATAACTTGCAGATACAGCTTTGCCGGCCAACCTAAGAGATGGTGCACCAGCCTAATCAAAATATAAGCTTCATTTGAGCAGTTTCGCATGATACCACAATGTATTATCTTAGGCACATCGAATGAATAAATAATTCTAAAATGAAACTAATAACCATAAAGACTAGCTGATGACGTGAAAAAGCCAAAAGACAGACGAGTCAAATTTGGAAAATAAATTGAAGGCATTATGGGACATTGAATGAAAGAATTGACAATATCTTTAAAGAATCTACGAGACCACATTTAGACAGTCTTGTGCAAACCACGAGGAAAGAAAAGAAATGTAAAGCGTTTCAATTGAAGAACTAGGAGTTGCTAGAAAGAATTTAGTTGATTGTTCTTCTGGTTGCAAGAGAGCAATGAGCTTGGAATACACCGGTATGTCAGGAACATTATGTTATATTTTGGACTTTTCAGGTCTTAATTTGGATTTTAGATGGAAACTTGGGCTGTGAAAAGCTTTTTGTATGAATCCTCTGTGAATGGTACATAAGTTTTCTCCTTGGCTTCATATATGTACACCTTATTTTTTGGTAATGATAATGAAAGTCCCTGACGCTGGAAATGTGTTTTTACTAGCTTGAAAGTTCCTAAAATCAATTGTTTAAGGTTTTTTTTGCTTATTGTTAGAATACCTGTTCTGTCAACATCAGGACACAATCGAATGAACTGAGGAACCGCGTACGAAGCAAGTGATGCCGATAACATTCGTCCCAAATCTTCTATGAACTTATCATCTTGTTTGATGTCATCAGATAAAACAACAGCAGCCATTCCAGCTCTTCCTTCATGTCCTGCAATAATAATAAAAAATAATAAATTGCGGAAGTAAAAATGATAGATGTAGTACCAGGAATTTGAACACCATATACGGTAGCATCAGAAATGCCTTCAATAGGATGAAGAATAGCTTCAACCTCAATGGTACTGACATTCTCTCCCTTCCATCGGAAAGTATCGCCGGTTCTATCTTTGAAGTAAACATATCCCAATCTATCCCAATGTAATAAATCTCCTAAATGATAAAATGTTCTGAAAGAGCTTCAATTCGTTATCCTACCTGATACGAAGCAGCTATCGCCATGTGCGAATACATCGCGTATGATTTTCTTATTTGTTTCTGTCTTATTTAAGTAGCCTTCGAATTGAAGCAGTGGATTATTTTTGCGAATCGTTGAAACCATAGCTCCTGTCTCCCCGGGATTGCAAGAGATACAGAGGCCAGAAGGTGAGCGAAGAATTTCTCCTGTGATATCATCAACTTTGATTAATCGAACTGGATGCATTTTTTTGGTTAATGGACTAATTGGCAGGAAACCACAAGCTCCCACATGACCATCAATGTTAACTAAACAATATACTGTGTTATATGATATAATCATATGATTTCTGTACCTAGGTTAGATGTACCCTCAGTAGAGCCATAAACTTCTCCGATGCGAACACGGAAGCGATCAACAAAGGGTTGCCATATCTCAGCACGAAGACCATTTCCATAAAGAAGACGCATCTTATGAACTGATTCTTCTGGCACAGCAGGTTGTGCTAGAAGATAACGGCAAATTTCGCCAATATATTGAGATGCCTAAATAAAAAAAATATAATAAATTTTTTGTTTATTATATGTCATACAGTGCAATCGTATTTGACACAATCTTTCCAAAAATTACTGGCGGAGAATTTTTTACGAATAACACAGCAAGATCCACGAACGATAGCTTGTCCAATACCTAAATTGGTTATAAATATAAATTTATTATTAACTATGAATTTTATACCCAAAATTCCAGCAGCGGTATGATATATTGGCATGGATACATAGATTCTATCCGATGGATAGACTCGAAACGATTTCGCAGCTCCTACAGCCATGGAATAAAATCTAAAAAAAATTTAAATTATAAAAATGCTTCAAAACCGTAAATACCGAAAATGTTTCATCACGGCAGCCTTAGGAAGACCAGTAGTTCCACTTGTGTAGATGAAGCATAATACGCTCTTGAAGTCAACATTGTCAAGTCGTTTTGGTTCAACGGTACGCTGCTTAATGAGCTCTTCATTCAAATCTGGATAGCAGTCATTCGAACGAAGTTGGAAAACTTGACGATCATCAATCTTCAGACATCCCTCATCTACACATTCTTTGAGAACTGTAAGTAATATAATAAATTTAAGAAACTGAATGAAGGAAGTTGAAGAGGCAACCGCTTTACGCTACTTGACAAGAAAAAATGAAGTGAATTCTGTGTGTAAGCTATATTTGTTATTTAGAAATTCTCTTTTTTCATAATCAATGACGTGCCAACTGTTGATTAAAACCGCTCAGATGAGCGGGCTACAAAAGCCATCCGTTGCCGGTCAGCTCGCGGTCATCAACACCAAAGGTGTTCTTCACGCTCGCAACCCGCTCTAATCCCGTTCACCGCGGACGACATGTGTCGAAGTTTTAAAGGGAATGTGAAATACAAACTACAGAAATGATTCTGTGTAGTATGATTTCAAATAATCAAACTTTCAATTTCGGCCTGACAACTTTGCGCGCCGTATTTCATATGGGTTTCGCTTATGCTGGGCACTCTTACTATCTCGTTGTTCTTTACACCCGATGTAGAAACGAAATACAAACCTTTGCCAAGAAGCTTGCTTGATACAATAACTTTAGCATTGCTAGTCTGAATACAATGGGCAAGTGGTTCCTTTTTTAAATTACTGTTAATCCATGCAGTAATAACACCGATTTTAGCTAATCCCATCCAAGCAGCAACGAAATCAACTGAATTCTCCATAAATAGTGCCACAACATCTCCAGATCGTAAGCCTTGCTTCTGAAAAAAAAAAGAAAAAAAATTAAATTATTATTAAAATATATTGTAAAAAATGTGAATAAGTAAAATTTACTTGGAAATAGTTGGCGTATCGGTTGCACTCTTTGTTAAACTGGTCATAAGTGAAGCTGCGGCCGGTTTCGATATCAATCATAGCCGTTTTGTTTTCATTTCTATAAGAAAAGGTTTTAGATGACAAAACTTAATGATTGTTCAAACGTTTTGTAACTCACTTTCTAACGACACTAAGGAAAATCTCATGTAAACCTTTGTTTTCTCGAAGTCGTCGCCATAAATCAAACTTGATTTCAAGTAATAAGTATAAGCCACTTAAAGCATAAACAACATTAATAGTGAGCTGTTGAATAAAATCTGTACCTGAGATCACGATTGAGCGTTAAATACGAGCGATAAATGAAATCTCCATATACAAAGGTGATATAAATGGTAAGAACAAATGAAAGAACTAAACCGAGTGGCATACTTTGGAAGAAAACTGCAGTAGTTATCAAGAAAACTGTCAGTAATTCTTCAACACGCATATGAGGCAAGATTCTGAAAATAAAATGAAATGATTGTTGAATAGTATTTGATTAGATGTTTTTTTGGATATCATTTGGTGATATTTATCAAACTAGAGTAGGTGAGTTTGCGGCAAATGGAAAGAAATTTAGGATATTTTCATCTGGTTGAACACAATTCTCATTAGAAATCTTCGAAAGCCATTAAGAGAAATCCAGAATACATTCTTCATCAAGAATTATACAGACGTAGCTATGTTTCAAAACTTTCAACATATAAATGAATTCATGAAAGGAGATTCATCAACTTTTTTTCATTCGGGTTTGTTTCAACCAGATCAGTCAGAAATTCCAAATGGGCCTTTCGTGGCATTGTTTTAATTTTAATTGAGTAGTTAAAAAAGTGAATTATATAAAACTTACTTGGCAGATTTTTCCAGAATTTCTGGAGTCGTCATGGTGCGCGACTGCACCATGTTGACCCGAATCAACAGCTGCAAAAAAAAGAATTGAAAAACTTGATACATAAAGAAAACGAATAGAAAGAAAAAATTCGAAACTATCGGAGAAACCGCAAATATGTAGATCACCGGACAAGTGAATGATAAATTAGTTTCAAATAGAAGCTAAATTTTAATAAATAAAAATTAGAAAGTGGTGGAGAAGTTGAATGGTATTACAGGAAGTAAGACTTTGGTTCAAAGTATACATAATTGGTGAAACCAGCTTCTCATCTGATGTATAAGTTGTATGATTTGAGAATTATGATAAGGAAAATTGAATTTGAGATTCATATAGATTAAGCAAATGGTTCTCAAAAAATTTAAACAGATAATCTGGACAAAAATCTGAATGATGCTGATGTTGGAATAATGCGATTGAAGTATCAGATGACGAACGCTATTGGAATGGATGGCTAGCCCGGACACATCAGACGGTATCTGGCCAGAAATTGCTGAATTAAAGCTTAACTATGCCAGTATATGAAACATACAATGAAAAGGAAACAGTAATAATTGATCAAAACCGAATAGTGCCTGTATATAGTGAATAGGTCGAATGCACGGCGGGTCGGGGTCATAAAGAGAAAGATTTAGTAGGTGCCTTCATCGAAAGTGAAGTCAGAACAAGAGTAAAGTGGGATATTAGATGTTCAGGTGGATGATGAGGGGGTAGATGATAGCACTGAAATCGAAGGTGAAAGAAGTAAAGGAAAAATAGAAGGAGAGCGAGGCAAGTAGATTAATAAGAAGTGTATTGGTTGTAGAGAGAGAGGAAGAGAAAATAAATTGCGAGAGCTGAAAAATAGATGGTAGTGGTGGTGGTGTCGGTTTGATGACCACACTTTCGATTTATAAATTGGGGACAATACTTCGACGATGAACGACGACGACGACGATGACAACGACAACGATGAAGAAGACAAGAAAGTTGCTGGAGATTCGAGAGAAGTCATAAGGATAAAGAACATTCAAAAACTCATGGATATACACGAAGAGATTTGTCGAAGAGGCAAAGAACAGTATTCTTCTATCATGAATTTGTTCGGTTAATCAGTACTGATTCCGTATTCCGAAAAAAAAGGAAAACTGATACTATTGATAGATGCATTGATAGAAAGTATGGTTTTGGTTTGCGTGATGTTAAACACTGATGAATCGATGTTCCAATTTTCCAAATAAATACATATATTTCTTTTAAGAAATATATAATATATATACTATATACTATGCGAATTATATGTATAAAATAAAAGGATGTCAGTCATTTTAGCGTAAATAATTGAAGAATGAAATCTCATACTTAAGCTCGCATCCCAATTCACTGTCATTATCCACAGTCTTTTTTTAACCTTTCTAGTTAACCATGCAAAAATTAAAAAACAGGTAATTCAACCGTCGTTCATGTTGAATTGCTGTAGCTTTTGCTATAGCTTTTGATCTTTGTTATTACTCTCATAACGCCTTCCTACTGGCTAGTTTTCACTGCTAGTTCTTCAATGTTTTCATCATAGATGTGGTGAGGTGATACAGAAAAACGAGACAATATGAAAATAAAAAACGTTATGTACATCTAGTGGTAATATAACAAGCCCAACTACAACATCAACGATGGAGAAGATCACAGAGGACATGGCCGGATAAAGTGGGACACTCTCAGACGGTCTTGAAGGGGGGGCTGGGCTATTCATGTATTGTAAGAAGAACAGGAGGTCACGTCGCTTATACATAGAAGAAACAATTTAAGTTTAATCTGAACTATCATTGCGTTTTGAATAACAACTTCTAATGGACCATATGAAATAGCACAAACCTTTTTTTTAATTTCTCTCTCCTCCCTTCTCTCTCTCTCAAATCACCTCTATTGTTCTTTTCTATCTGTGATCACCAGGTAAACGACAACAAGCAGTCGAATGACCAGAATAGAAAATGCAATGAAACAGATAAAAAACAGTGGATGTTATTTTCCCCGTGTTAGATACAGTTGCTGTTCCAAGCAAAAACTTTACAGATTAGGCACCAATGCTATTGGACGAAAAGAATGGCCAGGCAATAAATTGACAGCTGTATGTAATGGCTTTTACCTATTTAACCATTTGCAGATAGGACAACAAAAGGTCTCTTCAGTTCCCGTTGATCAGAAAAAGGAAACTTGTCCTGATCGAAATGTTCAAGTTACATCTATAGTTTTGTAGTTTTAATCAATAGAATAAAAAAAGCTTTAGATTGAAAGCGAACATATGGAAAGTGAATAATTTACATTCTTGCTGGTCATAGTCAACGATATGATCTTCATATACTTTTTCCTCGTCTTCTTCTTGGTCGTCCTATGTTTCTACGTTTTAGTCTTCTTCTTCTTCGTCGTCGTCTTCTTTCTATTTGACACAGTCACCGGTTTTTATCATTATACGATGTGCATATTCTTTCCGATGTTCAAATCCATCCGAAAGAAGGATGATTCTGATGTTGAATGATGTTGGAATCAAGAGAAAGTTATATGAATTAAATAAAGCGGAGATGTTAATATCATTGGTTACATTCTCAATTAGGCAAAATTCACTTTGTAAAAGATGGAAATAGGCTAGCATACATGACTTCGTCTGTTTCATCAGAAAGAATACTTTGCCCGACTGTAAACATCGTGAACAGATATTGCAAGAGTTAGGAAGAGTGGGGACATGACTGATAGATATGGTCAAGGGAGGTAAAGAGAATAATAATCCTCTTAGTACAATATAGTTAAAAACGGTCAGTATTTCTAGAACTACGTATTTGGCAGTAAAAATGAACTAAAAAGTGTTTCAGATCATGATTCGGGAAGTGAAGATGTAAAAAATCGGAACGGAATCAACTATAGACGAATATTCTTTAGCCATAAATGGAACATAACATAAGCTGCGCAAGAATTCTAAGCAGGTTATAAGATGAGAAAGTAACACGAAAAAACTGAAAGAGTGGACAAACAATATGAGAGTATCCAGGAATATCGTCTGGAGACTGAATAGTCCGACTTGCTGGCGAAAAAAAATGATAATGTTGACGTTGAAGTTGACAGAGTTGAAGAAAAAGAAGAAAAATATGATTAAGCTGATGATAATGATGTGGATCAGATGTTGATAACCACTAACAAGCCTTACTTGCTTTTATTTCTCCGTCAACTATCAAGATAGTAGATAGAGAGCGATTAAGGAGCTGATGGATGAAAGAAAAAAGTCTCTTTACAACTGGTAATCATCATATGGCTATCGGATAGAAGCAGTATGACAGCCATATTTGTGGATAAAACCACGTGAGAGTAAGAAGTAATGGGTGAAATACAAAGCAAGATAGATAGGATGATCAGCTATACTGGGGTTAGAAATTTGATGGTTGTACCACAGAAGTAGACAGCGAGAAGGGGAAGGCGAAAATGAAAGGAGGAATAGAATTGTGAGAGGTGATAGAAGGCCAAAAAGAGAGGAAGTGAGAGATAAAGAGAGAGAAAGTGAGTGAAAGAAAGAGAGAAAGAGAGAGGGATCTGATGGGGAGAGATTGCTATGTATGAACAACCGATAACAGGTTCTCGGTTCGTCGGTCCACTACCATCATCCAACACCCGTATATGGATAAATGAAAATTCTGAAGCTGGTCTTATCTTCTCTCTATTCAACCACCTATACGTCTCTTCTTCTTTTACACTCTCTCTAGTTCAGATAATCATTAAATGCTACCTGCTTCACACCTAATTCATTAATATACATAGCAAAGGACACAGATAAGATACTTCATGAGTGATACAGATAGTGATTGGAGATTAAATAGAAGATTGTGTAGTATTGAAAAGATGATCAGATGGTCATTGAAATCTAGAGTATTATGACCAACACAGAATTTGGTGAAGAAACAATGAACATCAACCGTCAGGCAAAGGCAATAACAGGAAAATATTATTAAACATTGAAATATCAAAAAGTGGAAGAGACTTGTTGAAAATAATAATCACCAACTGATCAGGTATAATATTCAATTATAGTTATCAAAAACATCGTTTATCATCCTGGAAAAATACAGTTTATCGACCTTGACTAACTATATTAAGAAGATATGCAACAGCAAAAACCTTGTGTACGTTGAAACACTAAGTCCAGTTTCATTTAAATTCCAACAACATCAAAAACAGCTGAAATTTTTTTAAACAATCAGGCTCTGAACATTACGATCTTTAAGACCAAATATAATTGCATATAATTGACAAGATCAAATTCTTTTGGTGGAATACGTTTAGAAAATGATCTGGATGGAGAAGAAGACATTGTGGCGTTGGCCGTATGTGTGAATGTTAGAATATCCGATATTTGGATATCAAACATCAAAAGTGTGAAAACTATGTAAGAAGCATTTGGAGAAATATGTGTTAAGGTAGAGCAACACATTTAATGGAAACTGCCGTGTGTTATATTGGGTTTCAGAATGATTGGGTTGAACATCAATACCTACGAATTAATGCTGGATAACGTTTGATTGAATAGATAGAGGCCAACAGTTATTTCGATTAGCCTTCGCACTGAGAATGTGAAAAAAGAAGCAGAGCTGAGAATGAGAATATGTGATGATTCCAGGAAAAATGAAGACGATATGAAAGAAAAGAATAAGAAAAGACGGAGGAAAAGATGCTAAGGTTCGACAGATATGGATTGAGGTCAAGAGAAATGGCCTCACATGTTTCACGAGGTAGTTCCATGAATACCGTCAAAGCAATCACATTAGTTTGAAACGGTAACTTCTTGTGGTTTTGACACATAAAAGGTAGAAATATCCCATATTTGGGAAACCAAATGAGTTGTGGTTTACTCTTCAAGCTTTAGTTAAAAACTCCAATGATGTACTGAAGCAAATGGATAAAACAAAACTTTACCTAGCCATGTCTGGAAATCACGCAAGCAGATAGAAACAAGAAGCCAATAAATGAAGAATTTAAGAACAAATATGGGCAGGAAATTGCGACAGGAAAGACAGGCTGAGATTGAGAAGATACGAAGGTATACATAAGAGGATTTCAAGCATAGTGGAACAGGGAGGCTAGCAGGAGATGACGCGAAATCCGGCGTATAACCTGCTGAAAAGCTTTAAAAATCGTGTCTTTTTGGAATTCTATCCTTTGTACGTAGTTTACATTGGACATTGTAGCAACAGCATTTTTACCACCATGCATTTGGAAAAAATAGAGAATCGGAAGGAAAGGCGCCTATTGAGTAATGTCAAGACAAGAAATACAAACTTGAGATCTAACAATCCGATGACCACATTAAAAGAGACATCATCAAACGCGTTCCCTAACTGTCTTATCCCTAAAATATCAAGCTTTCTGAAATAACAGATACAGAAAACGATCGCGAAAAATGCCACATTCAAGCAAAAGTCGACTCCGTATGACAGAACAATTGAATCCCAAACGAAAGTTCTCTTGGAAACACGATAAGCATTGCGCAACTTCTTATTATCTCCTCAATGAGAATACGGTTAATATACAAGCGCCTCCGTAAGTATATCACACTAGGATTTTCCAGTAATCTCGAGTATTGATACTAAACTTATGCTTGTTAACTATTCCCGCTTCTATTGTACGCTAATTATAAAATTATCTATTAGGTGTAACTTAAAAAAACAAAAACTAAGAGAACACGACAACTTTATGTCATCGAAATAACAATAACAAAATTTAAGAACGTGGTCTCTCCTTCTTTCCCTTGAAGAGGGCAGAAAGGGAAGTGTTGGCAACCTTAACAATCTTGAAACGGACTCCTGGAATATCTCCGACGGCGTGACCAGATCGTCCGAAACCAGATACGAGTACCTCGTCATTTTCCTGCAAAGATAACAATGCCCAATGATTTTTTAAACAAAAAAAAATAATAAAATATATAAATACTCACTTCAACAAAGTTGAGACAACCGTCATTGGGGACGAAAGCGGTGATCTTCTTTCCGTTCTTGATCAATTGAACACGAACGCACTTGCGAATAGCAGAGTTAGGCTGCTTAGCTTCTACTCCGCTGAAAAATAATTTAATATAAATAAAATAAATCTTCGGATAAATTTACATCTTCTCAAGAACGATTCCCTTGGCGTGGGAAGCTCCTCCGAATGGATTAGCCTTCCATCTAGTTCCAAGGTGAGCCTTTTTGTACTCTTTGTCGCACCATCTTTGAGATTGGTGATGCTTTCTAATTTTGCGAGCCGTACGGATTCCCTTCGGCTTTCCCATGTTTTCTATAAAAAAAATTAAAAACTAAAATTTAAAAAATAGGTTTAAAAAAATAAGAAAAACTATATAAAAAAAAGCATAAGAGTGATTTCAATAGTAATTAAGCTTAAATTAAACGCCTAATAGATTATCATAACTTAAAAAAGTCAAATATACTACACACTACAAAGAACTTTATAATAAAACACAAAAATAATACTAAATTAGCAAAAACACAACATTCATATGAACCGAGTCCCAAAAATTTAGCAATTCTTCAATAAGTTAAAGGTCTGTGCTACAGTAAGATTTTAAAATCGTCAGACCTGCGCATCAAACTTTAAACACTATTACTGGCCATTAGCCAAAGATAAAATTAATCATGAATATTAAATATAACATTGAATTTAAGTAATTAAAATATTCAAATAAAACATAAATTTAATAGTTCCGGGGATATTTAATTCAATGTAAATTATGCTGTGTACGCACTCGACTCATTTCTATTATTCGCTTGAACACAGAACAGTTTATTTATTTATTCAAAATCTTTCATTCTTTAAAGAATCTTTTTCTCTTTATGCAGTTGATAGTTCATTTTTTAAATTCAGTAATTTTTATTTTAGAATGGCTTCTCAGTTGGTTTTGTACTTGGCTCATATAATACCTTTGACTGTTTTGTGGCTAAGTGTAGTTTTAGAATGGATACCACTTTTACAATATGGTCCATCCTGTGATTGCTGGAAGCATTTTGTATATTTTGTAAGTATTAAATGTGTTTCAATGTATTTAACTTTTTTTTCAGGCTCCTGTGTATGCTGTAGGATTATTAGGGGTAAGTTCATAGTCTAGCGTATTCATCGTACTCATTTTTGAAATAAATAATATTCTTCCCAGAATTTTATTTGTATAAGGAAACGTCTTGCCTTCTTCAGGCTTATATTTTCAACCGAAATTTTTTAGGTTTATGCTGCTGGATCAGTTGTGTATGGTGTCGCTACATTCAACGATTGTGCTGCCGCTCGTGACGAACTCTTGGGGGAAATAGTTGAAGCTCGTAAAGATTTGGAAAAGAAAAAGATAATTTAAGTTATTAAAAGCTTTTTTATGGGTTTAACTGTGATATTGCTTTATCCAACTGGTTTTTAAAATTTAAAGTATTATATATACCTTTGGTCAGAGTTTGCTAGTTTGATTATAAAGGTATTAAATTAAGATTTCCATTTATATTAGTTCGACTCTTATCATTTGGATTCATTTATATACGGTTCATATCTCCTTCTCTTCCTTCTCTTGCATATAAATTAATCTTTTTATTTTGTCATCAAATTCAAGTATTTGTGTTCGTCTACTTCAGTGGCCGTCTGCAGAAAAATGCGATTTTTTATTCGAAAGAAATGCTTCTGGCTCGAAAAGATTGTAAATGTGACTTGGAAGGTTTAAACTCGGTGATTCATACTTTTTGTTAATGGTAATCAATTATCTTATCACTGTCTTATGGTTCTTTCTCAATTTTTTGAAATTTCGATCCACAGGTAGAGATTTCTTAATTTGATCACCCGTGTAACTATGTGCATCGTTTTTGTTAGGTGTTTTTCTTATATGAAATAGCTGTGTTATGTTCAGCTGAACGACAGCTTGATCTGTTGAAATTAGGCGTTAACAAAACCCTATGCCTTGCTGATTTACAGGAAGTTAAGATGATTTTTATGTGTGTATGTTCTGAAAACATGCTTCCTATTCCGACTAGACTTGTTCAGAACAAGTTGAACTTTGAATTGTTGTAAACTTCCTGACTGGCGTTTCGATATTGCGTTTAGAAGAAAATGTTTCATCATTTGAATCGAGTGACAAATCATAAATACTAAAACAAAGGTTTATATAGCGGTTGGAACGTACGTTTAAATGCTCGTTTCATGGAAACTACTTGGTGAACGCCGATTCTTTATTGAGTTAAAGTTCATGTTTTCCCATATCCGTTTTCTTTTGACGATCATATCCGAAATCATTTCTTCCGCAAAGCATGTTATATATCCTTTTGGGAATAACATGAGCAAAACTATGAGATAGTTCATGGACGCTCTTAATGGGTGGTATTGAGATAGAGATGTTGAGGATAGCTCTCAAGGCGTCATCTGGGCAATGCATATCAGATGGCTTCCACGGCCTCCGACTTAAATTGAATTGAGGCGCTATCCGGTCGCAGTCGTCTCTTAATTGTGGCGTCTGCCGGGTCTTCCCTTCATTTCAAAAAGAAGCAAACTTCTTTCTTACTTACCAGCTAAGCTATGAAGTCTTCCGTCACACAATTTCTCAGTCAGGTTAGTTAGGTTTTGAATTATAGTATTGCTTATGTTGGAATAGTTTGCCTAGACGGAATAGTTTTATTGACAGCTTTTGATTAGCAACAACATTGGTATATACCTCACAATAATGATTTGGAGGTATTACTGGCTAATATCACTTATTATATGATAGAAAATTCTACACTCTCAAGAGATATGAAAGTGGAACTGTGTTTACTAACGAGGTGAACAATGATTTTACGGGAAGTTTCTGATGAAAAGTGATACATTCAAGTTATAATTGGCTATTAAAGAAACAATCATAGATATGGATAAATCAGAAGTCAAATGTTAAGCTTAAGTATTATCAGTTGCTAAATTTGGACACCGCGACATGATGATGTAGACAACAATTTGGTCCATAGACACTTAGGAATTAGTATTAAAATAGCATCTACTTTGTCTTAGAAAGTTTTTGCAAAGATCATTAATGACATTTTTGGAAGAACAAAAATTTTTTAGAATATTCTTTTTAACTTCTGCGTTGTCGAAATTCTTTGACGATGTGTAGTAGCGATGGGAAGGCTTCACGGATCATCTGAGCTAGTCCAAAAGCCAAAGCAATAACCCGCAACTCATTGTCACAGTTTTGTGCCCATGTTACCTTAATGATATTAAGTTAGAGCTAAAATTAATTAAATTTTTCGTTATACTTTTATTGAATTTTCACTCAAGAAAGACTGTTGTGGTGTGATTTTGACCAAGGGTTTGTCATGCTTAACTAGGCTCCATTGTTCTTTAGAAAAAGTGCAGCCACAAGCCATCAGAAGGCTGGCGAGGCTAACCGACTGTGTAAGAATACGAGTTCTAAAAATAGTTCGTGTTCAGAATTCTACCACTTCATACATTAATAAAAACTACAAATGATAATACGAAGAGGTAACTGTTTTGGAAAAATTCCTAGCTTACCCCGTTAGGCTGTCAGTATTAGCTTGGATTAAAACTGCTCCTCCCAATTCTCTGAGCTCATAAACTGTGATACCTAAAAATCAATCTTATTGTTGCTATTTTCTTAGAAATTACCTGTAATTGGATGCTTAACTTTTGCAATACAAGCCGAATCTGGTTCATCTAGCTCTCCGAAAGAGATACTAAACAGCTTTTTACTTCCTTCTTGTAATTGTAGTTCGTCAGGGTAAAGGCTAGCTGAAAATGAGGTGTCATGTTATACTGATAGATCGTTTTCATTGCTAACCAGTCATTACGCGAAAGCCATCTTGGTCAAAAAGTTCAAATTCCACTGGATCAAATATGACAGCGTTTTTCATTACATACTGTTGAACGGCATGTGTTATCTAAAAAAAAAATTAAAAGCAAATAGATATAATTGAAAATTGCAATATCTTAATGCTGATAGTATACACACCTGCCTAGTGTCTGTAATTTTGATGAGAAGATATTCACTTTTCTGAAGAATGGTAACAGGTTCTATTCGTGTAAATTGTGGAGCAATAGCCGTCGAAAAGCGCCTGCAAATCCTTTTAATTATATGCACTTTCATGATTAGTTTTCTATAAATTAATTCAAAAAAGTTGAGTCAATTGTTATAGCTGTAATAAAAGAGCTTTTATTTACATTTGTTCGTCAATCTGAATAATTGAGAAAATATTCTCATTGTTTTCTATTCTTATGATATTCCATCTAACACCATTCAACATATATTCCTACAATTTGTTATTATTCTTGAGGAAATAGCATAAGACTTTAGTCAAAAACTGGAAACCAAAGTGTGTCCCTGCTCTATTTTAGCTGTTCTCTGTATGGCAGAAATTTAATTTTAGCCTGCTCATATTGACTATTTTTTTGATTTTTCTTTACTGTACTTTTCTCTTTGTTTTAATGTAAATATGTATATAGTATTCAATGTGACTTATATATCTAAATATTTTTGTTTCTATTCCTTATTTGATATTTTTCCCTTTTTTTTGGTATTTATTCAGTCCTGAACTATTAGAATTGGCATCGTTTCTCACCTGGCTTGCCGTTGTAGCTGAGCCGTTACGGACTGTCTCCTTCCAGCCATGCTTGCATTCCTGGATTGTGAGCCTTGTGAAGATCGACGCTGTTGTTTGATCTAAAAATAAAAAAAATATTCGTTTATCTTCAAAAGTTCAATATAGTGTCAAATGGAAAATTGTGATTTTCCTATCTAGTGAATTGAATTGGTGTTTGAAATAAAAGTCCAGACAGACGACAGGATAACTTTAATACAGTGAGGTGTTAAAGCTTTTAAAAGAATATTTTTTATTTGACAGATATACAGCTAAAAGAGCGTGGAAGAAAGAAGAGAAAAAATAAAAAATAGAAAAGTGAATTATGAGAAAGTGATACACAGAGAGAAAGATAGATATAAAATAAAAATAGTGATAGAAAACAAGAAATAAAGATCAAAGAGAGTTGAAATAGAAAGAGTGTAAATGTGATTGTTGAAAATTTAAAGTGTTTATACATGTAAGAATTTTCATAGATTCATGGAACTATATAGATTTAGCATAGATTTATGTTGTTGTATGAGGAAAGTATTGGAATACACGTATGTAATTTCCACAACAAACAAACATCATATGCAATTTATATAATTTATTTTTCATGATTTAAAAAAAAATTCAAACCAAGTGAATCGAATGAAATTTTAACCCTGCAAGTTAAAACACTTAGTTCAGGAAAGTGAAGTAGAAATAGAAGGAAAGGCTGAGAGTTTAGTGAAAGAAAGAGAGAGAGGGATAGAGATAGATAGTAGTAGGAAGTTATAAAGGTACTAGCACTTCAACTTACCGATGGTTGATAAACGATTACTGATGGTGATGCGCCATCAGGATCTTGCAGGTAGCCTGCTCGGGACATTCTCGACTCTCTCAGACGATCAGTAACTCTGAGGGAGATCAAGATTAATGTTGAGAGGGAGAGTAAGAATGGGAATCGAGACAGAAATACTGGGTGGGTGGTGGTGTCTTTCCTTTTTCAGAGCAGTTTAGGAAGTGGGGAGGGGAATCATGGAGCAGTAAAGATAGAATGGAAGGAAGACGATTCTGATAGAGAGAATCAGAAAGTGACAGGGAGGAGTTCAAACAGAGTGGCAAAGAAAGAAAGAGAATCAGAGACAAGAAAGGAAAGCAAGAGAGAGAGGAGATGTGAAAGATGACAATGACATTAGAATTTTCCATTGAAGCAGGACAAAATTGACAAAAACGAAATAGTTGTGAAGTAATTAGCTTGTGTGGAAGAGACAGATGGAGCGTAGGTTGTGTGAAGCTCAGATTCATTGCTGTTAAAGAGGTTAACCTACCATTTATGGCGGAACAACTCATTTTTCACTCTCTCTTCTCTTCCTTATCTTTTCTGTTTTCTCTTTTTTATTCTATCTCTTCCTTCCTCTAAAATTCTTTTAACTTTCTTTCATAGTTTTCCCTCTCACTCTTTCTCTCTTTGTCTCTTCTATATCAATTTGCTTGTTCTACTCTCTTGTTTTGTCTTACTATCTCTTCGGATTCTTTGTTTCTATATTCAGCTAAACTTCTGAATTCTGACTTCAGAAATTGCTATTCTATTATCGATTTAAGGCTCGTTAGTCCATTACTTGTTTTCTTCGAAATTCGAAGAAGTTATCGAATTGGAAGCCAGTAACGATATCATCATCGTTTGACTACGTTCTATAATTCATCTAAGAAATCATGAGTTTATGTAAGACGTGACGCTTAAAAATGACGAGAAATCGTTTTAAAAGAACTACATGTGACATACAGAACTTGATCACCTTTATAAACAGTTTGATTATCCACATTTACTGCTGACATCCCTGTCATATCCTTGAAGCCTTCTAGCGCTCGTCAGGTTGACACTCATGCTTGCGTTCATATGTTGTTTTTCATGTCACAACATTAAGTCAACTGGAAGATGAAATGTTTTCTTCTGACAAAGAAACACCTTTTTTGGTGTTTTGTTTCAAAAAAATCTTGAAAGTCAGTCAGTCCAGTTTCTTCGAATTTCACTCAAAGTTCTTTTGAGCAAGCCATCATCTGGGTACAGTTGGCGTGGTATAGACGAATGTCGAAAACTCGTGAAATGTTCAAAAATTATCCGGAGAATGAACTTCGAAAATATTTTGAATTTTGTAGTTGTTCGGGTGATCAAGGTTTATTTTCTTCACATTTCTGAGAAGAAAAAACTAGCAAAAGGCTAAAGCAGCCGAGAAAGGGATATTGTTTGCTAGTATATTGCTGTGAAAGTTCAAAAAGGCGGGAATGCTTTCGCTAGTCAGGATAACGTCAGTTTTCTGTTTCTAAATATCTGCTTGAATTTGCTCAACTATGAGAAATCTTTGATACACTGCCAGATAATATCTTTGTCTTAGGGAAGCAAGCAAAGCGTAAAATAGACAACTCAAGCTCTTCAAGGTCTTTATATTTATTAAAAACGTTGTTTGATATTTGAAAAGATTGTTTTTTTATTTTATCATTCGGCTACTTGTTGAATTTCATGACAGAATATGGGATAAAGTAAAGCTTAATTGGATATACATATACATGTAAAGCTAAAGATGCTTATGTACTTTCTGCGGTTGGCTGCATGCCATTCTTAGCTTTCATCAGTCATCATAAGACCAACTCTTTCTGATCTTTTCTCATGATTGCTACCATTCAAACAAGCAACGAGCTGTTGAAGTTTTGAGGACGGAAGAAAGAGAACGAATTCTCCCAAAAAAAGAAAAGAAAAACGAAAAAGACGATGTGAACGAGAGAAATATGATGGAATAAAAGAAGAAGACGACAATGTCTTGACTGAGAAAGAGTTTTAGCAACAGCCTTATGATTGTTCGTTAACTTCCCTTGCTCTTTTTCATTTCTATTCCTGGATTTGTTACAATACTCTCCCTCGCTTCTCTTCTCTTAATGAGCTATTTGATTTTTTTTGACCATATACTTTGACCACTCATTTTCTTTAAGTTTAAATTTTTTTTTCTCTTTCTCTCTTCCTCTCTCTCTCTCTCTCTCTCTCTCTCTCTCTCTCTCTCTCTCTCTCTCTCTCTCTCTCTCTCTCTCGCTCCCTACAATCAACTTGATCATTCTGTTATTAAAATGTTAAAAGACAAATTTACATGAGCATATGTATTTGAAATAGACAATGGTAATTCTTATAAAAAATTAAAAGATTTGTGGTGACTTCAGACGATGACGTCGGAGGTTATCGACGGCTGAAGAGTTAGGCACTGGTCATAAGCGTTTACGAATCTGATTCCTGCCAACAAAGACTCTTGAAATTGGATACAACAGCATTATCTCTCTTTGGTCTTCCTCTAATTCTTGGAACAAATATGAAAAAGAGTGAAGAGATTCGACTTTGTCACTCTTCACTTCAAACAATGGGAAAATGCAGAAATCAGTTAGTTGGCTCAGCAACTGGATAGAAGAAGATCAGGGCTGAAAGTTAGCCTTAGTCAGGAATTAGTAATGAGTGGGTGTGTGGAATAAATGATCACAATAAAAGACAAAAAATGAAAGTTTAGTACAGAACTCCGTTGAAAATTCAACAGATGTTGATAGACGTTTGTATTGCTGTATGGCAAAGAGCAAGCTCGGGATATTGAGACAAAGTTTGGGAATCAGGAAAATGCTCAAAAGACTTTTTCGGTTGACTAGACCAGAATTCAGCATATATATGCATATATACGGATATATACATATGTATAAAGAATCTGAAATCTCGTTGTCACTTGATTAATACACGAGAAACACACCAGACATGACTTTTCAGGCTACATCTTGATGGCATTGTCCAGCTAGCGAAAGCAATGTGCTCATGTAAAACTAGCGCTCAGTTTGGAATTATAAATGTATATGAAAAGAGAAAAAATGGAGAAAATATGGTGAATGAATGTAATGGAAAGATCGAGTGTAACTGAAAAGAATATGTGAAAATAAAAAGAAGAGAATGAAGAAGAATTAAATGAAATGATTGAGATGAAAACAGAATATTCTTAAATAACAACAAAGAACGAATTGTATTTATTAAATTAAATAAAAAAAAATCTTAAGAATATAGTTTATTTTTATGAGATTTTATAACTTTTTATTAATAGAGTGTGAATGAGCTAGTTTAAATACAACCATTTCCGGCTATCATGTTACTAAAAATAAGTGACAGCCCACGTTGATAATATTCACGTAATAAGCGTACTTATCATCACAGTATTCAAATTAGATAAAAAATTTACATATACACTTAATAGTATAGTAAAAGGTCGAATTTTAGAAGGTAAATGAGAAAAATACATGTATCAGTTAAGCGGATGGAACACTGAAGCTAGCTCCACTCATTGTGTCTAGAGCTTCCACAGCAACTAAATAATAATCTAGAATGTAGAAAGATAGAAAGAGAGCATGAGAGAGAGAGAATCAGTGAGAAAAACAAAGTCAGGGGGCCAGGTGAACCGCCTTCGTGATTCTGGACCACAACAATTTCTTTCAAACATTTTCACTCTATATCTCTATATCGAGTTTAACGTTCTCTTCATATATCCCAATCTCCCTCTGCTCTTTCTCCCCCCTCTCTATTTCTCTCTTTATTCTTTTATCCTCCCACCATGTTTCCTCTATCGGTTTCTATCATATTCTTGTATGGCTAGGGTTATGTATGCCATGCGTGTGTATATACATGTGTGTATGTGCCGGTTCGTAGCCTTGGGGTAGATAATTTCAATGCAGTGAGCATCATGGATGCATACATCGGCTGAGATACAAATCAAGCAGTATATAGGTGTAGTCTCTCTGTCTCTTTCCCATTGTCCATATGCTGTATCACAGTTATGTAGACGTTCTGGTGATGTTATGAGTATACTATATTAATATTTGGATGTACATACATATATGCTTGAGATATACATTTCCTTAGTTAGTATAACATACTACTTTTCTTCTTTCATTTCTATTTTTCCCAATCATTTTACTCAACTAAGGAATTTTAAGAAAAGCTAGAAGAGAAAGAGTTTGATGTTATTGATAAACAAACAAACATTTTGCCTTATTTATGAGCAAAAAAGGCATACAATACAATAACGAAACAGAAAAGAAAATGAAAATCTGAAGATTCAGAAAAAAAAAAAGAAGAAAAAGAACCAAAACAGGTGAAGATGTGTAGTGCAAGCTACACAATCGTTGACATTGCCTCCTGAACGGCTGAATGATCAATTGCCATAATAATTATTTTGAACTTTGTTTGGCTTAATTCTCAAATTAAAATTTCAAAATAAGACAAATGAGATACAAATATGAGGCCAAAATTATATTTCAGTTGCACTAGAAACAGTTAAAAAGGGAAATGAGTGAATAGATTCATCTTGCATTCAAAAGTCTTTTCTTATATATCTCACTTGTTTCTCCTTCTATTGGAAAATCTATTTTTCACTTTTTTCTCAATTTTAAATATAATTGGCCTCACCGGATCTTCCTGTTGTGATCTGCTACACAACTTGGAAAAAATATGAGCCACCCCGTTAGGACGGAAGGGAATAATCGCAAAAAGTCTAAGAAAACTTCATTTTTTCCCTGTAGAAGAGAACAAGAGGATGACGTTGACTTTTATAGTTTATGCCTTGTATCATGATTAAGTGAAAACCCCCGTCATTTCATGATTTATGCTGAGCATTGGTGGTCAAGCAACCTATGCTGTAGAGTTTTTTTTGAGTATACGGATTAAAGGAAATAGAGAAGATGAGCCTGAAGAAGGAAGATAGAATTGAAGGAAAAGGACGACGACGAAAACGAAAAAAATGTCGGAAAAAGCTAACGTTGAAAGTTGACGTCATGTTCTTCAAAGTTTTTAAGCAGAGACAACGAGAGTACGCGTCTATCAATGATACAGAATATACAAATGGCATTGAGATACGTATGAATACATAAATATGTGACAACGATGAAGCATATGATCATGCTACTGCCATACTCTTTGGACAAAAAAATTAATTTCTAATTTCTTCTCGAAAACAGATTTAGCTTACTAATATTTGTATGGATGTAGTATGAACTTTACTGTTCCCAAAATTGATGAAATTTGGAGTTAATTAAAGATTTTAATAAGAAATATGAAGATTTATATATAAATTATATAATACAATTAATTTTAAACTGCAAAAAAGAGAAAAATTAAAAAAAAAATTGAAAATAATTGTACCTCATCATGAAAACCTCCATGATCCAATGGTCGACTAGCCAGCGGTATGGCTAGCCAAGCAATTTTCAATGATGGATTAGCCATTTTTGCAGTCAATTGCACCGGATATGCTATACGGATTGAATATCAGATGATTGAAAGTGCTTGTGCTTAACAAGAAACAAATAATGATACAACACACATGCTCACAGCTCAGGCAATGTTGTAGCTTATTAAATACAGGCTGACAGGTAGATGTTGCTTCATACAAAACAGGCTATATGCATTATGAAGTCCGTACTTTTCATTCACATGTATGTTTGATTCCATGAGCTTTTTCAAAGCACAAGATGAAGATGCCTTTTTCAAGAAGAAAATTTGCGAATTAGAATGATTTAGAACGAAAGCTAATTGAATGACAATGATGTGGTAGTACCTTAGCCAAATACTGCTAATCTCACACATGCGTCTACATAGCTAGACATCATCGTGCGTATGCTGATGTGTGAATCAGACATGACATCAGTTTTACCTAGATATATGTATATCAAGATATTGCTAAGAAAAAAGTGTAAAACTTTTTTTCTGGATGAAAAGTGTACTAATTAGTGAATAAGGAAGAATTAGAAAGGATTGTAATTGGATTGAAGCTAAGTTGAGATTGAAAGAGCAATGACATAACCGGTCTATACGTTCCTAAAGCATCAAAATGAAGAGAACGGCGTGAAAGTTGGATGCGTGGCTGATATAGCTCGTTACGTGAAACTTACGTGATGCGAACAATTTGATTTAACAAAAGGAAGAAGCTTAGATGAAAGACTAAGGCAGACAATTTTTTTTTGTTCTCTACGGATAAGAGGGATGAAGAAAAAGTCGAGTATGCTATCGCACATTCCGTCGTTTTTATGTTTTTTTGGTAAAATGATGAGTATGCGTGTAGCTCATAGATATCTGAGGAATGTGTTGAGAGGATTTTTTTGAAAATTATGAAAAAATAGCGTGAGATTTGAATTAAATGGAATGAAGAAAATGATGAAGAAATGAGTGAATGAAACCGTGAGTTGGAAGGGGGGAGGTAACTAACGAACGAATGCTTAGAAGCATCATTGGTTGGATGCATCATATAAGCAGTGGTAAACAGCGTAACAAAATATTATAAACATCTTTTTCTTCTTTTGAATTTGTCGACTCTAGAAATGGAGACACAACGACGACGAAGAAAAGAAAAAATGATTATGTTGATGATGACGATGATTCGGATGAAGAATGTGGCATAGAATGAAATAAACGAATAACTGAAAGCAAACGATAAACTGAAGATATGAAAGACAGTAGATGCACCAAGGGACCACCTTGAACTTCCTCTTGTGTTTCAGGAAGATGGCGTGAAAATAAGGAAGTTTATACTTAAACCTTATAAGATAATAGACCGTTAAAGCTTATATCGGAATGTATAGAGAATATCTTGTGTTTTAACTTCATGTTGCATCATCTTGCACCATGTTGGAACTGTCATTTCTAGATTTATCATATCACACGGGCTATATGCTTATTCATTTCTATGATTACTAACATAAAAAAACAAAAACACTATTGTGAATGAACATTCTTTTAGATGAAGGAGAAACGGAAATAACTGAAATCGCCACTACACGTGCTTGTTATGAGCCAGGTTGCAACGTATAAATTTAGTTCGTGTACGCTCGAAAGCGGAAGACATAGGAAGCTTGTGCTAGAGAGCAGGTGCATGCATCTCAACGACGTGCTATCTAACGTGCTGCTTAGATGTTGGAAGCTTACCACTTGATCAGAGAGAAGTGTGTGAGATGTGTTGAGAGTAATAGGGATACAATCAGTCGAAACGAGAGAAAGGAGGAACACTACTTTGCAAGCATGCCTGAGAGAAGAAGGAGAGTAATAGGCTATATGAGCATAGAATAATGATGCTTCAATACTTGTAACACAAAGTAAGAATTCAAGAAGAGGAAGTGTGGATCATATAACGAATGCTTTAAGATTACCAGGGAATTAAATAAGCAGAGATTGAGCAAGTAGAGAGAGCTTTCAACATATGATTACATGCCGCATGTATCCTTACGACTTTCATAACCTTTTTTTTATTCTGTAGAAGTAAATCCATATCGACATGAACATAAAAACACGAATAATTTTGAGTTGATAGTTGCTGAGCTGTCAGTCGACGTCACATCATGACAAAACTTCATTCAACTCTCTGGTTGCAAGGCTTCATGTTATTGAAATGGAACATGAAGACAATTTTTGTGATTTGTGAGAACCACTTTAACTAATTGTAACCTTGGCGACAGACTGCCAAATGTCATACTTTCTACCGTAGATCGCAATTTTTCAAAATAGTTTTAGGATGATTTATCCTAATGCAATAACCGTTATAAGATCTGTTACAGACTTAGTATATGAGCAAAAGAGGAGAATGAGAGAAATTTCAAAAGAAAGAAAAAAGAGTTTGAGAGACTAGATTGAAGCTTTTATGCCTATACTTAAGTGAAAGAAATATAAAAAAATGGGAAAACCTAAAAAGTATTTTAAAATTTTATTTTATTTAAGAAAACTCAATAACTGTATAAGTATATCCATACCTCATTATTCCATAATAGCATAAATAATCGTAACACGTAAAGCTTCATTCTGGACTTTATAGATAGACAGAGAGAGAGAGAGAGAGAAATAGAAAAAAAGAGAAATTTAATAGCTGAAAGATAATTCACTACAACACACAATGTGTTGCTGATGAATAGTCTAACAGAAGCTGACGTTACTGTTAGGTTTTCAGCTGATGGATATTGTTGAATGTTCGAACTGATTTGTAACTGATTGCTAACACCAAATTCACGCTGTCCAGCTTTTAGATTTTTATGTGCAAAAAGTTTAGAGAGGATGAAGCTTTGCAGATACACATAACACACTGATTATATGAATTTTTTTGGTTATTTTCATATAGATATTGAACAAAGAGCACAAGAAAGACATAAAGGAACGTTACGATGATAGCCAGAGATGGTGAGGCAAAAATGAAAGAAAATATGCAAGGAAGAACCAAAATGGCAAGATGAGATGAGAATGAGGAAAGAATAATACAATCATCACATCACTGACATCTACAAATATTGTACCAAATATCATAGATTGATCGTTCGCTTTTCTATGACCCAACGAACGAAAAATGAGTAAAATCTGAAGCGAATGCTGCAAATGCAACGTTCTATTGATGTCCGGTTATTCTTAGGAGCTGGCTACAAGTTTTACATATTTCACCTAAAGAGATGACTAAACAATGAGTTTCAAGAAATCGCTTATTCTTCAATAATGCTTTCCTTCATACCTCTTCTCTTTATCTCTTTCTGCCCCTTCTCTTTCTTTCTATCTCTCTTACCTGCTATCTATGTGTCTCAGTTTTGCTTTTCATTTTATATTAAGGAATATCTATACCAAGATCTCAGAAACGTTTTTTTCTTGGTACCTCAAATGCCCATTCACACCTCTTCAATATCAATTTCTCCTAATAATTGGAAATTTATCTTTCTTGTTGTTTCTTAGTAGATGATAGATTCACTGCAAAATTTATTGTTAAAATTTGCTAGATGATCAAAGTTTTCTTTTGAACAAAGCTCATTTTCAAATCGAAAATTAGGGTAATGAATGAGCATGAGACTTCTCAGAAGTGTTGAACTTATCTAAGAAGCTAAGAAAATACGGATGAAATGACAATGAACATTATCTTTTCTAAATTTGCATATAACCTCCCTCGCTTAACGCCCTCACGCAGTCTTTTCTCTCTCTCTCTCTCTCTCTCTCTCTCTCTCTCTCTCTCTCTCTCTCTCTCTCTCTCTCTCCCTTTCTCTCTTTAGTTCTTCCCTTTGTGTTTCTTCAAAGTTCTATTTCATCTCAACATTCAATTTTGCCAAGTTTCTCTCATTCTATTCTCTTCAAAGTCTTCTTATTTCCGGGTTTCTATTATCTTACAAACTGAATGTTAACATGAAGTTAATAAACATTCATGAGGAATTCTTACCATTACATTCATTAATAGAATCAAAAGCGTATTTCACTAACTTCTCTGCTGGATTAAGTCCCAATTTAAAGAAAAAAATAGAAAAAATGAAGAGGCTTCATGAAGATAAATGAAAAAATGACAGATGCATTGGCCAAAAAAAATTATAAAAATAACTTACATCTCTTATGTGATTCTCATTAAAAAAAAAACAAAAACATAAATTTAACTTGTCAATTTGATGTAAATAGTTTTATTATTTTTTATTTCATTTTAGTCGCCTCCGAGAAGTAAATTTCGATTGTTTTTCTTACTAGAATTTTTTATTATTCATTTTATACTATTAAAATGCTTTTTTTATAAAATTTGGACAACATATTTGGTTCAAAAAATTATTTGTAGTTTCGAGAACATCAACAAACTGTTTCATAACGGGTATTTCTCTTCTTTTTTTTTTCTTTTTAATGTATTCTCTTTCTCTATTTCTCTTTACTTTTTTTTTTGAATTTATCTGACTTGATGAAAGTTCTAAAGAATAAAAGGCATTGGTGGATGTTTATTTTGACATTTTCATTGCTCTTTGAATCTTCTGATTGACTTAATTTAACAAATTTTGATGAAAACTATATTAAGTATATAGAAGAAGAAAAATCAAATAAATAAAAAGTATAATAAATGAAAATATGGTTTAAAGTAAGCTAAACAACAAAGATTTTGGTGTATCATCTGCAGTTAAGCATACAAAAATGAGAAGAAAAATAATTTTTTATTTGGTGTAAAAGCATTAGGGTGATGAAGTTGATGATTTCTGATCCAGCAAATCTATCAAAAATGAAAATAGAAAAAAAAGAAAGAAAAAACATGAAATTCATCTGAAACGGTAAAATTGAAATGAAAAGTAAAGAGTGAGGGGGGGGGTTGAGAAAGTAATAGACAAATGATTGAAAGAAAGAAGTAGGAGGTATTTGGTATCAAGGGATAGTTGGAATGTGGTATATGGATGAAAAGGTTCAAAAGGATAAATTATAAGAAAATTGATGTATAAATTGAAGATTTTAAGAAAATATGAGTAATATTCTGTCAATTTAACCGAATAAAATGGCTGACTGATTAACAAAGAAAAAAAAACAGAAAACGAAAAGACTGAAAAGCCCTAGATGATACTAATATGCAAAATCATTGGACCGCTATATCTCTATGTGAATTGTCTTTTCTTCTTCATCACCACTCTTCTGGCTCTTTTTCTATTTGAAATTGTATTTCAATCTCATTTTTTTCGATTTGAACTATAATATAATGGAAAAAAATAAGAGAAAATTTATTTTTTTATTCTGTCAATATCTATCTGGTAGTTTAGAGATGAGAGCATTTTCACATAATAATGTACATGTCATTAAAAACATATTTCATGACATTATATTTTGATAAATGGAATAGCTTTTTTTTTGAAATCTGTATATCATATAATGTATAATAAATATAAATATATATATATATATATATATATATATATATGATAACTAAAATATTTGGATATGGAATACAATTGATATACTACACATACACAAGTAGTATACAAGTAGTTCAAGCTTCGGACATAAGTTTAAGCTTAACTTCTTCAAGATTCAGAGATACAATAACTATAACTGTATATAGCATATAGTAAAGAAGGACATAAAACAAATATGAAAATCTATCAGATGAAACACAAGATTTCGTGATTTCAAAAGAAATGAAAACGATTTTCATTTTGTTTTCTTTAACGTCAAAGGAAGTTATGCCGGAATTAAGGTGATCCGTTGTCCGCTGTATCACAATGGTTTATTTTGGAAAATATTTTGATATACATGTATATACATGATGCATGAACATTAAGAAACTTAGAAAATAATGTTTTAATTACAATGTTATTCAGTTAGAAATTTTATTCTTCAATCATAAGATCAGATTTCAATATTCTTGATTATACAATGAATATATTTGTTTTTTTAATTTTTTTCTGAAGAAAAAATTAAAAACTCAAGAACATAGTGTGGCAGATCATATAGATATGAATGTATGTGTGTGTGTATGTATGGATGTATGTATTTCAATTATTTTCTTTTTAAAACGACACAGATTGTATACGCTTAATGTTTCTGTTATGTAGAATACAACATGAATCGTGATCGATAAATTCTCACCCTTTGAAACATTATATAATATATAAGAATAGTTTTGTTATTTTTGATTATTCATTTTCATTTTACATACATACATACTATATCATATTTTATTTTGAAGGACTAATTACCATTGAAGAATAAACTTGAACTTAAAAAATTTATAAAACATATAGATAGTAATGTTAAAAAATATATTATTATATCAAATTATAATTTTTATTTTGCCCAATGTATTTATTGATTTGAATTATTCTTTAAAATTATTATTCTTATAAGGTATTCGAATGACAAACATTCATTAAATCATATATATATATTATTTGTACTAACTTAATGAATTTCTTATTATTTTGAAAAGATCAGTGTTTTATTTCCTTTTTACAAGTTTAAGAAAAACTTGAAATAATTATCTCAAATAAATTATATGAAATAGGATATAAATATAAATGTTATTCATATATGAATAAGATGAGATTATAATAATTCAAGTTGAAGCTTTAACTAATGAATTTTAACTTATTAGCCTTGTTAAGTTGGTATAATTACCTTTAAATGGCATGAGTTTAAGATTTTATCATCATTAAATCTATATTTTGATAACCAAAGTTTTAAAATTATTAGAAATGTTGAGGGAAAAAGAAGAAAGAATAAACCAAAGCATTAATGTGATTAATAAAATAAATGTATGATTAAACTATATAGATTAAAAAGTCTGATAACTATATGTATATATTTTAAAAATAAATGAAATATATAAGATTTTCAAGAATAAAAAAGAATTGAATGAAATAGTTCTAAAGATTATATAATTAGCTATGTCAATGAATACAAATATTGTAGTTTAATTGGTTATTACATTTCAAAAGTTCTTTGGATCGATTTCTGAATTTCAAATATTTTTGGTTTAAGAATTATATGAAGAAAAAAAATAATTTCTTAAATCTTTAAATATCTAATTAGAAATAAGATACTTCTTCTACCTTTATCCCTCCTCTTCTCTCGTGTCTCGTTTTCTGCATTTCTTTCTATATAGGATAAGGATATCTCTTTGAAATTTCTTTTTATCTTTTCTTATTTCTTTCTTTACCTCATTCTCTTCTTCACCCTTTTAATGAAAAACATAAAAAGGTTAAATGAATCAGTTTTTGGAGAAGAATAATTACACTAATGTTCCGCTTAGCCATCCAGATGAGCAACAACAGGTTCTAGCTAGTTAGAGGCTACCATTTTTTTCACAATCTTTCAATCATATTGAACAGTATCTTCAGTAACTTCAGTTTGCTAAAATAATACAATGTTATTTCATATTGTGTTGTTTATTGAGCAAAATTTGAGCAGAAAGTCATACTCAATGTTGAAATAATAAAATTAATTATTTTCTTTTTCTTCTTCAAATGAAAAAAAGAAAACATGAAAGTCCCATATTCGGAAAACGAGGTGTCCGGACGTTTTGTGACGCTGGTTAGCCCTTCCTCCCTTGAAGTTTACTCAGCGCAAACAAGAAAGCCGGCACGAGTTCAATCAGAAAAAGAAATGCTTCTTGCCGATCCAGCCTACATTCCACGAGTCTCTTCAATCAGTTTCACTGTGTATTTGTGTGTCTGCCATGAACTATTAACAGCAAACATTTTTATTGCAACGAACTTTTTTATTTCTTCAATGCTCATTGTATTACTAATTCCTAAAATGCTGATTTAGTGCAAAAAAGGTTGCAAAAGGAAAGGCTTTGAGTTTAAAATTTGCCCAAATTTATGCTTTTTTTGCATTTTCTTAGTTGTTCCTATTACAAACGCTTTCGTTTTCTCTCAAAAACAAATTAAAAAATGAATTTTTTCAATTCATTTACACACACATATATATATATTTATAATTTGTATTTTATTTCAGCCTTGGTCACCTATGAAACAAGGAAAATACTCTAAACGGTCAAGGAGTACACAGCCCAGAGATGGATCTAAGACAACATGCTTCATAGAAAAATGGGGAAACAGTCGTATGCAAGTATATATTGAAATATTTATTCTAAAAAATTTGAATTGACATCAAGAAAGAAGAAAATTAATTATTATTTTCTTCATTCAACAGTTGTCTTCTTATAGAATTCCTGTAGCCAACCTGTATTAGTACATCCAGATGCAAATGATTCATCAGACTTATATTATTTATCTCGTAAGGTAAAGTTGAATATTATTTTAAAATAAAATAATAATTAAATAAAAATCTTTTCTTTTCACTTAAATATTTACATAAAAATGAATTTTGACATACGTTGACTTTAATCTCATTTCATTTTGCATAGCGATGCTAAGCGGTTGCATTATTAGCAGAAAATCATGTCTTTATAGAGAAATGAGGCAAGTTTCAAGTAAATATTACATATAATATCTAATTTTATAAAAGACATGAAATACAGAAAAGGCTGAAAAACAAGTTTTTATTTTCTTGATTTGGAATTTAAATTCTTTTTTTCACAGTTGTTTAGTCTGCTTTGTTCGTAAACTATAAGAATACCAACTATTATTTCAAGAGATATATCTAACTTCCTATTATATATTAGTATGTTTCATGTAATATATACATATATATGTTATTCTAATCAGTTTTATCAATCTTGTCATGATAAAAATCGACAAAATGATTTCCTTCTTTCTTCTATATATTCATTAGTTTAATCAGCTCTTTTAATCATATTAATATATAATATACATGTACTAAAGTCTATTGTATATATATATTTATATATTATTATAACTATATGTATAGTTTATCGAATATATCATCGAATTTTTCTAAACATTTCGGTCAAAAGAGACGAAAAAAACCTGTAAAATGTAATGAGTGAATTAGAATTATAACTTGAATCATGTAAAAATCAAGAATTTTAATCCACATCAAGATGATATTGATAAACGAAAACATATGAATACACATGTCTTGATGTTCTAACATTCGTTGTTGTTTGTTGTTTCAGATGTTTTTTTCTCTCTCAATCATTATGTAATTACTCATCTTGAAGCTGTCTTCCATGCAACAAATGCCATATGACATAATACTCGAAGACAAATCAATTTTTTTTTAATTTTGCATGATCATATTCAACTATTTATTTGGTTTTTCTTCTTCATTATAATCCATGTTTTGTTATATTTCCATTATTATTTTTGAAGAAAAAAATTCTTGAATGTTCTCACATGTCCTCACCCCGTTGTTCGTAAAATTTAATCTCTTTCAGCCTTCTCTCTTCAATTATAATACTCTTTCTAGACCTCTCTGATGCGGTAAAAAACGTTGAAAGACGATGAGACTGGATCTCAGAAAATATAGAGAAGTGTCTAACCTTGGGTCATGATGTGTCGGCCGGGAAAAGGCGAATTATCTTGCACCTCTCTCTCACCTTTTCTTTTTAACTGTTTATATATCTCTCTTTCTTACCGCCTCTCTCTCTATTTCAATATCTCAATATCTTTTTCTCTCTCACTCTATAACACAAAATCTCTCTTCTCTACCTGTCTGTGATCTTTTTATTCTTCTGAAATTCTTTTTTCATGTTCTCAGTATTGCCAATGCCCTTGTATGATGACCTAATGTATATGATGGCATGTACCCACTCTTACACATGGAAACAGCCATCTCGTCCGTTTTTTCTTTGATCTCTTAAGAAAATGACACATACACACTGGGTCGTTTTCTATAGTCAAACCAATAATTTTGTGATTCTCATTCCCGCTACCGAATAATCAAGCGTTATTCCAACTTTAAAAAAAACACGGAACGTTGTCATGTCATGAACGATTGCTTAAATTATCATCTCAATACAATGATCACAGGAATTCTAATAATGTTAACTATACTAACTGTATAAGATCTTGTCTTTTCAAAGTTGATACATGATCAATCATTCTATTTTTCATTTTTCTTTCAAATATTCAATTCAGTCAATCATTCATCTCAGCACCCACAATCGCACCCCCTCTCCCCACCCTTTCTAACGCCTTCGTCTTACTCCACTTCCAATCTACAGCACCATCGTGGACGTCTTCTATTCTTAGACTTGATTTCTAATGTTTTCTTCAATTCATTCAATACTTTGTTCTTCGTCTCTTCACATAAATTTGATTTTCTCAAGTTTCTATGAAACGTTTATCCGCTTTCTTCATCATTTACTTCCTAAAAATTTTTTTCTCATAAAGGATTAATAGTGATTCTTGCCCTCTTTAGTTTTTAGCATATTCAATCCGCTGACAGAATCATTCAACGGACTACTGAAGCTTTCAGCCTTTATCTTCATCACTATTTTCAGAAAATTGCAAGGCTGGGCTTTCTTTTTGCCTAAGATTCATTGTTGGCAATTAGCGGTTTCCGCTGCTACACAGAGTTTTATATCCAACTCGTCCTTTCGTCACTAAAATGATCTTCCGGTCACATTGTGTCGCTTGACGATCTCAAGTACTTCCTCCTGAAGTCTTCAGAATTGTTGTCCTGCATGACTATCATCTGGCTTATTCCTATATTCCCCCTCCCCCATCCTTATTTATTGTTTTTCTCCTTGAAATTCTTGTAGCGTTTCCTTTTATTTTAAAGAAAAAGCCGGACAAACACTCATGCACAGATACATATACAATTTCATATGAATAGTATATAATTTATTTTTTTTGCCAATAAAATCTCTATAACTATTCGTTGTAAGACCTAAAAAAAATGAGAAAAATTTACATTTTTAATGTATTTTACTTTCATGCAACAACAACAGTTTTTACTCCAAACTCATAAGAAATCTTCGGTTTGCAACATATTGTGCTCCTACATATCTCATATACACTAGTTATAGTATTTACTTGTCACTTTACTTACGAAAAAGCTGACAGCTTTCTTGCTCTTTCTTGCTCTCTTTCTTGCTCTCTCTCTCTCTCTCTCTCTCCCTTTCTCTCCACAAAACGTTACATTTTAGGTTCAAATAGCTAAGAAGCCTGAGGCAAAACGTAACTTTAAGTGAATAAGAAATAAGAAAAAATAACCGAAAAAGATGTGTAAAACGATGATGCTGACAACTATTCGTTCTTGCTGCTTGTCCTCCTCAACGCCTATACTTCAGATGCATCTTATAACTTGCCTGCTATTATCCAGTCTCTGTATCGACTATCCACCTTATTACCTTTGTTAGGCAATTTTGCATGACAACATCTTCTTGTTCAACTTATTACTTTTGGTAAAGTTCTTCTTCTTCATCATCTTCATCTATTTTCTCACCAGATGTCCATCGTCGTTGTTCTCATTCATTTGTAGTTTTTATATTGTCTGACGTTATGGCTTTGAAACTTTTTTTTATTCTTTTTCTCATTCGTTCACCGATTTCCCTGCGACTTTCTGTCATTTAAACCATATGGGTTGAACAAACGTGATGCTGAAACATCAGAGACACATGAACGTCATCTTGTATCTGAGTCATGTTTCTGACACACTCTCATCCATCCCTGTTTGCAGCCGCATCATCAGTAGCAGCAGTAGCACTCACAGAATTTCACACATTGTTTTCGGACGGCTCGTTTGATTTCTGGAAATGATAATATGTGTATAGACGTATCATTTGAAGTTAAAGACGACTTCTGCGTTGAATGTCACTCGTTCATCTTTGAATTACTCTACGCTAATCCTACGGCATAAGGACTATGCGTGGCTTCAATATTCTGTTGACAGCATTAACTTCTCTCTTTCTTATCTTCGACGTCTTCTTCATTTCCTCATTGTATTTACAGTTTTGTGTTCTGGTCTCGTACGGTGTGTTAGCTGAACTCATTAAGCGAAGTTGATCTGATTGCTTAAGATACAAAATAAGTCAAGAGAGTTAGAGATTGAGTAAGATATCTTCTCTCGTTATCATCCTCTCGTTTCTTGTTAGTCTACTCTCTGACACATCTTCCTATATTTGGACAACGGATTTAATGTGTTGCCAAACAATAAACTGACTCAATAACTCTCTCCTATTCTCTGTTTCTTTGAATTCTGAAGTTGCTGCAACTGCTCCTTTCCTTCCTTCTCATTAATTTTTCATGAACAAACGCTCATCGCCAAGCGTTTTTTGCCTCAAAAAATGTGCCGAGTTGTAGAAAAGTTGCATATTTAAGATGAGCTTGAGAGTTCAGAACGATTGTCTAGTGTTTGATTTGATCCCTTCGATTGGCTGCTTCTTCATAGAAGTCGTCCGACAGATCTTCGTAGCATTTCCACTGTCTGAGCAGCTTCAACGACTTCAACTTGACCTTGATCTTTATTTTTTTCTTCAACTCTTCGTCTTATCATCTAAGGGATGAGTTGAATCGTGATCGCTTAATCCAACATATGCTTCTCCAGCTTAACATCAACAATATCCAGCTTACTAAGCTTTGACTTGTAACAGTTTGATGCTCTCATTTGATCTGATCATGAACAATCTAGATCACAATATTGGTATTCCCACTCTCCTATAATTGTTATTGCCATACCTCTCCCCTTCTTTTTCTTCTCTCTCTTCTTGTCTATCTCATAAAAAGTTCTCATGGAATTTGATAAGAATTTCATTTACAACATGCTTCTCTATGTGTGGCCTTGTCATCTCCTCATGATCAATTATACTAAAAACAACATTTTTTTCATCAGAAATCAGTCATGTGAATTGATATTTCTCTTTATAATATTCATTTTAAAACAATATCTTCTAATGACAATTCTAGACACTGTATGTGTGAAACAACATGCTAAAAACATTCGAAAGATGAAGAGAGAGAAAGAGAGAAAATCACTTGAAATCGTCTTTATACAACAACATTTTTGTTCCATTCCACTATATTATCATCTTAAGCAATTCTTAGATCTTATGTTTTATCTGTTATTATACTATTATGATTATACATGTTTATATCATATCAAATGATGATTAGATATGCTCAGATATAGTCAACAAGACAGAAATAGTTGATCATAGTATTATTAGTTATTGTGATATAACAATCTAACAACAAATCTAGTACCTCATTTGAGATGTTAAATCAACTTCAATCAAATTTTATTCATTTTTTATAAATTTTGTTCTCTGTACTTTGATTCAAATACAATTATATAAAGTGAATAATGTATTTGTTATCTAAGAATTAAGTATCATACACCATTATATATTTGATTTTTAATAGTTTTTTTTTTGAAAAAATAAAAAAAGAATTGAACTTTATTCTATCAACATGTTCTTTCATTTACTTTATTTTCATCAATATTTCAATTAAACAACTTGAACAAACTTTAAAAAACAATAATTTTTCCTAAGTACATAGTTTGCTATCATTGTATCTATATTTTTATTCATTAAATACAATTTTATCGTTGAAAATGACATTTTTACTTCAAAAATATCTCATCACGTCATGTCAAGTTATCAGTTTGCTTTTGATATTATGCTCTTTGAATGTGTGAACTTAGTATAGGTTTCAGGTTATTCCCTAGTGCTCAATTACCATTTCCGATCATTTACCTCGACATTTTTCATTTTTAATATCTCAATGAATCTCCCTGCCAACCATCTGACCTAGTCATCGTTAACTGTCTCATTCTCTTTCCGCCTCTCTTTTCCTTGTTCTCTTTCTTCCTTTTTTCGAAGAGTCTGCCAGTTAGTCTCAGTCATTCACCTTACTAAACCATCTGTTTATTGCAGTAGTTGCTACCAACATTGGTTCAAATACTACAATTCATTTTCTATTTCATCTATCACATATACATACATATATAAATGAATATATAACCTAATGTGTTATATAATTAAGCTAACTATATTGACATAAGGTAGGTTAACTATACGATATACAACTTGTCATTCTATATACTTTAAACATTATAAACATTGACAATGTACATCCAACATGAACATGTATACAAGAAATCCGTCTTTTACCTAATTTCCAAATTCCGATGTGTTCATTCGTTTGGAATAATATCATCGTCCATCTTTCTCAAAATTCATCTTTATCATTTTCTTCGATCTCATCATACATTTCTATATAAATATATAAATTTTTAATTTTCAAAGGTAAAGAGAAGTATCATTGTTGCTCAATCAATGTATTTTCATTCTATACTGTTATATCTGATACAATCTTTCATTTCATCAAATATATTTAATAAATATAAAATATTTATTGTATAAATGCTCATAAGCATAAAGTTGCAAAGTTAAATAAAGTTTAAATGAAAAATAGAAGTTCGGGGACCACTGCTAACTCTCTTGTACTTCTAATTCTTGTCCATTTCTTTCTCTTTAACCCCTTCACTTTCTTTTCATCTATCTCTCAAACGTTTCTCCGATTAAATGACTTAAATATATTTTGATCTACGTATATTTAAATGTTTTTTATTTAAAATTACGTTTGTTTTAAAGAAAAATTTACTAGCTTTCTGCTCTCAATTCTTGAAAACTTGTCATTTACATGACAACAAGCTTTGTCCTATATAAACTTTCCGGACAGAAACAACAAGAGACAATTCTCCAAAAAAAAAGAGATTTCTTCCTCGTCCTACAATCAATTTTCCTGTCCGTTTGCTTTTGAGCAATTAGTTAGTCAGTTCAGTCAATGAAGCTTGAACCTATGTAGCAGCTTGTCTAATAAGCTTCTATTCCACGATCTGCTTTCTTTTTGTAAAAATGCGATCAAGTGGAATGCTCCCTGAAAGCTGAATCATAGTATGTTGAGCTCATAATTCACAACTGCTTCTGATTAGATCAGCGTTTCATCCTGTTCTTGTCTTCATATGAATTTTAACGTTTTTTTTCTTTTTTATGCTTTTGTTTAAAACAAAATATGTCAAAACATCATTTCTACCATATTCAGTGTTTTCATTTGTAAAATCTTTGAGTGCTTGTTTCTAAATTGAAATTCAAGAAACAAGCATTTACTTATCCGGAAATAAAACACAGACCAAAAACAAACAGATTGTCAGACGGTTTCTGCTCTTTCATCTAGCTGTCAACCATTTTTCCAGAATCTCACCATATTATCTTTATCTTTGCTTTTCTTATACAATTTTCTAATAAAAAAGGAAATGAAATAATGCCTGATTGATGACGAAGACAAACGCTGAAGAGGCAGTTTGTCATCTGATGTGCCATTTGTAAGCCTGTTTCTGGATATGAAATATTCATATCCTGTAAAATTAAAAGGAGAGGGTATACTGTCTTGAGTTCTCTCTATTAAGGCTTATACATGTTCTTCAATTCAATTAATCATATATAAACATTTATACATTCTCTTATTAAACGTTTGATCACAAAAGTAATAATACGTCCAACATGTATGTTTCATAGTTTATTCTTGTATACACATGTTGATGACATATCATCAATCAGCTTGTTTATAAGTTTCTAAACTTAAAATGATTTGTCGATTTGATATACAAATCATATGATATTAGAAACATTAAAATATTTCAAACCACATTTGTCTAATCATCATATTATTATTCGAAACTTGACATATGAGTAAGCCTACCTTCCTTTTTCCTCTCTTCTCTCTCCCAGATGATTGAGAATGATATGAATAGCCATCGTATTTGTGTTCGTGTGTTATTTTGGGTTTTCACAAACCAAACCCCTCGCTACCTGTTTGTTATTAATAAGAATAGTTAAAAATATTATGTAATAAAGTACTTATTACTCTACATTATACTTCCATTTATATCAAATATTCTCTTAACTATTACATATAATTAAATATATTATTATGTATTACTTAGTAAGATAGATAGTTCACAAATGTATTGTTAATGTTATGCAAATGAGTTGCAACGCAGTCAGTAACAATGACATGATTATCGATTCTAACATCGTCAGAAACACATTCACTACACTCAGCAGGACAATGTAGACAAGCAGGCTTGACCTCTTCCTTCATGTATCTATCCATCTAGATATCTCACTCAGTTCCACTCACCCCATCCTTCTTATCCATTGCTCTTCTCATTCTGTCTACGCATTACCACCTCTGTATATACCATACTTAACACTTTTACAACAAAAAAAAGCTCAAGCTTGCTAGATGACCTACATCTAACATAGGCTTCTTTGTCGTCCTTTTTTTTTGCCTAAACATTCTATTATGCAGCTCTTCTTGTATGGTTCAGTTGAGTTTATTATTATGAATCTCTTTCCTTTCTTGTTTCCTATACATTTGTATTTGTTGAAAATGTTTGAACACAAACGCTTGTGGATATGTAATTCAGATCATTTGTTGCCCAAACTGGGAAAAATATTTTCAAGTATTTGACGAAAAGTTTCAACATCATACCTTTATCTATCCATCATCTTACGTTTTTCATATATATTTAGCTATCTACTCAACTAACTTTCCCCCCCCCTCTCTTTCTCTCTCGATATTAAAGTTTTCCACTTATTTCCCAGCCATTAACACTTTTTCTTTGCTTTTGTTTTTATCTATAAAAGCTAGAAGTAAAGAAGATACCATTGTTTCTTTTTCGTCTCCGAATGAAAAAAAAGTAAATGGAGCTCTTCATTTGATATAACCTCTTTCAGAATATTTCAATGGAAGTATTGGCTTTCGTGAGAATAAAACGATTTTTTTCCTTTTTTTCCTCTTATTTTGCCTTTTGATATCAAAAAACAAAAATCATCAGAAGAATGACCATCTTCTTCAGTTAATATCCCTTTAGGATTGAAAACTTTTTGAAAAAAATGATATGATCTTCAAATATTGAATATAAGGAGAATGGGAGAGTCGAAAGAATATAAGCAACCAATCATTTCGTGTAAATTGTTCTAAATGAAATGTGTTCATTCCAATTTACGTGATTTACGTGAAAATATTTTGTGACTTTATAGCGTGTGCTATTCCTTTTATGTATCAGTTTTTGGCTTTTTATTCATATTTTCTTAAATAAAACGCATATTTCAATCAAATTTCTCATATTTCTAGAGACATAATACAATATATATAAGAAGTAATATTATAAAATACATATGTATATGTATGTAATTATTATTTTTTTTTATTTAGAAAAAAAAGTGAATGATGCTAATGGCAATTGATCTTTATGTAACTGAGAAAAAGCCAGATGGCTATTCAGCCTCATCAGAAATGACCAAAAAAAGCAATTTGACTTCTAACCCATCGCTTTTCTTTACTCCTTTCACATTCTCCTACGCCTTCACATCTCCTCCTCCTGCTTCTCCTCCCCCTCTTCTCCCGTTCTTCATTCTTGGCTTGTGCGTGTGTGAGCCCCAAGCCGAAGCCCAAGACAGACCCGGTTCCTGAGAAGGAAATGACAAATGTGTTTGACGAAAAATGCTTCTCATTCTACACATCTTTATGATCTTCTAAATTTTGTTCAAGAGTGAAGATTTTTTTCTTTTCACCCTTCGTTTTCAGTTCATATAAATAGACTTTCTCTTTCTCTTTCTCTCACTTTCATAATTTTGAACTGAAAGCAAAATAAAAATCATTTTTTCATTGAAATTTTGCAGATTTCTAGCGTTCATAATTCGATTGGCTTACATTCGAGCGAATAAAGCAATAAATCCATGAATTAATCAAATTTTTTTTGCGTTTATATTACAAAACGATTTGAGAAGAAGAATTTATAATCAAACGGAGCAAAATGTTCAAACATTGTCGACAATAATCATCACAAACATTGAATGATTTTCAAACGAGAGCTGACCAATATGAGATATGCGAATACTTAGACGAGTTCGGCCGAATTCAGATCCATCAAAAACATTCAAAAATCAAATGTACATGAACAAACTTCCTCTGATGATGTTTTGCTTTTTTTTTTTTGAATTTTTCATTTCAAATAATGTTATTCCATAATATGTTGAAACGATCAGTTTGCTGCTTCTCTTCAAACTCAATGATGCATTTCTTTTATTTCGCTTTCATGCTCAACGAATTTCTAATTTATTTATTTGCAAAAAAAAATTTAATGCCTCGTTTCTCTATTTTTTAATTTTTCAATCAATAGCCTAGGATCAGATGTGTGTTTTGAAAATTTGTATGTGAGAATTCGACGGTTAACTGAATGAATAGGATGTGTATGGGATGCCTTTTCGGTATACTATGATTCACTTCCCCGTTTTGGCTGCTTGATTTAATCCTCAATCTCTTTATTCACTCTGTATTTTCCTTACTTTTCTTTACAATTCATCTCCTGTTTTCTAGATATTAGACTATTCACATTCACCTTTTTCCATCTTTGTTCCTTTTTTTTGTCTTCCAAACCTTTTGAGCGATAAGTCCGTACTGCTAACAAAGTCTAAACAACACATCTAATTCAACAGTTCATACTCTCTTCTTTTTTTTATTTTTTCCAAGTACTGACATGTCCAAAGCTAGAGACTGATTGTTTCCTCTTTAGACTTTCAGATTTTACATCTACCAAACACACTATCTTCAATGAATTTTAGTAACTCCTCAAAGTTCATTTTCATGACGTTCTCTCTAGAGTATAGCAAATATTCGTCCGTCACATTGGAAACATCAAAATATGAGCAAAATCTGAATAAAATTGCCATTTTTTAGTTTTCTTTTTGCTTTTATACGTGTAAACTTAAATAAATTTAATAATTTTAATATTATAAATACATTATCTATTCATATAATCTTAATATTATCTGATTGATATTTCAATTCTCAATTTTGAACGTTGTAGAGACATATGTAGACATTTAGGCATTTCTTATCATATTTGAAAAAAAAATTTTTTTTTGTTATTTTTCCTTTCTGACAAAGTACTTTGTTCTGAAAAACTATCTTTTACTATTTATTTCACTTCAATAACTAAACAGAAGAGGTTATCCATATACATAGATATAATCAAAATCACTTCAAATCCACCACAATTCCCCCTCTTTCTCTCTCTCTCTACTTATCTCTCTATATTCCTCTCTCTCTATGTTCCTCTCTCTCTCTTTCTCAGTTTTCATTTTGTAAATCCCATATTGACTGTAATTCTTGTCTTGTCATTTGAGCTTGACTCCTCACATGTTTTGTATTTCTAAGTTTACAAACATATTGTGCCTCAAGATTTCAGATGTGTAAATTCTAGTGCTCTTCGATAGCATATTGCAATCTTATCTATGCGTTTTCACATTTTTTTTTCAAAATTTGAAAAAATCAAATAAGCTTTTACTTATATTTTCTGTTTTCAGAACATGTTGGCTGCTCCAGCCATGATAAACTTATCGTCACAGTTAGCTGAGCTAAGCTTGGATCAGAAAAAAAGTGATATATTTCACAGTAACGTAAGGAAAATCATACGTACATACACATACTTAATATGATTATGATTTAAGGATATTATCATTGGACAAGATGGTGAAGTACTGTCTGGTAGTCTAGAAGCACTACTTAAACGCTTAACACCTACAAGGGACTTCTCACCTGATTCAGGATATATCTTCTCACTTCTGGTCAATATTCGAACTGTCATTAGTCCAGAAGAAACAATGCAACGTATTGTACAGGTAAATTCAAATAATTCATATTTTGAAGATACATTATCCCATTCTGAGAATTTTCTTTCAAAAATTTATCTGAAAATCTCTTCTTGGCTTTATTATTAAGGAAGGTTATCTGCATGAACTCTTTTTTGCTCTTGTTCCTTCTGTTGTTCAACAAACTAGAACAGAGCAACATTACTGAACAATAGGCTTTTCCCACGCCACGAGTATCCCACTGATGCCTCAGGGGGATTGTGAGCATGGGGTCAGAATAAGACATAACCCACCATCAATTCTTAAGATGTGTGACAATCAATTGAATGAAAATATGGTCCCTAAACATCATATATCTGAATTTATAATTTATAAGTTGCTGTACAATTTAATTTAGCATTCTGCCAATTTTGCTTTGACAAAGAGAAAAATTAAAGCATATGTTATGCTGGCTTCACATGGTTTATAGTCGTACGGCTAGACGTAAAGCATAATACTTTGTTAACTAAACATATTTTTGAGAAATTTTTCATTGAAACGGAATGATAAGTTGCATTAGTAAGTTGAAGAAAAACGAAACCAACTGGACAGACTTAAATTTATGTACATATGAATGTTAGATACATGTAGATAAATGTCTATTTACATGACTAGTACTTACTTCATTTCGTATTTTTTACATTTTTAAATGTTGAAAACTCAAGATTAACAAAGTTTATATAGATAGTTAAAGAGAGAGGGAAAGAATCCTGCTGGAAAAGCATAGTAAATGTGTATTTGTTTCAGAATTCTATGTTTTCGGTCAACTCCGATTCATGCAACTTTTCAAAAGAGCATAGAACACGGCTGTTTGCTCATATTCTTCGATTATGCTCAGAATGGGCAACATCCATACCGTATGACTTCAGAACAGAGCAAATGAGAACAAGGTAAATCGCTTATTTTGAATTAAATGATATAGATTTGAAAAAATTAGCATAAAAACATTATTCACGTGAATATACGTCAAAGTGTATAATATAACTAATTAATGCTTGAAAACGGTTGAAATAAACATATAGTATTACACGGATTATATTAATTTTCAATTTGTTATAGATTGAATGAATTATTGGGAATGTGTAGTGTTGATCAGAATAATAAGCTTAAAGCTCAAGAAATTCAGTCAAATCTACGTAGTGCGGTAGGAGACTTGAAGAAAATTTATCAAATATTACTTATTTTTTCAGTTAAACAAGTTAGAACGTTATGAGAAAGCTGTAGCAAGTTTACATAAAACATTGGCTGAAAGTCCTCAAGTACCTCAACAACATGATGCATTGGTAAGTTGTCAGACATCAATATCGCTGACGATGCTTACTTCCAGGTTGGCTTGGCAGCTTTTTGTCCTGATCCCAAAGTTATAGCTCAACAACTGACACACATTGAACTGGTATACTTAAATAATTAATAGTATCTTATTCCATTTTTTTGCATTTCAGGAGAGATTCAGCATGGTTGGGGTCGACGAAATTGTGAATTCTTTGGATACATGTGATATCTCACAGCTCGGACGATCTAAGTCATCATCTGCTTCCATCAATACAATTTCTTTCTATGTTGAATGGTTCAACCGTTTGTCATCATTTTCAGCCACAGAGGTAAGAAGATCTTATTCACCTCATTTTCATCTGTTTTTATTCAATGAATTGTAGGTTTTACGACAATCAAAACGTAAAAATCGTGTTCATATGCTGGAGTTTCTGATTGATGTTGCTCGTGAATGCTGTGAAATGGGAAACTTTAACAGCTTGATGGCTATTGTTGCTGGATTATCGTTGCCACCTATTGCAAGATTAAAGAGAACTGTATGTTTGATTATCAATATGCCTTACTGAATAATGTTATTTAAAGTGGAATCGTGTTGATAAAGCTAAGCTAGACATTTTACAACATCAGCTTGATCCATCTGGTAACTTCTTATCCTACAGAGCTACTATGAAAGCAGCTGTATGGCGAGCTGATTCAGCTCGCAGACCAGAGCAAAAGGTTTGTTTAACTGAATTCTATATCATATTAATATAAATAAGTTTCAGATTGTTGTACCATTCTTTGTATTACTTTTAAAAGATTTGTATATGATGTTTCATAATAATTCACATACTTTACCTAATGGCCATATCAATTTTTTGGTAAATTTTTCATTTTTCTTTTATTTTTATTGATATAAATTATAAAATATTTATAGGCATATACTCAAATTGCTGAACAGTTACATAAGATTCTTGTATGGAAACGAGCACCATGTACATTCCAAAAAAATCCTCAGGTTCTACAATATCTTTTAGTATCACCAGTATATGGTGAACGAGGTTTGTTCTTCTATTAAATTAAAAACTTTAATGTATTCATATTTCTAGAATCGCAGTTGGTTTCATTTGATTTGGAACAACCAGAGAATAGCAGTGAACGTGAGCTATTAAAGCGACTTCGTTTGGCAAATAAATGAGAAGAATCCATCAATCATATCATGTTTTCCTTCTGAATATCTGCAATTCAATGTCTCTCACTTATCATCTGATGTATTCGTGTTCTTTCAAATACTCACAAGGAAATATTTTGATTGATAATCTTTATAGAAGATCTCATGAAAGAGTTTTTTGTTTGTTTTCTGGTAGTCTTTTTGATAGTCTCTCGTTATTTCCGGATATTTTCCGGTAATTCTACAGATAAACTGATTACATATTCTGAAAAAAAGTTATACATATATACATTCATTTATATATATTATAACTTTTTTTTGTATATATTACTTTGTATAAAATTAAACTTTTATTTTCAAAAAACTGTTTATTTCATTATAAATAATTACAAATCATATAGTTTTCCTTTTCTGTTCTCTCATTCAAGATGATAGTCTTTTAACCCAATCTGCAACCAGTTGTAATGTAAGTGAAACATATCTGTTTTGATATAAAAACTCACCTAACTCCGAATCCCGGTCTGCGACGTCCAGGTACTATAACTTCTACTGCAGGACGAGCCCTTGGAGCAATAATAATAGCTGGAGGTGGACGAGGAGCTGCAGCAATAACAACTGTAGGTGCTGGACGAGGAGGTGGAACATAGACTGTAGCAGGTTGTACCACTGGTTGAGCTAAGACAACAGTTGGCTGAGGTTGTGAAACTACATAAGTAGCTGGAAAAATATAAATGTATAATACAAAACAAAAATGCAAAACGACATTCCCATGCCGGGAATCGAACCCGGGCCGCGTGGGTGAAAACCACGAATCCTAACCACTAGACCACATGGGACACATTGTAGACACAAAACAAAAGTTCTATGACTAAACAATCAAAGCTTACGTTTAGAGGCAACAAAGTTGAGAAGTCTAATAGAATCAGCACGGATGTCACCATGAACACTGACAGATTTAACATTCATTGGGCTTTCACGATGGCTGAAAGCACAGAGATAGGCACCATTTATGGAGACCTATAAAAGAAATTATCATTTTAGGAGGAAATATGAATTGATGTTGAAGTTGAAAGAAAAGTAAAAACTTACAACATATCTGTCATAATATGATTTGATGGATATATTAACATATTGATTGAGAACAATATTATTAGCATGACGTTCTTCTCTTTCCCATCTAAAATAAGAATAAGTTGTAAAATATGTTTTAATAAATAAAAACTTCAATAACCAACCTTCCACATCTGTTATTGTTGAGGACAATAACACGTTCAGTTCCAGGTACATATCCCAAACGGACATTAAAATGGAAAGCTACTCCTTCAGTTGATACGTATTCAATGACAAATCCACTGAAAAAAATTGATTTTCATAGAGATTTTCATTTCATTTGAGCTTGATCTTTTCATACATTCTCACAAAGATAAGCATAAAACTTTCATATTAAATATAGCTATGAAATTAATTAAATCAATATCTCTTATCATACTTTCTAATTTACGACAATCGTTGTGATACAGTATTTTCATTCACGGCTTCTGGATACTAAAAACATTTCAGCCAACAATGTGTTATCAATACTTATAATCAGCATGATGAAATTAGTGAAATACTTTCAATTTCAAAGATTTACATATATGTTTTGAAGATGAAACGTACTTCTGAGTACCAGAATATACAGTCCCGGAGACCACTAATTCAGATCCATCGTTAGCTCCTCCAGCAATTGGAGCCGAGAATGGCAGATTCTGAATATTTGAATCATATACACATCTAAAGAAATGATGATTTTCTATGATTTGGTTAACCTTTATTGCATATAAATTCTTGAACAAATCATCTTAAATGAATAAAACTTCAAAAACTGCTTCTAAAATATAAAATACATAAAAAAACTTACAGGGAATTCATAAACGTTGTTTGTAGCAGCCATTTTAGGGAATCGTCAAACTTAAACGTTAGCAAACGATTCGACTGAGCAATCTAACCAAATACGTTCTTATCTCCTAGCAATATAATAAAAAGATGAATCAGGTGCTCTGATAATCAAAAACGTTTTTCGTTTTTATTTGGAAAACGGGGTACAAGACTATGGAGTACATTCAGAAGTTTTATTCATTGATGTATGAAAGACTGATGATCAACTCAAGATGAGATTTGAGGACATTTCGGATACTGAAACTTCATTTTTGGAACATTTGGGTTCAATATGTCTAGTTGTTCATTATATACAAGATGCACAGTATTCTGTATGTTTCACTTAATGTATGAATATGTAATATAAGTATAAATAATTTGATGCAAGTCGTTAATGTGTTTGTGAAATAAAGATTGAAAACCAGAAAATTTATATATATATTATATATAGATCTATACAAAGGAACAATTTAAAACAACTTAATATATATAAGGTTTGGTTATTCAAAAATGATTATATGAAATAACTTAATGATGTCCGTGATGGTGATGATGATGATGTCCATGACGGCCAGTTTCAATTACAACTACAGGTCTAGATGGTCTGATGATTGGTTCAACAATAATTTCTTGACGTGGTGGTGGTGCAACAATTATTGGTGCTGGAGCAATCAATTGTGGAGCCATCATTGGAGCAATACCTACCCCTCCTCCGATTTGGATTCCACCCCCGTTGTGTCCGTGGAAGTGCTCGAAATGAATCTTAGAGACGCGAACATCCCCACTGATGGCTAAAGCACGAATGTGTTGAGCTTCATGATGATGACGGATGTGGAAATGGCAGAGATGATTTCCATCAACGTGTACAGAGAAGTGATCGTGATGTCTGGTGATTCTCAAGTGGAAGTGGTGGTGGAAGCGGAAAACTTGGCAATGTCTCTCCTCCTTTTCCCAACTAAAATAGAAGTTGATTAGTAATTTGGTACCAACTTGATATAACTTACTGTCCATGTCTCAAGGTGTTCATGACAATGTGGTGTTCATGTCCATATCCATGGGACATACGGTTAGACATATGAAGAGCAATGCCTTCATGAGTCAAGAGCTCAACAACGAATCCACTGAAAAGGAGGAGATATGAGGTAAGAACAGGGAGAATATTTTATTTGATTTTAAGAATATTGGATGAGATAGTTCGAAAAATAGAAAAAAATATGAAGAAATTATTATTATAACTATGCATACATATGTTAAAAATTAAAATAAAACTATTTAGTTATCTTTTTATCAATCATATAAAATTAAAATTTTATATGGTAAAATGATAATCGTTTATTCGTTTTATTTGTTTGATTTTTAGGTTTCATATGATCTGAATTGTGATTATAAAATTAATTTCATATTCTGATTTCTAGATCATATTTTTCGAAATATTTTAATGAAAAAGTTTGAAAAGTTTACTTGTGAACTCCTTCGACTGGTTCTCCATGAATGTCAATGGTGGCATCATGATTCATACCTCCATAGATGGGGGTCTCCATTGGGATTGGCTAAACATTGAAAGGTTTATTAGAAAATTTCAAAAAATTCTAATATGATGTTGAAATGAAATGAAATGTAATGGAAAATGAGTTATAAAACATACTGGGTAATCGATGATATGCATGGTTTAGTTAGTATAGTATGTGATTGAACTTGAATAGACTGGAAGACGGGTTTGTCTCCAAGAGAGGTGTCGAAACTGACGATTGTAATGCTGTGAATGAAGCTTATAAAGAGCTCGGAGCTTAGAATCTTATCGGTGATTTTTTGATTGTAACTGATGAGCGTCATGCAGAAAGATGATTCATGCATTTTCTCCGCCCATATTGCTCTTGCTCTCGCAGAGTTTGCTCTCATGCAATGACGTTCTAACACATCGTTATCATCCTTTTAGATTTCTTTCTTCCTTTCTTCTTCTTTTCATGTTTGATTCCTTATTGGGAATCCCGTCGCTAGTACGGTCCAACTACCATCTGATCTCTCGGTTGATCGTTCGTTTTCTCTCATTCTCTTCAGTCGAAGCTAGCAAAGGTAAACTATTCATTCATTCATCTTATTGATCGGGGCAATGTAAAAAGAAATGATGATATAAGTATAGAGTGTGATTATCGGTTTAAAGCACTGTAAAGCTTTCTCTATGACACAACTGAAATATGATAGAAAAATTCTAAGAAAATACAGAAATACTATAAGAGATAAAAAGATAATATTATAAGATAATGCTTTAACTTTTCATTATGTCCCACTCATATCATACAGACTAATTAGAATCATTTCCGATTTTTGAGCTTTGATAAAACAAATATTCTTCTCATACATTTTGCACCCAAAATGGCCCCCCCCTTCCTCCCCGAATTATCATTTCAGCTTAAATTCTTTTACAGTATTCAATTAAATATCAAATTAATATATTATATAATCTACATAAGATTATTACAATAGAATGATTGAAATTATAAATTGAAAAGATTATAATTCTTTCTTTCCACCCAAATATATTTCTGTCTCATTTTCAATTACTTTTGTCGGAATATACAATTTTTAAACATAATTTTACATTTCATATGTATCACTTTGCTAATCAGCTGCATTAAATGAATGATTGTATCCTAGATTTCAACATATGAAACAACCAACTAGAAACATCTTCTTCTTTTTTTTCTCGAAACTTCTTTTATTTGAGAAATTTTGATGAAATATTCATCTCATAGTATTACTCATCACTATAATCATATCATTTTAAAATATTTTTTTTTCGTTCGTTTGACTTACGTCATGAGTGCATACAGTGTGACCTGCATGAGAATGTTGGAGAATTGTTTGAGCATGGTTTATACAATAATCTCAATCAAATGAAGAAAACTATAAACATAATATAAGTCATACTATACGTATAAGAATTTAAGGTATAAAGACATATTAGGGATCAATATAATTGATTTCATGTTGTTAATACTCTATTTGATTATTTTTATATGAAAATGAAAACTTTATGAATATTATATCAACATAGAATATATTAATATTATCAATTTTAATATAATATAATATAAATTGTATAATTTATAATTATTATGATTCATTATAACCATGCCATTATAGTAATATTTTTATTTCCATATCGGGAAAATGGCTCATATCATACAAGGAAGTCATGAATTGTCAGTCTTCTATCGTTGAAAATCAGATATGATATACACCCACTCATAATATCATCAAAAGTACCAGGTGTTCGACTTTCAAATCTTATAAACATACATGAAAAACTGTAATTTGCGATCCAACTCTTCATTACAAATAAAAACACAGATATTCTTAAATTACATATATCCTTATATACATTAAGAAACAAATATTTAATTGGAATCTTTGTTGGTTGGCTTAAGACTTTCAGCCTGTTGTCTGTGCTGGTTAACGGCAGTTCCGTGGGAAGCTCCACGTACACGAGATGATCCAATCATGTTTTTTCCAGGCATATGTGGTGGAGCCTATATATTTTATTTTATTATAAATTTTAATGAATAGATTTAAAATTATATTATTTCAAGTTTTAATGCTAATCATATTGAAGCTTGAAACATAAAATAGAATGATATCATATAGTTTTTATTGATTGTTATATCACAAAAATTATAAATTGTTTGAACGGAAATTCCATGACATCAGAAATAAAAACTTTGATTGCTATCACAGCATCTAACGATAAAATAATCTGTGATTTGAATTAAAATAGTATTATCTTCGAAAATTGATAATATACACGATTATAATCAAACTGTTTTCATATAATTTTGAAAAAAAATAAAATGTATTAATAACTTACATTGGGAACTTCTTGAGCAGATTGATCCACATTAGTAGGGACTTGTTGTCCTTGTTCAGATGACATAGCCTCTGAAGCGAAAATAGCTGTGGCGAAAAGAAGGGCGACAAGCAAGAGATGATGGGCAACACGAATCATGATTGCAATAAAGACTGAATCGACAACTTCAAAACCTTTTTATAAAGGACAACAGATGAAACAAACAACACATGAGATTATTTAAAAAAGAGAAAAAGTGAAGATATCGATTACAAAAGTTTAAATTTCGGAGGTAAACACAATGTGATTGAACTATAAGCTATGTAGACGTTGATGACTCATGATCCTATCAATAGAATTGTCGTGTGAAGAAAAATATTAAACTTTTAGCCTTTTTTATAAAATAAAATTATATTATTTCTATTATTTTTATATTATAATTAAAGATATTTATATAATAATTATTAAAATAATAAATACAATATCTTATCTGGTAAGTCATATATTGAATATTTTAACAAATAATTTATTTAATTCTTAAAAATAAAACTGAAGATGACATGCGGTTGTTGATTTAAAAAAGTTATAAAAATGAGAGAAATTTTGTTCTCTTATCAATTCTCTATCATTAAAAATTTATAAAGCTAATTCTTTGTCTGATTATAAGAAATTAAAAAATATATTGATTTTTTAAGAAATTTAATTGATTACAAATTAAAATTTATAACATTGCTATGAAGTATTATGATATGTTTCAGTTTTATACATATATATATCACAGAAGCTTGTCCCTTCAATCTTGTTTAGTTTACTAATATTATAAAAAAAAAGATTATTGATTCCCCTCTCCCCTCCAACTTATCCAATAATGAAAAAATAAAATATATTGAAATGTGCAACATTTATCTTCTTCTTTTTCAACCAAAAAAATTTAAGTCAATGCCTTCATATTCAGTTTCAATTCTTTCAAATACTTTTTGGAAGTCTCTCTAATTTATTTTGTATATACCACACATAATAAAAATATATAATTATAAATAATATATAGTTATTAGATTTAAAAAAAATTTATTATGAAATGTTCATGAATTCAGAACGCTTCTTAACATCAGTTTGAAGTCCTCTCTCAAACTCATTATAGAGTAAATACATACAATTCTAATTTCTCTTTTCAACTATTTCTCTTATTTTATTTAAAAATATGAAAAATTTGATAATTCTCAATAAAATTTATTCAGTAATGTATGTATAATGAAATAAGTTTTTAATAAACCATACAGTAAAAATAATATAATATATTGCATTATTAAGCTGCATTACAACGATTATTATGTGGAATTGATGATGTACTACTACTACCTAGAAATACTTAACATTTTACTTTTAATCCATACATTACCCTATCATATTAAGATTTATATATATATATTATGCATATATACATACATAATATGTACATAAACTGATAATTAAGAACTATTATTCACTATTAGAATTTTTAAAAAAATAGACAAAAATATTTCATTATATGTATATTATAATTTATACAATAAAGGGTTAAATTTTTAAAATATCCAATAAGTTCAATTTTCAAAAAAAAAAAGAAAAAACTATTTTAAAACTTTCAATTATTTTTCTTTTTATACTTATTATTATATCATTTATAATAATTAATATAGAAATAAAAGAAAATATTAATTATTCAATCGCAATCTACATAATTTTTCTTTTTATCTCAAAATATATTTCCCTCTTTTTTGAATTTGCTAATTATGCTAATCTTATGGATTTTGCGTGCACTTCACGTGGAAACTTGAGAAAATTCATTTTATGCTCATCTTGTGGCACATGCGGTTGCCTTTTAAATTCTTTCTCATCATTTTCAGAAATCTTTTCGATCGGCACTGAAGTTATTGAGACGGCTTAAAATCCCTTTCTAATGAGAAAGAGAAAAAGAAAAAACGTGATGAGAAACTCAAAAACAATGTGGTTGAAGTTTTCCAATATACTATTTGTTATTTTATAAGGCATATTAAGTTAAAGATTATCCTCAGTTGTAAAAGTGTGAAAGATGAAACCCATGAACTTCGTATGGTTACTGAACTCTTGATCTGCTTTTAATTTTGAGAACTCAAATAAAATGTTTATGATTGCCGAGGTAATTGCGATGGTTTTCCGAAACGTCAGACAGAAAGCTTCTTAATTCAGCAGCAAAAATTTATTTTAAGTTGAAAAACAGTATGAATTAATCAAATAAATTTAAAAGATAGCAACATAAAAAGAGCCAATAGCATGAATTTCATTGAAGTTTCAATTTCCTGCGAGAGTTTGTGTTAGAGGACACGAGGTGTAAGAGAGAGAAAGAGAGAGAAGTTTTGGTATGAGTCTTAAAAAAAGAGAGAGAAAGAGATGAAGGGAGAGAGAGAGAGTGAGTGAGAGAGAGAGAAAGGAGGGGAAAACATCAAATGAAACCTTATGAAAAGTATTACAGAGAGAAATATATATAAAAGGGTGGGCTTTCTAGTCTGCACTTCAGACAACCTAAGTGCTGTCGTAATTTTCCTGAAATTCAAATGAAAATGTGAAAATTAATCAAAATCATACAGGAAATGATGATGAGGATTGTTGTCCTATTGAGAGAACAGAGGTTTTTCTGTTATTTGTATGGTCAATAGACATCTTTGATAATCGATGAGTAATATTTTCATAATAACCTTTCTGAAAAAGAATCAACTTTAAAGCATTCTTTCCAACTTAGTTAGTTTCAGCTGAGTCGGTTGTAAAATTTTGAAACAATTATGGCTGAAGTAAACAAAGTTACAAATAGATTTTGTCGTTTGAAATGTCTTTCTTCTTTCTAAATAAGCTTTTTGGAACATTTTTTTGAGATTTTTTTTGAAGACAAACACCAAGGATAATCGTATTGATTTGTGCTGATATTTCTGCAAAAATGAACAAAGAAAGCAAATCTTTCTGACCTTTATAGCCTTCATGACCCCTCGCAATAAATTTCTCCATTGAATGATAGCTTCATCTACATCAGTATCAGGGAATTTTCTTGAACCTGCTAAGACTTTTCTGACTTGATAGATAGTACATTCCAAGAATGTAGACCAGTAATAACTTCTATAATAGAAGATAAGATGTAACAAAATGAAAATAGCATTTCCAGAATTTCACCTGAATTTTCCAGATAATTCCAATTTGCCATGACGTTTTCCCAGATTATCCAAAATTGGCTCAAGGCTTTCAATGTGATCTATTGCAGCCACAGCTGATTCAATAACCTGCAAATAATGAGCAAAATATTGTGAAATCAATGTTGTCATCATTGAAACCTGCACAAATCGCAAGGCTTGAAAGCTGAATTCATTCTGTTTCTTATCCGTTCTTCCGTCATCACGAAATTTCATTTTAGGAAATAGTCTACGAATTTCAGGACACTGAAAATCAAGAGATGTTTTGGTTATTATTGAATATTCTATTCAGTCTTCTTGATTATGAAGTATTTGTTACCTGATTGAAAATCATTCCGTATATATCACATCCAAGGCTCTGCTTATTTGGTTGAAGAATAGCCCAAGATTTCAAAAGTTTTTCCTTTTCTTCTGCGGTGAAAGGATACCAATCCGTTTTATCGATCTGCATCTGAATTCAAATAGAATAAAGTTAAGATAAATAGTTAAATTATAAAATAACAAATGAATAAAACGTTTCTTATACATATGAGAGGTAAGAAGAAAGAGACTGAGAGAGAGAGAGAGAGAGAGAGAGAGAGAGAGAGAGAGAGAGAGAAAAGAGAGAAATGAGATTAATACGACGAAAGCTTAGAGAAATACAAAAAAAAATTAATAGATTGCATTAGAAAATTAGATATTTAGATTTGATACGAAAAACAATAAGGTTTTATTGCTTAAAACTATTTTGGAAAACAATTCATCAATAAATTCAATCAGAATATGTTAAAAGCTGTCTGTCTCTTCATATAAAGTATATTGAGTTCATCTGTCTACATTAATGTTTACAAGTTTGTAGTTTTAAGAAGTATATTTAGATATCATCAAAAAATTAACATTTTGATCAAAAAATATAATTTTTCTTTGAAACATACCCATTAGAAGTAGTTTTTGAATGAGAAAATAAGAAAATGACAGCTAAATTAGATGTAGAAATGTTCAAATACATCGTCAAACGAGCATTTAACCAGCAAATTATGCTGAGCGTTAAGACTGAAAGACGAAATTTGAGATGAGTTCGAGGTCTGGAAGACTAACATTCGATGAAAAAGGGCATTTTGGGCTAAAGGTTCATGCAAAGATTTGAATGGCACGACAAAACTACGACAAAGAAGACGAGTCGATTCTCCCCATGAAGTTGCTCTGGTGCTTTTAAGATTGGGAGGTGTTCGAGCAGTTAGTAGTCAACCACCATCACCACCATGATGATGGCGATCATGCAAGTTGTCTGCTTTCGCTTATGTTCATTCTCTCCCATTTGCATTCCGAGTCCTTGTTCTTTCTCTCTCTCTCTAACTCTCTGCTTTTCAATTTATCATTTTCACCCTTTCTGGCTTCTCCATTGCACCTCGAATCGAGCTTGATAGGAGTTTCACAACTTGTTTAATTACATTTGAAAAGATCAGAGAGGCTCTGGGAAATGAGAGAAAACTGAAAACGGAAATGAGCCGAAGAGGTCAGACACATAGCCATCAGACTGGTTGGAAGAAAAACGAAAGAAGAATAAGTCGACAGAGGACGACATCTATCGTTGTCGCATAGCCGGCAGTAGCGATGTAAGCATCATATTGCGCTTGCTTCTGATGAAGATCAAGAAGACGTCAATGAGTGAAACATGATCAACGACGAATGAGGCAGAAGTTCGTAATGATAGATAACTTGCGAACAAGAGAGTAGAATCAAACACATTCGATAGATTATATAACATATAAGAGATTTTGAGAAAGAGAATGTATAAAGAGAGTAACATTCGTCTAATATGAAAATGAGGAAGGGATGTATGCTGTAGACGAAAGAAGAACGAATAAGTTGAAGCGAATGCTCCAGATAAGGAAAGCCATGTGTGCGTGGATGATGATGACTAAGTGATGAAGTAACAATTCTGACGAAAACTGGAGAGAATCGGAAGAAGATAATATAAGAAAGATAGAAATAAATTAAAAAACTTATGAAGAAATAGAATAAAATATGAAGTAATGAGCAAATTTGAAACGAATAAAGTGATATTTGAAATAGGAAAAAGTTCAAAATATCATGCTGGATGTGTAAGATTACTGAAGTGGAAGACAAAAGGAAAATCAAAATCAAATCATTCTGATTTTTCGCTGTTAATGCTGATGCTGATGATGAGGATGATGAAGTTTGGACGAATAAACTTTGCCTAGATTCTTTTTCAAGTAAATATGAAGAAATATATGCAGAATATGCTTTTTCACGACTTTTGTTCTTGATGTCCATGTGAGAAAATGAACAAATAATCTCAAAAAAGTATTTTGAATAAGCTTGAAGCTGACATGAAAGCTTGTGCAAAAATCTTTGAGCAAGTAATTTAATCGTGAGAAAAAGGAGAAAAAATGAGTATTCTTAATGTAACATTTGCATAAAACAAAAAGAAAAAAAACGAAAGATTTAAGTCAGAAGCTTAAGCAACGAAAACATATACGACAAGAAGTTTAAGGTTGAGAAATGAAATGTGAAGAATGGATGAGAGTGACGAACGATTTAGAGTCGAAAGCTTTGAAAAAAAGCTTCAGGATCATGCATATGTGCAGCAAAACGCTAACTCACATTGATCAAAATAGTCTGAATGTACGTTTTCGAAGAGAAAATATTAGAAGTTCACATTCGATAAGAAGAGTTTTAAATTGAAATTAATGGCTTATGGATGAAGAGGTAGAGCTTACAATGAGATTTGTTATCATGCTTATACGTACATCTGTTGTACATATGTATACTGAAGTCATATAAAGTTTAAAGTTTTTAATATTTACGTCAACGCATTACTTGATCTGAATTTAAGGAATCGTTAAAGAAATATCTTGATGAAGGGCTTCGGCAACTGCTGCCAAAAATACCACACAGCCTCATTTGGAACAGCTTTTCATCTAAACTTTTTATTTGCAACTTACAACTTGTTGGTTTTTTAAGTTCAAAAGGTTACTTTTATTATTTATTTAACGTTATATTTTGTTTCTAAAATAACAAAAGAAAAGAAATTGGCTAAAGGTTAGTGGTTGGTTAGATGCATATGCATGTATGTGAATGTGTATGTTTGAAGTTTGTTTGAATGAACCAAAATTCGGTTATTTGAACCGATTGTCAACTTACCTTTTGAAAGAATTTGAAGTGTCATCTTGAAAGGTTTTAGAAAGGTTTATTATATTACCAACAAACTAATGCTGGAAAAAAGTAGTAGGAAAAGATAGATGACTTTGAGTGAGGTAAATATGTTTAAAACAAGCTGTAAGTATAAATGTATATATCTGTATTTAATATAATTTGGATATAAAAAAAAAGAAATAATTAAACTAAAACTGAACAAAAATTTCGAATTATTATGTTATTTTGCAAAAAAGACTCGAAGACGAACAAGATCTTGAATACAATCGTTCATCCGCGTCAACTGGTATGAGACTTTTGATGTGATGTTTACTTGAAATAATTAATTATATTGATATTAATTAAATATAATTGTAAAATGTATTATATAAATTAATAAATAAAAAAATAAAATTCAAATGAAGAAGTAAAACATCAAAGCTTGTAGTCGTTTGTTGTTCAAGAAATGTACGATTGAATGAACAAATGTCAAAATCAAAATCAAAAGGGATTGACTAGATAAAGCCAATCAGATGCTCGTACTAGCATTATTTTTCCTTATTTCTCGCTAATTCCTTTCTTAGTTTTTCTTCTTTAATTTGAACATTGAATAAGTAAGCTTTGAACAATCACTGACACATTAATTCAACTATTAACATTTTTGAATTTGACGAAAGAAAAGAGACTAAAGTTGAACTTGAATTCCAAAAACTGAATATATTGTGTAAATGAAAGTTGTTAGAAGAAAAACTGATGTAATAGCTTTTATTACGAGTAAAAGATTTTGTTGTTTTTTTTCGCCTCTCAGAATAATTGGTCTGTTTAGTTTGAATGAACTGAATTAGGATTGATTAAGAAAAACGAAAGGAAAATGTTTGAAGCAGAACATATGTACGGATATAGAAAGAATTTTTTTAAATTTTCATTTATATAAAACAAATAAAATTTTAATATTATGTAGTAAGCATTGTAAATATTGTTTTCGATAAAAAAAAATGATTTTGTTGATGAGTTTTAATGAAGGCTTGTAGAGTTATCTAACGAGACTCTAACATGTCTCACACGTGCGGGACTCTTGATAAATTCCAATGCTTTTCATTTAAACTGAATCATCTTTCTTTTTTTCAGTTTTTCTTCTTTTCTTGTTTTCTTCATTAGTACCTCTCTTTCTTTTTATTTTTCTTCTAATCTGCGCCCTCCCTCTCTCTCTATCTCTTCTCACTCTTAGCCATTTGGAGCAATTACGGAAGACTTTCAACCTCGTCGATCTTTTGATATCGTTTCACAACGAATAGCCTAAGGGCTATTTCTGTTACTGCTACTGCTTCCGAAACTCTGCCAATGTTTGTTCATTCGATAATTAAATTTGTTATAAAATTCATATTAATTTTCCAAATAATAAGTACAATTTTTAATCAAGTATAAGACTTTTTTTGATTAAATTCTTTTCTTTAATCAATCCATTTCATTTGTCTTTTCTCTCTTTTTTCTTCATTTTTTCTACTTTGTCTATGTAAGTTAGATGTAATTCATCACCAACAATCTGACACCTGTTGCTCTTTTCAGTCGTTTTTTCTCAATTTTTAACATTAAATGTTCAATTTTCAGTTCCTCAATCAAAAGGCTATTGATGATTCAACATTGGAATAAAATGTACTGTGCTACCAACTTCATTAGTATTGACGATTTCGACGGCAAAGAACTGTGACTCTCAAAGTTATAAACTTAAACGGAAATGTGATTTCGTTTGACTGATAATAGTATAAAATATTAAAAATACATATCTATATCTTATCTATAGAATAAATATTTATTATTTGAATCATACTCGATAAGCTAATTATATGTTGTCCTCAGGTAAGTACAACAGAAATGAACGTGATAATTCATTCTGTATTTAACGGAGAATGTTTACTGATAGGAAACATTAGTCCGAAGGACTTAAATTACCCACAATATCTCCATGTTGTTAGATTTATTTAGATTTACCTTTACATAAGCTTTTCTAAACAAATTATATTTATATATTCTTTCAATTAACCTAATTATTCAGTTGCCATTTATTATTTTTATATCAGTAATGGATATTGTATTACGATATTTTTTATTAATCACCGCAATCGCCCCTCTGGGCATATGCTTCGAGGGGTTTGGGTTAATGTGTCTTTCTGGAACTCTACCAGTCAAAACTAGTAAGTGTTTGATATATAAATGTTCGCCATACATATAAAATAAATGTGAAGTGCAGTGTGAATCAACTCTCATGGAAAAGCTTATTGGCACCATTATGAAGCCATCTTGTGCAACATTTTACTCAAATGAAGATAACCCAGTCGTACATCATTTAACAAAAGAACGTCATTATACTAATATAACAACAAGAGGATGTGATTTTATAAAATGTTTGGTAAGTATTTTCATATAATTTGTTTAATTTATAATTTTTAAAATGAATTTAGTTTATTAAAAATGGTTGTGCTGTTCAATATGATGGAAAAACATGTTGCTGTAGTACTCATTATTGTAATTCACATCAAAGTTTACTATCATACACACCGTTCTTTATAGTATTTCTAAATTTTTTTATTTTCATGATATTATCAATAGAAATATAATTACATATGTATCTATTGAGTGAATCATCATAGAAAGTTTGATTCAACTTGTTTTTTCATCTTTTCATAATCAATATTTGTGCATACATAAAATGATCAAATATCAGTTCTAATCTTCATTTAAATTTTTATATTTTTCAAGTTTTAAGTTTCTTTTTTTATCTGAAGATGTTTGAGTTTCATCGTATATGACTTAGTTACTATATGCTATTTTATATTTTTTAGTTGATTACTAGCATAGTATAGTTAGTATAGATGTATTACATTCAATTTTATTTTTTTTTTAAATAATAAACAAATTATTTTCAAATGATGATCTGATTAATATTACAAAAAAAAATATAAAAAATCATTATGATAATTTAAAATTAGAAAGTAATAGGTAACAAAACAATCGATATATTGGTCACAAATTAAAAAAGAAATGGAGCAAAATGTTCAATAAAAAAAGTAAAAAGACGCCTATATTTGGAGATTTTAAAGTAGAAAATTGACTAAAATATTCAAAAATAATAATAAATCACAGGCATAAATACGTCATGAAAACATAATATATTCTTTATACAATTGATGTGTAACTTCTCTTGGGTCGTTCTTTAGAACCGTTTAGAATTTTCTGTTTTTTTGTAAATTTAGCGGAAAAAAAGGAAAAAATTGACTGAAAGCTATTAGTGATCGACATATTGGCATATAAGGCAATTAAATCAACATCGGGGTTTTGTCTTTTGTTTTCTCTTCGTAAAGATATTGGAATACTTTGATGAGGTTTGTAGTTTTGGTCTACTTCAACAGAAGAAGCATTACTGTCGTTTAGACGACTTGGCTTCTACTTGGTCTCATTGGCACATCATTGCTGAAGCTTGTATCTCGTGTATCATTTAAAGTTGAATTCTGCTGCGGTTGAGTAGGAACCATCGGACGACGAAGTGCTGATTCTGAAAAGTCTATATTGAATATTATGAAAACAAAAGTTTGATAGTATTGATAAAACAGGTCAAAACTGCACTCTACAAGCAATTTTTGAAACAAAATACTTAGTAAGTGAGAGAGGGAGATCATATATGTTTGAATAAATAAAGAAGGCTTTTTGCTTTTTTTTGGGTAAAATTAGTTAAAATTAGTTGAATAAGAACTTAAAAGTATTTTACATATGGATAGGATATATGCACACAGTCACACACGTTGGAATCTTATATCTATTTTGGCATTTTTTCAAAAACCAAAAAAAAACAGAAAGAAGGGGAAAAACTAAAACTTTGTGTGCATACACTCACTCATACAGTCGTCGTCTTTGTTTGATAGGGGTCTGAAGAGGCGATGGAACTACTCAGAATACTATTTTACAGAAGTAAAAAAGAAAATTCAAACTAACTCATTGGTCTTGTATCTAAACTTGGTGGCTGAGATCGTGGTTGTGGTGTTGGAAGATCATTTGCTTGATAGCCAGCCTAAACACATAAGTTAAACCTTTTATGATATTTTACTTGAACAATTTTTTATAATAATGTAGTTGAAACATACCTTAATCAGCGGTTGAGAGCTAGCACTATACATTTCACTATCTTTAGGTTGACGGCTTCTTCTTAAAAAAAATAAATAAGAAGTGAAAAAATGAACAAAAAAAAGGAAAAAAAAAAGGTTTTTGATTAACAAAAATGTTAATTTTATTTATTAATTAGTACTTATATATAGTTATATAGTGTATAGTTTATATATGTATATGTGATTTGATTTAGTATTCACTATGTGATGTTAAATGCTTATGAAAGTGCTACACTACAACAACCTACTCTAATATGAATTTGCGAAGTCCAAATAAGACTTCATCACTAAAACTGAATACAATAAACTATTAAGTTTGAAAATTATGCTTTTAGGTGTAAAACAAAGTTTGAATATATAAAACTTACAAGATACAAGCTAATACTAAAGCCAATAAGAAAAGAATGAGCAGAATTCCACATATAACTCCTAAGATAATGGTAGCAGTTCTGTATCCTGTATCAACTACTCCCTAAAACATAAATATCTGTTGTCATTCTTTAAAGCTTAAAACTTACAGCATTTTTGGGATCTAATACATTGCCAGTATCATCTTGACAGTACGTATTTTCACGAATACCCCATGGACAAGCCTTGCAGTTGTCAACCTGAACAAGTACTTTTAAAAATTGAAATGTTCATAAAACATTAAAAGATTTTGAAGTTACTACAAATTAGAAATAAAATACTACAGTAGATTCAAGGTCAAATATTATCATTTTGAAGTTTTAAAGAAAAAAAATAATAAAATTTGCAGAAGCTTGTATAAATGTTTTGACTTGAAAGCACTTTGTACGACATAACAAGATAATTTAGATTCTAATCCCCAAGGTTATTATGGCTTTTACGCTTGAAAAGGCTATAAATGAACTTCTTACCTGGCCATTACCACTGTATGAACAAACACTGAAGAAGGACGTTTTTTTAGATCGGCAAGCAGCAACGGCGGAATTAATGGTTGATGGTGTACAAGACATATCACAGTCAGGTCCAATCAAGCTTCCGGTGCAGGCAACAGAATAGGAAAGTGTAAGTCTGAAAACATATGAGATATGAATATAGTTAATAATATTTTCTTATTTCAGTACTTTGTTTTCAGAAGTTTTCCTTCGTAGCTTTGCTGTTGGTTCATATTCTGAACACCACCGACAGCAGGCAGAACGTTGTTCAGAGGAACAACAAATGTGTCAACATGGACCACACTTTCAACAAATGTAGGAGATCCGTCAGCTTGACTGATTACAGGTCCAAAATGATGAACCATAATATCAATGGCAGACTGCAAATAATATTTTATTAGTCAATCTGGAACAGGAGATTTCTCTTACTGGCTTTGAAGGCAATTGAACAACATAACTCTGATCCCAACGGTTTTCAGTACTGAGACTGTTGGCAGGAGGAAGTTGACCATTGATAAGAGTGCTGAAGCCAGTTGACATATATCTTACCGAACTACTATAAACAAATTTTATAGAAATGTATTTGAATCAGTTTGTTTCGTACTCTGGAGAACTAACGATGAAGGAGAAGCCGAATTTGCAAAGTGGTTCTGTATTGAGGTAAGCGCATTTGAATCCACTTGGACAAATGCAGGTATTTCCATTATTCAAAGCAGAATCTGGGTTACTGTAACCTCTAAGTTGGAACTGAATTGTTACGCCATCAGTTGGGTTAATACCATTCTGAAAATATTATTTTTGAACTTTAGATATAAACAAATCTTAATTGTATAGACTTCTATCAAATCATACAATAAGGATCAATTAAATGATTTTCATTTTTTCATTTTCATTTTGAATCCTATTTCATGTAATTTGAAAAACTTTGTTTTCTTCTTGAAGTCAAGTTCAGAATATATTTAAAACTTACTGTTGTTTGATTATATGGTGTTAATACTTGATTAAGTACGCTTCTTTGCTGATTGAACTGTTGTTGCTGGTTATTTCCAGGCTGAATCTGCTGTTGATTTTGTCGTAGCTGCTGTTGTTGCGGTTGTTGTTGTTGTTGTTGTTGTTGTTGTTGTTGTCCATAATTATTCATATAATTATTATTATTCTGTTGTTGTGGTTGATATTGATTCATTTGATTGCCCTGATACTGATTGCCACTTCGTTGACCATTCGGATTCATCTGCTGCTGATTATACTGAGCAGTTATAAGCGTGGCACATATGCCTAATGCTAATATCCTGATGATCATAGTCTATAAATTGAAAAAAAATATTATTACAGATTGAAAAATCAATTAAGCATGTATAGTTTAAGAAGTAAATTTATAAAATCAAATAAAAACGAAATACGAAAAAATTTAAAAACAAATAAAAAAGAAAAAACGCCAACAAACTGTGGCGCAAATACAAAAATGTGAAACGTCGATTAAACTTGATACTTGCAGCTTAAAAAAATGTTGTAAATATGCTGCAAATTCTAGAAGAATTATTTTTATTATTATGGTCAAAGGTTAAAAAAGTTTTTTTGTTGATGATTCAAGCAAGCAAGCAATTTATTGATTGGTTATCTTATCTATTATATCGTAATACCAGAACAAATAGATCGTTTAAACACATTGATAGATGGAGGGTGTGCCTCGACACACTCTAACAACCTAATATGGAAGAGGCAACATACAACTCAATCTTATATATGATAGAAGCATATTGCTGATTTAAGCAAAAACTACAATCTACTATATACAAGGCAAGAAATTACTGATTGAAGATAAATCGACAGTAAGCTCGAATAAAGCTCGAGAAAAGGAGAGAAAGTTGGCATGAATGGTAAAAGCTGAGTTTTTCATCACATCTATGTGATCAGTTGATAGTTCCGGTCGGAATCGTATCATGTAAGGACGTAAAAGAAATCCTAGATATTTGAATCCGAGATCAATACAGCACAATTGGATCAAACGGAATGAATCACAATCAATACAAAATGATTTTTTCTCATTTCTTAATGCTTAAAACCATTCCGCTATTCTGACTATACATGCATACATGCATACATGTGAGATGTATTCATCTATTACACTTATCTATCTATCTATCAATATCTATATATATATATGATATAGTTATATAAAATATATAAAAAATTATTATTTAAATCAATAATCCTTTAAAGAAAATTGAAATAATACAAATAATGAAGGATAATGAAGAAGCATATTACATTGTATGAATTGTGTTGACTGGTAATGGTAAGGTAATAAAACTAATCAGTAACTATGTATATAATATTTCATTTAAAAATTAAATAATTTTAAATTAAAATAAAAGAATATACATATATAGTTATATAGATAGTTATATATATAACTATAACTAACATATAAATTATTAATTGGAGTAATAGTTAAGAAATTAATATTTCACTCAAATAATCATCAAACACTGCTTCATCTATAGATAGTACTGATGATATATATTGGTTGATGTGTATATATGAATATGCTTTCAGTTCCTCAGAATAATCGGAATGACAAAGCATTATTGGCGTAGGTGGTATCTACATGGTAAAAGCATCATTGACGCCTTCAGTCGATTGCACGACATGAGACTCAGCCAGCTGAGTCATACATACGCCGACGGCCTGCGACAACCGTTGGACTCCATCATAACGATGAGAAGGTGCAGAAAGAAAAGATGAGGGAAAATAAGAAAACGAAAAAGTAGAAGAGGACAACGATATTGACGATGATGCAGAAGAGGAAGAAAAAGAAGACAACGATCAACGATGAAGAAGACAGGTGAAGACGTTGAGGATGTGATGACTTAAGGGCAACACTCGATTATTTGTGAGAAGTAACTGTTGATTCATTGAAAATACAAGAAAAAGTACATGTAAGAATAGAGGTTCATATAGAAAAGATGAAAATTCCAAAAGATTTATCTTTCAATTCAACTTATCAGTTTAAGCATTTTCAAAATGAGTTTTAGTGCTTTTGAAATATGAAAAACTAGAAATACTATATAGAATATTAATATATTGATTTAAAAGTATCAACTACAATTATAAATTTGATTAATTATGAATATTTATTAAATTTAAATAAATAATGCTTAAAACTTGTTAAGATAATGACAAAAAAAAAGAAAAAATAACATAAAACAGCCAATAGTACAAAATAAGAAATAGAAAAAATATATAGAAAGATGATGATGTACTAAGAGTTATAGAAAAGTAGAAATGCACGAATAACTATTTATGTTTCAATTATTGTCATTCTTAAGATTACGAATACCTTATGTCAATATCAGCTAGTGTCTGCTTTACTAAAAAAGTTTTTTTTTCAAAACATTGACGTAAATATTGATCAGAAATTGTGCGTCAAAATCATTTCGTAGTCATAGGGAGAAGAGAAATACGGAAAACTTCTGAGCAATGTGAACTGAATCATCAACAGTTTCAAGCATTGTGGTATGTTGAGAGGTGTTGGAGGAAGATGGGCAACGAGATAAGCAGTTTCATTCATACGACTGGATGGTAGGCTTTTCTTTATTTTGGACTATGATTTTGACAAATTGAGGAAAAAACAGCTTGTGAGGATAGTGCTTGGTGTCAGGTTAGTGGCATAGTAAGACAACTCATTAGCATCTATTTGCTTAGAAAGGGACTTTGTGGGAAACAGAAGCTAAGAAAGGTCGTCTACGGTCAGCAGACAAGACACCGAAAAACGAAAACAAATTAGCTGAAATCAATGATTTTCGGTTTATTTTTTTAAACAAAACTGTGATTAAGAAGAAATAAATAGAACAAGGGATGTTGAAGAGAGAAAGCTGATTGGGATTAGAATGAATGACGCAACCTGCTTAGTAGAGGAGGTTAGATGACTTGGATCATAATATATTGATGATGATGAACTCATAGACAAAACAAACAGTCCAATGGGTCATACATGGGCATTCTATACAATTTCATAGCACTGGATTAGTTTTCCTTTGCTTGTTGTATGCATTTCGTTCGATTTGATAAGAGTCGGTTCAAACTAAGATGCATGTATTTCAAGGTATTAGTTAGTAACCTCGGCCCTTTTGCCATAAATAACTTGAAGATCGTTTGCTTATGTGTATATATAATCATAATGATAAAACTATTTTATAACAGCTCTTTATTGATAATATATAGTATATATTATATATAAAGAGAGAAAGAGAGAGAGAAAGAGATTGTTCTATACATTTGAATGAACATGAGAAGCAATGTAGACAAATAATATAGAATCTTATCAATTGTTATTATTATTATTATTGATATACATACATATGTATATGCATATATGCTATACAAATCATTTGTGTATATGTATTCTATCAAATAATTCAAAATGTAAGAAATTATTTTTGATTTTATAAAAACTTTCAAAAGTTGCGTTGATAAACAGAAACCAAAGGTGAGGCGAAATAGAGAAACGCAATGAGAAGGAATTGTTTTTGTTTTTATTAAAACAAAGAAATAGAATGAATATTATTACTATTAAGTCATAGAAATATGATATTTCTGAATATATTGTCATTCTTTCTTTCTTTAACTTTATATTGAAACATACAAAGTGTGATATATAGTGTATGATGATTTCATAGTTACATACATAGATACATGTACATAGAGAAAGACATTGATGTACATCAGAATCTTTTCATTTTTGCTTTTCCTTGTCCGAAAGTTATCTTAAAGATGATTCAGAATATTGAAAGTTTTCTTCTATATTTGATATTTCAATAACTAATAAATACAAAAATTGACAGAAAGAAAGTGGGAGAGAAAGAATGAGAGAGAATTGAAAAACGAAAATCGGGATTGAAAATGTAAGGAGAATGGAAAGAATTGAGCAATTTTTATGAAAAGTTTGTATTAGAATACAAGCATTATAGTTCTTATTATCAAGTGTTATCACTCAGTAAAAATAAGAAATAAATGCTTATAATTAATTTGCAACCGAGTACTCTAGATTTGGAGAGAAAAAAATGATGAAAAATTAGAAAAAAACATATTATAATACACAAAATAATTAGAACTTATCTCGATTTTTCATATTTCAAACAAAGCAATCGTGTCTTCTTCGATACAAACATAGAGGTTTTGATTCAAGCAGTTTTTCAACGATACTGTTTGCTCAGTTAGACCTTCAGGCACGATGATGAACAGCAAAATCAGGTGTTTCCCTTTGTTATTGAACTCCTTTTTCTTCATTTTCATTGTGTCATCAGTTTTTTTTATTTTCTTTAGTAAATTGAATTTAAAATATCGTACAGAGCTGAATAATCGTTGAAAAGAAGAAGAAGAAGAAAAAGACAAAAAATAGGAAAATGATCATGATCATTTAGTGATAGAGTGACAACGAAAAGGTAAGAAATATAGAAAGACGAGAATGAGATAGAGAAGACAAACGTAGGAGGAGATGGAGGCGGAGGGGAAAAAAGATAACAAAAAAGGTTTTTTTTATTTTAAAATAATTATGAAATGAATCTTTTTTTATAATTTATTTCAATAGTTTTTAAGATTTGTTATACATTTTAAGATATGACCTTTATTCATATGTTATACAAGCAAATAATAGTAGAAAGAAAATGCTAATATGACTAATTGTTTCAAAACAAATGCCATTACGATATTCAAAATAATTTTTTTTGTTTCTTTTGTGTATTGTTGCTACCTACTGCTACTGACGTATGTTACGTGAAACTACACGTTTTATGCTAATTTCAACGTAAAAACGTGAATGAAGATTGAACATGTGAAAGTCATTTTCGACAATATACTTTAGCAGCAAACGGTTGATCATGAAAATATCAGAAAAGAAGGAAATGAAAAATATTAAGAATCATGAAATGATTAGAATCTTACTATGTGGTAATATAGGAATAAATATATTTCAGCAATAAGATGGAAGAGAAAAAGATGTGTGAAGGAACATAGAAGCACTAAGCAATTGATTTCTGAGATGTGGGAGGAGTTGGAAAAGCTTTATTATCGTGTATCTTATATGATTCTCACCTTTCATCCACTTCTATGCCCTTTACCGTTCGAGACATCTTCATATCTTCAATACTATTATTGGCGACAACCAGCTCTTTCCGGTTAGAGGGATTGAGAAGAAGAAGGAAAGAAGAGAACGGTAGCTACTTTGTTGTGAGAAGAAAAAGACAAGAGAGAGAGAGAGAAAGAGCCAGATAGTAGAAGAATAAGAGCTGGTAGTAAGGTATGCTAGACAGGTTAAATGGATATATAGGAAATATAACAGGAACATATAGTATAGATGAAGAGAATTGGTTGTTTGTTTAACTATCAGAATATGCATCCATTGGCTTTATTAAACCGTACTTGGCCAGTTTGTTAAGATGGTAGAGAAAATTGAATTGAAGAGAAATAAAGAGAAAACAGAGGAAAGAAAGTACAAGTATAAGGAGGTGAAGCATGAAGAGATACATTGCCATTCAGTTGGAACGATATCATCGATGTGAACGATGTTGATGTTGACAAGGAAGGTGATGTGAACGATATGACGAAGAAAGAAAGAAGAGAAAGAGAGGTCGATTTGGCTTCTACTAGAATGTTGAATATCAATCAAGGTACAAGATGGTTGATAGAGAGCGAATAACTCGATAGAGAGAATAGACAACGAGAGAAAGTTGTAAGAGAATAGGAAGAATAGATGTAATCCATGATTGCTTAAGCAAATATCATGAAAACGAGCCAAACGAACAGTGATATTCACAAACAAAATTGTATTTCTTCACTATCTAACCTACACATTATTGTAGTTTTGCCTTATAAAATACTTTTTCTCTCTCTCTCTCTCTGTATCAGTTTACAATCTTGTTTTCCCCCATTAAATTGCAAAATGCTTATCTTACAGTCTCAATTTCCTATTATTATATTCATCTTCGTTCATCTATTTCATCATTATTCATATCCTCATAATGATACGAGTACAAAAATCAAAAAAAAAAAAGAAAAAGAAATAAACTAAGAATATAGGAAATTGAGAGGGAGAGAGAGATAGAAACATAATGTATGAAAAGGATTTGCTGAGATCTATTGAGCTCTATGTCTTGTATCTCATCCAATTTCATATTATTTCCGTTGTGACCTGAAAATCATTAAACAAACAATCTTTTATCTTTTGCATAGACAGGATATATAAAGGAAATACTTATTTCATATAGTTAATAAATCAAGAAAAGAATATAACTAACTAACAACTTCATTAACTATGCAAACTATATGTATATTTTCTCAATAAACACATATATCTATACATAGATGATATGTACCATGCATATGTATATGTAAAGAAGTCATGCTGCTTACCATTCTAACTATATTATTATATCAATATTTATACAATAACTATATATAAATAGAATATTATAAATATAAGAAAATTTCTTAAAATTTGAACTTAGAAATGAGCTGAATTAGTTGATGAACAATGATGGACAGAGTAAAGAAGATGATTAACAAATAAAAAATTTGATTGTTTTCTGTCGATAATTTCATTCGAAAATATATATTTCACTATATTTCAAAATAAAATATAAAATTGTATGAAAATGTTGTCTTGTTGATTGAAAAGATTTGAAAAATAATTTGAAATCAAGAAATTTTAGAAAAAAAAAAAGCTGAAACATCGTTGGGTGTGGTTAGGATGAATGTAAGATGGAAGAATTTTGATAAAAAATGGTTTAGATTGAAAACACATCTTGGGAAGAGAATGAAGATGAAATCATTTCAGGATATACTTGGATGTTCTTTTTTGGATAGAAGGGCAAGTCCAAGAATGAAATCTTTTTAGAAAGAAAGATTGCTAAAGACATTTTAGATTGAAGAACATGAATACCAAATTATAATTTTAGTTAATTATATGCATAGTTAAAGAAAAGAGAGAAAGAAATAAAGAGAAAGAGAGAGAGAGAGAGAGAGAGAGAGAGAGAGAGAGAGAGAGAGAAGATGTTAAAGTTGAAAAGGTATTTAACTATATATGAAGGACATTGTAAGTTTTTAAGAACTGAGGCAAAACCTTGAGCTGAATGGATTTGGATGCCTAAAAGTATCGGAATCTATGGGTCACACATACACAGTGCTGACCGTGTGAACCTTTGAGTTCTGAATATGTAAAGGCAATGTATTGGCAGACGGTTTTGTATAGTTTATACGAGTAAATAGATGTTGAGATATAGCTGTATTGAAGGTTAAGGCTGGTACTGAAATATGGTTTGATGATTCAGATGTGAGCTGATTCACCAATTCTATGAAGAATATATGAAAGAAGATTAAGAATAATTGCTTGTAGTGACCATATTGAAGTAAATGACTATGATGATGTCACGAAGTGCTCTGTTAAAGATTAGGAAAGAAAGAGAGAGAGAAAGAGAGAGAGAGAGAGAGAGAGAGAGAGAGAGAGAGAGAGAGAGAGAGAGAATGAGGAAGATAAGAGAATAGAGAGAGAATGAGGAAGATAAGAGAATAGAGAGGTAGGTACTAGAAGAAAATGTTTTGAGAAAGAGGGTGGAGAGATTCAAGATGGAATGGCAATGTAAACTCAAGCTGGTTATAATGTGTTCATGATGACGAAGAGTGAGGATGATGATAATGAAAGACTTTAGGTGAGGAGTCTCAGGTATCATCCATGACTAACCTATTTGCAAAGAACGGGATTAAGATGCGAGACGGGCCGTATAAGGAAACAGGCCTCATCTGTCCGGTCGTAGGCCGGAACGACATCATTCGAAAGGCTTACCTTTTGATGTTGTTGGTTATATGCCTGATGTGTGTTTGTTGTCGGATTGTGTATTCAAGGTATGTACGCCATCATCGTCCATCGTTGATCTGTCATCAAGACGAGAACAAGCTGTATGAGCGAGCCGGATGTATGGTTTGGCAAATAGTCCAGCAGATTTATGTCTTGTCTTCTCTGTCTGCACTATCGGACCGTATGTTCTATACATACGGTTATATAAGGTATATTATAAGATATGATGCATAATATGTTTAGAAGAGTCATGATTGTATTAAAGAGAAAGAGAGAGGGAGAGAGAGAGAGAGAGAGAGAAAACATAGATATCTATGAATGTATACATGAATCAAGGTAATTATGCTTTGATGAGAAGAAGAATAAAAGGATTAAAAATATATTTTTATGAATGAATAAGACTATTTTCTTTGTATTTTATTCATTTTTATTGATTAGTCAATATTAAAAATGTGTTTTCTTATATTTGACAATCAAGCTTTGATCTTTATAATAGGAAAATAGAACGGAATATTGTAGTAATCAAGGAAATATTTTAAGAAACTCAAAAGCATTTGAGATTTCAGAGAAAATTGAATCAGTTTTCTTTTACAGTATTCCTACAGTAATATTCTCAATCAAATTTAATTCATTTCGTGTTTTTTCGTTTAAAATTTGTTCTCAACTTCAAAACTTCTCAACATTTATGCTCATCAGCTTTTCCTTCATCGCTAAAAATTTAAGAGATTAAGAGAAATAGAGAGAGAGTGAGAGAGAGACAGAGAGGGAGGGAGAGAGAGAGAAATCTTTCTAATATTCTTTGTGGATATTTAATTATTTGTGTCCAGTCGAAATTATAATGAAAGGAATGAAAATCAGACAACCTAAACAACCTTTTAAACAATCGAACGAACATGAAGATGATGATGATAACGAAGAAGAATATTTTGAAGAGACTAAGCTTAAAACTTGAGCGGAAAGAACAAATATACAGATGTTTAAATGAATAAACATGATTAAAAGCTACTTACATAGATGAACATTCAAATATTTAGAAGGAAAATCTTTTTTTTTTCATTTTAAATGCACAATAATACGAATTGTTACAATAAAAATAGAAAATGTAATGATTCAATCAAAATAAATTCAAACTAAATTAATAATTATATAATGATTAATTTCAAAAATTCATTAATATAATAATAAATAAATAAAATAAAATAAATTTATTGAGCTGAAGATGAAACTGTTATTATAGTAGCTTTTCTTGTTGAAGATTGAGATAAAAATGGAAATATTTGATTGAAACGATGTTTAATAGGATCCATTAAATCTTTAGTAAATACAATCATAATTAATCTAAATTATATTTTATTTATTTTTATAATAATAATGAGAAAACATATTTTATTTTTCAAATAATAGTTCAAGTTTTAAGAAAAACAGGTGATATCAAAGTTTTAAAAAGTATAAAGTTTTAAGAAAATTTAATAAAAAAATAAATTGAAATATATAATTAACTAACCCATCAATAGCATTCATAGATAACCATACAATAGTTAAACATAAAAAGATATACCAAGATTCAAATGGCATAATTTCAACAAGAAATTGTGAAAATAGCATATCAACCAAATATAAGCAATCTTGCATCAATTTCTATTTTGAAATAAAAATTATTTTCATATTTTACTTGTTAAGCTTAGATGAAAGATGTAGTTCTCCTACATACCTGTGCAAATAATATCCGATTACGTTTCATACGTTTTGTTGTTTCAGATTCTGATATTCCTCGATTTTTTACCTTAAAATATACATTTATAAGAATTAAAATTATTTTTTATTTTTTTAATAAAAATATTGATTTTTTGAAAAATTACCGTATCATTAACTAATTTAGCAAATGTTATTAAATTACAAATAAACATGAATAAAGTACAAATGTAGACAAGTATTCCAGATGCTTCAAGTACTATTCCTTTAGCTCCTGTCCAAACCAAATATTCAAAATGAAAATAATATTCGATTCCAACTGAAAATATTAGAAATTTGTTTAATTTTAATTAATAATTAACATATTTTTATATTTTATTAATTAATTTAACTATCAAATCACAGAGTATAGTTTACTTCTCATATAAGATACATATATCACACACACACATATGTATATTTGCTCTTATGCTCTTAAAGTTTATATTTAAAACTTTTTTGAAATATTTTATGATAATTATAGGTTGAAATAACATTTTTTCATTTAAAAAAAACTTTTACCTATAGCACAGAATACAATGACAACAAGAATAACAACAAAGCAAACAAGTGAAGCTATCTGAATAGAAATAGAATATAGTTATACATATAGATAAATTTTATATTTAATATTATAAAATGTATAATTAGTTGAATATAGAAAATATAATTTACCAATGAGGCTTTTACAGAACAAAATTTTTGATAATACCGCACAGAGAAGCAAGCAATCACACGGTTTACAGAAGCTACTACCTGAAACAAGTTGATATTTTGACTTTCTTCATGAAATAAAGTAATAAAGTGAAAAGATTAAAGTTTTAAAGAGAATTATGATAAAAATCTTTAGGAATTTCAAGAATTCTGAGATTCTATTACCTGTACCAGTACTCCTCCTAGATAGAATGGTCCACCAATTGCAGCTCCAACAACTCTATTAATAACAGTAACCCATGAAATATCATATGATGGTTGACTAAATTATAATAATTATAAATTAAAAGAAAAAATAAGAAAATCATACATAAATGTAGTTGGAACAGAAAATAATAAAAAAACAAAAGAAATAAATATATTATAAAATGCTTTTGTTCCACATAAAACAAAAAATGATGATGGATTCTTTTTCTTAATAACACTAATAAGTATATATGAATTACCAATAGCTCCAGTTAATGATATCTATTAAATTAAAATTTTCTGTTAATTTATAAAATTATAATTAAAAGAATTACACATAATATGATAATTCCACCAAATAATAAGAAACTAGGTTCAGGAATCATTGATAAACCTTCTTCGGTTTCATGTAGATTCTAGAAATATTTATTAAATGTATATTATTTGTTTTTTTAAGAATATATTTCATTATTTATATTGTATATTATATAGTTTTAATAATTTATTTATTTATTATATTATAATTTAAAAAAACTAGATCATCATACCGCCATTGTTGATGAAGTTGATTGAGAAGGAATTGTTGGTATTGGAGCTAAGGTTCTCAGAACACGTGTTGTTCGAGGATTCTGAATGTTTATACAAATTATATACTAAATTATATGTATAATTAACGATTATTATTTTTTTTTCAAATTTGATTATCAAAAGTTTTTTTTTGGTTTTTTGAAATACCATAGTAGTCAACTCCATAGGTACTGTCTTGTCAAATTCAATAAGATTTTCCAAATCAGATAGTAAGCCAGATATGTGGGAATTTTCAGTTCCTGAGGTCATAAGAGAAGAATGATCTGTTTCGTATATAAATTTTATAAATAAATATAATTAAAAGAATTATAAAAATTAGGTTTAAATGAAAATTTGAAAAAAGTTGTAACATGTAGTAGTTTGCACCAGACATTTGGTGATCTGATCAAGAGTCAAGCAGTCAAGCTATAATACTTGAACTGATCATTAATATGAAAATAAGAAAAAAAACTGAATGACATTTTCTAATTAAGCTTTACTTATAAAGCTTGATGATGTCGTGGATTTGAAATTGAATAAAGATCTAATGATTGTGCGTAACTAAGCGGCAAATTCTAAAATATATATAGATAGAAATAGACATATAGAGAGAATAAAGGAGGGAAGAGGTGGGGGAATGGAAAGAATAGAAAAAGTCTCGAAAGAGAGAAAGGTACGCTTATCGCTTATATTCATTCTATTTTTATGATATAAGCTTGTTGAGGGACTGGATATGTCTTTGGCAGACACATCACAGAGAAATTTTATCTCAAAATACGGTAAAATGAATAAAGTTCGTTAAGCATATCAGATGTTACATTTACCAAAGAATTATCTATCTATGTACATATGTATATACATAGATATATCTATCTATTCACATGGTTATATATACCTTGGTTAAGAAATAAAGCAAGGGAATATTTTTTCAAGATGAAAACCTTGACTACTATAGAATCGTAAATGAAATATCTTTAAAGTTTTAAAAGTTTAAAACAAAGTTATTAACAGAAAAGCTTAAATTTGTTTTTATATAAAAAAATTTTGAAAACTTACCTTTTCCTTATATGAAGAAAAATACACTGATTGGAAGAAAGAGAAAGAGGTTTTTAAAAGGTTGTGGGAATATTTCCAAGGGAAAAATGAGAATTATCAAAGGAAATTTCAATATTTTAAGAAAATAAACTTCAATTAGGTTTTTTTTGGAATTCGGTATAAGCATAAACACCAGCCGTAAATAATATGTATTTTGCCGTTCTAGCGCACCTTTTCGCCCATCCTCAATTTTCTCATTTTTAAGCCATTTTAAGGCTTATTTTTAACATAAATAAGTCCTAAGACCATTTCGACCACTGGATTTCGACCACATTTTTGAAGTAGCGCATTTCGACCTTTTGACCATTTTTGAAAATTGTCTAAAATAACACATTTTCGAAGAGTTAGGACAAAAAAAAATTACGGCAAAATACATATTATTGCCGTAAATGTCAAGCAACTTATTAACCGTTGTTATCTTCGTATACCATTTGGCTTTTTGATTTTTATCCAAAGTTTGAACTTTTTCCTTAAAAATTGGTCCTGAGGATAAATATTTGAAAACTTATTTCAGTTTTTGGTCATTTCAGCTCGTAAACATCTCTTTCTTGTCGCCTAGTTTGTCTAAAGTCTCATGGGTATATGACATAAGCTTCATATGGCAATCAGTTCTTTGCTAAAGATGTTTCAAAACTTGTCAATTGTAAATTTGAGTCTGCGCACTTGGTCCTTTTCCTATTTTTGGGCCAATAGATCCATCATGGCCATAATATCTTTTGCTTATTTACAAAAGAAAATTTGAGAGTAATGGAGAGGACATAAAGAGAGAGAGAGAGAGAGAGAGAGAGAAATTTACAAGATTTCAAAACTTTCCAGGTTATACAACGTTTTATCTGCAATAGCTTTTGATTTCAAGCCATTCTTAATCAATTTGTTATAAAACAATGATGGTTTTCATCATATTTAGATTGAATTTCATAAGTTGAAATCTTCTAGTTTCTTTATTTCTCTTTTGCATTCTATTATCTTTCGAGCTTTCTCTCACTTTTTCTATCATTCTTTCATTTTTACACCGGCTTACTCATCTCTCTCGATAAGAAAGAGAGGGCAGATCAGAGAGAATGTGAAGAGCCTGATGCCCTCCAGGCTATATCTATCTATCTCTATCTCTTTGCTCCTTAACTACATAGCATACGTTCTTTTGAATAATTCAATCTATATGCCTGAGTATTAATCCATTTTTATCATTTTTATTCTTTTCTTCTATTTTATTTTACAATACTATGTATCTATAATGGAATGTAATCAGAATCTAGTGATCTTTAAAGCTGCAACGATGACAACACAACAACTACACAGAACCTATTTTCTTCTATTTGTCTTCTTCACAGATTTTTTTATTCAAAAACTTTAAAAACTATATTAATCTACAAAAACTATTCTGTATAATCTTCTATGAATAGCTTATTGAAAGATACTAAAAACTGAAATTCAGAAAAGATTACGACACACTTTGTTGTAATCTGCATACTTGCTCAAGTGGCCATTTACTTCTCATATAATCTTGACTAGCCAGCTTAGTTTCATATCTGATCTTACTTAACTCTCACAAACTTTAATTTATACTTTATTTTAACTATAAACTGATTTGCTTTTATAGTTTTTAATAGTATTTAATCTATTTTTCACGTTTTATTATCATTTTTCTCTTCTCGTTCAGATTAATGGATTCACGAGCAACTGTTGCTCTCCGGTCAGCCAATCTTCAATATTCCCAAAATAATATTATGTTTCATTGAATTAATTGAAAATAAAAACATATTTTATTAAAATAAATACATTTTTACTTCTATCATCATTATAGTTTCCTCTTTTTCAAACTTAATTTATTCCTTGAATTCTCTTAAACTATCAACTGTCTTCTGATTTTTTTGCCCGTTACCCTGTCGTATTACATCAATTACTTTTTTTTAATTTATGAACAATTTTATTTGAAAAATGAAAAAAAGAAATGATTATATGGTGTGTATGTTTCATCAACAAGTCATCAGACCGTTTCAATACAAGTCGGCTACTGCTCAAGGCCAAAGTTTGCCGTCGTCCTTGTGTGCTGTGTGACGGTGGATGATAAGTTGATGTTATAACTTCGTCTATCTTCATCTCATCGATCATAACTTTAACTTCGAAATGGCTAAATATGTGAGAAAAGCGCTGTTCAATATTAAGTTTTAAGTTTTTTCTTTTTTGGTTTTTTTTTGTTTTCAGCCTATGCTCCAAATCACTAAAATTGAATTTCATATCCACAACCATTTTCGGCTATTTTTTGTTTTTCTTTAAAACAATATGTATGTATTTCAATATAATATTCTGAGTTTTATGACAGAATTCATGTAAATCTCATAATCAAATATGTTTTATATCGAACATTACGTTACTTTCCTTCCTTCTAGGACTGGGGTTATCATCCTCACCATGTTTTCCTTTCCTGTTTGTCTCTAACCAATCGTTACCTCTCGGGCTTTCTATCTCGCTCTCTCTCTGTATCTTCTTCAGTCCTTGCTTATTCTCACTTTATTTCTATCTCTTGCACCCTCCTCTTCCTCTACAGTTGTTCAGCTTCTGTGTTCGTGGTTATCGTCGACTGTTAATCCGCTTTGACACGCTTCATCATGGTTTGACTGTCCTTCTGCTTTTTCACTTCTTATTATACTAGCTAACAAGCACTTTTTCCTGATTTTATTTCACTTTTCAATCCTTTTAACCTCTACATCTTTCTATTCTATTCTTTATTGTCTCTTCTTCTCATCCAGCAAACGATTTTTATCATCAAAAACTGCTAAATAGCCTACTTTCACTCAATCTGACCTTTGCCAATACCCATGTAACGTCGTCTTCATTCTCTTCTACTAGTAAAACTATGTCATCACTCTTCAATTACTCCAAATCATCATCATCATCATCAGCTGGTTTGTTCCGGTAAATTAGTGAATTTACATGTAAATTTCTGATCGAATTGAAGTAGACATGTATTTCTCTTTTTGTCTCAAATTTTACAAAGGATCTCCGATCTTTTATGCCTTTCACACATAAACATATTTCTCTCTATCTCGTTTTCTCTCTTTCTCTTTTGCATAATAATAATAATTCCGGTTAGTTATATTGTAATTATGAATACTATACGTATGAAACAGCCTAATAGACTGAGGATACATGATGCACTAGTCTGAGATTTTCATTTTAACTTTCTTTTCGGACTTTTGTCATTTTCAATCTCTTTCATCAAAATATGCTGGTCTTTTCCATCTTTTCCAATCGCATCAAGAATTGTAATTTATAATTTAATACTCAGAATTTAAATTAAGTTTTATTCCTATGTTTTTGATTACTTATAATCATAAATCATAGAATATGATGATTATAATCAGCATCATCAGCATTAATGAAATGAAAATGATCATTAAGCTTAATCGGCAAATGTCGTATCATCTACTTATGGTATGAAACATCTGTAAAACTTTCTGACTGAATTGTCTCTCAGACTTTCCAAGCTTACTGTGTTTTTCACAGAGTAAGTTTTCTAATCTTTCGGATGTTAAGAATATTGAAGTGTTTTGTGTTCCCAAATTTCATTTAGTGAATAAAAAGATTTTAATTACAAACGTGAATGATCAACAGTCTATTATACATCAGATGAACTTACTACAAATCCCTCAAAACCAACAATCAGAACTTAACGTCAAAAGAAGAGTATTGTAGAGAAGAAGATGCAGCAGAAGGTTCAGATGCTTGATATAATAGTCGTTGTTATGAATACTTTCTAACCAAAACAAGAAATATTTAATTTCTTTCAAATATGAATATTTCATTCCAAATTTAAAGGAAACGCTGAGCATAAAAGGCCTGAAGCCGTCCATTCTTCAATCTCTAAAACCGAATGTCAAAGAGGTGACAAAGAATAAACAATTAAAGTTTTGAGCTCTATTATATGCAAAAAGAACATTTTTGTATCTCATCTCTCATACAACCATAACGAAAAGCTTTATTCACGCCTATTCAGGCTTATTGGTCATCTAATTATAGGCTATTTGTCTTTTATCCTTCATCAGACCAAAATAGCTTATGACCAGGAGGCATACATACACACCTACATCTTCACTTATTCGTCTCATCTGCCTGGCCAACACCTGACTGTCATTAACTTACCTATGGTAATATGTAAATAGATTCTGAATCGTTCTGTTTCTGCCTGAGCTAATTGTTAGAAATTCATGAGATCACTCATCCAAAGCCTTTTGTTCTCATCATCTCATTCACCTATGTCTCACCTACAGCTGACCCCCCCCCCCCTACCCTTTTCAACTAAAAGCAGTATCTTGCCACCTTCCCAAATTCAGTCATCCACAACCTAATTAAGACATTCATCTACATTTGTATCTGTACTTATGTATATGTGTGAACATGCATATACGCACATATACACTAATAGGCTTTACACTTCAGCCAGACCGTTTGGTTGGCTTTTACCTTCCATACTACTTTCACTTCAAAATCATCACTGTTCCCTTCGTCCATCATTCATTGGTTAGTTACAACACTAGTTTGCCGTCAAATGTCTTCAAACGTTTCCCTGAAAAGCAGCCCCATTGTGTCCACTAAGCATACAGTGCAGTATCAGTATATATTTGAGTTTTTCACTGTTACATCCCTCATTCAAAATGGCCATAAATATCTTTCGTCCCATTCAAAAGTTCTTGCAAAAAATTGTTTCTTTGCACATACTTAACCATGAGCAACATGTGATCAACATGTTACTAAACAGATAGTTGATCTTTCACCACCCAAATATATAAAAAACTTGAAATTTTGATGTGAAATAAAGGGTTTAACATATATTATTGGCCGTCCATCATATAGAATTGTTGTTATTTATCCTCAAAAAAAAATTTCATGATCTTCGTCTCTGACTTGTGCCTTCAAGGCAGTCAAGCTATTGACTTGAAAGGCTTTCTCTTCAGTTTTCCTTCTATAATCTAATTGTTCTTTATGAATTTTATATTATTTGTTGACACAACTCACATTGAACCGATTTTCGGTTGCTATTTCAGAAAAAATCTTTTTTTTTTATTTAGAAGTTACCAGAAAAGAATCCTATGCACTTCGTATTGTAGATATTTGAAGTAATATGTTGACGAAACAGCTTTACAACATCAAAAACTTGAAAATTCAAATCATATTTCGACCAATCACAATATCAACCGTACTTTTCGGCTTTTAATTTGAAAATGAATTTTTACTTATCACACCTGAGCTGACGCAGTTTTGCATTATAATCCACGTAAAGTGTTCACGTATTAAACATATAATATGCTAATTATTATAAATTTATATACATATAGTTTATAAAACATCTTGAAAAGTTTTCCTTTTTTTCGTTGACAAAATAAACTTGAATTTTCATGAGCACTGCTTATCATTGTTTCAAATCTTCTGCAACATTCTCTAATAGCTCCATTATGAGAGATTTATGCTTTTAATTTGCTTTGTCTATACATAGAGACTAACTCTTCCTTTTTTCTTTTACAAAAATCTCTTTTATGAGCATAATTTATTTCAAATTTTTCTATTGGCGCTTAAAGAAAAAGGTTTTTGTTCATTTTCTCACTTAAACTCATCTTTATCTATCTATGAACTAGGCCAATATTGTCTAACATTATTCAATTCATTTTTAAATAAAATTTGACTAAAAAAATTAAAAAAACTTTTACTTCATTAATATGACTTGTTGTTGATTTTCAAGCTTGATTGCCTGTTGATAAGAAAGCAACTTATCAGTAAATGACATAAGCTCTTCAATATTGTCCAGCAACATCTAATATTTTGTATTTTAAACTTCTAGAAATTTTAATTTATTTGAGAATAATATATATATAGTTTAAGAATAATATTCATATAAATCATTTGAAATTATTTTATATCTTCGTCAACATGATTTCAAACAAATCAAATGACCTTCTATTCTTTTAGATATACACATATATTCTTCTCAAAATTTTTCAGATATCTTGATATTAAATGTCTAATATAGAAAAGATAAAATGATTCTTTTAAAACATAATAAAATAGGTTTATTTTATTTCTTTTATATGAAAACTAAAAGATAAATGATATATCATAAATATGTTTATTATGTGATTACTGTAGATTTATACATGACTTTCATCTATACATCTATGTACATCTATACATACACATATCTATCAAAATATTCCTATTTATATCATTTTTTTCCAAATTTATATTTAAATTTATTTATTTACAGTAATTTTAATATTAAAAGTAATCATTATAATTATTTTTAATTCATTTTTTAGTTCCGTAGTTTTTACAGTACATGCTTCATATTTTTTTGAAACTTACATTATCGATTCAAATTTTAAAAATATAAAAATACCTAAAAACCTAAAATATCAGGAAAAACAAAGATATTTGAAACAATATCAAGCAGATGTCTTTGGTTTATGTTGTTACTATCCTATTCATTCATTTTTCTCAATTGCTCAAATTTGACCTCTTTCTTTCTGAATATTTTCTCCTTCCCTTTCTCTTTTTTTAATCGTTTTCATATAGAATATTTTCTTTATTTGAACATATAGTGAATGATTCAATCTTTATATAATTAATAGTTTACTCCTTTCTATACTATACGCATAGTTTAGAGAAATAAAATTTCATTAAACATGAAATAGTTATGTATGATGATGAAGCATCATTGTATATAAGCCATCTGACGAAGAAATTATTCTCTTCAAATATTTTATCTGATCATTACTATTTCATATATTTAAGAGAAATTAGATATTTAATTAGACAACTATAGTCATCGATCAAATCAAAAATTTGATTTGACAGATAGTTCATTATAGCTCAAAATCTGTATTTGGTCAGTATTGTAGTATGGCAACCGGAAAAAACTAATTTTTCAAATGTTAGCTAATTAACTTAATTAATTGTAATTATGAAGCTTTATGCTCTGTTTCTTTTTAATTTTGATTAAGTATGAAGACCACACATACATACATATGTATTTATATATTATAAATCTTTATTTCTTTTAATTTTTAATTTATCATTTGAAATGTTTTTGTTTCAATAATGCATAGAGCAGAACATTTATCATTTTGCATATTCAGCATATATGATTATCAGAATAGAATATGTGATATTAAAACTTTCAAGCTTCCTCATCGACTTTTAGAACTTCCGAATATTTTTTTTTTGATTTTTAAAGTTTAAAGGGTACATAAGTCTTATGCGTCTAAGATTCTCTCAAATCATTCTTACTGACAATATGAGTTTATGTGTTGGAATAGTCATCACTTGTCGCGTGAATATAGTTCTCTCTCTCTCTCTCAATTTCTCTCTCTCTCTCTCTCTCTCTCTCTCTCTCTCTCTCTCTCTCTCTCTCTCTCTATCACTCCATTTGCGCGAAAATGTCGAAGAATTTGCCCATAAAAGAAAAGCATATCCAGAAAAGGGAGGAACTTAAGAAGAAAGATAGTGAGAGAATATTTGAAGAGAACGGAATAGAAATGTTGAAGTACTTTCGGAATATGGTCATCATGGGCAAGGTAAATTGAATACATAAAAGCCAGATTTTATGATGTTAGACCTTCAAATCATATCGTTAAGTTGCATCGAAAATCATTCAAATATTATTATCTTTGATTTAATTGCTGTTTTACCTTATTCTCTCTCGAAATTTGACTACTGAAACGAATTGTATAAGAAGACTAAAGGAAGGGAAAATGAAAGTTGCTTCTTCTACATGAAATCTTCCTATCCGTTCAATTAGGTATTACATGTATATAAATAATTTTGTTATTTATTTCTTTGTTTTAAAAAAAAATTCGACAAAGAGGTAAGATTTAACATAACACTTGATAATTAAAATTAAATTTTATTATATTCTCCCTAAAACATATAATTTTTTTTAATTTAGTTAATCTGATTCTATCCGGTACAAATTGTACATCTTTCAAATTTTTCCAATTTCGTTATGTGGATACTTGATAACCGCGAAAGGAAATATTTTGATTTTTCAGTTTTCTTCTGAAGCTCCGTCCGAAGAATAACATTTCCTTCAGATCTGTTCACTTGTCCATCTTTTCATCTTCCGATTCCCGACACAAATCAAAAGTAAAAAAGTTTGAAAAACACGATTCAAATAAATTTGAAGACAAATAGTAATGGATAAAGTAGAAATAACTGTAAGTAGTTTATTTCTTCCGGTTATTAAAATTCTTATCATTCTATTGAAATTTATTCATATCAACTATCTGGACTTCATATCAGAATACTGGACGACGTCCTTTTCTCTCTCTCTCTCTCTCTCTCTCTCTCTCTCTTGGCTATCTTATTCTGTTCGGAAGCTTCAATATCACATCTTATTATTATTAGTAGTAGTAGTAGTCGTTATAATACTCTTCTTTACATCACTTTTCAAGTTTTTTTTAAACTTTGTCTAATTCAAATTCTAGAATATAAATATAATATTTATAGTAGTATTTATTTCATTTTATTATATTTCCATAACATTTCCATTTTTTATTTTTTAATTCAATTCAACAACTAAAATTTCAATTTTTAATGTTCAAAGAATTCCTTGTAGTTTTAGAAAAAAAACTTTTTTTTGATGTTAGCCGACTGAATTGAATGATCGAAGTGAATTCGTTTAGAATTTGGATTGTATAATACACATACACATACGAATTTTTAAAAAAGATTTTCATCTTTTCTTCTATAAATGTTTTAACTATAAATTGAATGTTACATACATACATACATATAGTTAGCATAAGTTAAGAATATATATATGTAAGTATGTATAAGAGAGGAATGTTATTTGTATATTTTTTTTATCAAATCTATTATTTCATATGTTTATTTATAGTTAGATAGATGGCGTAACATATTACTCTTATAGTACTCTTAACTATGCCTTAGCTTTCTTCATGTCCACCGATACCACACAAAGGTCGAGTTATTAGACATATTATCTAATAGCTCTTTATCACATCTATCACTCGTTAAGGCTTGTACACTAATGAGCATTTTCTTGATATCTCATTAACTATATGTATACATAGTTAAGATATATTTATATTTTTTAAGTCCCACTCACATGAGATTCTCTCAATTTTACTTGTATGTTCTTGCTCAATATATAATATAAATCTCTTGATTCTATTTGGTCAAAATTAGCTCATGTGGCTGGTAAATCTGACAGCTGAAGCGTGATGTTTTGAGTTTGCTTTCAAAGCGATTAACAACTAATCAGATTGTATGCATCATCTTCTGCCTCTTCATGCCGAACTTCATGCTTATACACTATAACATTTTAATTTTTATCTTAAGCATTACAACATGAAACAAATGTTTTTTAATAAAAATCATTACAAAAAGAAAAAGTTGTATAACTAGATGTACTCCTATGGTAAATGTTCAAACTAATTATCAAAATATTAATTGACATGAAAGACTATTAGACAAGTGTATTAACTAGGTTTTACATGTATTCACATTCAAATGTGTGAAAATTAGCAAAACCACCTTCTTAAACAAATTTCTTCTAGTCTCCTTACTCTCTCTCTCTCTCTCTCTCTCTCTCTCTCTCTCTCTTCGACCCTATTACTCCCCTTTACCTCTCTCTTTATCTCTTTATATCATTCCTTCTCTTTCATTTTCAAAAAAAAAACTTTTTCCTAAAGTTTTTTGTCTTTTCCTTATTCATTAGTCGGTATCTCTTTCATGTTTTCAAATACAAAAATTTGATTAAAAAATGGATCCAATCCAGTATTTAGAACTCTTATGTGGTAAAATGATGCAGACGAAAAAGAAGAAGTTTAATGATTCACTTTCATTTTTGATCATCATTGCCCTCTCTTGAGCTTTTAGTAGCATTTAGCTGATATAGATTTCTTCGTCTTCCTGATGTAGACTTCTCTCTCTCTCTCTTCTATTAACACTTTCTCTCTCATTGTCTTTGAAAACCTAAGAAACAATCTTTAATCTACATAAACCAGACTGATAGAGCATGGAGAGAATGACATGAAGACATCTTGAAGTGGCTAGCGGTCTGTCTCTCTATTCATGGTCAGTGGCTATCCTGACCCAAGTCAGTAGTGCCGGAATTTCTTTTGGTGTTCTGATGTTCATTGCGCAATAGTCATCTCAATCATACTCAACTACTAGATTGTTTAATCATCTCATGTCATATCATTCATATTTTCTTTGTATTCTTCAAAATATCCAAAAACAATGAAAATTTGACTAAAAAAAGACTGAAAGAGTTCAACTACAATAGTCTTGATATCGTGTGTCTTATTACATTTAAGTTTAAGCAGTTATATACCGTCCCATTCCTATTTACTTAAAACAATCTTCTCCTAACTTGTATTTTGAAGATTTTTCTTTAAATATTAAGTTTATTAATTTTAAAAACTAAAACTTATTCATAACCAATATATTCAGTACTTATTTCAATAATTTTTTCAAACAATAAAGTATTATCTTTACCAAAATAATACTAAAAGTATGTTGTACATTGAATATAACTCCCTTGAGGGTCTTATCATAAAAACTATTATGTATGTTCCATTATTTATGTTTTGTCTCTTTAATTTCAAATAAATTTCTAATCCATATAGTAAAATCTTTTCAATACTATATGTATGTATATATACTAATTTATAAATTTTAAATATTAAACTTTTTTTTTCCAAATAAAAAAACTTAAAATAACATTATTCTTCTGTTTATACATATATATATTATATATAAATATTATAATCTTAATCATATATTTTATAGTTTTGTTTTGAAAGATGAGCTACTACTATTACTCGATAGTGTTCTAATGACTTCTTCTTCATACTTTCATCTTTTCTTTTCTCTTTATCGTCATCAATGTTATCATTACCTTATGCATTATATTGAGCTTAAAATCAACAATTCATCTGATAACTATATGTATTATTAGTCTTATTTTATAATTTTTTTCTTTTCTTATTCATTTTCTTTCATTTCTTTATGTTTCATGTTTTATATAAAATTCTAAATGTTACTATTTGTAGATTTGTCGTCTAGCATCATCCATCAAGCATCAAGCTTTCCTGATTTCACTACTGGATTATACATTTAGCACTTTGTACTCTAAAACGTTCAGCTTAAGCTTCAGTAATGCTGCAAGAAGCGAAGCATCTTTTTCATGTAAAGTTCCGAAAAATTCAAAAAGATCGTATATGAATTGCCCGCATTACTCATAACCAAGGCCAAACGTTTCGAAATTTTGGTTTTTGTTTAACGAAAAGCCGTATACTGCTTACCTTTTTCCAATTTTACTAAACCTATATTATGTGATTTCTCACGAAACAATAATTTTTATTTATGATTTAAAGCTCTCTAACCTCATTCTTTATTCTCTTTTTCAAATTAATCGTCTGAAGTACCAGGTGTGCTTTGGCTTTACAGCCAATTCATCCTTCACTACTCTTATACTACCTATTCATATAGTATAATAAGAATTGGAATTTCTTAACTATACATATAGATTACATGAAGGATGGCTGTAGCTGTGTGTGACATGAACTTGAAAGAGAAAGAAAGAGAGAGAGAAAGAGAAAGAGGGAAAATTCAATCTGAAATACATCAAATATTGCCTTTTATGGCAGTTTCGTGTATGCCTTAATCACGTTGTTGGTTTTCCTAACAACCTTTTTTCCTCAATATCTTTGATTTCAATTCATATACATAAGTTTCAAAACATTTATCGAATACGTTCTCGTACTTTCTTCGAATAACTCTTATGTTTTCATAATTATTCAAAATATTTTAAAATCTTATTATATCTAAATACATACATTTAAAATAAGAAATAGAAATTTAAATGTAGTAGATGATGATAACGCGAGAACATGTTGAATCTTCTGTCTTATCATAATTGACCTTTGAAAATTAAAGGAACGTTAAACGAAAATGGAAAGAACATTAAGAAGAGGAGGAAGAAAGAGAAAGATTAGAAAGAATTTATTTTCGGATTAACTAAAGTATGAGAAAATGTGAGGAAAATGGTTAATTCATTTCTAAATTCTTATGTTACTTCTTTCCTGTTGATTGAATAGAACACTAGGTGGACTGTGGTGTTCCTTTTTCCTTGTTTCATACACATTTCTCTCTCAAAATCTCTTTATATTTCAAATGAAACACTTGAAGTTACTGTTCTTTTTACTTCTTTATTTTGATAATTCCTATTTCTATTCTCTTTATAATATTAATCATAATCCCTTGTTCATTATTCTACACCCTCTTCTCTATTCTTACACTATATGAACAATAGTAAGCATATGTTCTTTTAATTATTTATTACAAAAATTATGAAAAAAAAAGAAAAAAGGGAAAGAAAAACGCCAGATGATCCGCAGATTTTTTTTATTTCATGATCGTTGGTTGATCTATTCCCTTATTATTCTTTCTAAATATTTCTTTAGCATTGCGTCATCTCTGGTCAGTGGCAAGAGTAGAGAGCAATAGATTGCCATTATCTCAGACCTCTATCGATGATTTATTTCTGTCGTGTGTCTTGATCTCATTTTCACGTAGTTATATAGTTAATATTATAATTTATATATATTAATATTAATATAACTACATCAAAACTTAAAGAAAATAAAACTAAAAATGAACAATTTCAATGATTATAATATTATTTATTTTATATTTTTCTTATAAATACCATATGTTTACGTAGTTTGTTCTAAATATTTTACCTATACATATAGTATTAGTTAATTTGCATAGTTAATATATTATTTGTGACCTGATGCGTAATATGTTGCTGATGGCGAATCAGAGAGATATGATCAAATGACCGAATAGCAGGTGTTAATATATATTATTAATCTAAATAATCTTTAAAATTAAAATATAAATAAGAAATTATTTATGTATATACTTATATAGTTATTTATTTACTTTAAATGTCTTTTTACAATAGTTTTAAAAATATATAGATTAGCATAAGTAATCATATAAACTTCGAGATGTGACAATCTACCTCACATACTCATCAGTCTTCAAGCATCTGCACATGATTCAGATGTCATATTTCATGTAATTAACTGAAATTATTAGAAATAATTAACTATATGAACTGAATATAATATAGTATCAACGCATAACTATATTTTTTGTTGTCCAAAAAAAAACTTTATGAATAATTCAACTAACAAGTCAATTTTCATGACATTTTCATGACCTATGCATATCGTTTGAATACTGTCTCCTAGATGTAGCTGTTGTTGTTGCAGGTCGCTTGACAGTACAGGATGGACTTATGAATTCATCTAGATATCAGTCTTCAGTCATCTGTTACCTATACTTCATTTAGAAAGATGTAGATACTTTATATTCTCTTATACCATTCACCTCTCCTCTCCATACTCTTCCCTCTCTAATCCACTTGAACATCCCTTCGTAGCTATTCAGTTCAATCCCAAAATAATTTCCTCGTTCATTTAATATGCAAATGGGTTAAGTTGAAAAAAGGAAAATATGCTCTTTCATATGTACAGACCTCTAAACGGCTGTTCATTTACCAGCAGTCTGACTGATGGTGACTGCTGACCACAATCCTTCTGTTCTTCCCGGGGTTTTTACGGTCATGTGGTCTCTCGAGAGTATTCACGTACATTACTACCTCCCTTTAGGTGGTAGTAATCTCTTATTCTCTCTCTGTCAGCATCTTTTCTTTATACTCTTCCATGCCGACGTTGATTTTCTGGCGGTTACAAGCATCATAATGGATCAGCTACCCGTCTTTAGACTAATACAACAGATGGCTGCATCCAATAAGGTAGTATACCGATGAGAGAGAAAAAGAGATTTGCCTCATTCAAATAGTCATTCTGATGTGTATCTGTCATTCTCTTCATACCTCCCGTTTCTCTGTTTTGCCGGCGTTCTGACCATGGTCTCTCGGACCATATATGGCTATTTAGCATTTGCTTCGCGGCTTGTCCTTTGACGTTCGTTTGTCAACATCATGTCGCTCAGTCTTGTTACACTCCCTCATCCCTCTCTCTCTCTCTCTCTCTCTCTCTCTCTCTCTCTCTCTCTTAACTACTGTTGCTCTCTTCTTGTCCCTCTCTGTATATTAGTCTCTTTCACCCAATTGCTGTTCAATCCCTTTGTCTTTCTACTATTACTGGAGAAGAATATTATGCAACATCATTTTCTATCTATGTACATACATACAATGTGAGATATTGCCTTCAGGCACTATAGTCAAATCAGTTCTATCTATTCGGCCGAAAACCTTAAATCCTGAGATATATGGATGTGCGTACCCATTCCATATTTCTGGAATTGTAAAGAGTAACAAGCTGTGAAGATGACTAAAGAAGAATACAAACTCGAACCTTTATTCAAGCCATATGTATACAATTAAAAGCACTTTGAGCTTCTATTCTGGGCGCATCTCCTCCTATATATCCATGCTCACCATGTGTTTGCCCTCTGGCAATTGCCTTAATTCAGTTTTAAAGCTCTTTCAGTCAACATCATTCCCATATACAGAATATTCTGTGTTTCTTCTTATTGCATAACACATAATGCGAAGCATCCATCAGCTAAAGCTGTAGTGGCAGCATCAACATCATCTTCATTCGATGATATAAGCCTCAGAAGCTTCTTCATCTCATTTCATACACATTGCTCAGTCATCACTCATCAGCCGGCTACTGCCAGCATGCTGCTCAGAAAGCCTAGCCACTTCATCCTTATATTACCAGCCCACAAAAGCCATTATCGGAGGTAGCCTGCGTGCCACTCACCAGTAGTCAGCCCTTCACGATCACCCATCTGACTCAACGATAGCTTTATTTCTATAATTTTTACGTTTTATGGGTTATAGATTTAGCAGGTTGTCCAGTATGTCGACCATGTACATCTGTACTTTCCTAAAGAATCAACAAGCATATTCCAAATCTTGTTTGTATTTGTTTATTTATCTTTGCTCTTGGATTTCTCACATCATCAGCACTTCAAACATCCACCTGTTGTTGATTCCTTTCAGCTATGCCAACCGTATTGCCTTAATCCTTTTCTCAATATGCCGACCAGTAGCCTTAGAAGTGCAGGTATACAGATGTTCTACTTCTATCTCATTCTCTTCATCTAATCCAAAAACTTTTTTATTTTGCATTCGAACAGGCTAGCAGTATCCCAAGTTTCTTTGATATTTTCATTCCAAATGAAGTATTCTATAAGTTTATTCCATTTTAAAGCTTGGTTATCTATTATACTTTGTGCCATCAAAACTTGAAAACATTCCTATATCTTTCTAACAAACTTTAAAAATAAGTAATCTTAAATAGTTATTTACTACTATTTTATCAGCTTATTTTATAAAATATATTATTATAATCTATTTATAGTATATTATATATATTTTTATTTATATGTATATGTATTATTCAATGTTCTTATCATTTCCAACGTTCATTTTCTTTTTTTTTAAAACTTGATCCATTGAATTGCATAGTTCGTTTGCGTCGGCGTAGTTTAAAGATGAATTTCTCTTTTATTTCTTACAATATTTCAAATTTGTTTCATTTCAGAATGAAGAAGATCGCTTCCATTAGACATTGACCCTTTACATTCTTCGTCGTATACCATCTTAGATTTTCAGATTCCATGAACAACCCCATCCCCAACTACCATCTTTGACTTTCGTCTTCGTTATCGTTAAGATGAAGAAAATCTGAAAACGAAAAGACGAAGAACGAAAACATGACTATAGATGGTCATCTGAATGATTTCAAATGTCAATTGCTCATCTGACAACACTTTCTTTGAGGATGTGCTGGTGGCTTTGAGATGCGATTGACGTGGTCTCTGACTCATCATCACGACCACCCATTACGATTGTCCTACAAGACAGTCTGTCCATGTATTCTGAATCAGTCACGTAACAACATACACGTTATGTAGGAAGAAAATACGATGATGATAGATAGAAACCAGCCTTAAAACTCAGCTATTCAAGAGAAGAAAAAGAAAATATTCAAAAAGTTTTTATATTTTCTTCATATCTGTCATTGACTAAACGTATCCATCTGTCTTCTTCTTACCTTCTACATGTAAACTGCATAAAGAATCTCGTTTAGATTCAACTTTAACAATTGCTTTCTTTGATTTTCTTTTTCTTTCAGAACAACATATATACATACATAAAGCATATGTTCTTATCATATTTCTATACATTCATGTATAGTTATGAGAAATGCTTAATCATATCAACTTTAGAAATGACGTCAATATTAAGATAATTTTCATTTCAAGAATATTTTGATATTATAAGCTTGTAATCAGATTTTCTTATTATTTTCCTCTTTTTTGAGATCTTTGCTTTTGCTAAAAGATTTTAAGAGCAAACCATGCGAAATATGGAAAACAGTAGAATATAATGAATGATTTGATTTATCTTATGATATGATGGGATGAGGTACTCCACATATTTTCTTTATAAAACCTTTGTAAATCATTTAGATTATTGATAATATCATTGATATTAATTAATTTTTCTTATTGATTAATACAAGTATTCATGAATCTATTTTGAAAAATAAAATAAGAACGATGAAACGATGAGAAACGAAAATGAGGTTACAATTTCCATTTTATCTTGTTCTTCATTCTTTTCTCTCGTTATTTTCATTTCTTTATAGTTAACCAATTGAACCATCAAATTTCTTTATTCATTTCTCTTTAACTAACTGTTCATCGCCCTCATTGTTGTCCTTTATTTTCATTTTTTATCTTTTCAAATCATTTTCTTTTATTTTTTATCAAAACCTTGAATTGTGTGAATTGTGGAGATGTTAAACCTTTAACACGTCTATATACTTAAACTTTCTCTCATAGTTTACTAAGTTCAATCTATTTGTTTCTCCATCTCTATATACGTGCATGTTTGTTTGTTTATTTATCGTCACTTTTGCCACTTGGGGAGAAGTGACAAAGATGACAGGAAAACGGTACGCAATTCATGTTTGTACTTCGTCAGATCATATTCATCATCTCTCACCTTTCTATACCTCAGCTAAGCAGCTCATCATGTTCACTCAATACATAACTGAAGATACATGAGGACATCTGAAGGAGAACGCTTTCACATTATTCTTATCTCTACAAAAATTTAATGAAAAGTTCAAAGGTTTCATCAAAATATCTTCACTTTTCTCATTTTTCAAAACGCTTTCCTCATATCTTTTCAGCGATAACATCAGTTTATGAGATGTAACAGGCTTTAGCTTTGCAAACTCATCCAAATCTTGTGTTTTGATTTTCTTTTTCTTTTAATTTCAATCAGGAATAATACCATTTCCTAAGCAATGTTGACCGCAACTGACCACAATCAAGTTCAAACCAGTTAAGATTGTAATCCCTTTTCGTTAGTCCTTCAATCAAACATTCTCACGAAGCTCAGCATATTGCATGCGTATGTCGACTATCTCACATTCATTTTCACCTTTTCTTTTGGTTTAATTTAAGTCACAACAGCTGAATTTAAGCTTAATTTGAACTAATTTACATACGAAACATGCTGTTAACGTATAACCTTATGTTTACAGGTTTTTCATCTGTCAATCACAACAGACTTAAGATAGAAGGTTGTGTCTGCATAGTCAATGTCCTCTAGCCACTTGCATAGATCGTACCGCCGTTTCTTGACTTCCTCCTGTTTCCTGCGTCCATGCTCTATCCAACCTGATGCTCTTTAAGTAGCTCACTTATCCTCCACATTAGGCTGTCCCAGGTTACTTGCTGGCTCAAAAAATGCTTTTTGTAGTAATGATGTTCTTTAAGCATTTTCTTATATAGGTTTCGATTTCTCTCTCTCTCTCTCTCTCTCTCTCGCTCTCTCTCTCTCTCTCTCTCTCTCTCTCTCTCTTTCTCTTTCTCTCTCTCTTTCTTTCTCCCGTCTCACTTTATATTCATTGTTGTTTGACTTAATTTATTCCAATTTTTTATTTTATTTATGATTTTTCTATTCCCAAGCTTTTCGATCTCACACAAAATCTGTCTGGAAAAATAAAAAAAGCCATAAAACAAATGAGATTCTGTTCGGAAATGTCCTATGACGGATAGTTCGAATGCCAATTCAGAACTCTATTTCAGATTTTCCTCAGAACATCCAGATACCAAGATAGATTCTTCTAAGTAGACAATTCTAAAAGAGAGTATGTGTTTGCCACACAGACATCCTATTAGCATATTCCTTTGAAAATCATTTTGATGTGTATGGATGTGCCGACAGGAGGTCACTTATCTTCAAGCTTTATGGTTTTTCATAGATTTGACTCATCAATCATATCAAAATCGATCGTCCCCAGAGAATTTGACGACGACAAGTAAGATGTCGGCGTGATGAGACTGAGACTGCAGCTCCTATAATCAAAAGATCGTCTTCTTCTACGCACGGCATATAACATATTCCTTCTGATGGATCATGTTCTATTTCAACGTCCCTTCCCTAACCTCACATCAACAGATTCTAACAGCTATTCATATAGAATGTCGGTTAACTGATTGAAGTAGCATATGATACTCGTCAATCGTACATCAAATAGATATATAGACACAATAAGCTGAATCTGATCAGATTGAAGAAGCTAAAAGCTTATTGTTTATCTCATTCCATGTCCCTCTCACCTAATCCATTTCAATCGTCTCTGAACATCAAGCAAAGAAGCCGAATCCACTAAGTCTATTGTCTATAAAGCTGATTAGATACATGTAAGTTCGTTGCCATGTACTGGTTGTAGCTGGTTTGAGGTCTTAACCCAATGTAATCCAATTCAACTGTTGTTGTTGGGGTTGTTGTTGTTGGTGATGATGATGATAATGACTGAAAAGGATAAATATTGAATTGAAGAGGTATCTCCTTGATATTGGTAATAATGATCAACATCACTAGTTATCCTCATCATCTTTGACATCATCAATATCATTCGTTGTCTCACAAAACACCATCATCATCATCATCATCATCATCATCATCTACACTAATCGATTATTATTCTTTTCGCTAGTTCTTAGATATATCTCGATTTCTTTTTATGAGCATAACCTAGATAAAGCGTGAGAAGAGGACATCACATCATGAAGCCCACATGTTGACTGACCCATTTGATGGCCGTATTAGGGCACGTGGAGCTTAGCTCCGATGATGTAATACATCGACGTTTGCTCATCTGTCGTCTATGTGGTTCTTTGGATCCGTATTAGGCAATTGATCTTTCTTCTGGGTCTCTCACTGTCTCCCTCTCTTTCTCTCTCTTTCTTTTTCTCTCTCTTTCCTCTTTATCTAAATATCTTTCATTCTCTTACGTTCTTACGTTACTATCCTGGATTTTTGTCGCATAATTTGTACTCTATTCTATATTTTCTGATCTATTTCTCTTGATATATCATTATATTTTTCATGTTTTATCTCTTCTTGGGTATACTACCACCTAATAAGGTACAACGACTATCATTAGACAGATCATCTGTATTGTCTTTTTCTTCTCCTCTTGCTAGAGTTGTCCGTATTTTACAGTTATAATTCATTTCCATCTTATACAATCATCGATTTATTGCCAATGCCTCCTATATCAATTCTCTTCGCTTATTCGCTATCCAGAATCTCATCAACCTGATCATTGTTGATGTTTCTGCTACTCTGCTGCCACCACTTCTGTTATCCCATCCTCCAGCCCAATATTACCCTTCTTCTGCATTTCATTCCAAAACATACTTTACAGCTTGATATTTCAAAGGTGTCAACTTTCTCTCATCACCGTCATCAGCATCTTCTTTCTTGAGCTTTTAGCCAACTTTCTACTTGTAACTTAAGTTTCACCCTCCATCTTCGTTCCATCTAATCCTCCCCCCCTTCCCCGTAACTTACTGTTTGCTTGTCCTGCTCTATATCCTACATTCAACATCATTTATTATTGATTCTGATGGAAATTCCTCATATATCTCATCATCATCATCTATATCGATCAAAAAAACTATTTTTTTCTACTCTTTATCATCTACTTTCTACTAGAAAAAGTGTCATAATTCGCAAATCGTATAACGGTCATCCCATTCCTGCTCTTTATTTTCCATAACGATGTTTCGATGCACAACTAAAAAAAAAATTTTATTGTAACTGATCCTGATACACACATTAAATTCCAGTTGATTCAGCCTTCAGAATACTATGTGTATTCGCATTTCTCAACTGATGACCTCATGCTGAGGCCTCATTTTATTGTTTTTTTAGCTCATTTTCCATCAAATCATCTAAAATTATAGAAGAAAACGACATTTTTTTTGTCAGAATTTCCACTCTCAATCTCGAATGATTCATTCCAATGTATCTGTTCTCTGTTTGTTTCGTTAATTTTTCTTTCTGATCAATTCCATTCCACTCATGTCATTATCTTTTTCTCATTGCTCAAGAAAAAAAATTTGAAATTTTTCATTTTGATTTATCGCATCATTCCATATTCCATGAAAATTTTTCCTTTTTCTTTTAATTTTTCCTCTACATTTTATTTATTTTTTTATTGAAATGACCAAATCACCATTAATGTATCTTATCAGTAGTCATAGTAACAATTCCAACTTGAAACTTGGAACAAAAAAAAAACAATTTTATTATCATTTTGGTCATTAGAAGAGGATTCAAACTATTCAGAGGTTTAAGATATTAAAAAATCAAATGATATATTAGATAAAAATAATTTTTCATCAATAATTTCATAGATTACTTATAGTTTAACAATAACAAAAAAACATTTTGTTTCGTTATTTGACAATATTTTGTTAAATTCTTAACTTTAACTCAAGCTGTTTGAGATGCTTAAAACGATAAATTTAATGTTTTTTCCCTGTTATCAATAACTTTTATTTCTTTTGATTCATTCGTGGCTTATATAGCTAGTCGCTCATACATCATGTATAGCATACGATATTAGACTATCATTTCATTTTATTAAATTATAACTTGACAACAATATCGAGATGAGCTATAGAATATCAATAACGAACAACTCATTATCGGAATCTGTTCTATTTCGTTCCGTTTGTTAATCGTCAACGTCGTCGTCATCTTCGTACATCTCATTCTGATGTCGCTACTACTTTTTTTTCCGTCGTCGTCATCATCCTATCTCATGTAGATGTCTATTTTACTTTCATTTCTGACACATTTTCTGATGAAATTAGAAGATAAGACCATTGCAAATGATATGACTGATCCGAATACAAACTAACTCTCTCAATCAGTCTCAACTCTCTTATCTCTTTCTTCCTCCCTCTCTCTTCTGGCATCTATTGATATCAGTCGTTCCAAGAAAATAATGTTCCCTGATATATTCTTCTATATAAAGTAAATATATAATTACCTATATAGTTGAATTTAATTATGAAAATCAAACTCTTTTCATCTAACAATCAATTTCTATATTGTTGATTTTCTATTGTATATTAATTTTGCGGTAAAATTAACTATATAATCAAAAATCGGTATATCCTATAAGTTATATAGGTAGACTCATCATTTCTCTTATAATTAATTATGCGAGGTTTCGATCTAATTGAAAGCGGAAAACCATCTCAGTCATGTTGTTCATGACCATATTAATTTGACCCTCAGTCAATTGTGATTTTGCTGTCTAATTTGGTGATTTTGAATTGAATGAACATACGTTCACTCTCTTCTTTCTTTTCTTTCAGTCCAATGATGGAGAGCTCTTTTTCAAAGAGAAGAGTGACCGAGAGATTGAGAGAGAAAGAGAACTAGTGGATAGGCCAACATAGCTTTTTCCGTAATTTCTTCTGTCGGCATCCTCATTAGATCCAATTTTCCGGTCATTTCTCGTCTTTTGTCCAGAGTCGTTGAGCTGCCCTTACATGAAGACCGTTCTCCGCATGTTATGCTACATTTAGATTATTAAAACTAATATAGTCAGCTGAATGTTTGAAAGTTTATATTGGAAAGAAAATTCAAACTGGAATACGTAATTCGTGAAGTTTGGAAAGTCAGTTTGAACGATAGTGAACGGAAGTCTGTATCCGAAAATATACCATTCGTTCATAGTTCATCCGGACAATTGGACATGTATGAAGAAATGTCCAAACAAGTATAATTGAATGAGAGAAACTGTATGTTGTCTGTATGAAAGAAAAGAACTAAGGAAACGGCTCAGAGAAAGGAAGAGAAACGAAGTAATGAAACAAGGAAATTTACTTGTATATTCTGTATTTCTCTCGTCATATTCCCTGTACGTTCTCTTTCCTCTTTCCCTCTAATGGGCTACAGAATGCTCTTGAGCTGCTATAACATACTATCGATATGATACATACACAGTTTACTTAATTGCCATAATTATATCGTATTTTCCTTGTCATTACCAATCAGATAGCTGTCCCTGACCCTACTTGTGCCAGGTTTTGTCAAGCATCTCTGTGCCACTAACAGCAGCATCATATCACATTTCATATCAGATAGAATTATCTCTTTCAATTAATGTTCTCAATTATTGAAATACAGAGTAATATAGAACAGTGCATTGAGCCTAATCCACTTCTATCCACTGAATATTACCTTCTTGTCTATTCTCATTATCATCCTCATATTTCTTCTATAATTGTTTTAGTTGAAAATTAAGATAATAATTGTCATAAAAACAAGAAAATGGATATATTGAACTGTGGTATAGTTTTGATTCTTACAAATAATAATGAATCTTATATATAATATTCTAGTTTTTACTCATTTTTAACAAAAATTCTGATGAACAGCTGTATATCTTTCTGATCTTCTTTGTCTCCTTTTTCAGATGTTTGTCTTCAACTTCCTATTGTTTTTTTGTAATTTTAACTGATCAAGCTGTATGTATACTACCAAATGTCTCTTCTTCTTTACTATCCATACATCACTTTGGTTTGAAGTGATGAAGAGTAACACCTCTTCCTTGAATGCATAAACCCCTTTTCATTTCTTTTCACTTCTTGTACGCTTCGATGTGTTAATGTCGCTTGAACATAGTCCATATGAGATGCCTACTGGGATCAGTCAAGGGGTTAATCGGCTCAGGATGCTCAGCAGCTTTGTGCTCAACTCGTTAGGCTCTTTAACCTCTCTGCCCCTCTGCCTCATCTATCATGAGTTATAAGAACAGAAATAGAGAGAAAGTGTGAGTAAATCCGTTGTTTGTCATCAACTGCTCAGAGCGTTGAGTTTAGTTGTCAGACAGTAGCTTGGTTCAAGTCTCAAATCTCTTATATATTAGCGACAGACAGCAGCGCACCATGGAGCACATCAGTCACCAATTTGGTGTTGTTGATCTTCCTAATAATGCTCTAAGCTCATCAACTTATCGTCAACTTGTATTATTCCTAATAATCATTTTCTCTCTTTCAATTTCCCTCTCTCTCTTTCTTTCTAATCGTTCTTTCCCTTTTGCATACAATAACTAAGTAGTTGACATCTCAATTCATCGTCTATCTTCCAGCAACTAACTTATATTCTTCCTCTTCTTCTTCTTGTATACCATTTCCATCGAAACATCTAATCTTCTTTCCTTCCTCATAGTCTTACTTCTTTTTCTTCTTCTTAACCATATACTATATGTATATAGTTATAATTATGGCATTGCCCTACTTGGCGTGTGTATTTCTCTTCTTCTGTATGTTTCATCGAAGAACCAAGGAGGTCCTTTCTCCTAAGGACCACGTAAAGACCAGATTTGAAAGATGAACAAGAGTCTGGACAGAACGTCTGAAGGATGAGGTCAAATCATCCCAGCAACAATCATGTTTCTAACTTTGAATTTTCTTCCGTTTTTATTCCAATTTGTCTTTGCATTTCGTTTCCATAATCTTCGGTTTTTTTCACTGGAATTTGTTAATTTATTGTCTTTTCAGGAACATTTTCGTGTCAGTTATGCCGTTAAGCTGTGCTCATCTCCAGCTTTGATCGAAACAGCCACATGCTGAATGATTCAAACGCTTGGATACTTTGGAACATCAAAGCTAATTCTTAGTACATCATCAGAATTTTAAATAATCTATAATTACTCATTGGCATTGCTTGCTTCCATCTATTTCACTTCAATTATTCGACATATTGGAGTGAAGTCCGTTCAAATATATTGAAGCATTCCCTCAAAGAAATAGATATATAATTGAGAGTAAAAAGCAATAAAGGATAGTAATAAAGAGAAACAGAGAGAGAGAATGAAGCGAGACTTAGGGTGAGAAAATAAGGAAAGATGGCGATTGCAGGCTTTTCCTTTATCTTGTTTGAAAACCGAATACGTCATGTATGTTCATGAGCAGCACGTGATCAATGTGTGAAAACCTAGCGGAAGTTACAAAACCAAGTTGTATAGGTCGTACAGAGATGTTATATAAGATTGTTGAGTAAACATTATATCTTCATATACGGATAATGTATGTAATATTTAAGATTTACCTTCCTATCCAATACGTATGAGTATTCTTTAGAATTTTCTATTTCAATTACCTTGAAAAGAAGTAAATTATTCAAATATTTCAAGTAAATAGTATGAAAGTTTGAATGTAATACGAAACTTTCAATCAGATTCCCTAAGTTAGAAAGAACTGTTTTCAGCGACTAAGCGGTAAAAGGTCGTCACTGCACAAGCGGATAAATAACGATCAGTTTGGCATTCCGTTTTTCGAACACATAGTTTATAACATATGGTTAGCATGCGTAAGAGCTTTAACTTGTCCAGTTATGTTATATTCCCTCGTTTTCACTCAGTTCTTCTCTATCTCTCTCATGCTTTCTCTCTATCTTGATCTCTCTCAATCTCTCCAAGTTTTAAAACGTTTAAAACCTGCTTTTCATTCAACATTTTGCCACATTTAGTAGCAAAGATTGAATGTTCGTTTGATTCGATGTTACTTCATAATCCAGTATTTAGAGACTATCACTCGAGAGACAAAACTGCTCATATACTACGCACATACGTATATGTAAGTGTTAGTTACAAATACCTGCTTTCCCACCTCCCCCCCCCCTTCCCTTTTCGAACTAGTAGCTCCATGAAATCACTAAATACTTCCCAATACCAGGCTATTTTAATAGAACATTATTATTCAAAAGACATTTTCAAACATACAATAACTATCCATTCCAGCCACTCATCTACCATATATACTCTCTCCCTCTCTCTTTCTTTCCTTCCTCTCTCTATGGATACTCTACTCACAACCTACCTCCACCCCCCCCCCCCACCCAACCAACTCTTCATCTCTTTCGTTGTTCCACCCTCAGTTCAACTTATATTCTACAACAACCTCAATGTCCAATAACTCTTCAGTTTTATTTCAATATTCAATCGGATTGGTTATGTGGTTGATGTAAACACAAATCGAAGAACAATTAGTATTTTTGTTTGAAATCATTTGTTCTTTCTTCTATCTTTCAGCAGTTTTTGCAGTTCTTCCTCTGAAAGCCATTTGTGATGTCAGTTCACATGCGATCTCATCCAATATAGTATAACAAAAAGATTTTATTCTTGAATCTTTCTGCTTTCTATTTCAAATGATACTCTTCCATCTTCCCTTTTCCTCTCTCTTTCTCTCTATATATTAGCGATTCCCTCTTAATTCTCTACACATATGCATATTCCTTTTCTCTCATTATTTTTCAGAATGAGATGTGAGAAAGATAATATTTTTTTCAAATAACACAAATGACCAAAAAATCCTCAATCACAAACTAATATTTCAATTTCTATTCACTCATAATTCTCCCATTTTTAAAAAAAATATATTCTTAAAACATTTCATTTCTATCTCTCATCTATAATTATATTTTTCTTTTTTCTTACAATTCAAAGCGTTTTTGACATGCAATCAAGCAATCTAACCATGGGTTCTGAGTAAAATAACCAATAATGTCATTGTGTGTTTGTTATATTCATATAGATACAAACACATATACCATTTTCATGACTTGTCAGCATGTCAGCTTATCTCATTTTTTCATTCACTACCCCTCCCCCCTATATACCTTTCTCTCTCTTTTCTTTAACTACCTCTTTCTATTCTCGTTATCTTTTACTTTTTTTACAACTACCGGCTACTCTCTGAGTTCAGCTTATATCGTCTTGTCTTGTCATATTTCCTTTCTTTTTCTTGACGATAATCAGTTAAGCATATTGTTCTCAAACTAATCCATTTTAGGTTTTACAATACTGCTTTTTGGCATTTTCCCAGACTAATTGAGGACTGTAAATGAAAGATAACTATTATATGTAATTTGATGTATGAGCTAAAACATTTTTGATTTTATCATTTTCGTCACACCTCATTACCGATTTCTCTTTATAATTCTATCTTTCTCTCTCTCTCTCTTTGATTATACTTCTCTACATCTTCTCTTTCAACAGTTTACTTGAATTTATAAGAATTTAGCAAATTTCCCCTCATGATGAAACTGTTCTCCGGAAATTTCCAAGTTTACTCCAATACACTTGACGATTTTCAATCTGTTTTTCTTTTCTTTTTTTTTCATTTCAGTCATTGCCTATCGATTCGATGCGTTTTTTCTTATGAATATCGTCTTAACAATTCTCTCCTCTTTACAATCTATTTTCAGATTTTCCATCTGATCTCTTCTTTAAAGGAAAAGTTCAGTTTATATCCTTCTTCATTGGATTTTTTCTCAACTACTTGGATAGTACTGGTCAATGTGTGTGCACGTTTTCATTCAAATGCGATTTCTTTTTTTTGCATTTGAATTTTCAGCATTAGCATGGTTCATGGTTACATCTGGTCAGATAGTTCAAAATTTAAAAAAGATTTTTTTTTCATTTGATTCATCTTCTATTAATATCTTAAGATCTTAATATTATTAAAAAGATAATAGATTAGATTTAAACCAAAATGCTAAACACACTGGAGCATTGTTGAGCATTAATACACTATAATCGAATATAATTCAGAATTCCGCCTTTTGTTCAAAGTTTGCGCAGACAAAAGTTTTGATGTTATCAACTATACAAAATATTTCTTATATATATATATAACTATATGTGTATAACTATATAGTATAGATAGAGATTATGATGATCATTTATGGTTCTTCCCACATGTGCCATATAGTTGAAGCTCATCTGGCAACTCTATGACCGAATGTGGAATATAGTAAGATAGATAGACAGAGAGAGAGAGAGAGAGAGAGAGAGAGAGAGAGAGAGAGAGAGAGAGAGAGAGAGAGAGAGAGAGGGAGAGAAAAAGAAAAAGGAATAGGGAGAATTGCAATTTTCATACAGACAAAAGACTAAAAGATGATAAGATACATAATAGATAGATCGTGTGTGAGTAGAGAAGAAGGGCGGGGAGAGCAATCCACAGACTGAAGGATGTGAAATATCAAAATGAGATTACTGTGAATACAATGAGAAAGAGCTCTTTCTACTATGTCATATCTCTCTTATACGCAATCTTTCAATCCCTTTAGCTCTACATAGTCTTTTGCCATATCTTGTTGTTGTGACTGTCTCTTATCGTTAGCCAAAATCTCTATGTCTGTGTTTCCTTTTTGTCCTCATCTTCTATTGGCGTTACATACCAAATGGTTGTTTCATCTCGTCATTCTAAAAAATTCTCGATATTCATTGTATTTTCCTCTTCTTCCATCCGATCACGTCGTTTTTATCGTTCCCAACGCACAACTTTATGGATATAGCCATAACATGTCCTTTGATTGTAAATACACAAATCATTTATTCTGATCAGTACATCGTCTGATTAAATCGGAATTTAGAAGGCTGTGTGAACCATGAACCAACATTCTCTAATATATCTTCACAGAGTCTAACGTTTAGTTGTAATATGTTATTCTAAGCCTAACACCTTGCTTGGTGTACTTCATCATCACATTCACATGGCCTATAGCCTGAAATTCTCGATGAAGCTTGAATTCACATAAGTTAATAAACTTCCCCTGTAACCTTTCATCTCTTTCTTCACTTTAGGCTCAGACTACCTTGTTCATTTCTTATTAACTCTTAAGCATTTCCGAATACTTTTAGGATTCTATGAGAATTTCAAATGACAACGACATGCCGACATCATCCACATCACCGTCTTCTTCAATACCTTGAGACAGGTGATAGGAAACGAGGCGTCGGATGTCAACGTGCTTAGCTGAGAATTCCGATCGTTTCATCTCATTCCGTTTCCCATTTTGACATGTTTCACTCACTTTTTTTTCCCGCGGCTATCTCTACCTCAACGATGCCATGACTAAGAAAATGAATAAGACATTTAGCCAACTAGCAAACTTCAAACGAAAAAGTTAACCTATATATCTTCTCTTATAAACATTAGAAAAAAACCTTTTCTCCACATATATATTCATACATTTGAATCTTAAACATACAACTCATCATCATACTACCTAATCTTGTCATCATCAACATCATGTTGTATAAGCCTCATCAATCATAAGCATATCTACATTTTTTTTTCTTTTTCTTTTTCTCAATTCTTCTATTTATTTCTCAATTCGATTTATATATTTTCTTCTCTTTTTTTTCCTTTCAATCATATCTAAACAAAACGTGTAATCAATCAATCTTCATGTCCATTTGTGGCTATTCATGTAGCTCTGCCAATTGCTATTTGACGTGACGACGGTTTGAGGTGCCAGTTGACGAAAAAAAGCTGAAGTGAAGGAACAGAACGATGAAAAGATCTGTTTTTGCTATCCAAGTGATTTTCTGCAATTTCTTCAAATGTATTTCTAAACACATAGTGCGAATGTTAAAGAAATCAAATATTTATTTTAGAAAATGAACACTTTGATACTGACGGTATCCAACCTTTTAGATCGCTTCTTGTGTAGAACAAGACAAATGTCTGAGTAGACCGGTAGTATACTTCACACTTAGAGAACCAGCAACTCGAAAGCTTGTCATACTCTCAACTTGCAGCTTCTTGATTCATTAACAAACTCATTTCCGTTTTTGTTTTCGAACAGTTGCTTGCATTCGCCTTGAAAAGAGTTAAAACAATAGTTTTGACGTATGTTGAATACATTGCGTCTGCTACTATTCATGATCCGTTGACGGATATCCGACATCAATTCTGAGTTAAGAAGGAAAGATGAGTTGGCCAGCTGGCCAGCTGGTTGCTGGGCCATCTTCAACGTCGACGGCAACGTTCTCGTTGATGTCGATTTCTCTTCTTTGTATGTCATAAAATGAATCAGAGGTCTTAAAAGGAAGGGCATGGTTCTTGCAGCTGCCCTTCGAGGGATCTCTGCTCCTCCCTCTATAATACTCTCTTCCTTTCTTAGTTATCTTACTCTTTGACAGCACATCTGCAGTTTTAAACAAAAGAATCTGAGAAAAGATTCAGAAGGAAACTTGAAAGAGTTGACCTCATCTTAACTAATCACCATAGGACATGCCTATTCATGCGACTTTCTTTCTCAACTTCCCCATTTTCCGCTTTGGTTTCTCGCACTGCTTCGAGAGACAGTTCTCCCGTCAACAGTTTTCTCTTTCAACTACAATTTTTCCGATTATTGTCTTTTTCCATTTAAGGTGATATGTTTATATGAATATTAGATGATGTTACAAGCAGTGTCATCATCAAACAGCCAATCTTTCTTCTTCACCGCTTCGAAACAAATCAGTTTCTAATTAAATCTTCACAATCTTCTTTTAACAATCTATATATCTCATCTTCTTCCTGTTTCTCAATATTTCCCAATAAATATCAACTTTTACTCATCAGAAATTGCCTTTTGTTCTCTCTTTCGGGCAATAGCTCACGACTTTAAAGGTTCTGGTCAAAGATGTTAATTGCTCAGCTCTCCGCATGTCTCGATAAGGCTTTTAATTAGCCTTTGCTGGACGCTGCTCGTGAGAAACAGAGCCCTGATTTCCCCGGAGGCAGGTTCAGCGCGCTCCTAACCTGAGCATATCCACAGCTTTCTCCTCCCACTTTCTCTCATTCAAACGGTCAGCCTCATTCAATCACATTCTCAGCCTTTTACTCCAATTGGCTCACCTTCTGTCATGTATATCCCCCATACTACTCGACATCAAGTTCTGTCATCTCTACATTGCCTCTCTCAAGAGTTCACCCCGACAACCGTAGATGGCGGGAAATCAGGCCGTAATCGGTCGTACTAGGGAGATGAGGCTGTAAGATCTACTAACTACATCTCTTAATTGGGATTTACAGCTCTTGAGTTGGCATAATTCACCTGCCACAAGAAAAAGTGCGTTGGTGTCTCTCATATGCTCACATGAGACATAAACCAATATACATATAAATTTCCTAGTTAACTACCTCAAGTTGTTCTTTCTGCATCTGTCCTTTTCTCTCATTCTCTTTTTCTTATTATTTCTCTTGTTTCACCTTATATTCTTGTAGTGTTTCTAACCCTTCTCTCTCTCTCTTTCACTTGTTTCCTTCCTATGTGTCAAATTTTCTTTTATAATTTACCTCACCCTAAGCTAACTTACCGATTTCTATGCATTTCCAAAAATTTGCATAAACCTCCATTTAGAAAGAGCTTCACGTTCATGAAGGCTCATTTCGTTTGTCGTTGACGCAAGAAGCGGTTGTTTCCTCCTTTCTCTCTCTCTCTCTTTCTCTCCCTATTTTTCTCTCCATACTTCTCCCTCTCTCTCTCTGCGTCTCTTTTCAATCATAAGCTTTCTTTCACTCTATCTTTAATCCATCTTTTTCATTTATTTCAAAGTTTCAATTGCATATTAGACTTTGTATGTGAAGGCCATCTTCAGGACCTACCCACATAGTTTGTAATGAAAAGCCAGAAACCGTTTTGGTGGCATAATAGCATTTTATTGATTATAGTAGCTCTCGTAGTCCAATTTATTTCATCCATTTGACGCATCTGAAGACGTATATCCATCGTATCACGTTGCCCTTCTCTCGTATTCGTATGTCGTTGATCAAGCACTTAATAGCTGTGTATCCACTAGATATACTTATGTTTTTTTTTTCTATCGAAAACGCCATTTACTTTATGGTCTTCGAAATATCTCAGAATGTTTGATAATGAAGAGAATAAAGTGAAGAACGGCTTTCATTGCTCTTTTCACTGCAATTGACAATTTCTTCATTCAAGTTTTCTATTTGGAAGATATGTCCATATTTAGGAAAGTGGCGGGAAAGATTTGATGCTCTCTCTCTCTCTCTCTCTCGTGTTGCCGTTGTCGTTCATTCTGTCATTAGTTGCATCAGTCATCAGTCTTCGTTATGCTTCTGACATTCTTGAAACTTTCTTTCAGCCTTTTAGCAACCTACTTTGTGTTCTTCTTAAAACGTTATCGTCAAATTCTTTATAGAAATGGCAAGCTAGTCAATGAGGCAAAGTCATCCTCCTTCCTTTCTTCCTCTCTCAAGTTTCATGGTCACAACATCTCTTCGAACTGTAACCGTGATATCATTCAACTTCACCAGATCTCAATGTTATTGTCTTTTCTCTCTTTCTCTCTCTCTATGCTACAATATTGTTTTTATATCTTCATCTCATTATCTTCCTTGCATTCCATTCGCTTCAAACCGTTTCTTCACGCCTTCCAAGCTCCGCCCCTTCCACACCATCAACCTCATCAGCACATAGGGTTCGGCCCCCAGTCGGCTGCTGGCTACATGGGGCGGTCCCAGTTCATCTGCAGTTCCGAGAGAATACAGATAGTCGAAGAAGAGTATTAGAGAGAGAGATGCGGCTAGGTCTGACTAGGCTATGAGGACTGGTATGGCACACGCCTACAACACCCCTCAACAGTCTACATCAGTACCTCAACTGTTCTATATATTAAAATCAATGTTATTGTCTTATTTCCATATATTCTCTATAATCTTTCAAACTATATGCCTATTAATTACCCTTTGAAATGGCTTTTTATTGATGAAACATGAAGATCCTTCTTCAATTACCTCCCACGCAAACATACTGATGTATGTTATTCAACTAATGAAGTGTATAAATCATAATAAGTTCATTTCTTATCTCTATTTTCATATTTAACCAAGTATTTTATAAATAATCGTTAATATTTAATAATAATTCACAAAATTTCTAAAAGTTATCTTGTAAACAGTATTTTCTGAGCTGTTACCCCCTCCAATTTCCTGTTAGTCATCCATGAGTTCATCTTTTATCCTCTGCCTTCGATTCTTGTTACACTGACCGATTGCAAACTCCATTTTCATTTCATTTTTTATTTTTTTTGTTTCTTTTTTAAGCCAAGTTTCCAGATCCTCTCTCCCTCTCTCTATCTCTCTCTTCCTCTTTTTCTTTCCCTTTCTCTCTCTCTTTCTAATTTTCTCTTCGTTTTTTTTTGCTTTCCACTTTTTTCTTTTTCACTATCGTTTTGTTTTATCTTTACAAGACCCGATGATGATTTATCAGCAGCCAATGTCTGTGCCACCAACACCACCTCTTCTCCCCCCCCCCTTCCCATACAAACAATTTGTATGACTAATATTCATTCGAAAAAAGAATTTGTAATCTAGAAATATCTTCAATAGTTATATCAAAACTATATATATACATATATAGTAAAAAAAAAGATATTTATAACTATTATTTCTATGCATTTACGTTTTTTTACTATGTTTTCAGTCATTTAAGGACAATACTATAAGGTTTTTCTCTATTCCGTCATGCTATATTATGTATTTTCATTTTATATGTGCTACATGAATGGTGGATTCCCTTCTATAACCCGTCTACAATCACGTAATTATTTCTCTCTCTCTCTCTCTATCATTCTCTCTCTCCCTCCCTCTCTCTTAGTTGTTCTATCACTTTCAATCTAAACCTTTCTCTTTCTCTCTCTCAATTTTCTCTTCATCTCTTAACTATATATAGAAGCTAAAGTTCCATTATAATCCGCCTATGCATCAATGTCCGGTCTTCTGTCCATCACAAATTCCAATAATTCCTTGTCTCGAGCAGTTTGTCCGCCGTGCTCTATCGGTCAGTACCCGAGGGCAGTTACAGCTCTCCTTTCCATCTAGATTCGTTCATCTCTCTGACCCTTCTCTCTCTCTCTCTACTCATTTTCTCTTTATTCTCTTTTTCACATATGAAATGATCTCTTTTGATGCCCTGTTGTCATATATTGCCTTAAATAAGCTTTTCATTAAGCTTTTTCAAATAAAATATAAGATAATTCCCCTACTTTAGCTGACATTACTTATGCAAAATTTTAATTTCATATTATTTGGAATCTCATGTTATTTCTGACATCAGTCTTACACACATATGTCTTCGCATTATCTGACCTTGAGCCTTCCCTTTAACCACCTCAACCTCCTACCCCCTCCTAGCCTCATCACATCACCCACCTCCTTGCCTTCTCCAGCACCCCTCCTCCTTGTTCTTCGCTATCTCTCTGGCTGTGTTCATCATCCGAGATTGAATGTTTCCATGTTTCTTTCCCTTATTTCCATATGTCACATCTTTTTCGTCTTTTTCATCCAATCTTACCTATTTCTCATCTTTTTCTTTTTCATAGTAATCGCTATCGGATTCCTCTCTTAAATGCTTCTTTCCATCTCTCTTTTCCGCTTCATCACTCACTGCCTTCAATCGTTTTGAAACAAATCATTTCCTAAATCAAAACAATTGAAAACTTCATCACATTTCTATCAATAACCTTCGATTACGGCGCTTCAAACCCATCCAAACACCTTCAGCAGCATCTTCCCAATTAGCATATACAAGCATATCCTAAAACCAGAACCGTACATAACAAACTTTCTTCAATTATCAACATATAGTAGAATCAACAACCAATGTCTTTTAGATATGAGAATTGCGTCCTTAATTCTCATTCGAATAACAATATCGAATAAGCATTTTGAACTTGAAATACAAACTTCTGTTGTTGACCCCACCTTCAGCCAACATTCAAGACCACCCTGATATTATTATTCAAATTTTGTTTTCAAAACATCCATCTCTCATTACTATCTATCAAACATTCTACGTGATTCACTAAAACGACTTCAGCCTTTCATCTTCCATCTTATTCCTTTGTACTTTGCTCAAAGCTCATTTGAAAATAAATTTAATTTTTTTCTTTCATTTCAAATACTATTATGGTCATTTTAACGTTTTTCTATTACATTGTTCTCATTTTTTTAAAAAATGAATACACAATGTTTCGTTTATTATATTTTCTATATTATATATGTTAAATATTATATATTTATAGTTATAATATATATATTTGTTCTTACTTTTCACTCTTCTTTTCAATCATTTCATTCATTTCTTCATTTGTATTCTTTTATCTCATTTTCTCTCTAATTTTTTGAATATTTTTCAGTTAAAACCAGCTTTATTGGTAGACAGTTAAGCCCAATTTATTTGGTAGAAAAATCATAACGATGTTCATCGCTAAAGTCGTGCTGCTAGCCACAGCAGCTCTTGCATTAACGCCGGCAAAGCGTTCTTCATCCAGCCTCAAAGAATCCATTCTTGTCGGCCAAGTATATCAGAAAGATCTGTCTAACGCCGTGAGTTTATTTTTCATATTCATCTAATATAGTTTGATAAACATATATCTTATATATGCTAATTATTCCACGTTTTGTCGATGACGTCATGTATCTTGCGTGTACATCCACGTGAGCATTTTTCGGTCATAACGTAATATAACTTAGCGTTATTTTTGCCTATAATCATATTGCGTGAGCAGTTGTATTCTAATCAATTCAATTTTTTTTATTATTTTTAATAATATTTTGAAATTTTCAGGGAATCATTTCTACACCAGTTGAAGAAAATCTTCCCAAATGGCTGATTGTTCGAAACAATACACTTCAAGGTATTCCATCCAACTCCGATGTTGGAAAACATAGTATTACGGTACGTTTATTAATAAATACAATATTTTCAATAGTTATCAATTATTATTTTTATTATATTTAACATTATTTATTATAGATTAAAACCGGAAGTATCATGAAAACATTAGATATTGATGTTAAAGAGGACGATAAAAATCCTTGCGGAGAACAAGCTACAACATGGGTTGAAGTCATTTATTCTGATGAAATGAACGTATGTATTTAATATATTTTTTTCTCACTAACTATATATGTATATAATCTTATTATAATTATTACAGTTGGAAAAACGTTTAAGTGCAGTTCGTGATGTAGCTCATTTACTCCAAGAAAATATTTCTCGTCTTCGTGTAAGTTTCTATTTTATAATATACATATCTTTTAATTATTTTCTCATACATTACTCCTTATATAATATAATATATATATGGTTATAGGTTTATGATTTCAAATATTCTCGTGAAATTCGCAAAGTTGAATTGATTGGTGGAGATGAAGTTGGGCCAGTTGTTATCATTAAGGTAAGCTATTCATATAATATTGAAATTTACCTAAAACCTCTTATTACGTATAACAAATAGATTTTATTCATATTACTAACTATGCGATTGTTTTTGTTATTATTTTCTTGGCCAATAACTCAATTATATTACAGTATAACTGAGCATCGTTGATGATGATTACGATTTCTTTACCTAATCTAATTCCTAATATCTTTTGTTTCTAAAGCCAATGGCGACAGCTCGCTCTATAGCAAAAGTCTTAATTAGGCGATGTCACTTGCGCTAATCTGACACGTTTCCTGCCGTGATCTGATTGCCGTCAGCATAGATGGTTATAGAGATGAGGAGGAATAATGCGACGGTTGTTAGCATCTTTTGTTGTTAATGATGATGACTGCTTGTTATGGGATGCAGTTGTTGTTGATGTTGTCGTTGTTGTTGTTAACGATTCCGACCGCTCCTATCTCTAACTATTTTGGCTACATAATCGGCATGGCTTTTAAACTGTTGCCGCATTTACCCAAATTATGTAGTCTGATTTTCACACCTTACATACATACAATAGATCGTTTAAATAACTTAAATAAGTAAACCAAGGGGTGTGAATCATAAGCAGGTCATATTATGACGTTTATTCATCGTTTTTTCTTTTTTTAGCCACTTTGTGATGGAGAGACTGATGCCATCGAAATTGCAACTGATGACATGGACAAGCTTTTAGATGACGATGATTCTGATTCCGAATATTCTGTCACTGTACGTTTTTATAATTTATATTTAAAATAATTTCAACATATCAACAAATTATAATATAATTAAGTCAGTTAACGTTCGACATCTTGTCATATTTTGCCTAAATATATTCTTGTCTGTCGAAAATTGAATCATACTGTCAACCATCTGCATATTTCAGCTTACGCAAGGTCGCGTCCTGTCACGCAACAAGCCAACCAACACGCGAGATGAAGATGAGGTAATCAGAAAAAAAATATTTTAAATTAACTGAACATCCACATTCAGATTGTTACTAGTACCATCCGTACCACAAGTCAACGTACTACCCGCCATGCCTTCGACAAACCACCAGCACTACTTAATTCCATGAGCGGATTCAAATGTATTCGGTATGTTTCACGTTTTGTACATTTTTGTACCAAATTCAGCTGGTTAACAACTCTATCTTTGCTCAACTACTCTATTAATTTCATAGTTGAACCGTATCCAGTTATGGTTTTAGTAGTAGTCTTTTCAAATATTTGTTCAGCTCAATCCGTCTTCAAACTTGTATAACCATCTTAGGTCATACGGTAACGTACATTAACTTTTCCATCCGGCTGTATCTTTTGAAAACAAAGACCAAAATAGCCAGCTGCCAATACTGATCATTACATTTGGCGCTCAGTTTTTACTTTTGTAATATCTTTTCATGTCTCAATCATCACATATAGTAAATACCGTATTTGAAAGAATGTTCATCAAATTTTTATTTCAATAAGCTTGAAATTAGATTTTCTTTCATTCCAAATCACTATAATGAGAATATTGTTTATCAATTTAGATTTATAATGATTTGATACTAGAAAATGGTCAAAACGAGCTAATTTTTAGTATTATAAACATATAAACAAATAGTTTCTCAGTCATATAGCTAAGAAAGAAATCAAATAGATTAACTATATATTCTCTTCCTCTTCATTCAATCTATCATATATAGATATACATATATATATATTATAAATATATAGTATATATGTATATGGTTAAAGAAGACAAAAATGATGAATAATGACATTTTGATTGAGCATCAATGACCAATCTAAGGATTGTATTTCCTATATAGCATACCCTATGTAGAAAATCTTACACATACTATATGAGAGATTAGTGGAAGTCAAGTAATTGAATGTGAATTGAGGTCATGACGCTTGATTTGATATATTATGTGAGTATATGACATATACAAGAAGCCTCGATAAGTGAACATGAATAAGTGTGAATAGCTCCATGAGCCTGCATACAGCATGAAATCACAACAATTCATCTTCATCATCTCTTTTCCAACACCTCGTCATCTAATTTCTGTCTGTTTTCGGCAAAAATTTTGCAGTTATTTCAAAAATTGACATGAGAATCTAGAGAGAATGAGATACAAACACTTCTGTGGCACAGCCGGTCTAGTCCAAGCTGCTGTCATGATATCAGCCTGATGATTGGTTCGTTGTACTTCGCTTAGGGATTGAGAATATTTTGAAAGGTTTACGACATCATTGTTTAGCCTTCTAGTACATTAGCTATCATCATGGATGATTTCGATGAGAAAAAGAGATGACAAAGGTTACAGAGAGAGAGAGAGAGAGAGAGAGAGAGAGAGAGAAAGAGAGAGAGAGAGAAAGAGAGAGAGAGAGAAAGAGAGCATATGCACGTAAAGATTATTATAACTGTTGTTTGAATGATTATCTCATTGATATACATTTCCATATAGTTATGATCTGAATACGGAGACATCATAAAAGTTATTTCGATCTTAAATGAATTATATCGAGATAATAATAGAAAATACTCTATATGTATAGTTATAAAGAGCAAGGTCATTATGAAATCTATATTTTTTTATTTGATTTAATCAAAATTATAATTATTCATTTTCAGTGGAATATTTTGTGAAGCTCTTGTTCCATCAACTACTTTTGTTGATGCTGAAGATGGAGATACATTTAAGCTTAAGCTATCTGTTAACTTGTTGGAGGGACAAAAGAACTGGCTTTACTATAATGATAAGAAGATTCAAGGAGTTCCAATGCATGCTGGCGAATATCAATTCCGTTTAGATGCTCGTGATGCTCGTGGACAGGTGTGTTTATGTCTTTAAGAAGCTACTTTTGAGTTCTATGTTTAATACAAAAAATCATTTATGTTTTATATATAGTATAATTAACATTTTCTAATTTACAGATGGTTTCCGCTCCATTCTCCGTTACTGTTCTTGATTCTGCTGAACGTAACCACATTGTCACAATGGCTCTTGACTTGACCAGCAAGCAAAATCTGGCTACTGATTCTAAGCTTATGGTCCAACTTGTCAAGCAAATTGCTCTAGTTACTCGTAGCAAGAATGATGCTGTCGTTATCCAAGAAATTAAAAAGGAAGCTACTCGTACCATCGTCAAATGGAGTAACAACACCTTACCATACAAGACGTGCTCCGAGTCGGGAATTGAAGACATGAAGAGAATCATGTTCACCAAGCAACGCAAGCAAATGAATCGCCAATTTGAGCGTGATATGACTGAACGTTTCAACGTTCGTTCTGTCAACCTTGAGCTAGTTGGAAACTGTGCTGCTGATGGCCTCGAGACCGCTACAACTGTACCATCCGTTGAAGCTGCTCAAGAATCTTCATTCCCCTGGGTCATTCTTCTTGCTGTTTTGGCTGTATTCTTCATCGTTGTCGCCATTCTTACTTTGTTATGCACAAAGAAGAAGGTTAAGAAGGTCAGTAAACGTTTGAATAACATTTGAAAATCATTTATATCCATTACGATATAACCGTTTATGTCAACAACAAGTCAAATTATTGGCGTCATCGGCTTTCTGAAACTCATTCTGATGATAGCCTGAGTGTATATTTCCTTCCGTGCCATTAGGCCATTAGAATGATGTGAAGACTGTCTGAAAGTGGCTATCGGTATATATGGCCTTCTAATTAAACACCTGCCTTATTCCGTTTTTTTTTTCAAAATTCTCACATAACGACCCCAATTTTCACACACAAACCTCGTTTTTGAGTTCATTCGTATGACAGCCTCTAAACGAAAAACTTCTTTTTTAACTGCAACAAAATGAAAATGTAAGGTTATACGATTCTTAATGTGAATGTATTTACAGGAGAAACCATCTGAATTTGCTGGTAGAGGACATCCAGTTGTTTTCCCACAAGAAGTTGGAGACGATCACGATATGGATCATGCTACTACTCCCATGCTAACCAAGGAAGAAAGACCTCCACTCAAGGTATTTTAATTGTAACATCTTAATGTTTTACTGACCCAAATATGATCAAGGATTTTCTCTGATCACAAACCCCGCTCAGCTATGTTTTTCATGAATTTTCTTTTGTGTACTATCAAAACAACAAATTCTCATGCTTAACCTTTCTTATGTTGTGCTTATGTGTGCGTGTGCGTGCGTGCTGTGGTTTGTCGTAAACGACTGATAAACTCTCATACTTATCGTTACTATAGTTTATCGTTTTGACTAACTACTGTCCAACGTGCTTTGTTGTGTTGTGATCCGGAATTGACACATGATTGTCTCGCTATCATGACCCTTTGTGCCTTCTGGCTCAGGCCCCATCATCCCTCCCACACTAGCAGCACATTCCGGATCTTAGCTATAAGACGATATATCACCCGCTAATATTCTAGGTTTCAGGTGTCTCAGCATGATAATCCACTCTACAAACCACCACCACCATTGGCTACCAACTCTCCACGCCTTGGATCTGTCACCACAACCGCCACAAACCAGAAGATGCCACCTCCATATGTACCACCCTAAGTCAGTTATGTTGAAAATGCCTATGAATTGCCAGATTCTACCTCGCTGATCATCCCTTCATCCCCCCAGTGTACATTATACTTAATAGTTTTTTTTCATTTTTTTGCAAATTTTTAAGTAGTCTTTGAAGTATCTTCTATTTCAAATCATCTTCATCTGTTGGCTATCTCAGATTTTTACTGGGGATCAGTCAAGGAATTTCAAATTTATTCCTATATATTCTCATGCTTCATTCATTAGTTTGTGTAGGTGTCGTCCTGCATAACACATCTTATGCTTACATATTCATCAGCTTGTCCTATCTCGCTATCATTATCATCAGATGTGATGTGAATAGATTCATTCGCTTCACATCCAACTGTTGTTATTTCTTCAAATTTCTTCATTTCCAGCCGGTTATTCCCGCGTTTGGTCCTTAGCTTTATATATCTTCCGTATAGAACCGTCCACTACGAACAACGGTTGTGCAATGCTGAGTGATTATCACAGATGTTTAGCACATCGTAAGACAACTTAAATGTTCTTGCTTAATAAGTTAGTATAATTAATACCCGTTTTTTCAATTATAATTTGATTATAAATGAAAAATAATACATTCGTATATATATTATATATATATACACACATATATAGTTAAAGTAGACCATCTTAAGCTATAACAGGCTATAGACTTATTCTCATCGTCTTACTAAGAATTGTTTTTATTTTACCTAATAAAATTCGTATCGGGAGCTTATAAAGTCAATTAAACTATCATCAGGTTGTTCGTTTAGTTGATTTTTTCCTGACAATTTTGTAAAATCTATCAATTCCTATCTCCTACTCCCTATTCAGTTTTCAATTCAAATTCAAATCTTCTTTCCTCTTTACTTTATCTATGGGTACAGTTCTACTTCCAACCTTCTCTTCATGCATATATGGAATTATGTTTGATATTATTTCTGCTTCATCGTTTGTTATTGATGTTGCTTTCCTCTTCATCTTTAAATCTTTTTTTTCCAAATGTTTGACTCGTTCTTCTGATGTCTTCTTGTCGCCTTTTTTTGAATATTTGTAGTCCAATTATGATAATCGTATATACAGATTACTCTATATGTACTATTGTTTAAACACATGAATTTATGAAATATAATGTTTGTAATTATTTTGAAATCTGAAAAAACACACTAACTAGCCACATGACAAAGTATTAAGAATCCAAAATAATGATTAATATATATGGATATGTACTGAACTTTGATATAACAAACTAAGAAAGATATCAGGAAAAAGAAAGATAATAGATTACAATGAAACATACAAGAATATATGAATATTTTATAAAATATCAACAATCATATACTATATAACTGTTCATAAATTATTATTTTAGAACTTTTATATTTCAAAATAATATTCATATGTAACAGATTATAAGATTACTATCTAATAAACAGTTCATTCAAATATTATTTTATTCAAATATGATATACTCATATGTAATGATTGAGATTCTCAACAAAGTTTCTAAAAAAATTAATGTGGAATGTTCTTGTTTGGTTTAGAAAAATAGAAAGTTGTAAATAATGAAAACTCAAGAATTTGTAAATTAATACACGAATAATTGCTTGTTATTCTCAAACGCATATTTATAAGATATAATATATATATATATATATATAGCCTTTAATTATTTGTAAATTGTCAACAAACATTGTTTTAGAAGGAAAACTCAGAGAGAGAGAGAGAGAGAGAGAGAGAGAGAGAGAGAGAGAGAGAGAGAGAAAGAGAGAGGGAGGAAAGCATGAAGCAAGAAACAGAAAGAAAGAGAGAGATACAGAAGTAAAATATAGAAAAATTTAGTGTGTGTTCATCTCCTATTCTTAATAGTAATTTGCCTGTAAATTGTTTAATTGCTCCAATATGTTCGGACAGCTATGCTGATATCGGAGAATAAGCTGGATAAAGGACAACTGGACGGAATTGGAATGAGCAAAATAAGCTGATGAACAGTCGAAATCGTTCTTAGCACATCGTGACTGTCGTCATCATCCTTTAATTGGTCGACTTAATCCATTGCCTTTGTATGGTTGATGGCAAATTTAATGAGGCAGATGTGGTAGAATCTGAGTCAAAGCATATGCTTTTGACATAAAATGATTTTGCTCCAACAGTTAGGTATTTCTAATTTGGGACTGAACTCATTAATGAATTAGAAGAAGTATAGTTGATAATTTAAAAAATTGAATATATAATGTTATTGTATATTTCAATGTATGTATATATATTTATATTAAAAATAAATATTTAGTTTTTAAAATAAAACACAAAGAACAGGACACATAGTGAGAAATATGCGTAGACTAGTTTAACAATATAACTTTTTTGTTGTTAAAGTAAATAATAAATTAATAAATATATATATTTATAAATAAAGCTTAAAAGTTTTTTTAAAGTTTAAATTAACGAAAGACAGACAGATGATCAATATATAATTAAGTAGATTTTTTTTCTTAGAAAAAAAATATAAATAACAAGCTAAAGCAAAATGAGCATTTCAGTTTCATGATAATTAATATACAGTCAATTTGTTTTCAAAAGAAATAATTATAATAAAAATTGAATATATACATAATTTAGAATCTTATGATTGCAGTATTGATAAACAAATGAATTAATTTTCAATTTAAACACTAGTATTGAACCCGAACAGATTCTTGTTTGAATCCGTAGGAGCACCGAATCCAGCTACAGAAGCATTTGTTGGTTGCTCCGTTGGTGCAACAGGTGATAAGCTAAAACAAAATTGTTTTATTCATAATTATTTAACTTTAGAGTACCTTCGTGGTTCAAACGTTGCTGGAGTTCCACTGATGGGGTATTGTGGGGCTTGTCGTTCAACCGGTGAACCGATTCGGAACTCATCTTTTTGGAATCCCTGAAGAAAAATATAATTAGAATTGTCGATTATTCAGAAAATAGAAAAATATCTAGTGTAACGTACCCCATTATCTCGTTGAGAATACATTCCATATGGGCTATTTGAACTTTCTTGACGTTTTTTCTGTTTAATACACCAACATACGACGAATATCAAGATGAGAAGCTAATACAATAATGAATATATGATTGAGTGGTATGATCAAACTCACAATAACAACTCCAACAGTTCCAAAGAAAACAGCAATGTATTTGAAATAATTTTCTTTCACTCGAGATCTACACCATGGTTGATTTCCCTTGTTCCATTCAAATCGGTAATTGCTTGGATTATTATAATCGACGACAATACCGCCTGAAAAGAAAATTGTTTTATTTAAGGAAAATGAAGTTGAAAATAGGTTTTTTTTAAGAAATTTAACTGAACAAACTTACATTTGTATTCATTATCTCCTTTAACCCAATGAGATTGATAGCATTCAAAACGAGCAACATTTCCTTGAAGGTATCCAGGAGATAAAGCTGGAGTCTTCATCATGTATTCAGGATATTCAATGTTGATAGCTCCACAACTATTGTCTAAAATAAAATTGAATTATTAAATATTATATTTATATGTGTATATATGTATAGTTAAGCTTATATTTTATTTCTTTTTTGGACTTACATTGCCTAACTGCTTCAACACGATCAACAGTGAATGTATTCCAAGCATCTTGTTCTTCATTAGCCAAAACTTTTGAATTCATTAAAGCATAACTGTATAAGCATGGAACCTATAATACAAAATAAATTATTGATCAACTCAAGCTTTTCTTCATGTATGATGTTTGTTCAAATACTCACATTATCTCCACAATCATTGAGAATACTTCCTGGATCATCTGGACAATTTTGTGTTCCATATTGAATGTTGATTGTAGACTGTAATGGCTGTAAATCAACAGCCATGTTAGTCTGAAGATCACGACAAGCATTCAATAATTGATTAATATCCATTCCAGTTTGAGCTTCAAAACGGTTTCGACCACTAAATCAACATCAAATTAAGTTTAATACTTTGATTTTCTTAACAAATTACCTTTCATATTCAGGAGCAGCCTTGTAGATAGGTTCAGCACGACTGTTTGCTTCAGGGAATACATTGAACTTCTTGTCTTCATCCTTTGAAGTTGTGAACATGTTTTCAGCAGGTAATCCTTGTGCCAATGTTCCAGCCATGTTCTGTTGAGATCCTGATTCACCAGTTCCCAATACACGATCTGAACATGGTTTTTATGATATTACCACCGTGAAAAAATAAATATTTACAATTATTAATAATTTGTTGTCTGTAGGTTTCAGAATTGACATCGTTGAGGGTGAGTCCAGTCATCAAGGCTCCAGACGTTTGTTCTGGGAATGGACGCATTAAGCCACTAATACGAGGAAGATCATATCGTTGTCTTTGCTCAGTTTCACGAGTTTTATCTCCATCTGGTCTCTAAAATAGAAAATTCTTCATTTTGCAATCGATACCTTTTCTAAATTAGATATTTCGAAAATAGAAACTTACAACTCCATATTGAGGAGGAACAGACAACTGAATATCCAACATTCCCATACTTTCTTGATACATAGGTAAACGATCTATATCCATGGCATAAGATTCTCTTAAATAAAAAAAATAAAACAATTACAACAGAATGATGATGAATATTCTGGATACTTGTTAAAACATACCTGATACGAACTCCAATTTGAGCTTCTTCTAAAACAACATAGATTTCTGGTTGACCACGTTCGACGTTATTAACATAAATCAGAACTCCTTAAATATATTTAATTATTATAAGAGTTAATATACATTGATTATAATACCCTTGAATCGTTGAAGTCTAATAGTATCAAAGTAACGAAGGATATTTCCAACAAGAATATCTGTACGATAACGGAATCGTCGAGTATCTTTACGAGCCATGACGTGTACACGATCTGTTCCAGATGCTTCCAATGTAATACCTGAAAATTAATTGTTGCTTTACTTTCGGTTATGAGCTTTAAGCTTACCAGTGATGACAGTAGCATTGATTGGTTGAACAAGATCAGATTGAGGAATGTATCGTCCTAATAAACCTGAAAGGGAATGGTTAATGAAATAAATAATTAGATAGACACATACCGAAATCAACTTTTCTGTTTGGATAACGTTCTAAACGAACTTGGATCTTAACTTCAGGTGTACGAGAAGTTGGTGGAATATAGAGGAAGTTGTAGACACCAGGTTCATTGAAGATGAATTTATCATTATCAATTGTATTGAATGTTCCAAGACCAGAAGCTTGTCCTTAAAGAAATTAATTATTATGATATTTCAATTAAAAACTTTATTACCTGTAGCTGCTGGCTGATATTCTTGACAAGCTGATGATGGACGACGCCAGTAGAACATCTGACATCTGAAGTCTGAGAATTTACAGCAGAGGAAGTATGGCATGTAATCGTGATGGAAAACTGATAATCCAGGAACCTACAAATATGAATTTTATGTTAAATGAATTGTTTTACGGTTCAATTAATCTACCTCAAACTGTCCCATATACGGGGCTGTACCGAATTCATAAGCACGAAGAGGATATCCTGGATTGTAGAAGTAATCCTTTTGGGTCTTGATTACAGGTTGATAAGGTGTTTGCATAAGGAAACCAGCTTCATCATAACAACAGACTTGACCGTAATGCGTCATGAAGCGACTGGAATAGAATTTAAGATTATTTCGAATAACACAAAATGAAGCATACTGTGAGTTTTGTCCTGAAAAAGTATTTCCACCACCAGCATAAGAAGAATAGATATTCTGGGAGGACATGTAACAATTCTTGGATCCAATCATAGATGTACATGTGATATCACGGAACATCTGTACAGCTTACGGTATTTTGAACTTTCAAGAAGTTTTAAGTACAAACCTGAGAACAACGAGGATGAGGCATCAAACGTCCAAGATCAAGACGAGCTTGGGTTTCAATACATGGGCAAGATGAATTAGTTTCAGTGTCACGAATGAAGTTCCATAAAGCTCCATCTTCGTCATACCTGAAAACATTTTATTTTGTGGATCACATTATAACTAATTGGAAAATATAGATTGTTGAAAAATTGCTAAAACTGAAAAGAATATTTACCAGTCATGACACATTTCTTTAGCCTTCTTCTTAACAAACTGTTCTCGTTGAGCTTGTTCTCCAGAACTGAATGTTGTACCTGTGAAACGGTTATCTTCCGGATTCCACAACCAATGTAAAGATATTGGAGCAGATACAAGTCTTAAAACAAATCAAATTTCATATTATTGCCAATAAAATTATTATTCTAGTACCCAGATAGAAGTTCTGTTCCATTCAAATCATTCGGTCTAACAGGAGCAAGTTTTAGGTATCCTGTTCGATATGTGTATAGAGTATTCATCCGTTCCCAATCAGTCATATACCATTGTTGAACCTAAACATCAGAACTTAAGACTTTTCCTTTGGTCAAGTAGCAAAATTTGGCAAATTTTGTACAAACCTGATTGACATTAATAACTTCTTCCTGTGGTCTCCAACGATAGTCGATGCTGTTACGGTTGGTGTATGTAGCTAAACGGGCCAAAGTCTTGTGTTCTGGACGGAACTTTTTGATCTGAAGAGATTGAGAAGAAGTTGAATTATGTACATTGTGCATCTGCTTACTTCATCATCTTTATATTCTCTGTAACCAATGACATAGAGACCTAGTTGAACTCCATAGAGAGCATCATCTGATATGCGTGATCCCATCTGGTTGATGTTATTCAGAAGATCCGGATTAGTGAAGTTTCTTGGATACCAAGTGAGAGGCATAAGCTGAAAATGTTTTTTTTGAATATCTTCATATGTACTTTTAAAACTTACGTAGTTAGGCATTGGATTTTTGAACCATTCATAGATATTACCAATATCCAAACGCATAGGATCCAATGTTGGAGGAACTATAAGCAGTGATTGATAAAACAAGTTTTAGTTTCAAGTTTCTGAGTAATATTGACCAATGGAAGTTTGAAGAGAACTTACCAAAATAGATATAACCAACAAAAGCTTTTTCATCGTTTGCTCCTCTAGATTGGGGTTGGAAATAGACAGTCTTGGTTCCCCAGTCATAAATCTTTGGAATGTTACAACGAGCAATAGATGGATTTAGGACAGTACATGTAGCGACCTGAATGATTAAGTTACAACAAAGTTTTATAAAATATATTATTTTACCTCTCTTTCTTCAATCATAAGAATATATGTTTGAGTTCGTTCTAAACACATTGCATTGATGTCAACAGTCATCTCACCAAGCATATTGACGATATTTGGATAAATCATGATTGGATCTGGAATAATTGTTCATAAAATTACATCTTATTGCTATCAAATGATGCTTAGAATTCAGAATACTCACATGTACCACCAGTCTTGTTACTGCAACCAGCAGGGCGAACGATGTCATCGACACGGAACATGTAACGTCCACGAACCATGTGTGGAACTCCGGATCGTTGTGCAAGAACCTTAGGAGTATTCTTGTAAGCTTGAGTAGGATCAACATCAACTACTCCAGTGTGATTACCTCCATTGAAGATGGCCTGAACGAATATAATCATTAACATGAAGAACTCTAAATTTACTTACACGACAACGTCCAGAACGAGAATTAGCACGGAAATCTTGAGCATCAAAACCGAGACGATCGTAATTGAAAATGGTGTATGAAAGACGTCCTGGTTGATCAGTTAACCAGATAGCCTGATAAGTAGCTGTTTGTCCAGCATCAATATCTGATCGACCGGAAATAGCAGAGGCAGTGTTATACCATGTTACAACAAGAGCAGCATCAGCTCTGAACATGGAAGCTCCCGCAACTCCTTCTTGAAGCCATCTCATCATTTCATCCAAAAAGAAGTCACTCTGTTGATCACATCTTACATAGGAATCTGGTGTTCCTGGACAAGCTTGAGTAGCCGACTGCCCGAAGAATCCGGATCGTTGCATAGTTTGTCCCAAGTTCAAGTTAGATCCTGATTCTTGTCCGAACAAAGATTGGCGAAGTACAAGACGGTAGTACACTCCGGAACGGCGAGCTGGGTTTCCAGATTGTGGAACCTATGTTAGAACATGGTGAGAAGCGTACAAGTTGTTGTTTAAAGAATTACCTGCTGTTTACACAAGTATGGAGCAATCATAGCTGGATCTTCTTGACGAGGCCAATCTGTGGATTCTGGTCCAACATTAATAGTTGGTCCCTGATCCAATACAGTAGCAAAGCCCATGTAACCGTTAACCGAAAGCTGTAAGAACACATGATTTTCTACATAATATAGTTAGTACTTACGGTTGTGTAATTATACAATCCTCCGTAAAACGGGAAAAACATATGGAGATCAATGGTTTGACCAGAAGTAAGCATACCGGGATTGACTTTCAAATCTCCAGCCTCAGGACCGAAAGGTACCAAATTAACTGAAAATAATATAATCTCAATGACATTCTTAAGAATTTTTTTTTTTGAATGGATTAGCAAATAATTTTATTTACTTTCTGGCAATTTGTCTTTAGAATAATTGGACATAAACCTCTTACATTTGTCATTTTATTCATCTGCGCTATACTTCATAGTTAATGGCAGAGTATAGTGGTATTAATGAAGCCATTTCCATATATTTAGATTGCAACCAAACTGTATATCTCTCTTCATCTATCCAAGATACACATAATATGTATATCCCTACTTGGATATCTCTCTCTTTCTCCCTCCCCCCCTCTCTCCCTCTTTCTCTCACACACACACTCAGCTCATTCTCTATATTTCGTTTACCTATACCCATTTCCCTTCTATGTTTAGTTTATTGACTGTTGCACTCAGCTGGCCTCTTTGGCAGTTGGCTTGGCGACTTCCAAACCTAGCCTTCTGATGATGATGGTAGCTGGTAAGCGATGAGCGACGGAAGGATTCAATAGTAGGAGGGTAAGCAAATACATAATATGATGATATATAGTAGGAGCCAAACAAGCAACGAACCGTTCAGCCACCTTCCATCACATTCGTCAACTGAACACAGCTTAAAAGGGAGATAGGATGATAGACAGATAGATAGAGAGAGAGAGAGGGAGGAAGTTGGAGATTGCAAGAGTTTGCGTAAGAAGCTTATGAGAGAGTAAGAACGAAAAGGAAAACAGTAAGATGAAACGGTTGACAGATATGAAGAAATAAGAGCTAAAAACCAGAGATTTAGAGAAAAATATCTCAATATTTCCTCAAACTACAGCTTTACCCGATCTTCATTTAAATAAAGTTTACCGTGGGATTATAAGGTTCTATATATGAACTATTTCAGCTTCTCATTATAGAAGCTTACCTTTAATATGAATTAATTCCATCATTCAATAGATTATTTAATTAAAACTATTTAACAATCATATTGTAATGAAACATTTTGACCTCTAAAACTGATTTTTTGAACTTTCTTCTTTCACAAAAGAATTGAAAATGAAGTCATTTGGGTGCAAAACGGTTCTTTCCATCATTTCTTTTTCTTTTTATCATTTAAAATGATCATTAATTGACGAAAGACTAGTGGAAATGACATCATAATGCTTTCAGCGAGTTTTTTTTTCAGTTCTGACCCAAGTTTTCAGTTGAAAATTTGGGATACAACAAACAAAGACTTTTTTAAGCATGATGGCCATTTACCTCCATAATATGGGTTCGTTCCGGTTCCGGAAAACAGTGTTGATTGTGCTCCAGCTTGTGAACCTGTTGGTTGGCCTACATTCTGATTAATAGCTGATTGTTGATGTGATGATTTTATAAGAAAAATAAGAGTTATAAGCCATCGTATGGTCATGGCGACAACCTTATATGGCCGCAAGCGTGTGATCTATCTGCGGCAGATCTGAAATAATTAAACAATTAATTTTTAAGTTTTCAATTCAATACTGTAATTGACGAAATAAAGCAAACCAAAGTTTTAAAGGTTTAGAAGGTTCTAGATCAAGAAAAAAGTCGTTTACAGCTTAAGGTATGCAAGCTTGTTCAGGTTTTCATATGCATTGTACCAAAAACTTTTTCGAAATTTTCTTCAAAAAAAAAGCTTGTCAGGTTAAACAAAAAAAATTTGTTTTCATGATTCAGTAGGTCAGATAATGAATTAACTTCCATGTCTTTTATTAATTTTAAAAAAATAATTAAAGGAAAACGGTACAGTTAATTTTTCTTTTTCTATTCATAACTGAAACAAACAGGTTTTGAGATGACTGTCACTGAAACGATCACAAAACTGCTCGAATGTGAAGAAAAAAATAAATAATTTTTCGAATTGTAAGAAGATGATATCATTATAAGAGATAAGAATGATAAATCATTTATAGAATTTGAAAGATATTTATAGAAAGATGTTCGTAAACTGACTACTTTAGCTAAAAATAAAATATTTGGGTAGGAAAACAAACTTTGTTGTTTTAAAAATTACTGCAAACGGGTACTTCCGAAAGATTTGTTTCAAATCTTTCAAAAATACAAGTAAATCTTATTAGTTACAAGCGAAATAAAGACTATCGGTGTCTAATACGTAGGTCAAGTACATTCCCTTTGTGAGGTTGAGCAGGAAAAAAAAGAGAAAAACGACAAGTTGCACTAAGATAGATAAACAAGTGTGTTTCTAAAATTCTTTTTTCTTATAATTATGCACCATAACAAAATAAAAATTATAAATAACTGAATAGTTAAGCTAGAAACGAGTATAGGTAAAGTGTTTCAACATCATTTGACTGACGGTAGACAGTAGGTCCTATTGAGGAGGGTCAGCCAGCTGTATACCTAGGCTCGGTCCGCTTGTGGTCTCGAGACTTGAGCCTCATCGTGGTATGGGAGTCCCCTTTCTCTTCTTACCTCTTTCTCCCTCTTTTTCTCATTATCTCTTTTCTCTTCATTGCTGTGTACTCTCACACGCAGGGGAGGCTGAGGGGAGTGTTTAGGAGTTGGCTCTCTCTCTTGCTCTGTTGTAGTGGCTAGCTCTGACCACTACCATCTTCGGTTCAGCAGCAGACTGAGTTGAACGAGAGAGTACAGCAGCCGTCGTCGTTCAGTCGGAGAGAACAAACATTGCATATACCTAATATAATCAAACAAATATACATACCAGCCACCCTTAAACCTTTTTACCTTCTAGTTTGTCACTACAATTTCTCTAGATCTCTCATCCTCTCTCTATCCTTCTCTCTCAATTACCTCCCTCACTTGTTTTCAGTCAGCAACGCTGAGGCATCAGTGGTTAGTTTTAGACGGTAAAATAAGAAGAAAGAAGAAGAATAGAGAAGAATAGAAAAGCTATAGGTTTAGACATTAGAGAGCTTTTCAACGTATGGATAACTTGTATGAGGACCGAGAAGATAGGAGAACGTACTTCTCTTCAACGAACACTGTCGTCGTCATGTTCCCTAGAGGCATTTGCGCAAGCTTGAAAGGATGCACATCAAAGTACAGTAATAGCATTCTTGAGCATTTCTCAATCTCAATGGCATACTAGTCTTCAGTTTTCTCTATAATTCCTGTATAGCTTATCGCAAGTAATGCGATGACGTCATGACCATTGGTATAGTTCGAAGTTGGAGAACAAGTTTCTTCTCGGCTGGCTGATTGAATAACTGAAAAAACTCGTGACAACGAAAACATCTAATTTCCTTTAGCGACATATGATGCTGATGACGCTGACCGTTCATGTACAATCAAATAGTTCACATTTGATTATCCAGGAAAGGGTCAGAAGCGCGAAAATCATCTGAAACTGTCCATCGTGACTTGCTCATAAGCCTTTTTCTTTCATTTATGTCTCCGCTCATGATACATTTGAGACTTTCGGGTGAAAAAATAGTCTTTTATCTCATTTCTTCATTCAGAACATTTTCTACGTTTTGTGCTTTCTCAACGTTCTGCTTACTTTATTTTAATTTTATACTACAATACTGATATGCAATGTTATTGCATATGTTTGAAGGATAGAGTAAAAGCATAAGATCCATATCCAGAGAAAGAGGTATGAAGCAGGTGAAGGAAAAGGAAAGAGAGATATATATAGAGAGAGAAAGAGGCATTATCTTAACGTTTTTCATTCATTTCATATGAAATAACAAAGAATATTTGAAACTGTCAACTGATACATTCCCGTTCATTACATTAGATTCTATCCGTTCGATCCATATGTACAGACTGAAACATGATCTGTAACCTGACGTCTAGGTAGATGAAGGGATGGAGGCAATGCTGGTAGATTGACAAGAAAAGAGACAATGAGGTTATAAGAGAGAGGGTTGAGTGAAACATCAGCATATGAGGGAGCCCAAACAGAAGGCCATAACTAGAATTCGAAACAATATTTAGGTAAAGATTCCGCTTTCCACTTCTTTCAAAACATAGAATATCTATGCCAATGTACTATAAGATTTTAACCAATTTTACTTCGCTTTCAAAGTTAAGTATAATCGATTTGAATTTATTTTATCATTTATAGAAGAACATTGAAATAATTTATATAAAGATTTCTTAATGAGAAGAAAAATGACAAAAAAAAAGGATAAAATAGAAAAGAAACGAAAAAAACTAAAAAAGAAAGAAAGAAGACTTATATTCTTTTGTTTTTCAATCAGTTCTTGACCGAAGTCTGGAGAAGCATAAAGAATACAGAGAAAGTGTGGGGTGATTTTATGAAGATGCTACCTACTTCTTTTCCCTCTTTCTTTCTTTTTTTCTTATTTCTCTCTCTCTCTTGCTTTTTCTCTCTTGCTCTCTCTCTTGCTCTCTCTCTTGCTCTCTCTCTTTCTTACTCTTCTTCTGCTTGAGCGGTAATCAAAGCGGCTTCTTCAATAATCACGTCAACACGACAGATCTCCTTGTCCGTTGTCGATGCTGTCTTCTCATCTCCTTCCCCTTAGATGTAGCGTGGCTTCTTGTAGTTCTGTCCTACCTCATTATCATCAACAACATCAGTCACTGCTTTTCGCTGTACTTCTGAGCTTAAAGCTTCACCTGTTTGTTTGTTTTTCGTTGACCACATCAACTTAACTATGCTTCATCAAAGCTTACATCAATGGACTACATACATAGAAACATTTATTCATCAAATAACATTAGTCATATCACTAATAAAATTGGCAAATAATATACATTAATCAAGAATAATACCAAGCTTTACTAGAACTTTATGCTTCTGCTCCTACTACTGATTCTGTATCTACTTTTTCCGTGAATATTTCTATTACTCTTTTTCTTTCTACCATACCACCTTTGCTAAAATATACAATATAACCGCCTGTAACCCCTTTCGGGGCCTATGCCCCTTATTGGTTAGCTATTCAGCAACATGTCCTTGGAACTACTTCTTCAAACATATATAATAGCTTAAGAACATAGAAAGCCGTTGTACATATGGCCGAATTTATCGTCAGTTTCATCTGCCGAGAGTTTAAAAAGAATTTTGTCGATTTTTCAATTTTTTGTTTTACAAGTGAAATAGGAAGTGAATGAATCAAAATACATACAGAGACACACATGCAATCATCGAGATTCTAAATTGATATGAAAGAACAAAGATGTTTTAAGTACTGATAGAAGTCATGACTGTCTTCTTTCTGATCTTACCATCTTACATCGTCATAACTTTCTGAAGTTTCATTTCTGATTGTGATTAAGAGGGGCCACAACCAAAGTTAAAACTTTTACAAAGATTTTTACTTTGAAATTGGAGATAATATTAAAGATTTGGCTCAGCGATCCGTTTTTTAAAAGTTTGTTTAAAAAACTTGGAATCATTTTTTTTTCTGAAATACTGCTGTATTGAAACTTTGTATGATAATTTTTGGAATGCTAATTTCAATTTGGTCATCTCTGTTTGCATATGGTTGTAGGAACAACCTGAAAGCATAACAAGCATGCACAGGTCGTGATGTTTCGGCCCCTCTCTCAGCGTTCTTCTCTCTCTATCTCTCTCTACGAAATCTTCTTCGACAACACAACACTGAAATTGAAATAGCGAAAAATAGGGAAATGGGAAGGTATATACATAGTTTATGAAAACCACGAGGATATATTCAACCGGTCACTGATTTGCATTACACGAAATGGGTCACATACACGGCAATTGCAACATCACGTGAATTTATTTACGTGAGAAATATAGAGAGCTATCATCTAAAAATTTGGTAAATATAAAAGAAAAAACAAAATCATTTTCGCATAAAAGCTAATTTTTTAGGTAAATCAAGTTCTTTTTTGATTTTCAACTGTACATTTGGCGAAAAAAAATTGTACTCTCAACTGCTGAAAATGCTCAATAATTTCGTTGTTTTTCTACTGTATCTCACAGGCAGACATGCATATGCCGTACAAAACTTGACGTCACTCTTTATTTTACACCCAAATACACGAGTGGCATCTTTGCCAAACACTAGAAATTATGAATACAGCTTACTGGTTGGAGAAAAAGCAAAATTATAGTTGGAATCAACAACTATTATTCATCAAAATAAGAAAATAAGATGGTGGCTGAGACATGTATGTATGTTTATGTAAAGCTGATGGTATGTCAAGCTTTAAAATGTTGCAAATTCAAAAAGCGATGAGAGGCTTGACGACTACTGCGCAAAATGCAAAATGATAAGTTTCATGATTCATCGAGCTCTGATGGAGTGAAAAGGTTTTCATTCGAAACTGTATTGTGTACTGTATCATGATAAATGACATGATTAACTGCAAATATTTAAAAATGGCAAAGCCACTTCGCTGAATTTAACATTCAAAGAACTTTTCCTTTTAATAATTTTTAAAATTTAGAGAGAGGGAAGTAGAGAGAGATAACGAGAAAAAGAGTATTAAAACTTCAAGACAAGTTGGCATGTCAGGCTTTTGCATTGTTTCCTGTTCACCTGGTGATTCATAGAATAAAAATTTAATAATTTGCCAAATACAGACTAATTATGGTTATTCGAATTGAAAAAATAATTTGAGTAATTAGGAAACATAAAAATCTAGACAACAGACTCCTGTTTGGTTAATTTCAACATTTCTCTTCATATTTCCTCTACCTCTCTCCCTCTATCTTTCTCTCTCAAAATGTTACTACAGAACAAAAATTCAATAAGTTCCTTTCGCTTAACAATAATAAGATCAAAAAGGCTATTTCATTGATGTTTCTCAAACTCACGTCATTTGAACTATTATCTTCATTTTTGGCCATTACCTAGAACCGCCCATCATGTCAACGTCGTCAAAGCCTTGTTCGACCATATGAAAAAAAAATTACGCTGATGAAAGTTTATAGATGCAGTTATATCATATAAAATTGAAGAGGGTATAGAAGAAAAAACTAGATGACAGTTGTCTTATTGGACAACGTGCTCATCATTGTGTCGTTTTCATGTGTCTATCTACATTGTAATATTCGTTCAAGTTCAATAAAGGGGTGGTACCTTAGCAATCCTATATAAGGATTGAATTGTGCTATTTCAGACATCAAAACTTCGAGTTTTAATTCATATTCATCAACATGTTCAAGAGCGTCTTGTCTGTTCTTCTTCTTTTGGCTGTTACCTTCTGCGTAATTGACTATACCGAAGCTCAATGTAAGTTATAACTTTATATTTTAAAACTATTAATTTTAAAATTTCTTATCTACATATGTACTCACTAACTAATATCTTATAAGACATTTACTTTATTTTAATATTTATAGGGGGATGGGGAGGAGGATATGGAGGATATGGAGGATACCACCCATACGGAATGCACGGACCATTCGGACCATACGGATACAGACGTATGATGATGCGCCAGATGATGTACGGAGGCATGTACCACCCATATGGAATGTATGGAAAGTAAATTACATATAAAGCTGACGACATCATCATCTCGATGATTCTTCTAACTCTTCTGACCCAGACAGTAGATATCTATTCGATAATATTTCTGTCTTAGCTTTTACATTCTCAATGTACAGTCATATTCTACTTAGATTGTGCTTCTTCTAATATTTCAAATGGAAATATTGAAAAGAAAAACAATGTTTTTTAATATTTTGTGAATAATAAATTTTATTTTGCAACAATGTGTTCTTATGATTTTTTTGAATATGAATTTATAAATGACTTTTCACAATTAACATGTTTAAGTTTTAAGCATATGCTACTAAGTCAACAAAACTTTTCTTGTCTAATTATTCATTTAATACAGAACATGATTGTTTTTCACTTATACATATATACATATATGCTTTCAATAGTTTAAATCTTATTTCTTTTATCTTTTTTTTCATAATTTAATCTAATAATATGCTTGAATTCAATTTATTTCTGAGCACTATATGGATGATGCTTTCATGACCTTTTTCTTTTCTCATGGCCATTAATGCATGATTTTGGAGGTCATTACGCTTTAATTCTAGATTAGTATACACCCTCAGGTGTAAAAACGATGAAATAAGGTATTTTTCACTTTCCACTTCTCAAACACAATGATCAGAATATTCTGAACAACTCTTTTGGAGTGGATGCTAGTCATGCAGCATGATGATGAATAGAAAAACCTTAAAAGGCTATTAACTAATTCTTTCTTATCTTTAATATAAACTTGAAACTTAAAATATAACAAAGGAAATGAATTTTCTATTTGAACATCTGAGATCGTATGTAGTTTGATATCTGATGAACTTTTACTATATTTATAGTTTTTTATAAATTAGTATATAAAGACAAGAAATATGATTTAAATATATTCAAGATTTCTTTTATATTTTATTTTTGTAAACTTGGACGATATAATCTGAATAGAATTGTCAAAAGTCTGAAACTGGTTAGCTTGTATTATTATATTATATAGTATTATCTAAGCTTATGAACCAGGAAATTGAATAATGTATAAAGTTTCTTTCAGAACTATCTTTTACTATTTTCTTTTTTTTGCTTTTTTTCTAAACAAATATATTATATAAACATTATATTTTAAATAAAATATATAAATAGAATTAATATAATGAAAATATCATTTAATTTAATTATAATATTAATTTATAAAATATTATTATAATTTTTTAATTAATAGATTATAATAATAATAATAATAATTAAAATTGTCTATATAATATTGTTTAAATATTATAACATATAATATTATTAATATATAATATATACTTCATGATTTGTATACTATAATATAGATAATAAAACTAATTTTAAATAAAAAACTTAAATATTGTCTTAAATTTATAAATTTTTTTAATTTCTTAATCATTCAGCATTTAGAAATCAAATGCATGTTTTAAAATATTTTAAATGATTAAAAATATTCCAACAGATTCTTGAGGAAAAAGAAAAATAATATGGCTGAATTCTTGATGAAACTCATAAAACTCAATTTTTATAGTTTGTTTGAGAAGATGTAAGGGATTCTAGTAGGCGTCCGAGCTTTTAAAATAAAAAAAAATAAAAAAATATTTAAGTTTTTTATTTAAAATTAGTTTTATTATCTATATTATAGTATACAAATCATGAAGTATATATTATATATTAATAATATTATATGTTATAATATTTAAACAATATTATATAGACAATTTTAATTATTATTATTATTATTATAATCTATTAATTAAAAAATTATAATAATATTTTATAAATTAATATTATAATTAAATTAAATGATATTTTCATTATATTAATTCTATTTATATATTTTATTTAAAATATAATGTTTATATAATATATTTGTTTAGAAAAAAAGCAAAAAAAAGAAAATAGTAAAAGATAGTTCTGAAAGAAACTTTATACATTATTCAATTTCCTGGTTCATAAGCTTAGATAATACTATATAATATAATAATACAAGCTAACCAGTTTCAGACTTTTGACAATTCTATTCAGATTATATCGTCCAAGTTTACAAAAATAAAATATAAAAGAAATCTTGAATATATTTAAATCATATTTCAAAGTACAAAATGCAACCGATTCCATATATGGATTAGTATGAAGGATGAAGTTAGTGGTTTGGATCAATATCAAGCTTCATCAGTCAATAATTATATAATTTTTTATTTCTTATAGTACAAATAGTAATTACAATCATGCAATTGTTACAAATATAAAATAAAATAAATGAAAAAATTTTCTTTTTTGAAGAAAAAAAGGTTTAATTGAAAGTGAGTCGTGGTTGTACCCGATTAGTTTCGTTTGGAAAAACATAAGTAAGTTGGCACGCAGAATATAAATATCTAGTTAGGTTGATGTATATAGTTGCATAAAGATGAAGCTGATGCTGCTAATGCTTATGTTCATGTAGCAGCTACTGGTAGTAATCATGATGTTTCTTGTGCGGTTCTATACATCTGAGATCAGAATTTCGATGAATACGAGAAAGAAGATGATGATTGGAATAAAAAATGGTATAATCATGATTTTTTTCGTGTTCGTACTTCCGTTACAATAGTGTCGATCACTACAACAGCACAGTCGTCCTTTGAGTCCAGTTAATTCAGTTTCAACACAAGTATTACGAATAGCCTAAACAATAAACGTTATGAGACACCAAGTAACAGCATCAGAGATTTTAATACAAAACGATTCAAGACAGGTCAGACACAACATTGAATAATTGGCTTTTACAATGAAACTTTTCCCTTCTTTTTCTTTTTTTTTTCTTTCCAAATGATTGGATAGGAGTAGAAGTACAGTCCCTAAGCAGCAGCCTTTTATGTACAAGAGAAAGAGAAAAATAGAATAACAATTTCTTTTGATTATGAAAATGAATATAAAAGTTTGAAATGCTATTTCATGCAAACTGGTCAGGTTTATAATCAAAAACAAGTAAATGAAAACGAAAAATAGAACTTGGTTTATAAACCAATTAAAACGCTTTTCCATCTTTGAAAGATGAAAAAAAATTGCGACAACAAATGTTTCACACTCGATACAGAAAAAACAAGGAAAAGGAGAGAGGGAGAGAGAGAGAGAGAAAGAGAAAATGAGCAAGTAGGGAAAGTTGGTTGGATGCTCGTTGGAATGATACCAAGAGCGCTGTAGAGCTTAACAAAAACACAATGAATGGTATTGGGCCAACTTACGTTGCAAATTAAATTGGAACATCCCATTGACATTACTTCATTAATAGCTGATTCTTCATAGAATCTATAGCAATATGCTTCACCCATACCGAAAATTGGCTCACAGTCTTCTGTAGCAGAACAGAAAAATTTTTGTTGAGAAACTAATTTATGCATCAAGGCACTACCTGTATCCTGATACGCATCTTGACCAACTATGTATTTGAGACCTTTATAACAACGAATTTTCTGACTTAAAACAGCATTAACAATGAAAAGTGAGCAGACAATCAGCCGCATCTGCAATATGATCGAAATATTTTAAAGATTTTGCTGCAAAATGATGTGTAAAACGAGGCAATAAACGACAGAACGATGTAAACAGTAACGGCGATGATGACTGATGTGGCCAAAAGGATAGGGAAAAGCATACGAATTGGCTGAGACTTATAAAGAATAGTTCAATCTTCGATCATCATGATAACAACGATGAGAATAAATAAAAAACTTTTAGTAAGCTATAGTTAGCGAATTCCAATCAAAAAATTTGGCAAACACTCTGAATATTACATAATATGGAAATAAATATAATATACAAATTAGAAAGACACGCAAAGCAAAACTTAACAAGAATAATAATAATTAACAATATTTCATGAAAATAACTCATATATAGAAATAAAAATGGATTCATTACGATTATAAAAAAAGAAATTATAAGTATGACTTGCAAAATATTATAAAAACATTGAAATATGGGCAGGACATATAAGGTCGTTGACAACATAGCAACACCTCGAGGTCATGAATCGATTTAAAAATTCTTTTATAAACTATTACGATGAATATTACATAAGAACTGTAGAAATAACAAAGGCTGATATATCTATGTGATATCAATAAACTGAAAAAAAACTATTTCTAAGGTATTATTACTTGTCTAGTATATACAATGTGAAGAAAGAGACACATATATAAAGAAATACATAGAGTAATCCAGAGTGAAGAAGAGGTATAAACATGTAAATAAAAGGAGTAAGAGAGAGAAAGAGAGAAAGAGAGAGAGAGAGGGGGGGGGAGAGAGAGAGACTATAAAGAGAGGAAGTAAGTAAATGGTTGAAAATAAAAAAAATTGAAAAGGAAACATAAGGCATATGATTTTAAAAGGATACGAAATCACATAAATAAGATTTTTATAGAAATGAGTTAATTATTTATAGAAAATGATTCGTAACATAATTAAAATAGTCAAAAAGAAGACATTTAAAGATTAAAAAATAAAATATTCAAATGAATAATATATATTAAATGAAAAAATAGTCAACAGATGTTTTTACATAGCCAATCTGACCCAACATATTTTAGAAATTGATTGTCTTCTGCCAAGTAAAATGGTTCATGCCCCTGACACCACTATTGAAAACGCAAATGTGATACGAAGAACAATAGCGTATAAACTAGTTTATAAGCAAGAGGAGAAACATGCTAATAATGGCAAAATTGGATATTTTTACCCTTTTCCTTCTATTTTCATATTTTCAGTTAAGGTTTCTTCTTGGAAAAAAAAGCGAAATTTAAAAATGCAAAACAAATAAAACAAAATCAGATAGTAAAACAAATGATAAATGAACTTTATTGTTAAGAGAAAGATAAAAAAGTAATAAAAATACTTTAATATAAAATATAATGATAATGAAGTTAGTAAAAAGAAAAGAAAATAACGTTTCACAACAATAATAATAATAACAACAACAACAACAACAACAACACTGATCAAGGTGAAAAGAAGACTATTTAACAAGTTCTAATGAAAAAAAGATAAAAATTAAATTCGGTAGCACATTGACCTCAGATCAACCAGTAGTATCCATCATTTGATATCATTATTGAAAGTATGATGATGGCAAACTAGGTCAGGAATTACAAATTAAATGGGTAATACACATGTATATACAAGGAAATCAAATCGAATACTCATCTCACTTTCGACGTTGCAAGTCAAATTCGACTTTTTTTTTAAGAATTGAGAGAAAGAGGAGAAGACCCTGAACAACTAAAGCAGACGATAAGCCGGAAACATTCCAATAGTTACATGAAGACGATTCTTTACAATTTGAAAAATACACATTGTAAATCTGACGAAATAAACAGACATACTAGGTATTAATGACACAGTTTCTCATATCTGTTAACATCTGAAAGCAAAAAAAAAATATTTTAGATATCAAAAATCAGAAATTAAATAACCAAATAGGCGTGTCAGCTATTCTTTATAAGTTTTAAAAAGAAAAAAATTGATTTTATGATGATAAAAACGATGTAGATCATTTTTTCCTCAGTGATCTCTCGTATACTATTCGGTCTTCGGTCTCTCTTATATCATCTATCTTGACTTTTTCCTATATTTCTTTATTTGTTTTGTGGAAATGTTTGGATATGAAGTGATAAACCTAACCTACTAGCTATAAGATTAGTCCTATAATGCACTTTTTTCTTTGAAATTTTCATTAAATTGACCGAACTTGTATCAACAGCCAAATTGTATTCTAAGTTCCTCTCTCTTTCTCTCTCTCTCTTTCTCTCTCTCTCTATTTCTTTCTCTCTCTGTTTCTTTCTCTCTCTCTTTAACTATATCTCACTCTCTTGTAGCGGTTTGTCCGACATATTTCAATATCTAGCTAATATTCTTTACATACTTAGAATTATTTTATATTAATCAGCTTGCATCTTTTAATATATCTTATAATCATTGAATATACTGGTATTATCTTGCCATCCCTGATACTTTCTTATACAAACTAGATTAAACGGAAATTGTATCGATGATGTTTATTCTTCTCTTTTTCGTACTTCTTCTATTAGTTTAATGATCATTCTTGATATATCTCTATGATTTTGTTTTCTTTTCAAGCCGTTTATCTTTAACATTTGAATCTTCAATGTAAAATTAATATTAATATTGATGTTTAACAAATCAAAATACAGTTTATTTATGAAATTATCTGTGACACCTTAATATATTGATCAAACAATTCTTTTTCAACTTCATATTTAAATCGTCGATGTCGTTGTCGTCGATTAGAATAGAAAAGCATAAATAGTATCAGACCGATTGCTATTCTGAAATTTTAATGAATTTAACTAATACTATAATTATTCATGCTGTTACCGGTAGAAACATTAGTTTATACATGAAGATATAGAGGGTTTTCATCTTTATCTGTATTAGAGACGTTAGATAGGGATGTTTAGGAGAGGCGATGCGTGAGAAGTGAAAGAGAGAGAGGTACTGAGATACTGGAGCCCCATGAAAGCAATGATTCTCACCCGAAGAAAAATGAGGCTAATAATCCATCTGATAACCATCGTCGGTTTCGCTTGTCTTTTCGTCTTTTGCTTGAACCTTTACGTAAGACTTTAATTTCTGTACTTTGACGATCTAGAAAATGAGTTCCAGCCCACAACTCACATGAATAGTTGCCACCATCGGTGTGTTGTAACTATATGATTAAGGCTATGAGAATATCAAGTTTTAAATTTTAGCTTACGTCAGTTATAATCAGAATTTGCTGATCGGATTTCATTTGTATTTTAGTTGTAAGTTGTTCTATTGTGACATCATTTTTCTTCCATTCAATACGTTGATGGCTTGTTGATATGTTGGCTGTACAATCCAAAAGCAATGTATCACCTTCTTCTTGTACTCTATCCAGAAGTGGTTGATGAAACTTATTTTCTGTAGTAAAGTATGTTGTTCGCTGAAGCTGTCTGACTCATAAACGTACGATAAATCCTAAGTGTGGCACTAGCTTGTGCGATACCAGCAGAATTGTTTGCAAGGCATGTGTATACTCCCTGTTATGTGAAAAAAATAAGAATTTCAACTGTTTGGTATTCAGAATATGTTACCGTATCAGCTAATGTGACATTCAAGAAATAGAGATGGTCATCATTTTGACGAACATGAAGACGTAATTCCCGTGCTGCCGGAAATGTCTGGTCACCGTCTTTCGACCAACGCAGTTGTGGAAGTGGAACACCTGGAAAAGTGTATTGGTTAATCATCGCTTTCTCTTTTATTTTTTTTTTTTGCATTCCTTCATGTTTTTTCGTTTTCCTTATGCTAAAAGGTCAACTAACCCGTAGCTGCACAGATAATTTTGGCACTTTGTCCCACTAATGCAGAACTATCATCTGGTTCATGTAAGAATATTGGAGCTTGATTAACCTAGAAATACGTTTAGCTTATTGTTGGAAGCAATGATTGAAAGAATTCTTATAGAGATTACCTCAAGTAAAAATTTTTTACTGAAAGCTTTTGCATATTGATTACTAATTGCACACTGATATTCAGCTCTATCTTGTAATGTAATGTCATTTAGTTCTAGAGTACTTTCAACTATAACATGTTCCATACCTAAATTTGATAAAAAAATTTCAAATCAATGTTATTTATATATCATACTATGCATATCCACACGTCGATTTTCCAGGATACTGGTTGTTGCATCTTCATCTAATGTTCGGGATTTTCCATTTTCAAAGATTCGCCACTAAGAATCAAAAATATTTTTTTAACTTAAAAATTACTAGAAAAACAATACCTCAACAAAAATTGGTGGATATCCAGTGCCATTACAAGTAAAACGAGCTGTATCACCTACAGTAAGCTGCACAACAGACGGTGGATGATGTAGTATTCTTGCTCTGGGTGAATCGTCTATTGAAAATCAAATAAAAAATGAACAGAAGGATTTGAAGGTTGAAACTAACCACAAGTAAGATTTGCAACATCAATGAATAAAACATTAATTCCATTGAATGTTTTTGGATAAGAACAGATTAACTGTACATCACTTCTATCTAACCCAGAAGATGAAAACCATTGTGGAAACCAAGACATATGACAGTCACAAAGTAATATTGATGTAGTTAATTTTCTGAAATTCACAAAAGAAAACATTTCATTTGATTTTCAGATTAATTTGAAAAGATAATAGCATTTCATGCCCAGAAGATCGTACAGTTTTTTGAGTCGAAGAGGTTCAAACGCTCCTGGGTGCAGTGTCGCAATAGGATTATCTGTCAGATCAAGTTCTTCTAAAGCTGGAAAACGAGCAAATGCTCTGAAAGTATGTGTGTATATGTCTATAGCTCTGAGATTGGCATTATTTCAACTTACCGACTAGGAACAACTTTCAATCGATTTGAAGCTATTTTTAAATATCTCAGATAAGGCATGGAAGTATTATAGATGATTGTCTCATCCTCTGCACATATAATTAGAGAATTTCCAGAAATATCAAGCCTGTTTTCAAGTTTAAATGAACTATTATAGCTTGAATGAAAAACAAACGTTTCTAGGCTGTCTAAACCCGTTAAAGAAGTTTTATGTAGAGTATGAATAATATTTGCTGCTAGAAAAAGATGTTCCAAACGAGGTAATAATCGAAAAGCGCCTGATGGCAGGCTACGTAACATATTATTTTCTAACGATAGAAATCTGAAAAATAAATATGATATTAGATATATAACGAATATTTCATTTGACTTTAAGTTTGGGCTGTGACTCCAGATATTTGAATTAAATGAAGGTATATGGTTAATAGAGAGATCTCTGAAAACATAAGATATTTATGAAAATCTCGTTGATACGAATGTGTAGTTACAGAGTTTCCAATTGCTCCAAACCTAAAAGCCATCCTTCTGAAACGGAAGTCAAGCGATTATGTGAAATATTGAGTGATTGAAGGGAACCACATCCATGAAAGCTACCATCCTCCAAACTGAAATTTGAAAATTACGAGGGCATAAAGTAGAAAACATTGAAAAAATTACTTATGAATACGATTTTTTGATAAATGGAGATCAATAAGGGATCGTAATCTGAAAGTAAGAGCTGGAATACTTCTTAATTGATTTCTAGCTAAGTCTCTGAAAATAGAATGAGTTGAAGCTTATATGATTTGAATAAAACATACAAAGTTTTCAACTTGTCCAACCCACTGAAAGTGCTTTTCTCAAGTTTCTGTATCTTATTTCTGTATAAACGTAATGAAGTTAATTCAGGGAAAGCCTTAAAGAGAAAATTTATGTCAAACTCAATGCTATTCTTATACTTGAAAAGTAAAATCATTTAGATCTTGGATGAGATTTGCGGTTAAATCTCTGAAAATATTTTGATTAGTAAAGGAAAGTTGAGTATAGAGACGATTACAGTTTTTCTAAAACAGATTCCTCGATTTGGGACACTACTGGAATGGAAAAAAGTTTATTTCTAGAGAGATCAACGAAGCGAATTGAAGAGATTGTTCTTATGCTTTCATCAGTTAAATTAGCAATAAGATTGGAACTTCTGAAATATTACGGTATTCAGACATAACATGTATTCAAATCTTACATATCTAATTTTTCTAAAGAAGAATGAGTTAGAGGTATTTGTGTCAACTGATTTTTACGTATATTTCTGAAAATATAAATTTTTTACAGATGAAAATGAAAAAAATAAAGTAATAATAAACATTATTTATTATGAAAACATACAAGTAGGTTAGCCGATTAAAACTTTTAAAATTGCCATCGATTTTACGAATACGATTATCAGACAGATTTCTTTAAAGAAAAGTGATAGTTAAATATATAATTAAATAAGAACTTACACACTTATAACATCTTTATGTATTGTTGAAGTATTAAAATATTCAATATTATTACTTGAAACGTCTCTAAAAAATTTTTTTTTTATCTAATTTTTGATTTCTTTTTTTTAGGCAAATAATTCTATTTTCAACCTAACTTGCTTTCTCAACATTATTTATAAAACGATGGGATAGTGGGAAAGAAAGAGAAGAATGAAAGAGAATTATTTGAAAATTGAAATAAAAGAGAAAAAAGAAGTAATCATCCCATTACATAATAACAATTTCATTACGATAAATGGAATTTTTTTGAATTTTTAATTTATATTCAATGTAATAATAAGCAATTATCATATTTCGTTTATCTAGAAACGCCAACTTTTGGTCTCAAATCTTTGCTATAAATTGAAAATAGCATGAAAGTAAGGAAAGAAAAAAGAAAATATTTGATTCATCCGGTTTTTTTGTTTCACTTACATTATATGAATATTTGATGGAATATTGCTAGGAAACGAGCTTAAGCCTCTTCGAGAACAGTCGAGTCGTTCGTTGCGACAAGTACAAAGAAATGGACAGCATTGTGTCAGATGAATGTAACAAACTATGAACAACAGGAGTAATGAACAACGAAACATATCATCATTCTAGAGATAAATATCTGGAAGAATATATTACAAATTAATTAAATTTGAAGAAAAGAAAGCAAATGTTGCCTTACTAATCTAATTCGACTTATAATTTAAGCTTTTGATTTGAGTGAGATAGTTGACTGAATGTCCACACAAAATTAGGATGAAATCTTTCTGAAGTTATTTATATAACAAACAGAGTAAAGACAAGTATATAAATTCAAAGTTGAAGCAGTGTGAGTTCAAAATCTAAGTGGGAATATGAAGGTTCATTCGTTAGATATGAAACGGTGAGTATTCGCCCCCACAGACCAGGTACAAGATTACTGTTGATAAAACATGAGTTTGATACACTAAACCAGTAGCAGAAAGAGAAGAAAACAACAACAAGACTGATAATGCTGACTGAGTAATAAAGCAGTCGTCTAGACAGATTGCAAGTGCATGATGTCAATGTAGTCAGAGAGGTCACAGATGGTTTGGAAGATTGTCTAAGAGATATACACATATACAGTTTTCAAATCAATGTAGAACTTCTGTATGATCTAGAAATGATTTTTGCTGACGCGTTTTCCAAAGGTTAATGATAAGCGGAATATGTGAAGCAGACTCAAAGGAACCTACGCAATAAACTGAAAATGATAAGCAGTTTTCCGGCTACAATGTTATACACTGTATATGAGAAGCTAGTATTTTCAGAAATTGGCAACTTCCGCACATTTTTGAGGAAAATCGTTAAAAATTTAGCTTTTTGTTAAAACTAGCTGGAAAAATTTTCATTCGGAAAACAAAGTAGTCAAGTGACTCCGGAGAGTGCCGATTTGAGCAATCAGACTGACAGACCCATAGAGTAAACTTCTACCGTAACCGTCGTTAGGTCAAAAATATCGGGCGCATAAAATAGGCGTCGATTATGAGTATCGTACGTGAACGCCGTCTTTTGAACGCCGTCCTGTTGTGATGAGGCGGACATTTTTTTAAATATTTACATTTGTTACTTAAATTTTTTCAGGCTCAAAAATGTCAGACAGCCTTAAGAAATATATGGATAAAATGGAAAATCTTCCACCTTTTATGCAAAAAAATGCTAATGAAATACGAGACTTAGATTCTAAGGTTAGCGTTTTTTAATCGATAAATTAAAATAGAGAGGATGTTTAGGTTCAAGAATTGATGAAAGAAATGAAGCAGAAAACTTTAGCTAATTTGAAAAATTATAAAAAGATCTCACGTGATCACAAAACGAGATTATATAAAGATATGATGGTAATTTATTTATGCTAAACTATATTTCTTCACTTTTCAAATAGCTCTTTATTAAAAAATCTTGCTTTGTTATTTCATGCTTTGGATTTTCAGACTATTTTCAAAGAAACAGAAAGGTTATCTGAAAAAAAAGTTCAACTTGCACAAAAAATGTATGATACTGTGGACAGTCACATTTGTGAAATCGATAAACATGTGGAAAAGTTCAACGAATATCAAATGAAGAAATATAATCAAGAAACGGCTAAGCTCAATGGTAGGATGCTGTTCTTCTCGCTTTTATAGTGATATTGTTGTAGGATGTGATTCACCTGATAGGAAGAGAAGACCTTCCCAGTCTCGAAATGAGAAAAAAAAGAAAACTACCGATTATCGTGCTGCTCGAATTGCAGAAACAGGTGCGTGATATTCTTTTACATTATTTAATTTCTGTGTGATTATTATTAGCTACTAAAAATCTCTATGTACAGAATGGTTGCATTCCCGTTTGTTTAATGCTTACTTGTAGGAGCTATGATGGATGCCTTCAAACCCAAGCCACTTCAAATTCAGCCTGCTTTAGATATGCCTGTAGACCCTTCTGAACCTACATACTGCTTTTGTCATCAGGTAATGCTTGTAAATGTTAATCATGTGAATATTGCTTTGATAGGTATCCTTTGGTGAAATGGTGGGCTGTGACAGTAAGGATTGTCCTTATGAATGGTTTCATTTCCAATGTATTGGAATACAAGAAGCACCTGTTGGTAAGTTCTTTATTTTTTTTAAGTTTTTTTTTTTTTTTTTTAATTTGTATTCTAAATGACATTTGATTTTCATTTTTAGGTCAATGGTACTGTGACCATTGTAAAAACCCTAAGAATAGGAAGCAGAAGAAATAATCGTATCAAAGAAGCATGAATTAATCTTTACGTGTATATTCTTTTTTGTTGTACATTTCTAAACATTTAACCACGATTCTCCTACTTGTATCTCACTAACTTTGTAATTAAATACTTGACTGATTAAATTTTGTTGTTCTATTTTACATTTTATTAGGAATTGAGATTTAGTTATTCAACAACTTGAGGTGCGCGAATTATTGGTGTTTAAGAATCCTATTGGATAATGAACACTCATTGCCTCCGGCCCAGCACAAGAATAAAGGCTATTTGGGTCCTTTTCTCAAATAGGAGGAGTCTAATTTGCCAAATCGCTGCTGTTTTTCAACTATTTTCTTTGAAAAAGCATTGAAAGCTGGATTATGTGAGGGCGTACTCGAAGTTAGATCCATTCAGACTTTTCCGCCTATCAAATATTTCAAGAAAGCAGTTTCTATGAATAATTTGGACGACTTCAGTTCACCGATCTTGTCGTTTTTTTCAATTATTTCGTGTATTCTTAGATAGAGCCAGCTTGAAAAACATGAATATATCCATAATTCATTTCTAAATTTCAAAAAGTGTGGTAGTTGGTCAATAAACTATACCTGGTTTAGCATTCTTGAGAATAATATTTAGCTTAACAGCTCATCACTACGTAAATCAAACACATCTCTCTTACCGCATCCTATATATTTTCTTATTCCAATGCCTTTTCTCTCTCTCTTTCTCCTATTTTTGATCCACATTTCTATATATGTAAAGTTATTTATAAATTATTCAAGTTCGTAGAATCTATGAGATTTTTGGGCAAATACCTCGAACTGCCTCATGAAAATGCGCCAAATCTATAAAGCTTAATGATCAACGACATCCTTTTGAGCTTGTCTTCGTATTGTATTCATTGTCATCGTCGTCATTTTCCTCTTTTTTTCATAAAATCTTAATTTTTACTTCTGTTTCTACATCTATTTTCAGGTGCTCAAATTAAAAATGTGATGCCGCAATGAAAAATCTAAGAGAATAGGCATGAGAGGGAGGTTGTGAATGAATCAAAAGATGGATGAAATAAAGAGAGAGAGAGGGAGGGAGAGAGAAAGAGAAAAAAAAGGAAAAGAGGTTGGGGAGGGGAGGAAGAGAGGTGTAGAAGATAGAGATATATTTAGTGGTGTGAGGGTGTGTCTGTGTCACTCGACTCACTCACACACATTACGCTGCCGCATTTATCATTCGTTCATTCTGCTTTTCCCACCCTTCGTTTTGTTCCATCTATCTTATCCAGATTACTATTATCTTTGCGTTATATCTCAGTTGGTCTTTCTCAATCGTTTTCACTATGTTCTCAATTTACCTCGAAATCCCAACTGTAAATCCTATACTACTCATCTTCCCGTCTCCTTTTCCATCTTATGCTTCTTCTCTCTTTTTCTCTCTCCTGCCAATAGAAACACCAACAACAAAGCTACCAACATGATCCCAATGTCGCTGAAGATGATTCTCTTAGTTCTCATTAGGCTTTCATGCTTCATCTTTTCTTCTATATGCTCACTCACACAGCTTTATCGCGTCAACATAAGAGAAGTAGCCTATTTAGATGGTTCAGTTATAACCCGACTTACAATCTCTCTGTGTACTATGTGGTATTGATCACTCTCCCTTATTCTATCTTTTCATCTCTCTCTCTCTCTCTCTCTCTCTCTCTCTCTCTCTCTCTCTCTTTATATATATACATATTTCTTTCTTCTATATCTCTCTACCATGCTTTACAGCTTTATCTCTATTTTTCTCTTCACCCCTCATCTCTCTCATATCTAATAGCTATGTTACTGCTGCCTTTTCGAGGTCCCACTAGGTTCCAAGCATTCTCTTTCTCTCCCTGTTTCAGACATTCTCCCTCATATCCTCTAATTCTCTAACTCTCTCTCTATAAATGTCTGCATGTGCATGTGTGGATGAAGCCAAGATGAATAGGGAGTGAGCGGAGTGTCAGACAAGCAGAGACCTTGCGGTTCACACTGTCGTGGGCAAGATAGACATGCAGAGAATTTCATGGGCGGAGGCAAAGGGAGTGGAAAGAGAAAAAGCTGCCAGTCTCGGTGTCTTTCTCTGTCACTCACACATACACACTTACACTTATATATTTATATATATATATATCTAATATATCTAATAGAAATATATAGAAATATACATATATATATATATATATATATGCAAATTGAGTGAAAAGGAGAGGTAAAACCAGGTATGTTAAGAGAGTGAAGATAAATGAATGATAGCGAGTGGGAAAAATCGCGAGAAAGAGAGAGAAAATGAGAGTATTAGAGAAAAAAAGAGAAAGGTTGATGCAGTTTTCTAATGCTTGTCTTGCTCCACCTCTTTTCGCCATGCTTCACCTCTTGTTCGTTAGTGAATCTGCTTGTACAGATTGGTTCACAATGCTAAACACTTCCGTTTGCTAGAGATTTTTATCCTCTTCATGATCTTTGCATTCAGTTGCAAGATTCATTTGTCAAATCAATTTTCCTCAAACATTTTTCACTTGTCTTCTCGATAATTACTTTTCGTACTCGTTTGATGATATGTCGTTATTTTGCATCGCATTGGTGTCGTCATTTTCGTCGTATTCGTTCTTATTGTCATCATAGTCGTCTTCTTCTTCATAGGCAACGACTGCAATATCATCATTCGCAACAACTTCTAGACTAATCGTGTATACATACATATATTTATGTATATACATATAGATGAAGTCACATAATACGTAGACGAAACCTCTAGAATAAAGAAAGCGAAGGAAGTGAGAAAACTCAGGAGATGTGAAGACAATGCCGAGAAACTTTCACATACTCACTCAGCAGCGTTTTCACAGCTTTCTCAGCTTTCTTAGTTCGTACAACAACACCCCCACATCGCTGATTACATTTGATGTTTTATAAGATTCCATGTTTAGTCATTTTGTATCTTGCTTGTCATCTTTCCGTCAGATGCAGCCGGCTCTCTTGTTTCTTGTCGTCGATCGTTCTTATCCTCTCCCCAACTCCTATTACTACGAAAGACTACTGCGTCATCTTCTTCTCCTGCTCTTCTTCAGCTTTTTCATTGCCAGAATTCACATTCATACATTGTTTTCTGAATTTAATTTCAAATTTTCTCTTTATTCCTCGTCAAAGACATCTTTTTTCAATTTTCTTCTTTCGATGTTTCATAAACGTTTGATATCAACTAGTTTTATATTTTTTCGTTGCACTTTCTTAAAGTATTATCAAGGCGATAACTTTTAAGTTTCTTATTTAGGCTTCTTATCGAATATGGGCCACTGTACGAGTAAGGACCAGAAGGAAGGCAAAAAGCTGAACCGACGGATAGAGGAGCAAATTAAGAAAGATCAATCAATGTCTTTGCGTATTATAAAACTACTTTTACTCGGTACGTTCATTATATTAACTATTCTATTTGTCTATTTACATTTTTATTTTATTATGTTATTATTCTATTCATTATTCTACTGTTATCACTATATTACTATCAAATATGAATTGAGTGAGAGAGATTACTGGATTTAGCTACATCGATTCAGAATAAGTAAGAAATATATATATATATATATATATATATATATATATATATATATATATATATATATATATATACTGAATACAATATGAATAGTTAGTTTAGTATATGCTAGTTCTCGAATACAAGAATGTGGGCTAATACATACATGCATAGTTCTATTTTTTCCTTTTCCGTCACGATTTTTTTATAGTTTTATTGTTTTTTTTTCTCTTTCTCTCTATTTTGCTGTCGTTCTCTTTCTATCGCCTTCAAGCAAGTTAGAGGGGGAAACAGCTTTCTTTCTAATCCGTTTGACGTGTTATTTTTCTTGTCAATTGCTTCTGGAATTACATATGTATGTCTTGTCGTTCAAGACTTTTCCCAACTTATCTATACCAGGTAATAGAGCGAGTGACCAAAAAAAATTTTTGTCGAGCTTTTTCCATATCCTTGAAATGAATTTTCTGAAGTGTTCATCGCATTCAGCATTATTGCTACAACGTACAGGCATGAACTAACTGACTGCAACTATATTATCATATTCTGCTTGTGGCTTTCAATTTCACATATTGTCTTGTGTATAGCTCGAAGAAAATATCTTTTTTTTTTGCTTTTTTTAAAGATTAAACTAAAATGGAGAAATGCAACAAGACGGTATCCTTGTTATCTGTTATTTTAAGAAATTCACATTGAGCATTACACACTTATTCGATGTTATGAACCTTTTTAAAGCCTAATCTATCATATTCGTTTTGATTTTCACGTGTATTTCACGTGATATGTTTTTCTTTGTTTTGAAAAAACAGAAGCGCATGCGATTGTGTTCACGATGTTTCTTCTACGAATTGAAATATCTAACATAATTTTAACAAAAGTCACTTTCTATATGAATCTTTTATGATTGTTTTTTTTAGTACAAACTAAGGATAGAGGGGAACAAGGTTGAAAGATGGAAGGTTGCAAGAGAGAATGAGTGATGCCAATTGTGTGGGTTGCTCCCAAAAATGTTCATTTAGCCGTTTGGGACATGCATTCAGAGAAATGAGTTTAATCTACAACTTTTTATTTCAAAGTTCGATTTCGTCATCTTGGAGAACATTTTTCCTCTTCAGCTTCACAAAATTTTGTTCAGAAAAAAATTAAGGAAAAAACTAGTTAGTTAAGAGAATGATTGAGAAGGGCTGACGGCTTGGGTTGGAGGATAGAAGACAAGAAAAACGACAAAGAGCTTGAGGGAGAAGAAGAAAGAGAAGAAAAATGAAATTGTAGTAATCATAGATAGAAAGAAAGAAAAAGTTAAATAGAACGATAGTTACGGGAAGAATAAGAAGGCTTTGATAGGAAGAATCAGTATGAAGTTTTTTGATGCAAGAAGAAGGAGGATATCAGTGGGTAGTTCGGATAATTTTGAACATTTGTTAATACGAATTCGCACTTTATCCTATTTGCTTTTAACGTCTCCGTTTAAATATATGAAAAGTTCGGGGGTTCTGCTTTTTTATGTGTGATGAGAAATATATTTGAGAAAAAAAAGAAAAGATAAAAATGAACGAAAAGCTGAAGGTTCAAAATTACATTTTCTTATCGGTGCATACGATCACATTGAGTCAAATATCGATTCAATCGGATAAGATTTTGTCGTTTTTCTTTAGCAATTTCAACAATTTTTTTTTCTGCTGGCAATTAATGAATTGGTTTTGGATCGAAAAAATCGTTTTTTCTTCTCGTCTTTTCTTCTTTTTTTTGATTCCTTTTAGTTGTGATCTTTTTGTTACGTCGAGGACAAAAATGAGTAGGCGAAAAGACAGAATAGACACTAAATGGTTTAAAAGTAATAAAGTACACTTGTCAACAGCAAAATTATTTATTTTTTAATTTATTCAATATATATTGACTACATTAAGTTACTTTCACAGTTGTTAAACAATTAAAAACGTTGAAAGATCACAACTTCTAATAACTAATACAAGTGCATGTCATGGTGCTGCAACTATTACTGCTACTACTACTATCATTATCTCGATAATTTACTCTAATTTTATATATAAAATTTGTTAATTTATATGGCAAATGAATCAGACAATTTTCCATTAAAATCGATAGCATTTTATTTAATTTTATACGCATGTTCATGCTAATGCTGAGGAGACTACATACGTCAATTGCTTCGATGTCAGTGCTGCCTCCGGAGCAGATAATTGCCTGAGGACACAACCTATCAGTTGTTGTCCAGAGAGCCTCCCACTTTTTTCTCATTCTCTTGCTCTTTCTCTAATTTTCCATTATTATTCATGATCTGCTTGTTTCTGTCTTGCTTGACCGCCAACTTTCAAGGAACAAAAAACATTTGACACCTCAACTCGTCACATCTAATCAAGCTTCTAGAAGCTAATACACGAGAGAGTTACCATAGAGAAAGAATGTAGTTTTATTCACTTGGTATTGATGGTACTCTAGTTAAAGATGACAAAAATTAGTGAAGATATTCATAAGAGAAGTGAGATATTCGTAATTTCTATTCTTGAACTCCTTGATCAAGAAAGTCTGAGTGATGCTCTAAGCTAATCCAAGATTTGTCACTAGCACTTTTCACATTAATGCTCAAGTCTTCTCTGATTTTTTTTTGGTTAAAACAGAAAAACTATATATAATCATAATTCATCGTGTGATCTAGATTTTCGTCGTTGAGAAAAAAAAACAAATTTATGCTGCAAGTAAACACTTTGAGGAAAAAATCTAAATTGGTTTTGATAAAGGTTAAGCAATGCAATAAACATGAAATGGAAGAGGGACCTAATGTTCTGACACCTCTTTACTATATATTGATAGTTAGTTGTATGTGTGTAGGAAATTTAATTTTTATTTCCATTTTTTACACGTTTGCATTTTGTTTAGGAAGTAGCAAAGCATGAAAAAAATGGCATGAGCAACAACTTTCCGTCATAACAAATGATCAAATTCGTCTTCTGATATCCCCCGCACTCCCCCTCTTCCTCTCACTCATTTTCTGCTTAGCGCTGTTTTCGTTTTCTATAATTTGATCGAAGTTTATTCAAGACTCATGCCAAAAATCCTATGAATTGTGGTGTTTTTCTGTGTTTTGTGTGTCTATAGCATAGGCATCTCTGGCTGTAATGGCAAGCATAGCTGTTGTGCCGAAAAAACGTTGTTTCATCCAATTAGGGTACATATGAGGGTGGCAAGTTCGAAATTGTTGATGAAGACTTATATGAAGAGCAGTCATTAGCTTGCTCGTCTTATTTTCTTCTCTCCCTTTTTCTTCTTTTTCTTAGCATCCTCCTACTTTTTCAGCTTCTTCAAACAGCTTATATTTCTTTCTTTTCTCTCCCTCCGGCACTGCTTCACACGGAGTGGAAAAAGCGATATTGCTTGTGGGCGAAACTCAAAGATCCAATGTGGGTATATGAGACATACAAGTCAGGAGAATTAAAATAATTCGAAAAAATTTTCCGAAAACTTAAAAAACCTAATTAATAGGCTTGTTCTGCTTCAATCTTTACTCTCTATGTTCTTATATGCTTGAGACAGCTAGTAATAGATGAAAGCGATGAATGCTAATCCGAAAGGAAGTAGAGAACTGTGAATGTATGTGTATGTTTGAGTAAAGGCTGAAATCATCAGCTTTGCTCTTTGTATCCGGCTTTCCATTTAAAGAGATGCCCTGAAGGCAACCTGATGTCATTACGAATTTCTATAGTTTCTCTTACGCTTACTTTTCATTCGTCTTCTCTCTTTCCCTCGTTTTCCAATGCCATCTCTCATTCTATTCCTCTCTCCCTACCACCCCCTCCACTTCGTTCTCGTGATCTACATTCTCCATATTTCACCCACTATTTTTCAATTTTTCTCTAAATGTTCATTTAGTGACGATGCTTTTCTGTCGTCCTCAATCATCAACTTTTTAGAACAACGAATTTGTGTCTACCTATCCTTATTGGTGGAACATTTCCTGATATAGAATATGTTCTTCAATTAGCATCAAAAATTGTGAAGAGAGATATAGAGACGAGAAGATATTAGAGGAAGTGATGCTTGATCTACTAGTCTATGCTGGAACTCAATCGAATGAAAGTTCATGATGCATAGCAGAGGCTGTATTGCGAAAACTGAAGAAGATAACACCGAAATGAAGAGATGTGTGTACTTCAAAAACTTAATAGTTTGCTCTTTTACACGTTCCCTACTCCCCCATCGCTCACTCCCTGTCTCTTTTTGCATTGTATTCCCCGTCTCTTCCTTTATCTTGTTCCTTTCAATCCTCTTGTTCAAGTTACAACCAAAAAAGACAATGAGCAAGTTTATAAAAAGTACAAGTTTTTACTTTTTCATAAATATAACAAGTAATTTGCTCTTTTTTTGGTTTATTATCTGTTTTATACATATAAGAGTTAACGAAATTTCAAATAATTATATGATGGATGAATGAAATAAAATAGTATTTCGGTTTGAAAATGGTGAAAAAAACAAAAAATCTAAAATAGAGAAGAAATAGAGAAATTATATTTTCAAATCGGATTGATGACGATTTCTCATTTTCTTATAAATTCACTTTGGCTTTAAAGACCTCTTTGTTATTAATTTAACTTATAATTTTCTACGCAATCATATCAGCAGTAAACAGAAAAACTATTTAAAAATCAGAGAACATGATATTCCTCCAAGAGCTGCCGTGCGACTGTTGCTCTCCTTAAATTTTCTGCTCTATTCCCAGCAAGCCGGAGCAACTTAATTGATTTTTTAAAATTTCACAGCAACGTCATAATCTGATATATGTAGGAAGCCAATTATTTTCTTATTTCCATGATTTAAAAAGATCTGATCGTTCAGATAGGAAACTATGCGGGTATATAGGTTTAACTATGAAAAGGTTGGGAAATCTCATTGAATCAGTCGCAAAGAAACAACTGACCAGTACCATAAGAATAAACCGAATTCCTCGTATTTTTCAGCTGCATGAGCATTAACAGCTGGAAAAATCTTGTAGCACCAGATGTTCTTTCACTTAATCGGAATTAGTAGTTGGCCGACGTATACTTCTCAAGCTGTACGATTAGAGTCAGCCAAAAAAATGAAGGATTGTGAAGAAAGAGGGGAAGAAGTCAAAGAAACCGAAGAGGAAGAACACAAAATTGGAGCTAAGCAGCTACGGAAGGAAGCAAAGAGATAAAGCTTCATTTAGAGTGAGAAAATTTCTTCTAATAAAGTTCTATTCTTTGTGCCTTGTTCGTCTTCTGCCATTGTTCCTTGTGCAATTCTTTCATCTAATTTGTTTATTTGAACTCTTAAATCACTCAAAACAATAATAACATATAATATTGGATATTTCTAAATATTATTCTATTATTTAACTACTTGATCGTCTTCATTTGGATGCAAATCCTCTGCTATTTTGGTAACATTTTGAGTATGATGTGAAAACTCTTTCAAAGGAATGCAGTGCTTTGTGCACTTTTCAATATGCTTTATTACGTTAAACCCACCAAAAGCATGTTTTGAAAAACTTTCAACTCGAAAACGTGCAAAAATCAGCGGAAGTTCCGACAAATTTCCGAATTCCACTTCAACAGGATTTTGTTTGCATTTTTATGGAACAATCAGACGGCTAGCACATGTGCGGTAATCAACTGATTGTTCGGCTTCATCTTCCGCTTTTGCAGAATTTTGGACCTAACATCCGGTCTTAACATCCGGGTTAGAACCTTTAATTTCATCCGGATACGAACCAGGCTCTCATGTTAAGCTCTCAGTTACACGACAGCTTCGGTTTGTGTATGTGTATGATGGTGTATGTACTTTATATTTGGAAAGGCTACATGAACATGGGAAATTGAACATCGAGCTGAATGAAAGAAAAAAAATAAAAGGGAAAAGGGTTGCTAACATATATATAGGTATATAAGATAGCTTGATGACTGCAGTAAAGATTAAGGGAGTTAGATCACCAAAAGATATGAGTTTAGAGTAAAGAAAGGTCTACCAAAAGTGATTGAATTTTGAATCGAGGACGTGATAGGAATAAGTTTTTTAGAAGAGAAAAAAAAGATTTTGAAATGTATACTATTAAATGCTTCTAATAGGAAAAAGCTACAAGCCGATAGCAGCCTGGTTTCTGGCAAGTCATATACATTGGATTTCCATTTATGGAAATTCGAAGCCGAAACAACTGAATGTAAGCGACTAAATGAGGAGAGAGTTGGGGGGGGGGTTGAACATGATGAAGCAGTTGCAATGGCGTTTGTAAGAAAGAAATGAGAAAAGTTTTATAGTTCTCTCAATTGACATAAAGAAGATTATGAAGACTGCCGCAAAACATTGGAAGATGATTCATTTCAATGTCAACGTGCAGCTGGAAGCATATGATGAAGGATTAGATCATTAGATGATTGAAATAAGGTTTCGTCATATGCAATTATGTGTTGTTCATAGCTCATGATTAACCTATTGATTTACTATTTCTTTCTTCTCCATAATACGGAATTGAAAGATGGCATTGCAAACGGATTGCTGACTTTCACGATCATTTAGTAAATAGTTTTATGAGCTCATCGACTGGCTTATTATTCATTTGTCTTCTATTTCGTTTTCATTTCGTAGTTGGCCAGTTCTATCTCAGTTGTATATGGAAACAAATGCACATAAATGAGTAGAAAAGAAGAATAAGAGTGGATCAAGAAAACTAATGACAAAGAAAGAGAAAAGCAGGTAGAGAAATAGATAAATATAGAAGGAATAACGAATGGATAACGAACGAAAAATGAATAAGAAAAAGAGAAAAAGATAGAGAGATTAGATATTGCTAGAGATCTTTCAACACACAAAAACGCAGCTATTTCTTCTCTGCAACAAAAACAAAGAGAAGGTTACTCCGTACATCATGAATGCTTTTCAACCCTATGTGAAGTTAACTGACATATAGAAAGTACAGATAGATATTATGTTGATATAACATATAAGTCTATACTAACTATGATTAAATAATAAGTCAGTAAAGAATAATTCCCCAACACTTTAGAGAAGCACTGTAACCATATGTCATATATGACTTTAATCTTTAGATATATGTATGTACATACATATGTATATGTATAATATATTATATATGATAAACATTAATATATACTATATGCTATATAACATATATCTCTATTGATGTGATTACACATGTATATTATTAAATTATTTTGATATTTAATATAAATCTCGTTAACTTAATTATATGATAAAGTATCTGTAATTTTATTAAATTTAACTGATATATCGTATAATATTTACAATATCATTATAATATTATTAAATCAGTTAATTGTTGAACAGCTTTTCCAATTAAATTTTAATGTGTTATATTGACAAACACATTAAAACGTCTGCTTTTCAATGAAGCTTGTATCAAATTAGTATCACCCTGGCATTTTGATGCATGAGCATTACTTTCTTTGATCTTTTGGAATTGAGTAAGATTCAGAAGATTAATTAGATGTGTGCTTTGATTGAAACCTGAGATCAAGCTGGAAAACCAAGAAGTTTCATTTCATTGGAAACCTTCACTCTCACATAGAATCTCAAATGAAAAATCTTAATTTATAGTTAACATCTTTTTCATGTGAGGATAAAGTATAATTATAAGATATATGGTCATTTTTTAAATTTCTAATTGTAATATGGTTTATAAGTTTAGAAATCAAATATGTAACAGCTACATACATAGAACAATATGTATTTATTATAACATATTAATTAAAATATACAAGTAATATCTTAAATATAAACTATATATTTTAATATTTTAATTATATTCGTATAAAATTTAATATTTTTTCTAATTTTTATTCATTTTCTTGTCATCAATATGAGAGCTAAGCAATGAACGCAGTGCTTGTGTATCATTTTCAGCAGCAACAACATATTTAATTTGGAGTTGAATGGTACTCATTCGGTCATTGCTCTTTCTGAAAAAAAAAAAGATTTTCTGGCCAACGATGCAACAATCATCGGTTGTTGTGAAAATATAGAAATGAAATTGGGAACAAGGCGAGACCAGAAAAGAGGAAAAGAATCGAAACATAGAGAGAGATAGAATGGTGTAGAGATGAAAAGAAAAATAAGAGGATACAAAGAGAAAGGAATGGATAGCTGGTTTGAAGGGAGAGAAAAAAAGCTTGAGACAACTGTCCTCCGCATTTGCCTTTTTTGGCCTTTTCTCTATCTTTCGATATTTCTTTCATCCACTCTCTCTTTCTTCCTATTTGTTGATGTGCCGCTTTCTCTATGCTTCCTGCGGTCTGTCTTTCCTCTCTTCCGCGTAGGCTCATCAAGTACTGCTTTCTTCCAGAACAGTAGACTGACATCTCTCATTGTTCCTAGCATCTTCTTCGCCGTCCTTTTCTTTTTCTTTTCCCACTCCAACAAATCAACATCATGAAAAGCCGATAAAGGCTGGTGAAGAGAAGAGGGTGGGAGAGAGTAAGGAAATGAATGATGAGCACAGAGAGAAGGAGCAATGAGAGGGAGGGTGGATGTAGATCTAGAGCGCTATCCAACTCTGTGAAGGGACTAGTGCTCAACTTAAGTTGAGCAACTGCTAAAAAGTTCAAAACAGTAACTCTTTATGAAAATAACGATGTCACAAAGTGAACATGACTCAATTTTCAATGCTAGTAAAAGGCTATTCCTCCTACTCCTCCTCCACATCTTCCTCCGATAGCCTGTCCGTTCATTCGTCGGCAAGTTTAGTTCAATCATTTGCTCAGTCACTCTCATTTACTTGTTGTTTCCCATCCACACTAAGTTTATTGAATTACACTAATGGAATATCAGGGTTCAAGAGGAAAGCGAAGATATTGAGACTGAAATATGTAGCTTTCCACAGCAAACTATACAACTAAACATAGTTAATCATCAGTTCATACATTGAAAAAGAAAATGTTTATAGAGTCGTATTAGCTATTTTGGTTTGTGAAAGAAAAATAACTGACGATTAGTGGATTTCGCGTCCGTCATTATCAGTCTTAGATGTTGTTTCACTTGTCTAGGGCATATTCGGATACTGTTCCATTTCAATAGAAAAGGAAGAGAAAGAAAGAGAAAGATATATGCATACATGTATAGATAGAAAGGAAAACTGCTTGTGTATGTTATGTTTTTGAGTCTTTTGGATGAGATATATATATATATATATTGGAAGCTAACTCTTTCTTTCTCTTTTAAATGACTATAAACTGTGAAAAATAAAGAAAAACAACATGCCAACTTGTTTCTAGAGCATTTCTATCTCTGTCTCGACAGGGACCTATTAGAATAGCTAGAAGGCCTTATAATTTCTCCCCTGAGATTTCAATTTGTTTCAATGCCTTGATCGCCGTGCATCTTCTCTCATACTGCTGCTGAGAATGTCTGAGGCCGTGGCAAGCGCAAATCGTAAGACTCTGCTCTCATATAATGATTCTTTGAAGCTAGGGAGCCGGCAGCTTGATTAGAAGCAAATTATTAGCTCTTCTTCGTCTTCGTTTTCTTCTTCTTCTCCTTCTACTCAATCTTCATCCCGCCACCTACTTGTCAAGCTTTCATTCGTTTTCATCTACTCTCTTCTACCTTATGTTGAAGTTCAGCTACTGTGGGATGAAACAGATTTAAGCGTGCTGTTTTCACCTCATTTCATAGTTCTCTTCAATTTACTATTTTTTTAAATTCTGTTTCGAAAACATAAGAATATTCGAGGAACAAGAAAACATACTCAAACCAGCCTCATTACCATTCAATGCCACCGACAATAACTATCTAAACATTGGAATATATGCTTTAAGCACGTCTGTCTCAACAATAAAGCCGAATATCACAGAAATTAATCTAAAATCGAAATCGAAAATTACATGATTTGATGCAATAAGGCGACTGAGAGCTTGAGCTAAAGCACAAAAAAACTGCCCGTTATAGTTTGCTATTCATTTAAGGCACAACGTCCAAAACATAACGAAAATCTAACAAAAGCTCCATCTTCAATAATGTTTATTCCAACAAAAAAATTAAAAAGCCGATATAAGCCCAAATATCATGACTTGGATATACAATAAACGTTCCGGGTTTTTTACGGATGTTAAAGTCGAGTTTGCGTTATGAAATCTAGCTGAATAGAACACTTAATCTAATATATAGTTCTGAACGTGAAGGTCAAATTCTAGACTCTTTGAGGTCTTATCTTGTGGTTTATCACATAAAAAGAAAAATCTTTATACTTAACTTGAAAAAGAAAATATCTTGAATTGAAAAATAGTAGATGGATTATCTTGGTGGTGAGTATGATAGGGAACAAGAGAGAGAAAAAAAAAGATTCAAAGCGAGAGCATGATGCATCAACTTGAGTTTGTCTCTCTTCATCTCGTCCTCATCTATCATCCTTCTCTTTTTTCTGCTTTTTATCATGGAAATGGGATGTCAGGTTAGTAAGTTTTCAAAAAAAGCTCATGAAAACTAACCGGAAAACAAATAAAGCTAATGATACAAATTGGACTTCTTAATTATTGGTTTCATTTATTAATTCTCCATGGACTTCTCAAAATTCTCATGATCTTTTAGCTTTATTTCAATTTTAATTAGTTATTTCTTTAAATCAATCACAGTTCTGATTGACCATTTGTGATAATATTGAATATTGAAGAGAAAATAATATGTAAAATTAAATTATTTACTTATATGAAAATAGAATTGATAAAATTATTCTCATTTTAGGAGCTGGAGAAAGTGGGAAAAGTACAATATTAAAACAAATGAGAATTTTGCATAAGGTACGTTCAATAATATAAATTTCTTTTGCTTGTCAACATGCTTTGGAACTTGAAAAAACTGATTAAATCTCTAACTAATATGGATTAAGGAAAAATATTTTCAGGATGGATTCTCACAAGAAGATTTGGAAATGATACGACCTGTTGTATATTCTAATTGTATTCATTCAATGATTTCTATCCTTCGTGCCATGTTTCATCTTCAAATTGAATATGCCAATACTGATCGAGTGGTTAGTTGCCGAATGAAAAAGAAAAATTATTTTCGCTTTAAGACTTTTATATCTAAAACGAATAATATTTCTAGAAAGATAGTCAACTTGTTTTTGCTACCGTTCATGCGAATAAAGAGGAACTAACTGAAGAATTAGCAGCAGCGATGCAACGTTTATGGGCTGATGACGGAGTTCGGGAATGCTATCGCCGGTCCAATGAATACCAAATAGATGATTCAGCCAAATAGTACGTTAATATAACTTTACATAAATATTATAGCTTTATATATGTATGTATAGTTGTGTTTAATATACTAACTATTAACCTAATCAAATATATTTTGTTCAACAAATATTGATTAAAAACATAACAGATATATGTTTTTTTATAAATTCTATTTTAGTTTTCTTGACAATCTACAACGCCTGGCGTCCGAAAAATACGTACCCACAGAGCAGGATTTGCTCCGAACTCGTATCAAGACAACAGGAATCACTGAAGTATTATTTGAGCTCAAAGGGCTTACGTTTAGGTATTTTACACTCATGGGTTTCTATTCTAACATAATGATTTCAGAGTAATTGATGTCGGAGGTCAGAGATCTGAACGAAAGAAGTGGATTCACTGTTTTGATAATGTGAATGCTATTATATTCATTAGTTCGCTGTCGGAATATGATCAAACACTTCGTGAAGATAACTGCACGGTAAGCAGCTCAAAAATCAGAAGCATTGCAACTGTGAACTAATTATTTCAGAATCGAATGCAAGAAAGTTTGAAATTATTTGATTCAATATGTAATAGTCCATGGTTTGCCGATATTCATTTCATTCTATTCTTGAATAAGAAAGATCTGTTTGCGGAAAAAATCACCAGAAGTCCCTTAACTATTTGTTTCCCTGAGTATAAAGGACAGCAAAATCAGTCAGAGTGCATTAATTATATTCAATGGAAATTTGAACAACTTAATCGGTTAGTTTCAACTTATTATTATATAAAATCTATCATATAATTCTCACTTTCTTGTCAATTTCTTCTCTAAGTATATTTAATAATTTATTTCTTGTAATTTATCACATATACTATTTTGAGAGAACGTCAAATATATTCTCACTAAATTGCGGAAAAAGTAAAATATGTGCGTGGTTCATATACTCAATATATTGAGAATTAGTTGTTTTTTTTTATCCAAAATTGAAATAAGAGATAAAATCTCAATGGGATTCTGGCTTTTCTTAAAACAGGAAGACGGGATGTAACAAAATACAATATAAAATATAATGAGATATATTTTATGAACAAAAAATATATATTATTTAGATCTTATATAGTCTATAAATATGTATATTTATCTATTTTGTCAGCTGATTTTATGAGCAATTTCTTAGAATCTCTGATTATAGAAGCTACTTCAAGTTTCGGACAACAATAGACTTTTTTTTAGATATAACACTTATTTTTGAATAATATATATATATATATATATATATAGAAAATAATAGTAGGCCATGCCTATTTTGCGGATAAGACCTCCTCCAATAGCCTTTGCTCATCTGTACTCAATCTATTACGTATAGGCTTAAGATCCAGTCTTAGTTAGTAATGCCATCGTCTTAAATCTTATTTTAGAACTTTAAGTTTTGAAGAAAACAAAAATCTGAAATGGCTATTATCCTTAAGAATATTTTGATAATTTCTTATGATCATCTATGAGGGCAAGAGAATGAATCATTTAATGCTCAAAGCTTAAACTTTTAGCAAACTTTTCTATAATTTGTCCTAATTGATGTCATAAAAATTAGAAATGCTGACAATTAAATGAATGCAACCGCTATTGATCAAAGTTCTATTTGAAAATAAAAAAAACTATATATCACGATCACACTCATCATCATTGAAAAGGCTTCTTTTGAACATGACGTCAACATCTTCATGTGTCATATTCTAATTCGGTTTTTGGTAGCTATATACATACATATCTCTTCCATCATGATCAAACTCTATTATTATTTTCATATTAATCTATGTATGTATAATAAGTCAAACTATACTATTTATTCTAAAACTTTTTTTTTGTTTTTATTTAAAAATTATATTAATATTTTTACTTTTTTTTTATTTAAGGGTATTTTTTTTTCAGATCCACGCAACGTGAAATATACTGTCATCATACCTGTGCCACTGATACGAATAACGTTCAGTTTGTTCTGGATGCCTGCTTAGATATGATCATAGCCAAGAATCTCAAGAGCATGGGACTTTGCTAGCACATTTCGTATTCCAACCTAGTTTTGATATTTTTGGTTTTTATTTTGAGTCAGGTCTACAAACATTCAGTGTAATCGAATCACGATTATGACGTAGGATTCATCTACTTCACAATCATACTTCATCAGTTTTCGAAATCATTGAGAGATTAATATGCCGATTATGTTAATAATGCCAACATACATGTCATCTTTCAACAACTTCTGAATTTATTTTCACAGTGCTATTTTCAGATCTTTCGCATCTTTCATTATATAATTTAAGATAGTGATACTTATATATAACCCAGTTTAACGCTTAGTCACAAATATCACAAATATTATATTATCCATGAAATTTTTAAAATAACTGACTTAATCAGTATAGAGGTGTCAAAATGCTTTTTTGTTATTGTTTATACTCATCTAATTAATCACTTTCACATTCTCAAATGTTTGATATCAAGCTAGTTTAGCATTCTGTTGTACAATTCAGTTCTTCATAGCCTTCTTTATCTCTTCCATCATCTTCCCACTATCTCATACAATACGAATGATTATTTTTCAATCTACTGAAAGCGGATTTGCAGTTATCTAAGCATATACATAAGCAAAAGCATAATAGCATTCATTGAAACATCCTTGTTTAGTTTTCATAATTTTCAGATTTGTATGCGGTATATAGCAATGTGATGCATTTGTGCTCTTCTTCACTCTTTCTTTTCATTTTTCGAATAACCATCCACTTTTTTTTTAACTTTTTCCTCCTCTTCCTCATTGTTCCTATTATTTCTGCTCTCTGAACTATGTGGCTTTGCTCTCTTTGTCTTATAGATCTCATCCTAATGAGGAAAAAACGCCAATTAATTGTTATGTATAGCTTTATTATTCATTATTTACGGTTACTTATTATGTCTATTATTAATCCGTTGACAACTTACTAAATTTGACAATCTACTTTTATGAATTCATTGTAAATATATAAAAAATAATATGCTAAGTATTGTGCTGTACAAATGCTCAGATTATGAATGAAAGCACAAACAAGAAGATCCACAAATTCATATGAATGCAAATATATCTATATACATCCTTATTGTGGATGCTTCTTTTACAATGACGATCTATCGGAATGTTCTAGATCATGCTTAAACGTGTATGACTTAGTCACATCAATAGAATAGTATAGTGAAGCATATTAAACAAATAAAAAAGTGATTATATAAGAAGCAAAACAAATTCTTTCCTAGTAACAACCTCAAGTATTCTCAAAAAAAAAGGTATGAATTCTTGCTAGCTGTTATGAACGATTATAAATGATGCTGAAGTGAAGGAGAATACTCATGAAGTAACTTCATGTTTTCCATCTTTGCACATTCTTCGCGAGCTGCTACGATATCGTCGCTAATAGCCTGTTTTAATTCATCTAAAAGCAGTCTGATACAAAGAGAAATGAGTAATCTATTTCAATACCTAAACTGGAAAAACTGCGCATTTCTCTTAAATGCCCAATCACCAAACATTCAACTTCTGATCCGTAAAAATCGTTCTCAAATTTGTGTAAGAAATGAACTTCCTGAAAATTTTTATTGGTAAAAATAGCAGAAATACGAAAAAATCTTACAACTGTTCGTTTTTCGTTCTGATAATGGGGGTTCCAACCCACACTCAGTACAACGTCATGAACCTGAATGTTTGTGATTTATTGGAATTCTTGAAAATGCAAGCAATTACCTGACCATTGTTTATCCACCCATATCCAAAATAAACTCCACACGTTATAGCAGGATCAAGGTTCGCCACAACATCATCATCCATGTTCGCTAAACAAGGAAGTTTTATGATGCATATTAAAAATATAATTCACCTGTTGGACATCCCAAATCCTTACCCCCTCTTCCAAATCCAGAGACAACTTTGCCTTTAAATTTGAAAAGGATATTAGATTGAGACATGCTGAAACCAATTAGGAGCATTAGTCACCAAATCACAAACCAAAATTAAAAATAGTAACGAAAACTTAACGTAATGTAATCAAAGTTCTATTTTTTAATAACAATAATTCTTTATTAACAGATAAAAATATCTAATTCAAGAGACCAGTAGTGGGTTTATGACTAACGAAATCGCTTAATCGTTGAATACAATTTGCAGCAAGAGATCTGATATGAGGATGAACATGCGGCTTGGTAAAGTTTTCTATTATCGGACGAACATTTTGCCAGTCTTCGTCAGAAATCTCAATTTTTATGAAAACATCGGGTAGCCTGAATGTAATATCTTATATGATTATCGTACAGAACTCAAATTATACCCGTTTAGCAATGATTCCAATAGCTTGAAATTTGATGAGTAAGCGAATGAATTCCTATTCTTGCTTTCCTTCAGAAGCCATTTAGCCAATTTTGGCCATAATTCGGTTTTTATGCGTTGATAAACAAAGGTGTTAGACAGCATTGCCATTTCGTAAATAACCTATATCAAATGTACGAAAATCATTCAAATTTTCCTTCGTTTCCTATGAAATACCTCGAAAGAGACTTTCCAAATTTCTAACTCTTGATCAGAAAAACGTTGAATTAATGTTAACCAATTTTGATGGAGGATGGGCAACAAAATATTTTCAAAGTTGCGCAAAAAATGAAGACCTACAAATAGCAAAAACATGAGTGTTCGAAGAAATAAACAAAACCTTCTTTCAATATTTCAGTTACAACAATTTTTACAGGGACGTGGGGAGAAGATAGAAGATGTTTTGTCCTGAAATAATTATATTTAAATTCTTTGTTATATTTTATATATAAATTATTATTACATTTGTAAAATGGATTCTACCGACAGTACTGTAGGCGGGGGAGGTAACCTTTCGACTTCGACCGGGCCGGGATCATTGATATTATCTTCATCTAGAACTAGTTGTTGTTCTTGATGTTGAATTACAGTTGTTTCATCTGCTAGGTTAGGATACCACCGATTCATAGCTTTGACGTAAGATCGCAAGGCCCGAAGAACTCCATACGTCCATTCCTTAAACAAAATTCCCATATGAGGCATCACGTTTTCTTCGTACTTGATTAAAAGATTCTAAAGCTTCTAGCATGGTTTTCGTAATATATTGAACTTGTTCAAACATCCTACAATCGTCAGCAACGTCTAGTAATGCTGATAGCACGCAAGGGGCTTGAATGTAATGATCATACGATCGGGATGCTAACGTAATTCTATTCACTAGATAAATAGAATTATCAAGAATATATTCTGAAAGTGTTTTTCCCGAATTCTGAAATTTAAAACTGTGCCAAGGCTGTGAAAGAGGAAATAACAAAACCTGAGCAAGTTCCTGAACGGAAGCTTCTGCGGCATCACGGACAAACCAACTAGGGTGGGAGTATAATTGAAACAACATATATAAACCATTTACCAGTAGCTGAAAATTAATTTTGATTTTTCTGAACAAGTTCAAAAACCTTACTTGTAATGATGCCGATCCTTCACTTAATCGCTTGGAACATGTGGTCAAACTACAGATTGTAGCAATAGCTAAGACCGTTTCATTCGGTGGTGCTTGAGAGCTGTCTAAGTAAATAGAAGGTCACGCATAATATGAATTGATTACAGAACCTCCGATCCGATCATCTCTTCGATAAGCAGGAATATGGATGTTTCTAACTTCTTCCAGAAATTGCTCAGCACATAAAGATAGAATGTCTTGATCATATGAGCTTTTTTCCTCAAGCTTGTCAATAACGAACAAAATTATAATAGAAAAGGCGATTTTTCCACTTAAATCACTAGCTCTCAATTCCGAAACGAGCAAATCTATAGCCTTAAACAATTATACTGTATATCAATGTCTTGCATTTTAACAGCTACCTCCTCTTTACCGTTTAAAGCAATTTCTGAGCACACAGTTATGACATCATTCATGTCTACTCCAAATTGAACAGGTAGAGATGCCACAATGTCTATACAATTATAACTCATCTGACAATACTTACTTTTTACAATATCCCACCTTTCACTGTCATTTCTTTGAAATTTCTTGATACACGAAGACGGTTGATATCAACTCTAATAACTGCAGCAAATGATCGCAATAATTGAACTACAGGTAAGCTATGAGAAGACACAAGTCTAGCAAAATCTACTCCCAAGCAAGATATTAATGAGCTCAACTGCATAGAAGAATATGAAACATTATTGTTGTTTCATAATATTACCTGTGAAAATGATGCTGATGTTTGGGTCGCCCGTCTTATTGTTACAGGTAAATTGTCAGCTAGGGACGTCATCTTGTCATGCATATACTTTGAAAAGCGTAGACCAGATTGATCCTTGACTTTACCCAATTTTTCATGAACGCTAGTGGCAATTCTACATGAATATTTAAAAGGATTTTATAAAGAGTCAATAAGTTCTCTTGTATATAATATGAGAAAAACTCTTAAATAATATTGAATATAAAAAATATTTGAAATTGAATATATGCCAAAACGTGATAAATTCAACTTTCCATATACTTAATTTTTGAGCTTACAAATTCATTTCGTATAATTTTTTTAGCGGCACGGTTGAACCGCGTAGAGGTGTCAGAAAAATCTCATGTATTGTGTAAATAGAGTTTGTAATTCATAACATACCTTTCAAACGAATCTCGGCTCATCAATAAAATTGTATCAAACACAACTGTATCAAGTGTTATTCCGAAGAAATCTCCGCATTCCTCATACACTTTCATAAGGCATATAAATATACTCTCACGAATTTCAGCACTTCTATGAGTACACAAGCGTGACACTACCAAGCTAATCTGAAAAAAATAATTTTTTTAAAATATTGTGCCATAAACCAACTGATGATTGTAACTTTGAGCGAGCCAGTTCCATCCATTCTCCGTCACGGTTGAGGTTCATGTTCCTGCTAGTCAATTTAGTCGATTTCGGAAATTCTGTGATCGTCATTGCCTGATCGTTAAAACCATAAATAATAAAATCACCAAAAAGCTGCAAGTATGGGACTAAAACTTATTTTAACTAGACAAACAACCTTAATTGATTGTTCAAGAATAGAAATTTTTTCTGTAGGACTTGAAACTATATTAATAAGCCTCGCGAGTAACCCAGGCATTACTGTACAACATCCTTGCAAATGAAGTTTTTGATCATCAGAAACTAATAAAATAATAGTTTTTAAACAATGTAATCTGAATAAAGAATATATTAAGACCATTAAAGATTTCACAACCTGGCTTCAGCATTTTTTGATGTATCCTCAGCTATTTGAGCACAATAATACACAAGTGCTCCGAAAAGTGGTACTGCATCAGGTGTTCCAAGCCCTAAAGCAACATTGAAGCAAGTGTTAAATGATTTGAGAACCTTCCCAAGAAGCATTTATACGACTAATCAATTGTATAAACTGATGAATACAATTTGAAAATGCATCAACTTCCGAGTTTACAGTTGGAGTTCGAGATAATAAACAAGATAGCAATGGTTGTAAATGCTCGTTCCATTTCAATGAGCATTTCCAAAAAGAGAATTGATATACAAATACAGTTCAACATATTTCTCCTACCATCAGTTCTTGGCGATGACACACAGATGAAATAATTTTATAGAAAGAAATTTCATAGTCAACAAAATTTTGTTTTGTAATTGATGTAAAACAAACAATCCGTAAAGTAACCAGAACCGCTGATCTTATAGCATCCCATTCCTCTTGGAGAACATAAGCCGAACTATCTGGCGAAATATGCGATGAAACCCGTAATCGTTTTCACAACATTACCTTCTAGAAGTAAAAATATGACGTCTAGAGCATCTTTTATGTTTTCGTCATTTTTTTGGAGTAATAAAAGTTTGTGAAGAGCAGTCTGAACTCGTTGAAACCATACTCCTTCCATCTATGTAATTCATTCAATTTATGTCTTAATTTTATTTGTTACAAGATATGTGATTGTGGAAACAAAATGAAATTCTGTGAATATATATGTATTTTTATACACATCGATCATCTTAGTCAAGAAAAAAAATAGCGCAACAAAGTTCGCATAAATATGGTTCACGAGCACCTTTAATTTCAAAACTTATCTCCGTGTAGAAAAAATTACTTAAGAAAGTTTCAAAGGCACATACATGCACATTATGAGCAAGGCAGACTAATGAGAGGCAGTAGCAAAATGTACAAAATTAATTCCTACGCCAGGTAATAAATGCTAAACAACTGCTCATCATCAGAGGAAATATGCTAAACTGAAATTATTATGACTATTTGTGACAAGACTTGGAACCGAATAAAGTCAGCTATCAAAGTGGGATACAAAATATAGGATTAGATGAAAAGGAAAGGCATATCACAACAGATGGTGAAGACTACATGGAGAAGTGTGAGTACATTACAAGTTAAACATTAAGTCAATAAATTAAAATATTCTATATCTACTATGTTTAATCAGAGATGATAAGTGTGCTTCAATCTTAACGATTAAAAGCGTCCAACATACCGATTTTGCACGGATTGCTCAGGCAAGAGATCATAATAATCAGGAGGGTATGATTTACCTTGGCCTACAGCCCATTTCAGAATCTCACCGCCTTTGGCAGTTATTGGAGCGGACTGAAAAAATTCAATATACAATAATGAATGTATTAAATAGCATTGAGCTTACTTCATGATAGGAGATAAGGTCGAACAGATGTTCGTGAACAACTTGATTAGTTCCTAGAAATTGATACCCTTCTGGTATCCTTTCAATTAGGAAATGTTTGAAAGTTCCATCTCCTACCACATATGACACTGTATACCTAAACAAAATCGTTAATTGCGAAACTAAAATATAAAATATTACCCCCAAATTCTTTCAGATACTCGTACCAAAAATGAACCAGTAGGCTTGTCTTGTAAAAGCACCTCAGCTTGGTCTCGGGCAATAATACCTTGAAACAGTTAACTTTGATTAAGAATCAAATAAATTTATCAAACCGTGAAACCATGGTGCGGGGCTTTTAGTTTTCGGATCTAAGCCCGTTCCTCTCGTTAGTTCATCCTTTTTAAACCAATCCAAAATGGCTTGACGAGATTTAGGCTTAGGTGGTCTTGGTAGATTTTTACTTGAATGAATAAAATGCTTAGAATTATCATCACACACTTACATGGCCTCCCTCAAAGAAGTTGCTTTAGTATCCTTTAAAGCTGGAAGAATTGAAGTTGATGTTCTTATCAACTGTTGATGTTGTTCGCGAGCCTTCTGGGCCATTTCACGCATAGCTGCTTCGGCTTCTCTGGCTCTCTTATCTGATTTAAAAATAAACAATACTATCTCCTATAAAAAATAAATTACTTTGAATTTCCCACTCCATTCGTTGGCGCTGAGCTTCCGCTTCGGCTTCACGATTAATTCTTTCCCTTTTCTCCTAAATTGAAATGTAATGAATAACCTTCAATTGTAACTAATACCTGAATGCTTTGGAAAATTTCAGATTCACGTTTCTGTACATCGTCATCTTTAGGAGTAGAAGAATTATTAATGCGAAATTTAACACCTGAATTGAGTATCATAGCTAATAAATAAGGTGAGAGTAGTACCTTTGTTGTCTATTACATTATCTGTACGTATGCTTTGTGGGGGCACGAAACTCTGAAAAAATTGTTTGATGATTAAAAGTTTGAATAGATCTTACTTGAGGTTTAGGGGGAATCATAGGACGTGCCGGTCGAACTTCGGCTCTTTGCGGTTGAGGAGTATTGTAAGAAGAGACTGTGGTAACAACCGGAAAAGCATGAGCAGAACCGTTGGCATGTCCTAGAAAAGAAAAAGTAGAAAGAAGATTTTATCTGAATAATTATGAAATTGAGTAGAAATTATATACAATCGCAAGAGCAAAATGTGAAGGACATAACAGTTAAAATTTCATTTAATCATTTAAAAACTTAGAACCGGTTGCTTTTATTACGAACAAACCAAAAAAAGTAAAACTCAATTTGAATAAAACATATGAATAAATATTAAAAAAAAATTAAACCAATGAACAAAAAACCAACCTCTAAGACCGGGCGGTTGAAACAGCATGGGATGGTTTGGATCAAAGATGTTATCAGCATCTTCGTACATAGAATCCTAAATAAATAGGTTATTTTTTCAGATAGTAAAACGAAACTGACGGTTACTCCAACACGCATATTTCCTAACTGCGCTTTTAATGCTTCTTCCTGTGGGAAGGAAGTGAAATGATCATTTGACTCGGAGTGAGCAAGTTCTCTTATAGCTCGTTGATGAGCTTCACGCCGAGCCTGAAACGCATTAAATTACGAAACTAATGAAAATAATCAATATACCTCTTCTTCTAAAATTTCTTCTATAGAAGGATCACTAGGGTGTTCGCCCATAACCCACACCCAAACATCTCCATCGGATCCTTGCCTCCATCTTTAAAATAATCACAAAATGATTGTTTCGTTAGATCATACTCACTCTATTCTACGCTTATTCGGATCACGTTTAGGAGGACCTTCTCTATTCATTCTATCTTCAAAGGCCTCCCATTTACGAACCTTCAAAAAAACTAATAAAGTTTCAATTGGTGATAACGTTACCTGTTCTGCTCGCATCTGACAAAAAAGCAATTGTTTCTGCTCATCATCGAGAGCATCTAATAACTCCTTATCTACGTGACCCTTTAACAAATAGCGATAATTGAATAAAAATAAATTCCACTAACCGTAGCAAGGATCTCAGATAAAATACTCATGACTACTGAAGATGGAAATATCCGTGGTAACAAATAACTTCACCTTGATAACTGGCAAATCATGAACTATAAAAATAATAACACTAGCGAATACATTAAGACAATAACAAATGAGAAATATGTTTAAATAGTACAAAAAGAGCGTTTCCTAAACAGGAAAAGATATCAATCTATGAAGAACTTAATAAAACATATTTTCGGGCAGAGGTCAATACTGAGACAAAATGTTTGGAACAATCTTTGTCGGGAACAGACGAAACCTGCGACCACCGGACAGCTGTTGAAAAACTTCGGACAAAACAAAGCATCACTGAATAATATAAACTGATGAACCCACTCAAATTCGAAAAATGGGTTGATTCAAAACAGCTTAAAACCAACGAAAATGATAGTTTGATATAGGTCAGCAAAAATAAGAAGCTTTAGTTTCAGAAGAATACAATCTTAAGATATATAGAAAGGTAACAATAAGAGACGAAGGCTGCGCTACAAACGAATAGTGATCGGCCTACTCAAGCACATGCACACAAAAGGAATTCAATCGCCGCACAAACAAAACCCAGCGGCAGTGGTCCTCAACGATTGCGCAGACGAGAACACATATAGAGAGTGCAGAAGGAAAAAGATTTGAATGATAATAAGAAGTGTTTCGTGGTACGTACAGAAAAAAGGTGCTAAAAGCAAAGTAAAATCGCGGCAATAAATTCAGTTATAGGCAAGAAAAAACTCTATACACTCCTAAGATAATGTTTAAGGCGAATTATAACTAAAAAAATTGACAAATATATTGAATAATATTTTTTTCTATTTAGTCAATATGTTTTACATCAGTTAAAAAACAAAAAGGGCAGGGTTGGTACAGCAAACTAAGGTGTACAATGTCATTTGTCAGAACAATTCAAAAGCTAGATAGATAAAACTATCACGAAAACCTTCTGAAACGAAAACAACAAAGAAAGCAAACGGTAGTTGAACAGATTAAATCAATATTAACAAACAAAAAAAGAAGAGGCTAGGAGAAACTAACGAGGCTTTAGATAAAACCATTAAGCATTAAGTGTTACAAATACGTAATCGAAATATTGCGTATCTTAATGACATTTAAAAGTAAAAATTATATTATCTCAATTTATTATTAATATAAATTTTGATTTGGAATAAGTTTTATTGATTTCAACCCTGGAACTAAAAAGGCCACTGAAATAAAGCAGTGTGCTATCTGGGAACTTGTTTGAAAATAGTGTTAAGGAAGAGTAAAAAAATTGTTATAAATATATGGCGATCCAACAACTGAAAGCTAAATCGAATATAATTTAAAAGACAATAAGCACAATTTACTTTTTTTCAGCTATGAAAAAACATAATAATGACTTGCAAACGAACTGGAATAAATTAAATTATGAGTGGTTTCGAATATTCACGCTTCAATAGTAGACTGCATCGATTCGTTCGTTTCATTGGAATGTTACCTCCTATAGAGAAACCTTCAGGTTTGTATATACAATTAATCTTTATCTTTCAAATAGAACAAAAATATTTTGCTGCTTGTTCAGAAGATCGTTGGAAACGAGCTAGAAGACGAACCGAACAAACGAAACTTCCGAAACTAGCTACTATTGGATTGAGACGAGTATAGTAAAAGAAGAATAGCTTTTATACTAGAAAATTTTTGCTAGAAATTATCGAAGGATCCCATAAGAAATGACGTACTAGTAAGAAATATGCAGATTTCGTCTCTTAATATTTCTGGAATTGGAGAATTGAAAGAAGAAAATAGTAACGTGGACGTGAAAAAAACACAACGAAAAAGGTTAGTTCAACAAAAAATTGTCATCAATATCACATATTAGTTAGTTATATTATTGACATACTAAACAGTTAAAATTTAAAAGCGAGATGCAACCGATTTTCGTTTTCGTACGTTAAAGAATATGGTGGAACAAGTCTGTCAAGGTTGCCAGACACGTATCATTAGCATATCACGTCTGGTCTACGTGAATCAAATTTTAGTTACATAATATAGGTAATAGTATAGAAGTTCCAGAAACAGTAAAATATGAAACAAAAATGAACTAACAATGTTAAAATAGTGTAAATTGTAAACATTTTGTTTCAAATAATTTTTTTTCGAAGAATTGGTTAATCTGTTTCTTTTCAACAATAACAGAATGTTCTTTCAAAAACGAGATTAACTTCAGAACACTGACCATGGGAATAGTAAATAATACAAAAATCAGAAAGAATAGTATTGATTCTTCTTCTTTAGATTTTCTACCAGTCATGCAGGTGATGAGTGTAAAAAGATGCATTTCGCTGCTATAACCGTAGAGAAAATAATTGAAGAGTAAGCCGAAAGGATTTAGGCTTCGAGTTTTTTTGTATATTTTTCAGACGCATTGAAAGAGTTAAACAGAATATACAGGAAAAGCGAAGAAACGTGAACGTTGTTGAAGATTTGATGAGGAAGGTAAAAAGGAGACACACCCAGTAGTTGCATGCATAAAGGGCGGTCATTCAGCTTTCTATTTCTTCCCTTTCTTCCTTTAAAACTTGCCGGAATAGAGAGATGGAAAGGAAGGAAAGGCAAGCTGAGTTTGGGAATTCCAAATTCTGGTCCAAACCATGATGACTAATCCCGGAGAAAGAGTGACAAACACCCGCTCACACACACTCACACACACTCACATTCACTGACCAGAGACGCATCACATACATAGAGATTCAAAAAGGAGCTGGGTTTCCAAATGAAGATGAACAGTGAACATCCGTTTGTGTTTGTGTAGAATCTCCAAGGAATTACGAGAGAATATTATGCTAAGCTTCATTTTGTTTTAATATGAAAAAGCAGCATCATACATCCGTTTGCACATACTAGATTCACGGCGAAATCTAACTATATTTGTTCAAAATGTTCAGTTGCAGTACTCGGGACCGGATGCTGAATCGTCTTTTCGCCAGCTCATTGACAAATATGCTAGATCATGTGTCGAATTGAGCAGTATAAACTGTTCCCTGTTTTTGTTCAAAGCGGATAATGCTAAAAATATGTAAGTATTTTATTCGATAGAAACTAAAATCATCAAGAGAAGAGACAAGATAATTCATTGGTTATAACACATATCTTTCATTATCGTCTGTTCAAGAACGAGATGTTAAAATCGATTAAATCCATCTAAAAGGATTAACAATTCTTATCGATCTAGCGAAGTATATGAATATGAAGTAATAACATTTGTTATTAACTATACTAAATATTGTATATTAATATGTTAGAGCCAAATAATTTAAAAATCTAGAAAACATATAATAATAAAATTTTAATTTTCAGTGATGAAGCATACAGTTATCAGAATGAAATGAAACGAATCCTAAGTGATATTGAATTGGAAAAACATCGTATTGAATCCTTAAATCGTATACTGGAATCATTTGAAAAGACGGCCACATGACACAATAAAAGATATATTTAAGCTTTATTTTCCATAGTTTTTACTTTATTTCGAAACTAAACATTTTATATAAATAAAAGATTATGAAATATGGATATAGAAATAAGTGAGTTGTAAATATTATATACCATATCCAAAGTATCAACCAAGGTATATATATGTATGTATATACATATATAACATATATAATATGCAAAACAATAATAATAAAACTTTTAAAATAATAAAGCTGAATTTACAGTTTATGTAAAATAGAATTTTCATAATAAATCTTTATACATATAATTTTATTATAAAATTTTATGAGCGATCAACTACATTAACATGAATGTATGAAGATATTCAGCATTTGTAACAATAAAGTCACAGTTTCAATCATAAACAAAAGAATCTCATAAAACAGCAAAAACTATTGCTAGGAAACACAACTATGGTTTAGCTTTCATATGACGCAGCAGATAACAGATTCTTCATTTTCACGCACATCGACCGAAATTCCGGAATCATTAGATTGTGCAGCGCGAAAATGTTTTTTCATTGAGCGAAGACGTCCGACAGCTCGAGCTGTTCGACTAGGAGCTACTCGGAATGTATCCACAATCTAAAAATATACATACAAAATATTTGAAAACATTAATATAAATGTATATATATATATATATATATATATATATATATATATATATATATATATATATATATATATATATATATATATATATATACAAAGATCGCAATGATGTGTTTAAAACAATCAAAAATCTTTGAAAATAAAGAAACTGAAAACGTCATTCAACAGTTTTTTACCTTCCGTTGTTTGATCGCTATAATACGGGCTTGTTCCCATTCCAATTTTCCCACATCACTATGCAATTCTTTGTATCCATCAATAGATTCATTTTCAGCTTAAATTATTGTATAAATGTATAATAATATTATGAACAAATATTTTTAAATAACAAAAATATAAATACTTTTTGTCAATCCACTAAGATCCCATGCGCTGAGCGTTTCATTCTTTTCCAAATAATGAGAATATATTTTTATGTTTCCAAAATCAATGTAACCAGCAGGTGAAAATACAAACATACTTTTTAACTGTTTAGTAACATTTCTAAATGATCAATTATGCTTTTATTTTTTGTAATAGTAACATATTCTTACGTTCGCACAGCATTACTAACTATAATTTTTCCAGGATCCGTAGTTGAAGATAAAAATTTGGCTGTTTGAACAGTTTGCCCAAGTACACAATATCTATTAAAACATTAATTATTTCTTCGACAAAATAGATTTTTGATTCACAAGAATATGATATAACACGATTTTGATAGTATTTTATCTCATATTTTCTCGCTCACCTAGGCTTCTTTTGGCTAACTATTCCTGCTACAATTGGCCCAAAATGAATACCGATTCGAATCTGGAAAGCACAAGATGGAAGTTGTTAGCTCTTAATTCTCAATCAATCTAACATACTCGAAGAGGTAATTTCAATCTTGGAACCATTATTTGTCTTGTCGCAAAAACCATTGCCAGTGCTAAGTTCAACATAGATTCACAATGATTTGGACATGGGTTAGGAACTCCTCCAACTATGAGATAAGTATCCATAAGGGATAGCACCTTGTAAACCTGAAAAATTAACTTATTTTAGTTCATTATAATATTTGTTACTTTATATTTATCAATCAGCTCATCAATTTTATTGAATAACGTTGTTACGACATTAACAACCTGAAATACACATAGTTAGTTGCTAGTTAACAATACTGATTGAATACTTCTGATGGAGTACAATGTATGTTTATAGTGAAAAAATCCGGAACATCCGAAAAAATAACTGTTGCATCCGAAAATTCTTCTAAATAGAAGTTTGTCATAAGAAGATGTTATATTTTTGTTATTACGTGCTGCAACATTTTTATTCTGTCTGAGATTATCAGCTATCACTCTAGGTACAAGCTCATACAATAAAAGATCTGTTTGAGTTTTTTTGATCTGGAGAGTGTCTGCTAATGTTCTCATTGTTTTAACAGTTTCATCTAACTTTTTGCTGAAATATTCAAATTATTCATCTAAATACAGAATATTATCTTGTTTTTACTTCAATTCCATTTGGCATATTCTACTTTGGTTCAGCATAACCAAATCTCTAGTTGCATCATGCATGGGCATATCCGCTATATACAAGTTCAACTCAAGGATATCACGGACGGTTGTTACATATGGAGAACAGTAAAACATAATGGAATTTCCATTATTAACAAGACTCATTTGACCTTGAAATATGATGATTTACATAAGCTGAAGCATGCACAGCAAACCTTTCAAGCATAGTGGCTGTTGAAAAGCTGCTGTGGAACTTTGATCAATTTCATTACGGCGGCAATGATGCTTCATTTGGAAAATGAATATAGTATTCAGATAAGAAGTGATACTTTTGTATGTTAACTGCAATAATAAATAGGTGTTTATGCTTAACAATATTTGGACGATTAGTGAACAATCTGCCGAATATCATAAAATTTTGTTTCACCTGAATATCCGCTGGTTGGATAGGCTGAACTAGTTCTGTTAGTTTGAGCATTTTTCTATCCGCAAGCTTGTACTCCTTAAGCAAATAGCTACCTAAAATATATTATTTTGTGTCTAAAATAATGTTTATTTTCCTTGATAAGCTTACCAACATGCTCAATAACCAATTGTTTATTATAACAGATGTGATAGGGAAATATTTGCTTCAAATCGTTCAGGGTTATAGGTGATATAATCTGTGTGGTGAGCATATTTGCTTGAACAATTTGACATGAAACTTCCTACCTGCTCAATTGTGTTATGATCATGTTGTCGTTTTTCTTTACGAAACTTATATGACAAGCGAGAACCTTGTTTATGATTTTTATCAGGTTCTAACGAGAATACAACATGCTCAACTAGTCCAGTTTTTCGTCGTTCTTGAACTCTTTCCATAACGTTTACAATAACTTCCATATCAAATAGAACACGGGCTGTCTTTCTGACAAGTCCTAGATGATATAATAGTTAATCTCAGTAATAATATTTCTATTTAGAACCTTTAACAATCGGAAATAGTCCTTGTCTATTTGAAAAATAATGAAGACGTAGTGAGTTTTCTCCTGCTGTTTCGCAATGAAATGTTGGACCTCTCATTTCAGATTGGAATGCTATCTGATCAATAAAGTAATGCATGGAGTTCAAGTTATCCAAAAAATCCTAAAAAGAAGTAGATCATCATAAAGAATTATTTTATTTTAACACAAAGCAGAATTCTTACCTGTAGATTATTAGCCATACAGGCTAACATTTTTTGCCATCCAGTTTCACAAGCATATGTAATCAGAAACTCTCCGTATAATTCCCACATATCATCAACTGATAATCCTAAATTTTAACTAATTGCTTTCAAATATGAAATCGGAAATAGAAACCAAGTACACCAGCTGCGGTACGAAATATTCTCATCGTTTCTGAATCATCATAATATGTTTGTACTTCAAATTCTGTTGCTTCATCATATCCGGATTTTACTCTAAATATGTTTAATTTTCATTTTCAAATTGCATCATTATCCTCACTTAATATCAGTCCAAACTTCGATACCGTATCGTCTAGTAATCAATGTTCCAATACAAATATGTGTCCACCCAATCTATAACAATGACTAGTATAAAAAGATAGAAATTTGATAAACTTGCCATCTTAATCTAGGCTGGCTAAGAGCTGAGCAAATTATGTTGCCAACTAACGATATAGTTTGAAATGGAGCTAGAAACCTTTAGTGATATCTGAATCTAATGGCTGTCTGTCACGCAGCAGAATGCTTAATAGGCAGGTTATGACGACTGATGAGGATATCTCGTGGGTGTTTGGGTGGCCTAATGCTAACAAAATGAAACTTTTAACCACTCGTTAAATGTATTAAGATAATTATTTTATTCCTGAAAAAAGTTTTTTCATTATATTTCATGATTAATGAAAGGTTTTAATTTTAATTTTGTGGAGAAAATATAATTTGATTAAGTTTGTTTGACAAAAGTTTTAAAATGTTTAGAATATGGTTCTCGTTATACTATGCAATTGAAACGATAATATTTTCAAAATGTTAAGTTATTTTTCTTTTAACCTACGTTATCAAATAATCAATTTCACTAAAAATTTCTTCTAAATTAAGCAATATCTTCTTATGTCTTGTTTTGCTCTCCATATTTTACATATAATATTTATAAAAAAAATCATTGAAGACGTCAATGTTATATAATTCATTGCAAGCCACCTGGGAAAAATATGCATAAACAACGATGGAGCAATTTTTATATGTATACCTATGGCCATAACATTTTTAGAAATATTCAGTTATTAATATTATTAAGAAGATTTGAAATTAAAAGTCATAAAAATCAAATATAGTTTACGGAGTATATGTAAATGTGCCGCATACCTTAGAAAATTAACAAGAATTCTTGCCGAGTTCATGTATAATAATGCAGTTCGTAAACATTTCCCAAATTAAATTGAAAACAAATAATAAACACATTCTTCTAAAATAAATAACATTAGAAAGTAATAGTAAGTTAGAATGAAACGTAAAATTTGAGAACACAAATAATTTTTGGTCTCAGGAAATAATAAAAATGCGACATTCAAATAGTTTTTCATTTTTGATACGGGTTTTGGGATGATCGGTCGGTTTTTATCTTTTGAATTAAAGCTTTAAATAAGATAAAAGGCAATTAAACTATATTTAGAAGAAGCAAAACGCACAGAAGCTGCTTTGATGACAGCCTGTGGGGAGGCTCCATTGGATACTCCAAAGGATCGAATGGTTTCTATCCAATGGAAAAACATAGTTGTAAATACTGTAGCAGGAAGGCGTTTGCTAAGAGGAATAGATGGAATAGCTCGGCCAAAAGAAGTTGTAGCTCTTATGGGTGCAAGGTTTTCTAAAACATTAAATCAAATGGTATTAAACATTCATGATATTTGACAGTGGAGCGGGAAAGACAACACTACTGAACACACTACTTCAACGAAATCTGCGAGGATTACGTGTGCATGGTGAAATTCTTGTGAATGGAAGAAATATCGGTCAAGCTGTAACAAGTGTTTCGGCATATGTTCAACAAGAAGATTTATTTGTCGGAACATTAACTGTAAATCATTTCCCTACATGTGCACTAATTATTATACGAAATTGGAGGTGCGAGAACATCTGATGCTACAAGCTCAAATGCGATTGCCTAGCTCATGTACAGAAGAAACTAGAATTGCTCGAGTTAATGAAGTATGAAATACTCATTTGAGTACATAAAATGACAATTTATCGCGCACGCAATGTCATTTAGGTTCTACGAGATATGTCATTAGAGGGTGCTCAGAGCTCTCGGATAGGTATTCCGGGAGTACTTAAGGGAATATCCGGTATTTCATACGACAAATGATTCATTATAGTAACATCGATTAGGTGACGTATATATTATTTATTTCAGGAGGTGAGAGAAAGCGTTTAGCATTTGCTTCTGAAATACTTAACAATCCGCCAATATTGTTTTGTGATGAGCCTACGACAGGGTTGGATTCACACATGGCAATGTTAATAGTTAAGGTATAGTTAGCTATATGTATAGGATAAGCCTGAATAAATTTAAGCGTTTGGAATCATTAGCAGCAACTCAAGGTAAGACAATAATCTGTACAATACATCAACCATCTTCTGAAACATTTGAATTATTTGACAAGGTTGAAGAAATTCATCAGAATTAACATAGGTTGTTTTTGAAATCTTAGGTAGTGTTTCTTGCTCAGGGACGTGTTGTATTCCAAGGAAGCCCATCTGAATCAGTTTTATTTTTTTCAAAATGTGGCTTTACCATGCCCCTTCATATCAATCCAGCTGATTATTACATAGATGTATGTTATTGCTTTTCACTAGCTTTTATGCATTGTTAACAATGATAACTATAACATCCAAATTTATTTCAGTTATTAGCTATATCGCCTGATAAAGTTGAGGAATGTAAAAAACGATGTAATGAAATGAGCGACAAGTTCCTCACCAGTCAGTATAATTATCGAGTTCAAGAACAAATGGCTGTTGCAAGCTATCCACGTGAGCTTTATGGACATGAATCGCCTAACTTCTTTATGCTTTTATCATCGCTTATGATTAGGTATACAACCTTATATGCTATGCTAATCTTAAAATATATTTTATATTTTCAGACATCTTAAAGACAATATACGTAACCCCGCAATACTTAAAGCAAAGTTTGTTCAAAAAGTTTTTATGGGCATTTTTCTGGGATTACTCTATTTGAATACGCCTCTGAATCAGGTTAATAAAGAAATGTACTCATTAATATACTTCATTTATTATGAAAATAGGATGGAATCATGTCACTTCAAGGAGTTCTATTTTACTATTGCTCAGAGATAACATATTCAACAATTTTCGGCATTCAGTCATGCATGCCAGGAGATTTTCCAATGTTAATACGAGAATACCATGATGGAATCTATCCTGTATCAGCTTATTATCTTGGAAAGGTGTTATTTTTTTTAACATAATTAACTCTTAACTAATATATTATTATTAAATAACAGATATTTTCATATATTCCAATATTCACAGTCGATGGCATGATTATGGTAACTATAAGCTATTTCATGATTGGCCTACTTCCAACAACTGTTAATTTTGCAAAAGTTTAATAAAATCTCGTTGTAAATCATAATTTCCTATTTAAGACAATAATGACATGTGTACTGGTAGAATGGAATGTTGCAAGTCTAGGAATAGCTATATGTTCTGTAATTTGTTCTAAAATCCAAGATACAGCTGAAAGAATATGTTTTCAGATTGCTCCATCATATGCTGTAGCCATCTCGATATCTGGTCCAATATTAACCGTATTATCATTGACAGGAGGTTTATTCATAAATACAGCTGAAATGCCAGCATGGACTAATTGGATTCAATATGTTTCATGGTAAAAACAATGAAAAATTAAATTTAAAATTGATAATACTTAAGGTTTCGATATGGTTACGAAGATTTAATCGTTAATGAATTCCATGATAAGTCTAAAAATAATATTACTTGTGCTGGAAATGCTGACGTTGTTGTACCAAATTGTATGAAAAATGGGCAAGATATACTAGATGTGAGTAAAAAAAAATTATTATAAGGTTAATAAAAAAGAATAATGTTTTATTTCAGGAATTACATTTTGCACCTGAAAACTTTTATTGGAATTGGCTTATGTTGGTTTTATCCACAGTAGCCATCTATGGTTTAGGATATATTGGATTGGTATTTCGTGTTCGTAAACATCGTTAATATATTTTATTATTATAATAAAACAAAGTTTCTTTATTATTTTGATAATTTTGATTTTTTGGTTTTTTTACAATCTTGGCTTAAGATGAAAACTTACAAAAAAAACTGTTAAACACTAAACAAACACTTTTCTTATGAGAACTATTGTAAAATTTAGAATATCACTAGATTTACATATTTTAATTGAAGTATGTACACACTATCGTTAAGTAATTTATTTTAAGGCAGATAGAGTACTTGAAAATCGCTTCACGTTTTTTAAAATGTATGCAAATTATGCTAATGATGACAACCGACGCGCATTTGTGACGTTGTAATAAATGATAGGTGAGGATTTCAAGATTAAAAATACTATTTTTTCTTTAATTTTACTTGAAATAATTTAAAAAAAATTTTAATTCTGAAGAAAAGGATAATTGTATATTGCAAAGTGTTGGAACATGGTTGCAATGGACCAATATCAAAGTATCAACCGAACAAGGACGTTCAATTTTAAATGGAATTAATGGTGTTGCAATACCTGGGGAAGTTGTAGCATTAATGGGAGCAAGGTTTAGATTGTATTTATTCTTTTTGCTTAATCTGTTCCTAGTGGTGGTGGGAAAACGACGCTTCTTAACACATTACTTCATCGAAATCTTCGTGGATTAGAAATTAGTGGTAATGTCCTTGTTAATGGAAGAAATATTGGAAAAGCGATAACTTCTGTATCAGCATATGTTCAACAAGAGAACTTATTTGTTGGAACATTAACTGTGAGATAAAGAAACAAAAAGATTTAATATTTGTCTTTTTATTTAACTTTTCAGGTAAAAGAACATCTGAATATTCAAGCTAGATTATTAATGTCCAAATGCAGCCGACGGGACAGATCTGATCGAGTTCATGAAGTTTTAGATTAATATATTATACATTTATAATTTTATTAACTTAGATATTAAAGGAGTTGGGTTTAGAGAAATGCCAAAATAGCTTGATAGGATCTCCAGGAGTTGTAAAGGGAATTTCAGGTAAAGCCAGACCGTACATCTCATAGTTCGATACTTTTTTAGGTGGAGAAATGAAAAGATTAGCATTAGCCTCTATACTGTTTAGTAACCCATCTATAATCTTTTGTGATGAACCAACAACAGGTTTAGATTCATTCATGGCTTATAAGACTATGTTTGTAAGTTTATAATGTTCGGAACTGTTCAACTTCATTTATATACAGGCAATAGAAGAATTAGCTTCAAAACGACGGAAAACAATAATCTGCACAATACATCAACCATCTTCTGAAACATTTGAATTGTTTGACAAGGTTGAAAAGTTTTCATATAGTTATATAACATAACTATTATATTACATAGGTATTATTTTTGGTACAAGGACGAGTAGCATTTCATGGAACACCATCAGAAGCTGTCTACTTTCTAAGTTCAGCTGGATACCGTATGCCAATGCATGTTAATTTAGCTGAGTTTTTTATTGAAGTATGATTATATTTTATATATTTAATTTAATATAAAAGTTTTAAGACAATATCAATTGAAAATAGTGACAGTGACAGAAAACGACAATTGAGTATGCAAATTAGTAATGAATTTCAAATGTCTCAATTCAATAATTATCTTCACAACTATACTCTTAAATCCAATAAGAAAAACCCTATTTATTCATCTGCTAGAGGAACCATCAGTCAAATATTTTTTGCTCTTTGTATAAGGTTTATAATCAAGCTTTCATTTTGATTCTTTCATTTTTTCACAGAAATTTCTTAGCGCTTTGGCGTAACCGAAAGTTTTTGTGGGCAAAATTTGTTCAGAAATTATTTTTTGGTCTTTTCGTCGGTTTTCTATATCGCAATACGGAACTAAATCAAGTATGAGGCATTTCAGTTAATTTTCAAACTTTGCTTTCTAAATTATAGGCAGGAATACAATCGCTAAGAGGAATTTTATACTTCTATATAACAGATTTAACATATTCAACGATATTAGGCATAATTGCTACAATGCCTGTTGATTTTCCTTTACTATTTCGAGATTATCATGATGGAAATTATACAGTATCTTTATATATGCTTTCAAAGGTATGATCACAAACTTAATAAAGTTTTGAAAAGTTTTGATATAGGTCCTAGCATTATTACCAATTTACTTAAATGATTGTCTGCTACTTGTTGGAATCAGTTATTTCATGATTGGATTAGCACCAACTTTTCAAAAATTTTTGCTGGTAATTGAAAAATGTGTTATTACATATTACCAATATTTAGACTATGATAACATGTATGTTAACTCAGCAACATGTAATAAGCTTAGGCGTAACAATTGCATCGGTATCTTTTAATGATTTATTTATACTAAACGTATATAATCTTTTGCAGCTTTGCTCAACTCCAGTTATTGCGTTAACTGTAGTTACTCCAATTCTAACCGCTTTAAGCATAACTGGAGGATTGTTTTCGGATGTTAACTATCTGCCTTCTTACATTTCATGGATACAGTATCTATCATGGTTAAATAAAAATAATTTAAATGTATTTCACATAACAAGTGTTATAGGTTCCGCTTTGGATATGAATCGTTAATTATTAATGACTTTACTGATATATCCAGAAATAACATATCATGTGCATTATCAGCGGAAATTCTCGAAGAGAATCAAGCTATGCTATCATGCACCAGCTCCGGCTTACAAGCCATTCGGGTATATTTAGACTAAATCTAAAATATTAATAGTTATATTTCCATTAAGGAAGAAGGATTTGATGTCAAAAATATGTATATTAATTGGTTATTTATGATATTATGGTCAATGGCGAATTATGCTATTGCATATATAGGACTTGTATTTCGTACTCAATTAGAGAGATAATTATAATATCTTTGCTATATATATATATGTTTATATAATTAGGAAAATTGTTGAAAAACCAATTGTTTGATTTAGCATTGGGTTCTCTATTATCATGTTAATTAGAATATTTGTACTTGGTTTGAGCTGGAACTGAGTGACACGTGAAACGTGAACTTGTTTATAAATGTTTGAAAACAGGCTTTACATGAGAATGTAATTAATCGTCTTTAACATTCATAATTCTAAATTATACTGTTTCTTAACAAAATGTTTATTATAACAATGAACACAATACATGAAAATATTTTTCACAAAATAATAAAATTAAATAAAATAAAAAATAGAAATTATATAATTATAATTTTCACATAATTTCAAAAGATAAATTCTAATATGCGTAAACTAAAGTTCACGTAAGATATGAAACGTCATTGTAGTTTTAACTTACTAGTGTAGCTGTTCAATTTCTACATTTCTATTTCTACTAATATAATGAATAATAGTTCTAATACTGATTTAGATAAAAATTTTAATGAAACAATTAATCAAGTAAAAATTTTTATTTAATAGATATTATTAGATATGAGAATATTATTATTTTAGGCAAATGAATGGGCAAATGAAGAAGATCTAACTAAATATAGTATGCTATATGATCGGACTTCCTCGATGGTTAGTGTATCAATAATATTTTTACTAAAATTAACAAAATTAAATTATTATGTTTATTTGTATAATTTACAGACAGTTCCAGTACATCAACGAGTCAGAAATATACTTTTTGATATTGCTTACAGAGCTACATCTTTAATTATTAACCAAATTAACCGAGATACTGATATTCAAGTTTGTTTTTAAAAATTAATATTTGAAAAAATTTAATCTACCTATATCTTTTGATTTTTTATGTATTTTTTCAGATTCCTGTTAAAGCAGTATCCGATTTTTGCCACTCTGCTAATGAGAGGAAGAGTTTGGACTCATATTTGAACAATTCAGGAAAACGTGAGACTTTAGCTTTAAAGAAATTAAGTTTAAATTTGAATATTTAGAATCATTGTCTGATAAGACTAACTCAATTGTGCGTAACTGTTGCTCCAATACAAGCACAATGGTTCGTAATAACAATTAGAAATATGTTCAAAACTAAGAATCTTTTTAGGAAGTAAGTAGATTTCATCCAGAGAATCGACTACACAGAACTTCTGGACCCAACAAACTTCCAATGGAGAATAACGCGTTTAGATTACGTATGAAGCAGATGGAACGTCGTCAAAGTTGCTTTTACCATCAATTTGATTATGTTTTATTTTAATTCAGGCCTTAATCCAACATTGTTAAGGAATCTACCAGCACATAAAGATTGATAATAGTTAAATGATTTTGATACTGATGATGAATAAATTCTCTTTTTTTTATTTTCTTTTCTTTCGAAGCCAACTAACTTTTGTGAAATATCCCAAAACTATAAAACATTGTGATAAAATGTTTTACAAAGTACAACATTTTCATTCATCTTTCTATAAGAAAGTTTCTTGTCTCATTGACAATGAAAGAAATGTTCCGCACTGACTATACACTCAATTGGTCTTGTTATAGATCCGGATTTTAGATGAAATTTGGCCAAAATATAATGCGATAAAGGTAGGATCCAGGTATATATCCACTATGTAACCGATTTGGGCTATTCTTCATTGAAACTGTGGTTTTTCGACGGGAACGGAGGACGATATGAAAATGCCTTCAATGGCTATTTAACGTGGGCGTGTGAAGATGGTTAGCCATACAGACAAAGAAAGACGATAACCATGGATGTGGATGTGGTAAAATAGAAGACGATGGGCTAAAGGGGGAAGGTGGTAGAGAGCTAAATGAATAATGGTGAATGTAAATATGGCTGTCAGACGGATTGCAAGATTGCAGATCCGGTCGAAGACAATTTTCTGTCGGTCTCATCAACCCGTTTGAGTCTCTATCCATAAAGCAGACATAAGAGACAAGAGAAAAAATTTGAAGAATTGGAAAAGAGCGATGTATGATAAACGTGTATAGATTTAACGAAGGTGTAGAGAAGAAAGATAATGAGAAATACTGCTGGATGCGAAAGTTTCTCTTTTCCTCGATTTCTACCCCAACAGTCTCGTCCCATTTTAGCTTATCGAAAGCAAATGAATCCTGATTTCTTATCCATAAAAATAATTATTATGAAGTATCTGTTAACGTATTTTCAAGCTTGAAACTGTTATATTCATTTTCTATATTTTTCATTTTATTTTTCTTGAAATATTGTTACAATTCAACATCGAATGCCTCTTTCTCATTTCGTTCATATATTTTTTGCACTCAAATGTGTCGAAATGCCAACTTAATGGTCTATGACCACTCCTTTTCTCTTTGAAAAAGTACCATTCACTGGATTTTACTTTTAAGATGAACATGAATTGACCTATATATCGTCTGATGCTATTGATAGTGTTACATTCTTTTCAGGTATTTCTCTCAGTCCTCGCTAAAGTCCTTACATTCTAATATGAAATTCAAATTTTCGAATCAAATACACCTTTTTTTGTCTTATATTTGATTTTACTCCCCACTTTGAACAAACTTCATACATGGTTGAAGTATTATTTCAATTTTTCTGTATATTTCATCAAATTCTGTTCAGATTTAATTTCTTTATATTCAAATACCTCCAGCTTCTTTTTCATCCTTTTCTCATACAAATATCTATCTATATTATTCATATATACCTATTGAAGTTTATGGGTTAAAGCAAACTTTTTTTTTGAATAAATCTAGAACTCTAGAAGCATATGCCTTCAGGCTGATACATGACAATGAGACGTTGAAATATGAAAAAAGATGAAGAGGATGAGGATCAACGGGTTGTCTATTCTTCGCATAAACAGCAGACTTGCGCCCACCCTGTCATCAACAATTCATTTGTCATTGACCTTCTTATTCTATTTCAGATTTTTCCCTTTTGCGCAATCCAGAACAGTACTTTCACTTTACTTTTAATTTTCATGAAATTTGTAACATTTTAACAAGTTCTGTCTACTTGTGTTCAAATCTAACCATTTTCAGTTTTTTTCTCGCAATAAGTTGTCTATACAACTCACTGTTGTTTTGCAAAACAAAACTGATATAAATTACCGCATGGTTAATCATTTTATACTTTTGATGACAAAAGCTTGATGTACATAGGTAATGTGTTTATGACTGGCTATAGTCCATTTGAACGATAAATTATATAAAACTTCTATTGTATCACGTCACTTTTTTTGTCTTATACGAGATTATCTCTATTGAAGTTCCTAATGAAGTGATTTCGCTCTCAGAATTTACCGGTTGACGCCGCAATCATCAAGATAATTGAAAGAATCGAAGATCATTATATTCCTTTATCATTCATTACTATTTACTATAATAATTATATATTCATACATAAAGAAAAGTGAAAATCTTTTCTCATCTTGGAATTCTAAAAGAAATCCACGACGGCATAAGCACTCCATTTATTCAGCCATCAAGTTTCATTCGTCCAGTTAGCATTTCGCTGATAGTTCGTAAGACACTAATCCAGAATCTTCTTCTTGTCACTTACATTGTCTTCTTTATGTCTTCTAAATTTTCTTTCTTGTTACTTTTTGAACAACTAGAAGATCTTTATTTATTATTAACGTCTCCACCATACGTTTCAATTAAATTTTAGTAAATACTGTTATTTTTATATAGTTAGTTATAAAATTACATATAAATATAATAATTAATGTTTTTTAATCTCTATTCTCTAATATACTTATACTTTATGTTACCATTGTAATCTTCACATAGAATCCAGAACAATCAAACAAGTTTAAACCGAGTGTCATGACTCTTACCCTGTAATCTAAGGATTTTGTTCTTCTAACTTTCCATTTCCTACGAATTGTCGTTTATAGCTGAAAATTTGAGATGAAAATTTTACTTCCCCCATATAGGAAAATCATAAAAACGTTCACAGAAGTCATCATCAACTTCTTGAAATGGTTATGAACATTCAAGAAATCTACTTAATTTCTATCTATCTTCATATGATACGTTTCAATTCAAACAATATTTATCTTGATTTCTTTCAGATTCACTAATATTCGATATTTTCTGTAAAATTTGTAGTTCTGTAAGCTTGGTGAGCAATGACAACCAGCACTGAAAGTGAGAATGGAGTCAACGAAAAGCTGCCACCTCCTTTGAATCGAATGGGTTTGTTTGAACCATATATCAAAGAAGGAAAGCGAATCACAGAAGTTATCAGGTCAGAAACAAATCATTCAATGTATTATCAAAACTATTCATGCAGGTTCAATCCAGTTCAAGTCTTTTTCACCGGCTTCTTGCCTCCATTGTTCGGATCAGTATCAGCAATTGCTATTGCATTGATATTTCATAATGATGAGATCAGTAATTATAATTGGCAATGTGGAGTGAGTTTTGAAAATTATTTGAATTTCCGCAAAAATAACTATAAAATGTTTTGTAGAGAGCTAGGCTTCCATCATTATCTCGAATTATTAATCTTCCAGTCGAACGTACGTTCTGGCAACTTTTTCTCTTATTTCACGTCCCGATTCGATGCGTAGAACTGATAACAGGCTGTAAGTTCTTTATAAATATATTAATATTCTTAAAAAACTTTTTTAATTTCAAGTCTCAAGATACAAACGAATGAGAAATGTGAATTATAAGCGTGTATGGCTTTATGAGATTTCGAGATATTGCTATTTCTTTGTCGGTCTGTTAGAGCTTATCTTTCTATCAGGTCTCTCAATTATTGGTGAACGGGAGAATATTCGTATGACATTATTAATCTTTTTACATTTTTAATACTTAATTTTAGAAATGCATGTTATATTCTTCTATGTATTCGGATTTTGTGGAATTGGACATATGATTTCAAACATATTTTGTCATGCTCATTCATTATACTATCTTAATCCATATGTAATTAATATATACATATTAATATTTTAATAATTTATAATTATAGGGACGTCTTTCATATTATTTGAAAATACTTTTTACTGGATTATACTTACTCTCTGCACCTATTTTAGTTGGATCATTCATATTATATTGGAAGAAATGTATAACATGGGGTAAGACTCATATCTAAACCTTTAAATACAGTATAAATGAAAAATAGTATATTATTCAATTAGTTTTTCGATATTTTCAATTCAATGAGCCATCCAACCGATTCTCATCAATTTCAATTTTTGAAATGTGAAAGCTCGTCTTTAAAGCATATTCCCTGGATTTTAAATAAATTCTTTGAAATATAATATGATTGATATTTACAATTAGAAAACATTATTTTTTTTATTTTTGAGCAATTATTATATAATATTTATTATATTTTTCATATTTTAGCTTATGATGTATTTGCTATCTGCGAATACTGTGGCGTTTTCCTTAACATATGTTTCCATGGATGCGCTTTTTTCGATATTCAGTACAAAGTAACATTCAGGTTAGTAGTTCATAGAAACTAAAGAAAAGATTTTTTTTGAAAATATATCAAAAAGATTATTTTTCCTTTCAGTGTTCGTCATGTGGAAATATTGAAAAATGATAATGAAAAGAATAAACTAGAACAGATATCAGATGTAGAAATGAGACATAAGACAGCAGTAAGAATGCATGGTTAGCAAGCAATTGAATATATTGAAATTATCATAATTTTCAAACACTTAATGTACATAATATTAATTCAAATGTTTGACAAATCATATTTATAATTCATGTCTTGTTTTCTAAAAATAATATAATCAACTAGTCTTTCCGTATAAAAAACAATGGTATCAACATCTTACTTAACTGACAGCTTCGAACTTTTTATGAATTTTAATTAACTAATTAATCTAATTTTTATATTCATTTTTATTTCAATGTTACTTTCTTATTTTTATCAAATATGTGCCGTTGAAACCAGAATCTCGATTTCAAATATACACTTTTAATATTATAAAAAGAAATATATTTACTATAATATATATATATATATATATATATATAACACAAAAATTCACTTATATAATAGTTTATTTATCAACAAAATCATCAAAAAAAAATTTTTAAAGAGAAATTTGTTGCTGGAGAAACAGACAGACATACATATATTATGAATGTAAGTATACTGTTTGAAGTAAAAAATAAAGTATAAATGATCTAATTATGATTAAATAATTATCATAACTATATAGTAATACTGTAAAACAAATTTTTAAAAATCATGTTTTAATGAATAAAATCTATATACATTGAGCAATGAATATGGATTGTAAACAAAGATAATTAATACATTGAACTGTACAAAAGAAACATTTTTAAAAAATTTTGAGAAAAAAACAAAAACAACAAAGATAGAACAAATTTTTTTAAATTTCCTTTTTTTTTATCTTTTTCTTCGTCTATTTCAGAGACATTTAAGATTTCGTTGACGAATTCGCTGTATTAATTGTTCATATGTTTTATCTGAGAAAGCATGCATATTATCCTGAGCTATTCCAGCTAATGTTTCATTATTTGTCTGAACAGCTTTTGGTACTTGACCCTTAAATATATTTAAATATATTATTTATTTATTATATATGGTATTAATGCTTACCGTATACGATACAGAATATAGTTCAAATCCTGCACTAATAGCTTTGTGTGATGCTTCAACAGGATCTGTTCCCTTGTTGTTCCATCCATCAGTGAATACAACCATAACCTAAAAATATAGGTTGTCTACGAATCAGATGATATTTTCGATACTTTTGTAGCAATCCCTGGTCTGGCACCTTCACGTTCTGAAGATTGTTTAGTACCTTCTTCAATACCAGCTCCTGCAACATGTTTATATTAACTTTTCGATGATGACTTTCACAATTGCTGTTGAATCTGAACAAAAAGTCCCTTTCTTAGGCAAAATTTTTCTTTTTTTATGATTTCTCGACCCAGTGACCGTTAATGGCATCATAGTCAATAAGTCGGAGAACAAGAGAAAAGATATAAAAACCAGTTACTTGAATGGCTGTTTGGCACACACATATACATACACGGACAAGAAGCTTCTAAGACTTTTGTACAAATACAATTTGGCATTGTGTTCAACTCAGAAAATCTTATAACGATTCTATATATGTATACATATATATATATATATAATATATATATATATATTATATGTATACACATAATATATGTATATATATATATGTAATAATAATAATAAACTTTTTTGGCCTTTGATGCTCAAAAGATTCAAACATTTCTTCACATCAACCTTTTCTCATAACAATTGGCTCTTATAGTTTTACTCATCATTTCAAATACTTTAACTGAGCTTAGCCAACCAATTTGCCCTTCTCATAACCTGTCAACAATCTTTAGACGATCTTTGATGAGTAATGCTTGTGATCAGTTACAACAAAAATTGAAATCAGCACTAACCGATAGCCGTTGTACCACCACGACTTTCCAAATTCTGAATAGCTTTCAAAACTGAAGCCTGATCTTTGTATTGCTTCAAATTAAATCGTGTTCGAGTTCGGCCGACAGTAGCAAACGTCACTGCAGCGACCTAAAACTGATTTTATGTGAATATTACTGAAGATTTCAGATGTTTAGTATTTCATCTCAACAATGTGGATTTTTGATCGTGATCTATGTACGTTCATTAATGTTACCTGTGTGTGATGTGGGCCGATTTTCAAGGCAGATACGAGTCTAGCCGCTAAGTTCTTGTAGAATTGATAAATTGGATCAGTTGTAGTTGAGAAATCAAGTACTAATACCAGATCTAGTTCGCATCCTTAAAATGAAAGTAAAAATGTTGTTCAAGAATATGAGCTATATTTTTGGAAAATGAAGTTCCAACCTGTTATAGGATTTGTAGTTGTGGTCGTTGTAGTGGTCGTTGTGGTAGTAGTGGTCGTTGTCGTCGTCGATGTTGTTGTAGTTCTACATTTTTCCTTAAAAAAACATATATAGTAAGATGAATCATTAAAATAACAAAATGTCTTAAAAACTTTAAATTTTACTGTTATTTTTGATAGAAAAACAACAAGTTAAAACATCAATGATTTGAGTAGAAATGAAGTTGATGTACCTGAGCAGCTCGAAGAATACGTTTTGCTATATCAGTGGCTAGTTCACGTCCACTATGCATAACAATGTGATTGATATTTCCGGTAATATCCATAAGTTCTCTTCTACAATTATTTTTTCATTTTTTTTCAAATACGTTATATCTGATAGAGGGAAAAACAAACTTACGTATCAACTTTTTTTGGATCTCCAGTTGCTGCAGCAAATACCCAGGTGTTAGCTTCCTTCTGTAATTTCTGTCCTGGAATTTTTGGATCATCAGCAGATCTGAAAAAGCTTATATATAATATGAAATTTAAAAATAGTTTTTAACCTTCCATCCGTTACAACCATAACAACGGTTGGAATAGTTTTATTACGCTCTTGCATCAGGTCCAAAGCAACTTCTAATGCCTATAATGTTTTTTTATGATAATTTATAAAAAATAGTTAATTTAAAGACTTTTTTAGTATTTGTTGTTCCCCCAATAGCACGAAGATTATTTGTGATTCGAACAAATTCTTCATTGCTTTTGGCAAAATTCCATTTGAAAATTTCTCGTCGATAACTTAATCCGGAGTAAACAATCATAGCAACCTGAAGAAAATTTTGATTTTTATACAACCGATTATCATCAGATAATCAAACCTCATGCTTATTAGGTCCTATTTGAAGTTCTTCCGATACATCAGTTACGAATTTTCGACTGGTATTGAAACCTCCCTTAACAGAATCAGATCTGAAATTATGTGAAATCATCTAAATACATGAAGTATTTCAATAGATTCAGGCATCAATATGTTAAAAGTATCAATATATCGAAATCATTATTTTCTATTTGTAGGTCTTATTTTTATTTTTCTAATTGAAGAAAGAAAAGTTAATATAATTAATCACATACCTATCAAGTACAATAAGAATGTTCAGTTCACAGGAAATTGGAAAAAGTGGTGTCGTTTGACAGAAGACAAGCGTTACGCTTGCTAGAAGGGCAAGCTGAAATGAAAAAAGATGATATATTGCTATCAAGTTCATAACAGAATGATAAACATGGAATTCTATTTTCAATATTTTCTCAAAGATAATTTAAGAAAAGTTATTACAAATATACATTGTAATGGAAAAAAATTAAATATAATTAACTATCTGTTTATATTTAATTTGAAACATGGTTTAAACCAATCTCTCTCTAATCTTTTATAGACTCTCTTTTTCTTTATCGTTCTCTTTTTCAATCTTTTCTCTCTATTTCTTTTGATAATATCACAGGCTTGTCAAAATTTTATCAAAAGTGTCAATTTATTTATTGTACATGCACACATGACTATACCATATGCTTTTTGTTTTTGCAAATTACCTTGATAATCCTTTATTAATTTCTCTCTTTTTTCTTTCTTTACCTCTATCTCTTGTTTTAAATTTTTATTTCTTTTGTAATCATCATCATATTTATGTTCTCACTTTAAATATCTCACTCTTATTCTTTACCCACTAACACGCTCATTAACCTTTTTCATCAGAATCTTGCTATAAGCTGACTGAAACAAAATTGGCAAAGCATTTTCATAAAAACTTCGAAATATTACTGATGAATCTCTAAGAAACAAGGGAAATGTTTATATGAAAGCCGAGAGCAACCACAAACATTCCAACACAATCAAATTTTAAACAAAGAATGTCTTATTTACTAATACATGTTTGACAAACTTTAAGAATGATTACGTGTGAATTTCCTGAGAAAGGAATTTATAGCACAAACAACAACAATTCATAAAGCATAAGGTACATATGTACCGTATAAATTATTTAAAAAACTTTTAATTTAATTATAATTGTTAAATAAACTTTTAAATTGTGTTTAATTACAATTTAAAAAGTTTATAAATATGAGTTTAAAACAAAATTTGAATTCATAGATTCGTTTCTAATCAAGCTAGGAGAGAATAGATTTTCATCGATAGATTATACGATGCTTTATATCTTTCTACCGTAATTTCGAAACACATTATTGCATTACAGTAGGATTTCAGTTTCTTAAAGAGTTTTAGAAACAGTAGTGATCCAAAAATACAGTAACATATTATGACTTTTAGTTTTAAGAGAATGGTTATAATATAATTTATATTAATAACTTACCCCAAGAATTAGAAATATGCGAGGCGGTGAGGACATAACTGACCAACCTAATGAAGCAGTTGGTTCTTTTTAAGGTCAATATTATCAGTGATGAAGTCGAGCAAGAGTAGGACTAGTCGAAGAAAACATTGAAAAGCTACCCCCACCTCTCTGTCACTTTCTTTGCCACACCCACCGAAGAAAAGGGCGGACAGTGTCAAGAAAAGATGAGAATTTGACGGACATGTAGAGACAATAAGGCAGGCAAATGGGAGCCTGATGATGATGCCGAAAATGTGATGACAACGACGATGAGCGACAACGCTCACGGCAACGTTTTGACGTTAACGATAACGAAACAGCGTGTGAATGAACAACGAGAACGAGGATGGCATAAGGCGGCTGATGATCATCACGGGAAAACGTGATGCTGATGGCAGAATCAAAGATGATGGTGATGCTTTGAAATGTTGAAGAAGAAAAGAGTTATTCATACATGTCATAGATGCAGCTACTGTATCACAATCCCTTTCAAATAGAAAGAACTAGAGAAAGTTGGAGAGGGTAAGAAGAATTAAAGATAATTATATAGAAAGAGGTTAGAGAGAAAGAACTTTGAGAGGTATCATTTTTTAAAAAAAAAAGAAAGACGAAGATCATCAAAGGAATCATAAACTGATTGATTACTAAATTAATTTAATTATTTTTGAAGTACAATTCAAATTTTTTTACAAAATGTTGTTACATTTGCTGTACTCTCAATATTAAGATCATATGTACTATATAATAAATATTAAAATATAACTATTGTTTTAAAACAATTTATCAACTAAAACTATTTTAATTTATTGAATTAAAAGGTTATGAGTTTTCTGAAATAATCCCTTAAAGTGTATTCCTACCTTAAGTAGAATGTGGCCCAATGTGAACTGATCGAGCCATGATACAAGAAGATAAGTCACACTGAAGTATAAACTGAAGTATAAGCTGAAGATAAAGCACTGAAGTCTGAGTAAGCTGAAAAGAAATAGTTATATTTATAGTTTCTCCTGACCATCTATTAGTTTTTAATATTTTTTCTTTGTTTTCTTTGTTTTCTGCTTCCTTTTGAAAACCTTGATGATAAGTTAAAAACGAAAATATCATATATGTACATATACGGATAAGATAATATAGATGAACTATTTATTTATTTCATTCATATCATATTTCTTTTCTGAAAAGTTTCAATTCTCACGAGATTATTACTTCTACTTTAGCTGATTTTGATACTTTTGTCAACTTTGTATTTCGCCTTACTCTCTCTTTCTATCTCTATCTCTCTAAAATTTTTGGTCGTCATGACTGGCATCATGTTCACCGAAGAAGAGAGAGGATATGCCACCATCCAACAATGATGATTTGATAATGAACAATTATCTTTATAATATCAATTATCAGCAATGTACTTGAATAATTGAATAAACCTGTCAGTATTCTACTTGTAAAATCCATTCAATCATCTGCCTGATGAGAAATGCATTTTTTTTGAAAAACAAAAGAACTTTTCGTCATATCTTTACATGATTGGGGGACATGGTATAACCATAACATGACTATTCATTAGCATATGTTCACAGAATCGGGCACGCTCTTGATTAGACATATAAACCTGTCTTTAGAACTGATTCTCTCTCTCTCTCTCTCTCTCTCTCTCTCTCTCTCTCTCTATCTCTATCTCTATCTCTCTCTCTCTCTCTATCTCTCTCTCTCTCTATCTCTCTCTATCACTCTCTATCACTCTCTCTTTCTTCTTCACACATGTGAATATATGCTTACATAAACTAACGTGACTTTTTGATAAATAATTTTTTTATCGATAATAATAAGAAAAATGATTTATTTTCTATCATCTTAAGATCGAATATATTAGAATTATAATTGTTCTTTCTCATGTTTTTGCAAATGTAAGCTAAAATCACGCTAATTATGACATGATAATTATTCTATACACTATCGATAAAATGTGAAAATTAATTTTTCACAGAAACAAATCAGAAATCAAGAGTTTCAAGATCTTATCAAACTTTTTCAATCAGTTTTTATGCTATTTTTACAATAATTATTAATATTGTATGTAGATATTTATTAATTATTAATTTGTTAAATAATATAATTAGAGTTTATTTGGGATAGATTTTTAACTTAGTCGATTAAGAATCATATTTTGTTTTTGAATTTTTCAACAAAAATTTTATTTTTCAATCTTTTTTTCAGCTTCTCACCTTATTCACACATATATATTATATATGTATGTAACATCTAAATTTTCATTTAAATTATGATCATTGATGTAGATGACGCTTACATCACAGTTGGTGAACTTTACGAGGTTAAAACAGTAGGTCAGAATATGTGATCAAAAGTAATAATATAATAACCTTGATCCTGGAAAGTCCCTCTCTTCTTTTTAGTCATTGGTCTTTATGTCCTCCCCCTCGTCCCGTTGAGTAGAATACTTCGGTATTCTAAACACTCTCATTACATATCGATTTGCTTACGCCTAATGAGATGACTTGGAAACACGTCGGAATGTCTAAAGGCATTCTTTTGTATTCTGAAGGATATGCTAAGAATCACATGGAAGCTCAAGCAATGCTGGTGAATATGGAAATCATATTTCAAGTGAATGCTGTCCGCTGTTAAACACTGCTTTAGAGTAAAGATAAAGTAGAATATGAGAGAGTCATATGGCCGTAAAGAGATATAAGCTAGCCTTTTCAAAGTTCAATGTGAACACGTGGTACATGGTACATGTATTCGTATACTCAAAGAAGGCCACGTACTACGTAGGAGGATAAGGATGTAAAGCTTCTAAAGGGATTTTTTTGAATTTTGAGATGTGTTAGCTTAAACTATGTGATGATTCGTTAACAAAACAAAATAGAAAAACAAGCTTTTCATTCTACCTCAAAAGTTGTTGTGTTATTTCATACTCATGACATCAACTTCGTTATTTTCTCGTAGGTATCACGTGAAGAAATCAGAATATTTTCTCACGTAAAGTTCGTGTAAACGTTTGTATTCATTTGCTGAATATGATGACGAACAGAGAGGTTGCATTTATTTGAGAAAAAGCTCGAAGGTTATTATTTCAAGTTAATGAAAAAAACGACAAAATGACGTAAGTAACATCAGGTTTTGCTTAGCTTCAACATCCGAATCAAGATTCAGTCTGCTCTTATATTGTGTCCCATATAATGCCTTTTACCTCTCTCTCTCTTTCTTGCTCCTCTCGTTCTCTCTCTATCTTTCTGTATTTCCTTTGTTGGAGTTGTTTGAATGGTTTATATTTTTCTGCAAAAAAACATGTTATATGAGAGGTAATCACTCCCTTTCCTCTTATCCATAGTAGTCTTCAGTCGAAAAAAAAAAGAATGTTTATTTGTTTAATTAAAAAATTAGAAAAAAAGTTGAACTGATTATTAATTCACCATTTTCTTTATTCGGTACCCCCTCTCTCTCTATTCTCTTTGTCCCTCTGTAATTCCTACTTCTTGGCTCTGTCTATCCCTCTTCATCTTTTTGGAGTACAAGTCCCGCCTCTAACCGCCTACTCTTCTTAACCATATAAAAGGTTTGAGCTCGACGAGGTTCAGATGAGTTTCACCTATTTACATAAATCTGACTTACGATTTTTATTTATATCCCTAATCTTGACTACAACTTGCTGTTATCCTGCCATATTAACATCTACAGATTAATGATCAAAAACATAATTCTATTAACTGATTCATAAGAGCATTTTCTTTGTTTTTTCGAGTCAAATCACACATTTCAAATTTATTTTATCCTTCATCATGTTTATACTTGTTTATTCTCAGATTAACTCATGCATAAATAAGTTAAATATATGTATTTTAAATGATATTATATGCATCTCATTCACAATTAAAAAATTATATATTCTTTAAGGGTCGACATGAAGGTGCTCTTCGTTCTGTTAGCTATTTGCTTGGTTATCTCTTATGCTCTTCCGCAGTACAATCAGCCACGATTCCGGAAAAGCCAATCTCGTCAGTCTTCTATTCAATTCTTATTAAAAAATAATACAAAAATGCAAATAAATGGTAAAACAGCTAGCAATTCACAAATTATAATATTAATTTTTTGATGTTGCTTACCAGTGTCGATGTGTAGGTGTTATCAAAACAATTTTTATGCGCTAAGTTTGACAACAAAACTTGAAACACTTAAGCCTAGCAGAAATGGCCCATGTTAGCTGTTTTTTAACACAAAATGCTTGAAATATTTTTTCCACGTTCTATTTTTATTTTTAAATAATGAATTATAGAAGTTGCAGAAGATACGAACATCCAGCCATTCATCCGGTTCCGTAAAGCATTGTATGACAGTTGGAATCAACATTATGCTCTGGAACAATAACGATGGTATTGAAGTGACGGATATACATTACAAGTTGAAATTCTCTTCCAATATTTTCGTATTTACATATTTCTCTTTTCTTTAATTTTAATTGTAATCTTCTATTTGTTGAAATGGCTTTAACCTGTTTGAAATGTTTTTTTGAATAGAAGTATAACAGATGAAGTTGCTACTTTTAACACATAAAAACTTAATTTATAACTTGGTAATGTCGATGAATGTGATTTGATGATGTTCCTGATGATGCTACTCCTCCTGATGAACTGACTGATGAAAAGATGCGATGATTCTTCTTTGATTACGACCATTTTTGTGGATATTGATGTGACAGAGATTGAGAAAATAAATGTTGACGAAATGTGATTTTTTAAAAAAAAAAACTTTTGAAATAACAGATATATGATGTTGGAGGAAAATAATAAAAAATTACGCCAATCACGATATCGAACTGATGATTGTCATCCACATCTTCAAGAAATTGAACTGAAACTTCAATATTTTTGGGTCTTTTACTTACCAGTTTTCCGGAAATTTTCTGATAGTCGTTTTTCTTATTTTCTGTTTGTGAATGATGTTCAATTATCAGATATTAATCTAGATCATCATTTAACAATTGGTTCATTTTCTTCTTTATATTTTATATTTGAAAGATCAGATGGTTATTTCTATCCATTCAAATAAATTCGCAAACTTCTTCAGCCGTTTTACAAAGATAAAAAAGATAGAAGTAGATAGAGTGTAAGTGCTAAAGAAAGAGAGGGATAGAGAGAGAGAGAGAGAGAGAGAGAGAGAGAGAGAGTGCACGCGAGCATAAACCTTCTTCAAAGTTCTCAGCAATACAATATATTGCTCCAAACCTGTTTCTGATGAAAATATCATTTAGAAATCCAAACAATTAACATTTCCATTTTGATTTACTGCTATTCCCAAGTGAGAGAATGAGAAATATAACCGTCTAGAGAATGTTGATAATATTTTCAGCAATATTGTAATAAACAGCAAATACTGAAAATCAATATAATATATTATAATTTGTGAAATCTATATAAATATATATAACTATATAGATATATCTATCACATATGAGAAAACATAAGTACTTCTCCTGTATGGTGATTTTGATATTTCATTGAAAATGAAATGTTTAAGATGAATCCCCGATGGTAATCTAAAATTCTGACAATTAGCTCATTTATTTTTAAGATTTTTGAAGATCAAGATGAAGTAAAAGTAATAGATATTATATTGTTTTCTTTGATACTCTGAGATTCGATAATTTTCAATGTAGTTATCAGTAGAGAGAGAAAAGTAGATAGACAAGACGTTTCCGAAGTGTTCAACCTTTTCAAGCTTGTGATCCATGACTATAGTTGAATATCATGATTATCTCATGATCATGATGTTATACGCTTCCGAACATATAATAGAATATGAAGTAACAATGAGTAATAAGCTAGAATTCTAAAGTATGAGTAGGATATGACGTTATGTGTAAGATTCTGAATATGAAAGTATTAGAAGTAAATATGAAGAAAATGGTTAGGATGATGTTCATTTGCTATATTGGATGAAATGATTAGAAATTCAGAATTTAAAAAGTCGCATGACGTGATCAAAAGAAAAAATTCTATTTATATTTAGGAAAATTGGATTGCTAAACTCAAATTTTTTCTTCCAAGTTAGGCTAAGTTCGATTAGGTTTATACATTGCTTCAATAACATACTATCCATTATCGTAGAAGGAGATATAAGAACAATTTCTTTATTGAACATTCGGAAAGATCATGAACGCACATGAGAAATAGTAAAATTATCAGAAACAAGGAAGAAGAAAGGTACAAAAAGATAAAGAGATAGTATGTAAAAAAGGAGAAAATTTTTATATAGATATAGATATAAATAGAGAAAGAGAGAAAAAGAGAAAAAAAAGAGAGAGAGAGAGTTAGAGAGAAAAAGAGAGAAAGAGAGAAAAAAAGAAAAAAAGAGAGAGAGAAAGAGAAAAAGATGAGTACAAATCAGGATGTTGATGTGAAAAAAAAGAAAAACATTCGAAGAAAAATTTTCATTTTATTTTAGTTGGATTATAACAATAGATATATGTATATATTTATATAAATATACATCTAATAAATGATTAAACTTGTTACTTCTTTTGTCTAGAAACTTTGGCTTCAAACATAAAAAAAATGAGAAAAAAAGGAAAACATTTTGAAAAAACAGTTCACATTGTTCTTATTATGTTTCTTTTCATCTTAAAGAGAAATATTAACTTGATTTTATTAATGAACAAGAAGAATGATGTCATTTCTGTTTGGGAAATGAATGTGAATAGTAATTTTTTGTGCTTTTTCGCATTTAATTTTTTTTAATATGACGAAGATTGTTAAAAATTGAATAAACTGGCAATATCACAGATCACATCTTTAGAATTTGGTGAAAAGGTTAGATAGTTGTGCCAGATGATACCATGGGTGTTGAAGACAAGAATGAATTATCGGCCGAATTCAGTGGGATAACCTGATAGAGATGAAGACTATTTAAGTTGTGGGAAAACCACGAATACAGCACTCGGATGCCAATAATCTCGTCGTTACCATCCGAATGATTCTCAACACATCGACATCTTGCAGTATTTTCTTATTTCATCTGAAGACACCATACGATCAGTCTTTCTTCATGACTGTCACCGTTCTTTGAATTGTTATTATTCTGCCAGAATTTGGTATTTCACCTTCTGTCTCTCTCTTTCTCTCTCTATCTCTCTCTCTCTTTCTCTATCTCTTTCTCTCTCTCTCTATCTCTCTTCCCGTACTTTCACTCTTTTATTTAAATTTGACATAATTTCAACTGTGCTTCCTTGTTTAGAACAAGTTGATATCAGTATTCTTGTTAGCTGTCGGCATGAACTTGACCTTTTTTTTCTCGTCTCATCTAAAAATGCCCAAGGAAATTCTTTTTTCAAAGAAAATCAGTTTTGAAGATCAAATGATGATACTTTATGAAAAACGTTATGTATTTGAAAGGACATTATTTAAAGTTCTTTATCCTTTCAACAAAGAAAATTCAAGGACATTTACAGCTGACATTTCTTATATAAATACTCTTAAAATTTCATAAAATTTTGACCATCATCATATTATCATTTTCATTTTATTTCCGCTGTTCATTTTCTTACTTCCTATAAGTTATAATAAACGGTTTTGCAGAAGAAATGATGAAGGTTGCCCTTATTTTGGTTCTTTGCTTTGTTGCTGTCCTCCAAATCGCTTCTGCTTATCCAAGCTATCACTCATGGGGATACGGACACCCATCTCCATACTACTATGCTAGACCAGGATACGGAGGGTTTGTCTACTTCTTTTCTTGAATTGAACATTTTCTGATATTCTAAGTATTCACTTCTTAATCATGAGTTTACAGATACGGATACAGAGGATACCCAGGATACGGATATCACCCAGTCGGAGGAGCTATTCGTGGAGCCGTCGCTGGAGCCCTTATCGGAGGAGTCCATGGTTAATTGCGTCCACTTTCCCAAGATTGAAAACCAATCTCTCATCTACATTACCGGTTTTCGTAGTCTGACAGTACATTCTGTTGTATAAATTACAAAAATAAATGATACAATTTAATTTTTCTTTTTTTTTCTGTCATGTAAAAAGAAAAAAAATTTATTTGACAATTAACATGATTAATTCTTTTTTTATTTGTTTAGTAATTTAGTATACAAATATATATAGTATGAACAAAGTCAAAAGATGTAAAAGAATTTCATTATGATTGTGACCCTTTAAATCCAAATATCAGAAGTACAATCACCACCTGGATATCTCATTTCATGAGCCAAGTACGGACCACCTTCGACTGTTGTAAAGTCAATTAAAAAGTTTTCGTTCAATTGCATTCCGGTATCTGTGATATCTATTTGCAGAAGTTTAGCTCCTTTTCTGAAATAATTGACACTCAATGAACTACAAACTACATGTTTTGCAATATTACTTAGCCATATTTGGATAGAATTGGTGATCCCAGGCAGCGTAAAGGGACGTGGTGACGTAGAGTCTCTTGCCGTCCAAGCTGAGTTGAAGCATCTGTGGTCCACCTTCAACTTTTTGATTTTTCACATAAAGAGCTTTAGGAATCTCCTGAAAAGTTATGAATTTTAGATTTTTCGTGGGAGGGAAATTCCAAGGGAAGCTTTTCTTGTTTTCTTTTTCTCGTACCGCATTTTCGGGATCGTTAATAATCTTGACGTCAGTCTCGTTATGAAGACTTCCTCCAATGAATACCTTGAACAACATTTCATTTTAAAATTTACGGAGAAAAAAATTTAATTACCGAAGAAACAAAGACAGGTTTAGTTGGGTCAGAGATGTCGTACTGCCTGATATCTCCATGAAGCCAACAAGAGAAATACAGGAAGCGATCATCCATAGAGATCAAAATATCAGTGACCAAGGCAGGCATTTTTGGAAGAATCCAGCCACTAACCTTAAGAAATGAATTAGTCTTACTTCCATGATAAATCTAAAATATTACTTCTTTATCGGGAACATCAATTATTTCTGTAGCTTGGTATTCCTTGCTGCCCTACAATTTTGATAAATATTATAATGATATCATTGCTATTCTCTTATTTACTGAAGTTTTTGGATGCAGATGATAAACAGCGGAGCCTAAGCCTGTTCCAACAAAAGCATCGGTACTATTGGGATCATGTTTGAATCTAAAAAATATAAACAAGCTTAGAATTCGTTAAAAACAAAAAAATGATTACGGACCTGACTTCCAAGGGCAAAGCTCCATTTGGCATTGGTAATTCGATCGATTGTAGTCGTTCATGTGTCGACCATTGAAACACATGAATGGAATGACCATATAAGCCTGCAAAATACTTAGAAAATTAAGAATTCTCAATGATCTTTTATATCTATTTGAAAACTTTAATTATTACATCTACATACCTTCAGCAACATGAAGAGGATTGAAATTTTTTTTGATCACATGAGGTGATCCCCATTCGGTTGACATCATGACATCGTGTCTGGGCTGATACCAGAAGTCATAGTTGAAAGCAACTGAGTTAGGAGTCCATGTTCCGATCGGATCAAATGTTTGACCATTGAGTAACAAGAAATTGCCCTTTGCTTTATCTTCAGCATCACCCAATGTACTAATCATAATCTGGCCATTAGCCAAACAATGAGAAGTATGTGGGAATGTGACATCCAAAGCTTTCAATGCAGAAGGCTCAATTGTCTATAATATTGAAAAATATGTATTTAATGAAAGAACTCATTTCAAATTCTTTATACCTTCTCCAATTTAATATTATTTTGTTCTTCTACATTGACGACATAAATTCTGCTTGAATTTAGACAAGGTACAATTAGATGAGATCTGAGAAAATGAAATTCATGTATTAATTTAATTGTGATAAAAATAATTTTGATGTATTTTCTGTGGTGTATGACGCGAAACTAAAGTAAGTTTCATCTACGGCTTTTCAAACTAAGGAAACTCTCAGATCTTGTATCAGATAGGCTAAAAGAGGAGGCATAACTGAACATCTGACTTGGAACCATTCCAAAAAGTTTGTCGAACCAATAACCAAGGTATGTTAGAACACATGTGGAACGTAGCAAAAATGAAGTTTAGAAAAATTTGGGGAGTTTCTAGTTGTTTTCAAAAATCAAAAAAAAGAAGAATTAAAATTATCTAATTATTTGATATACTTTTACTTTATAATATATTTTTTTTTATTTTATTGGCCGCTAAAAAAAATGTTTCTTCTATAATAGAGGTGGCAACAAATGCAGAAGAGCCCTAATTTTTTTATAAATTAAATTAATTTTTGAAATGAATGTAAATTTAAAGTACCTTCTCTTCTCGGGATTATCGTAGCAAGAAGAACAAGCATTCCAACCGGTATGATGAATTTCATCTCCTTGATGTGGGAGGATAATCTTGGACACAATCTAAAGAGGTAGTTAAGAAGTTAACATTAACATGTCATACTTTACAATAATCTGGACTCTCAGGATTTACATTAACCGTAGCAACCATATCATGACCGCCTTGAGCATGTGGACATGTTACGAACAACACTTCTTCACGTCGAGACTTTGTGATAGCCTCGATAGGGCTGACATATCCAGGTCCACAACACGGCATCAGTAAGAAAGCAATCTGACCAATAAAAAAATTATTAAAATAAATGTTTATTGAAGAATCTACAAGTGAAGAAATAATATTCAAACATGATTGAAAAACGATGAAATGAACGTTTCTTCATACTTAATTCTAACTGCAAATGTGAAATTGGATAGCATGTAACAGGGACAAGAACCTGTTGCCTGATAAAATCGGTTTATCGGGGGAAATGTACACCAAATTAAAACTATAATATGCAGCAATTAGTGCAAGAAAAGTTCTTGTAGACAATTTTTTTGTAGAATTAAACATTATTATTATAAATTTGTCTTGTACGTACATGATACAAACTATGAAACTTCTGCTCATACAATAGCAGTAGATCTATTTTAGGTGGAGAGAGAACGAGAGGGAAAAATCTGCTGAAATATATTTATTTTCATTATAGAAAATAAGTAGATTGCCTGCAAGCATGTGGGCATGACTATCTGTACGATGTTTGAAATCAACAATATATGGGAAAATATTTTAGTAGATCTCTAAATTTATAAGACAGCTATAGCATCGTAGCCGATGCTATTACTATGGAGTGACAGGGAGACAGAGCTTTTAGGATGGTTGTTCGTTATCTAATCATCGTCAAGCTCAGGTCACTCCTTAAATAGGGAACGAAAAACAATTAGAAGCATGTGAGAAAACTTCTTATATACAATTTGAAGTGGTTTTTGCTTCTTTGATTTTGGGTAGTTATCGCTTACAGAGAAGAAACACGACAAATCAAGTTTGTCACGTAAACTGTACGTGACATGCTAGGGAACAAGTGAGAGGGTAAATGACAACTTCATTGCATTAGATAAAAGAACGGAGCATGTCAACGTAGCTTGCTCCGTCAGCTTTATAAGGCAAAAGAGGGATGGATACTCGAACCGAAAGTACTTTTCTTACATCAGAGCAGAGTAGTAGTGTATAATAAGTTGAGTCTAGACCAACTTTTAGCCCATTTTCCATTTTCAGCATTTTCATGCCAATATTATACATTCACAAACTTGAAACATTATTTAACTGATCAAAAACCTGTCATTTTTGAAAAAAGCCGTTTTTGGACAATTTGGGTAAAAGATTTTGGCAGACCGTTCTGTCCACTTGCCCCGGAGTCACGCTTTTAAATAATCTCCAAAAAATACCAAAATGATATCTACAAGTGGACAAAACGCAAAAAAATAAGCGTCTCTCCTGGGAGAGCTGGGTAGATAGCGGAAAAATCTTCCTACGAACGAGAGTGCCTCCATGACGAAGAAATGGTAAAGAGAGAAAGAAACCCGGATTGCGGTAGGAGGAACACGACTCCTAAGTGGGATCTGTTCTCTTTTTGTTTTGTTATTATTTTCGTTTTTACAGTCGCACTAACTCAAAATAAATTGAAAATAAATTAATTTTTGAGTTCTTTTACTCGACTTTTAAAACTTTGTTAGTTCTTAAATGATAAATTTCCATAAAAATCTCCCCACGTTCACTAATGTATAAAAATGACATAAAAATGCTAAAAATAAAAAATAGGCTAAAAGTTGGTCTATACCCAACCTATCATATACTACTGAGCAGCTTTCTAATCTTGTTATCTTCTTATGCCTCAAACCCAAAATTAAATTTGGCAAATGCAAACGAAATCTTTATTTTACTGACACAATTCATTTAGTTAATATCTATCTAGTTGTTCATCTGATGCACTCGTAACTCTATCCTGTCGTTTAGGTTTTAAAGCATCTCTGAATGGCGGTAATAGAAAAATAGCTGGACCTAAGATAGATAAGGTTGTGAACGAAAACTTATGAGCCAAGTGCGATTCCACATTTCGGAAGCTTCTTGCTAAACCCTCAAGATCTTGTTCGAATCCATGTATACCATATAAGGGAAAGAACAGCATAAACAGCACAACTGCAATTTCCACACTTTACACTTAGTATACTCATTTTGAATTCAAAATCATTAAGTTTTAAGTTTTTTTTCATTTGTAGTGATTTTTGTCAGATTATTGGAATCAAACTCACGAGTTTCATATATATAAAGCATGCCAGGAATAAAAAAATAAAAGAAAATCCAGAGAGGAGAAAATCCTTTTTCTTGTTCTTTATCAGACGTTCTTCTCATAGCCAAAAATGGTGTCTAATAGTGATAATTATATGTTTTGTAGGAAAAAAATGTTCTTGTTTCTTCCAATTTTTCTTCGAACTTACAGTTATCCAAGTTATGAATAACACTATCATCAGTAAAAATTGAAGCACAACAAGTATCATAGTTGGATAAAAATTAAGAACTTCACTCAAATTCTCCATAATAAATGCCAGTGTAAATGATATAATAACAAGAGATATATAAATTTTTCTATAGATAAACAACATGAAGGTTGTAATTTTATATTATTTTGATTTCTTTTCTCTTTTTTTTTCATTTTTCTTGTTTATCAGCTTACCTAAACATCTGTTTTTCAGGGAACACGGTTGTGCGCAGCTTGCAGATCATAGCCAAAATGACAATTTCTGTCAAGTTATGTAGCCACGATAAAGCACGGTGTATTGTATATTCAGACATAAGAAACCAACAAAAGATTGCACTGAATTGTAATTTTGAATTAGATGAAAATGAGATAAAAGACAATATTTTTTATTGTAAAATTAAATTAAATTTCAAATATATTTGGATAATGAGCATTGAAAAAGAGCATTGACTATAGCAAAGAAAATATCTTCTATATAACAATACCTATAAGATTTCTAGTTTTTTTTTTAAGAAAAAACTGAATTTTGGTTACATTTAATTCGACTAAATGGGTCAGACTAAAATGTTAATTAAAACATGAAATGAATTAAAGATCAATTACTTTTTTTTTCTAATTTGCAAAGCAATTTGTTTAAATGTTCTTTTGATAACTATCAAAAAAGAAAAAGGAGAAGAAATATTATTTTTAAACTCACTATTCTTCAACATCCAAGGGATCAATAAGCGTAAGTAAAATTTTAAGAATTCTTATGGTTAACAGTAATGTTATAACACATAATAAGGTTAAAAAATGTGTTTTAATGCCAATCCATGGAAGACGATATACAATAACCCAACATAATATTGTAATTATAATATCAGTTAATACTATCCAACACCTATCTGAATCAATTATTGACATTTTATGGGAGGAAACCCAGCAATTGGTAGCCATTGTTTTAAGAAAAACATAATATTTGATGTTTAAAGAAGACTCATTTTATGACTCTTTACTTCAAGCAATACAAATAGTGTCTAGAACAAAGAATAAAACATACCATTTCCGAATATTAGATATTCAAAATCTTCAAATCTACCGCAAAATTCGAACATTAGCAAGTATCAGAAGAGAAGGGAGACTATTTTAATGAAATTATAATTTTTTTACCCTCATAGTTACCACGACAACTCATGTTTCACCTGAACATGAGCGATTAAGCGAAAACTATAGGAAATTTAATTAAACACAGATTTGTAAAATAAAATGATCAGTTAAATAATTGATAGATTCATATTTATATTACGTATGTTATAAGTTTTATTGAGAATGAGTTCTTTAATGAGCAAAAAAAATACAACGATTGATTTAAAGAGAAGACGGTAGTCAAATTCTAGTGAGTCGAGGCCGGTACTCAGCGTATTCTGTAGAGACTTGTCTTGCTTGCTGCTCGGTGTACAATATTTTATAAACAAAATTTTCATCAAAAACAGCCTACGACAGGGGAGAGAATATCTAATTGTTGATAATATTTTGTATAGAGAGTGAATTTCTATGCTCTGATGCTCAAACTGTATCGAAATGACTTATTTATCAAGACAATGTCATGAGATGCCGTGGCTTTTGCTGTGACATTTTTTTATCATTTTACACTGAGAAATACATCGACAATGGTACAAGCAAACGAAAACATACTGAAGAAATGCTTAAATAAGTATTTTATATAGTTCATCGGATTTGAGTATATAAATTTGGAATACATACTGCACTTTTGATATTTTTTTAAACTTCCTATAACAACTTACAATATTATACAAAATATAAACATACATTAAAAATATTGCATTTTTCATCAAATATATTAAGATTATTAATTTTTATTATATAACCACATTTTAAATTATTTATATAAAACCTGTTGCACAGAACCATTCTTGAATTTCATTTGAACTTTGCTTTTTGCTTTTAGATTAGACTAGATGGTAATTTTTCTGTTTGAAACATGACCTAATGCGAAAATTTATTTGGTCCTGGTGCGAGCGAATTGGTCTTCATATGCCATGAAGGCCGCTGCTTGATTATTGGTCTCTATTTGTCGATATTTTCATGCTAAGTTTCATATAACTTTGTGCTGATACCGTAAATTTCAGTTTTATTTCACTCTTCTCATTGCATACTTTGTGTGCAGAAAGCTCACATCAGTTACTTTAAAATAATATTCATTCTCATCCTCTTTCTGAGTTACATCGATATTCTATTCAACATTTATTTCTAGGTTTTTTTCCTCCTTGACTAGTCTACAATGGGAATCTCTGACAATGATGTCCAAAAGCAGCTCCGCCACATGATGGCTTTCATCGAGCAAGGTATATTATATATATATATAAAATTGAGATACATAATACAAATCTACAGAAGCCAACGAGAAGGCTGAAGAGATTGAGGCCAAGTCTGAGGAAGAATTCAACATCGAAAAGGTTTTTTTTAATTTTTAGTTTATATAGTTTTTAAACAAATAAATCATAGGGACGCCTCGTTCAAAACCAACGCCAAAAGATTATGGAGATGTACGAGAAAAAGGAAAAGCAAGTAGAGTTGACCAGAAAGATTCAGGCCTCTAACTCTTTCAACGCTGGACGTCTGAAGTGCTTGAAGGTATATATTCTTCACTAAAACTTTTAATCACGTTTCATTTTTCTAGGCTCGCGAAGAGCACCTCGAGAACGTTCTCGCTGAAGCCAAGAACAACTTATCTAAAATTTCTGGCGATGCTCAGCGTTACCCAACCATCCTCAAGGGGCTTATCCTTCAGGTATAAATGTTTTTCATATTTAAGTGGTTTTTAATCTCACTTTATATAGGCTCTCCTCCAATTGCTCGAAAAGGAAGTTGTTCTCACATGCAGAGAAAAGGACCTCAGCCTTGTAGAGGGTCTTCTTCCAGATTGCCTTGATGCTCTCCAGAAAGAGTGGGGAAGCAAGAGCAAGGTTAGTGTAACAGTACAAGATATCTATATATCTTAAATATTTATAGATCACCATAGACACTAAACATTTCCTTCCATCACACTCAGCTGGAGGAATTGAACTCTCTGCTAAGGGAGGAAAAATTATGGTTTCTTCTACTCTCGAAAGTAGATTAGATCTTATTGCTCGCCAGGTGAATATATAAATTACTTCTGAAGCTATCTAATTCTCTAATGCTTTTCAGATTATCCCACAAGTTCGTACAGCTCTCTTCGGCCCTAACCAAAACAGAAAATTCTTCGATTAAGTTCTCGTAAAAATTGTATATTCGTCTCACTTTAATTTTTGGTAACGATTAAATATCCCGTTCCCTTTCGGGAGAGGCGATCGAAACATTCCAAGTGTGATTGTGATAGCAGGATTAACCTTTTTTCATTGTAACATATAGAGCAATTTCTTACATTTTTTTACATTATTATCACTTACTAGCTGTAGTACTGTAGGTATGCTTGAGTTAAATTAAACTTCTGTTTACTGAAAAGACTATATAAGCAATAAAAGTAGCAATTATACAGAGATTAAACATTATTAAATCAATCTTCTTCTTTTTGCATAGAAACTGTTTGATGTATTGATTCACGGTTGGTAAATTTTGTTTCGGAATTTGATATCATTTTTAAAGTGTTCTTAGATCCGTATGATTTGATCATTGATCTTAGGATAAAATGCTTTGATAACCCAAATATAAAAGATGATATTCATGATTTGAGTTATGAGAGGTATTATCTATTTTATAATACAGCATGTTATATATTCATAGGATCATATATTCAATATCTTTTGTATTGGAAACATACTTGAAGTAAGTCTAGAAAAATCTTTTTATTGAAATCATCATTTCCATAAATATTCAAAACTAAAACAACTATTGTTCATTTTTGTGAAGATTTTCCTAGTTATCTATATGAGTATATGATCAAATAAAAGAAGAATATTATATTACGTTATACTATATGTTCTAATCTTAAATTTTAAATAAAAATTGGTATGCAACTCATATATACATGCTAAACGTAGTTTTCTAATCTTACCACAAATTCCTCAAAAATTGTTCACAGGTTTTAAATAAAAAGGAAGACATGTGTACCTGGATGAAATACTTGCTTTATCTGTCAAAGTTGATCATATTTTATTTATTTTACATAAGAAGTATAAAGCTAATTTGTTCAATTACAATTGTAATTTATTGTGTTGTTCATAGAGAAAGGTTACCATACTCAAAATATATTTTATTATGATTTTAGAAATTTGGAGAAATCCTATTCGAACTGATCGATCAATTCTACACTAGTTATACGAGGGTTGATATGTACTCGGATATGATCCTTTGTTCTTTTGTTAAGAAGAATGTTTCGAAGATGAGGAAAATTATTAAGAAGAGGATACAGAGGAACAACGAGCTCTCTCTCAACAAACTAAATTTGAGCATCAATATTTCAAGAAGGAGAGTTCAGAGGATATTCAAAAATGAAATTGAGCTTCGCAGTTATTGTATAACTCGCTCACAGCATTTGACTGAAAGTGGCATGAAGAATAGGCTGGAAAAGGCGAAGAAACTGCTTCAGGAGATCAGCAATGTGTTGATCGTCAATAAAATTTAGTGGTAATTTATTTATTTTTGAACAACTGATGATTGAAATTATTTGCGAACACTAGTATAGGATTGAGGGATTATAATACCACTTTTGACATTTTGCTCTTTTGAACATAATAATCTTCCCTACGTATAAAATAATCAATGCAATCATAATTGAATTGCAACATTCTCAACTCAGAATCATCGTACACACTTCATGTAATTTGAATTGGTATGTTTTGCTTAACCTTTTTCGTTTTCTTAACCACTTCATATGTTCCATCATATTCTTCAGCATCATAGTAAAAATAATCATTTTTAGCTCTATTGAACTGTATTTCATTACTCATTTTCACCTTTCTATGTTTATTCTTATTCATACCAGTTACTCCAAAGGCAGAATTTCCGACTAATTTAGCTCCTTCAGAAATAATAGCGTACTTTTGGTCAACATCTCCTTCACGTCTTTCATCAGATACCCAATTCATAAAATCTTTAAAAATTCTTCCTCGTTTAGCTTATATGACGCCATCTAATTTCGTAACAATGCAACCATGTTCCAATATCCACCTCAATCTTGTAGATTTAATAAAAAATTTTTTCAGCTTTCAAAGTTGTAACAAGCTTTTTCCTTTTAGAAGGTTTTCTATCCAACGATTTTATCTTCTTTATCCAACAACTTTATTAGTATATTCACCACAAACACCTTTCATCATACTCTTTATATACTAATATAGGACATAATTCACCAAAATAATCCCATTTATTTTCTGGCACTTCTCTATCTACTTCTAAAAATCCGCAAAATGGGGATGTATTACTCATAAACCTTTTTTGATAAATTGAAAAATCATTATTTTCTTCAAAATACAGATTTACACAAGGCATTTCTTCACCAAGACACCATAAATATAATGCATTAGCATCAAATCCAACTATTTTTTTTGATAATTTTACCTTCTTTATCGTAATACCATTCTTTTTTCCCTAGGTCGTAGTGTACTTTAGTAATTTGTGTTTTATCTTTTTCATGATATTTATGAAATACTATTGAAGCTCCACCAGTTATATTACTCTTAAATTTATAAAATGCTTCTTTGTTTTCTTCTCCAAATAACCAGATCATAGGATGATCTTTTCCCCATCTTTATAGAGCTTTATGTCTGTAAAACTCTTTGATTAATTTCTTGTATCTTGCTCTATTGCAAGTGATACAACATGCAACACAATTATCTTTTGTATAACTCTTGGAACAATCAAGTCAATCTAGTGACAAAGTATCTTCCTTCAAACAAAACAAACAATAGACACATTTATTATTTTCTATTTTCGAGATGTCAACGATGACTTCAACTTGTAAAATATAATCTGTCGATCTATTTGATTCCTTATCTTGCTTATAATAGTTATAAATTCTTTTTTCAAGAATATATTTGTGAGTATTTAAACTGTAAGAAGCTTTAGCAGATCTTTTCTTTAGGTATTCTTCAAAACCTTGAATTTGGAATTGATATAAAATCACTCAATCCTGGTAGAGAAACTGCATCTTTATACATATCTAACTTGAAATAAACACAGTTTATTTTTATAATTCTCAATTTTATGATTTTAGATTGGTTATGCCAACGACATCGTACACTTGTCTTCCGGCGCGTTCTATTCACCAGCGATTTCAGTTTCTGCTGGAATTCATGGCCCTAACATTCGATATATGGTGCCGCTTGTTTGCCAGCGTGCAGGTAGGAGTTTATGTGTGATAAATCAGCTGCATTAATTTTTTTTTGCAGGAAGGCCCGATTCAAAAGCCATCAACATTTGGTTTCTTGTCGATAGTGGTTCACCGTTCACTTGTTTATCGGTGAAGTCATTGGAAGCGTTACTAGGCTCGGAAAATGCCACGCTTACCTTGTACAATCTTGCAATTCAGGTTTGTTTTCTCTTTTATGTGTTGTTTAAAATTATATGTTCAGGACGAGAAGAGCAGAATCGAGTGTCAAGTTTCTAAAGCACATTACCAAGAAGTCAACATTCTTGGGGCTGATTCCATGTTTGTCTAACTTTGTCATTTATTCAGCATTATTTTTATAATATCATTTTTTAAAGAAATCAACATCCACTGATTTTTTAAAAAGTGTGAAAATGACATGAAAATAGAGCATTTAAATATAAAAATTGGAAATAAAAAATAAAATCAACATCTCAACAAAAAATTGATTGAAAATGTATAAAAACTATTGGAAATAAGCACTTTTTAGTGCTTTTATTCACTCATTTCATACTTTTTTTTAAAAAGTGTTGTAAATGAGTTGATTCTCTGACATCAGAGAATGAAAAACGTTCGAAAGAGCAAAATGTCGAAAGTGGTATGATAATCCCTCAATCCTATAATAGTGCGAACATACTTATGCGTCACCCTGTAGAAAAAAGAGTGTTCGACGTTTATCGCACAAGAATATATACATATGTCATGCTATCTTCTATTACTACATACAATCCTGTCTTATATTTGAATTTTACATCAACTATTCCACGTAAAGCGTGAAATTTTTACTGTTTGTTTCATTTTAAATAAATAGGAACGTATGAATCGGTTGCATTATAAAGTTAATAACACTTAATATTACGTAAACGAATGTTCAATTGAATTATCAAACGCTTGAATCATGCTTTCATCTTTATTGCATTTTGAACTAAAATTAGCAGAAAATAAAAATAAATTGATATAAGTAGAATGAAGTTCCTTAAATGCCGGTTGCATTCATCATATTCTAATAGATGTCTTTAACCATCTTATTATCTAGTAAAAAGTGATGAAGTGATCATATTGATATAGAAATTAAAACTCAAATTTTCTCAACTATGAATTATATTTGAAAGTTAATGAGATGTTACTAAAGTTTCGAAATATTATGAGACGACAGCAGTTTGTTACTCAGATGACGAGGTAGCATCTTCGGATTTGTTTTTGGTTTCTTCACGTTTCTTCTGTTCTTCTTCTTGTTGAAGTTTCATCATTTGCATTGGTGGCTGAAAAAAAATTATTTTTATGCACAAAATTTAGTATATCCTACACAGAAGTTTAGTTCTTTTGTTGCTTTGAGCAGCTCTGGAAATAATTCTGGAGATTTCTGTAACATGACCATCAATTCCATTCTGGAAACAGTAGATAAAATATGTTTTTTCAAACATTTTGCTCGAATTTTTGAAAATATGTCTCTAAACCATATAAGTAAACAAATTACCTGTCTTGATTTGATTTAGCATTCTTTATACGTGTAGTTAAGTCCTTAAGTTGTTCAGCAGCTTTCTCACCATCAACAACCATATTAACTATTAGCAAATTTTATAAAGAGGCTTATGTTACAAAAGTATCCAAGAACAAATATATTCTAAGAAACGAGAGAAGAAGAATTTGAATATAAACTAAAACATTTTCAATAACTGCAAGCTTTATATACCCTTGGCGATTTAATATATATTCCTTATTTAGCCATATGGTTAGTAAATGAGGTAAGCATTGCGTGTTCATTATTCATTAAACAGCATCGTGACCCTATTCAGGTGTAATATATAACTAAAAGCTTCATCTTCAACGAATTAACCATTTAATTATTCAAATTTTTGTGCCTAATAATCATAATAATCATTTCATACTATACGAATGCTCTCTGCTTTCAAATATAATAATTTCGAACTCAATACCTTTTAAGATATAAATATATGCATAGTAATACATAACTTGAATAAAAACGTTTTATTTCTTGTAGTAAATCTTTAAAACTAATGTTCTTATTAGAACAACGATGATAAGATGATAAGAACAAACATTTAGATCAGGATATCTGTTCATTATAAATACATTTGCAAGTACTAACATCAGTGATGTATGAGCCAAAAACACAAAAGAAAAAAAAACTTTATTCACCTGATATGATCCTGATGGTTGTATTTCTTAGTCTAAGTTTACTTAGTTCATCAGTATTGTTTAAACCTGACATTTGTCTTGCTTATTGTAAGAAGCTTAAATGCTAAAAATAAAAATTGTAGCTAGTAACTATAATAATATAGTAGAATATCAACTAGATAATTTCTGATTTCATGATTCATATAGTTTTTGAAGATAATCTGTAATGTTTTATTACGTCTTCATATTTTATTCTTCTTCTTTTTATTATAAAATATATTTGCTTTAAATAATCTTGAAACTTTTATTATATTATTTTCATTTAAAGTTTATAAAATAATTACTAACTATATAAGATATACATTGTTAATTAACTTATTTGATTGAATTTTCATATGTTATTATACTTGATATATTTTGTTTTTATTATTTAATTATTATTAATACAATAGTAATTGATTCTACAAAACATATATGTTTCTTATATTTGTTTTTATTTAGGATTAATCAGATGTCAGAGACAAGTAATGTAATTCGTTCCTTTGCTGGTTCTGTACAAGGCTTGGTATAATTTTTTTTCTTTTTGATTCAGATCACATAATAAACGAACTTTTTATATAATATTATAAAGTTATATTATTTCAGACAGCTATAATAGGCATAGTTGCAAATGCATTATGTGTATATTCCAGTATTTATACTACTAAAACAACATTTCGGATGTTATGTTTAGTGAAACATTCTATTAATATGTATATATGTTGCCAATATTTATTATTTCAAGTTCCTATGACATTTGGGTATAGCTTTTATTTCTTTTTATACTTTTTCAAATATTAATTTTTAAGAAATTTTACTTATGATAATATTTCTATGAATAATATTTTAACAGTTTTACAAAATAATCTTTATATATCTCTGGAATACATTGGTATATTGATAGCAGTAAATCGTTTTATTTCTCTATATTTCCCTTTAAAATTCAATTCATTTGACGGCCGATATGTTACTCTGGTTTGTAAACCTGTTTATTATATGTTACAACTTGATCTCTTATTACGTTTCTCTTAGAAAAATTAAAAAAATGAAATGTATTGTATGTAGTTAAGAATATTTTAGATATGTCTATTTGGCATCTTCATGGAAAGAGGTTGGGCCTCTGTTACTCATGTTTTATGTTTGTTTATAAATAAGTTTAAAAATATTTAATTAATGTTATATATAGATGCTTGTCCTTTGATTTATGATGGAACACTTATGACATGGAATAGGGTTTTAAGTTCAAAATGTAATGAGAAGGAATTCGAGTTCAGTGGTGTTCTGAGCCTTACCGTGATGACATTGGGTGCAGGAATAGGAATTAATATTTTAACAATTATTAAAGTTATTCATTTTTATGTATGTTATAATACAAATATAATAATTATAATAAATATATTTGTTTAGTTAACTAATAGTATGAGTAGTCGGACCCAATCCTACGCTGCTATTAATAAGAATTGTAAATTATTCATACAGGTTTGCTTACTTTCAATACGTTTTTTAAAAGAAAAATTTAAATGTTTCAGACTTTTATACAAGATTCTTTATTTGTTTTTGATTTGCTTTGTATCAATAATGCGGTTTATTTAATAGATCATCCTTTATGGATATTTCTGTGTATTACTTTAGCTGGTCAATTAGTTCACGTACTTGATGGGTAAGAACAATAGTAAAATATGTTCTTAATAATTATATAAATTCATTTAACTAAAAAATTATATTTCAGAATAATTATGCTTGCTTATCAACCATTCAAAATTGAATATAAAGCTCGGAGCTCAAAGATGATTTTTACAGTTTAACAAGCTTTCGTTATGTTATTGCGTATAAGACACGTATGATAATATTAAGAACATACACAATATATTTTTATTATTTAAATATATGTACATAAATAAATTAAATATTAAAAAGAAAAAAATTTATATATAAACATATAACTGTTTCTATTTATCATTTGTTTCCATTTTCATCAACTTATATCTCAACTTAGATCTATAAAAACAATATTATTAAGATTATTATAACCTTATTGTTTATATTTATATATTATATATAAGGTTATAATAGATATATAAATAGATATACGTGGTAAAAGATCAATTAAATCATTTTCTTTATAATTTTTCCTTTATTAAAATAATTTTTGTATCTTCTAATATCTTCAAGTTGTGTAAATCTACAGTAAACTTTATTGCTAGTCTAAGTAAAATCTTGTTCTCTTTATAAAATTTTTTTCAATTTTCTGAAGTATTATATGAAAAGTGAATATTCTATTTTCAGTTGTTTCCTTGTTACAAACATACTTGTTTTGATTTTGTTAATAAATCTTATAACTATTCTTTATATGAATATGATGTAATAAATTAGAAAATCTCTATTGAAATCTTTGCACTTTCTGCTATTTTCTACATCAAATACATTAATTGAACTTATTCAAAAGATCGTATACATATACCTGTGATAGCAGATTCCATTTCCATAAAAGAATTTTGTGATCGTCGACCAAGTTAATTTATGCTTTAATTTGTTTTTTTTTGTAAAAAAATATAAAAATTCCATCAGAGATTAGAGGAAGGCTAAAGCAAAAGACGGATAAAAGGGAAGAGAGGAAGAGAGATGTGAGCATAGAAGACAATTCGATTTGTGGACTCGTTGTACTATCTTCGATTCAATGATGATCAGAATATACTTACATTTTCGGTTAGTATTTAATAATTTGTAGTTTTTCATATTGCTCTCTTCATATGATATTCTTAATAATATATATGTGGAAGTTATTCATTTATTTCCAAAATATAAAAAATTCTCGTTTATCTCATAAAGTTATATGTTTATATGTTTATATATACTATATACATACATATATTAAATAGAAAAGTAATTATTTATTGTATATTATATTGTTTTTTGGTTTTACATATATGTATATTATTCTAATTTATTAACTATATTCTATTATATATTTCATACATTTTGTATTTTAAATTTCAGAAATTACCTGGTAATATGAACAAGGAAGAAGATAATATGACAACTATAGAATCGAATATAACTTCCAATCAGAATAATAAAATTGTGATAGCTTTATCAGAAAGACTAATATGTAGCTTTTTTCATATAACTGTAAGTTTAAATATATAAAACCTATTATATAAGATGTATAATTAACATTGAATTATAAATTAACTGTTTTAGATTCCCTTAATTGGTATCATAGTCACAGGGTTGATTGTGTTTTCCATATTTCGTTCCAAATCAAAAATATCTCCATTCAATATTATATGTGTTTCTAAATCGGTTATTAACCTTTATGTATGCTGCTCATTTCTCTTTTTCCAAGCTCCAATGACACTTGGGTATGTTCGTAATTCTCTTAGGTCAACTGGAAATATATATTATAGAAATTTTATTTATGATAATTTTCTTTTAAATGATATTATATCTGCTATTCAAAATAATTTCTATACTTATCTTCAATATGTCAATGTGGTTTTAGCTTTGAATCGTTTTACAGCCATTTTTTTTCCAACAATGTATAGTAGAATCTTTACAACAAAAACTGTTTTTATATTATTATCTATTGGACTTTTGGAAAGAATTAAGAATACATACGATCATTTTGCTTGTAATAATTAATTTATTATACTATATATATTAATTATTATTTATTTTAAGATGAATGTATGTTTGTATATAATGGAGCAACTATGCAGTGGCAATTACTTGAAAATATTCCTGTCGGATGCAAAGAATGGTCAACCTTACTACCATTAAATCTTAGCTTCTCATTCTTTGTTGCTAGCTTAACACTAAATATTCCTACATTCATACGAGTATTTCTATTTTATGTATGTTTATGATATCATGATAAATTATCAAAAATTATATTTTAGATAATGCAACAGGGCACCACTCAAGGAGGATCAGTTGGTAAAAATAGTAAGCTATTCCTTCAGGTAATAACAAACCTTTTTCTGATTTTTATCATGTACTCAAATAACTATATTTCAATTAATTCTCTATTCAGACTGTTTTACAAGATTTCACATTCACAATGGATATGATATTCATGAATTATTTAAGTGACATGTCTGATAATACTTTATGGTCTTTCTTTTGCTATACTATATCTGGTACACTTGTTCATGTACTTGATGGGTAAATAATATATATATCTTCTTTCAATAAATACGTGGCCATACAATTCCTTGTCAAAAAATTCAAAAAAAAAAAAAAAAAACAGTTGAAAGAGAAAAAAAATTGAATATATTGTCTCCCCCTCCCTCGATCTTGATCACTTTCTCTCATCTCATTTCCAAATTTTTATTCCGTTCCTGAAAAATAATTTAGATTTAGAATCAAAAATATATTTTTAATTTTTTTAAATTCTAGTCGATGGCCACATATTTGTTGACACATCTAATATTATCATTATTATAAGATGTTTAAGAACTTTTTTCATTTTTTATGTTTTCAGAATACTAACTTTGATTTTTCAACCATGGATAGTATCTCCAATTTGCAAATCCAAACGATCAGAACAAAGAGCAACAATAATTAAAGTAATAACTTGATTTTAATTTTATGAATAGTTATAAAATGTTTTTTTAATTTTATGATTTTTTTTCAGAGCACTTCAACTCAATAGACAGAAGTAAGAAGTTATTCTATGTTTAGTCTTAAAATAGAAGAAATATTCTCTTTTCTCTTAATTATATACAAGATTACATTAAAATAAAATAGGAATTTTCTCTTTTACGGTTTTTATTAAGAATAGAAAAAGTCTTCTACATTTTCAATTTCAATTTAATTATTTTAAAAAAAGTATATCGACATCATATAAGATACACAATTGTTCAGATATTGTTATAATTATGGATTACATACATATAACATATTATGTATTATATAGTTTAAATATATATATATTTGTTTAATATATAATTTATAATAATAAATAATATTTAATTAATGATTAATATAAATAAATAAATAATATATACTATATATACATTGTATATTCAGTTAAACAGTTAAATTACGATTATTCTAGATTAGTTTTTTTCCTTTGTTTTTTTTGTCACAACAGATGACAGATACTATGGTATGAATATCTAATTTTTATAGTTTAAGTTATAAAAAGAAAGAGTTTTGACTGAAAACAGGTTATAAAATTTGAAAAAAAAAACTGAAAACAAATTATTGAATTTTTTTTGTCCAAAAAAGTTGAATTCTAATCATTGAAATAATATGTTCATTGAGATTATTAAACTAAACACGAATAAATAAAAATATATAATTAGAGTTATAGAATATTTAATATATTTAAAAGAATATAAATAATAATAAATTAAATTTTAAAATATTTAATTAAATTCTAAAAAACGAAAATGTTATTTTCAAATCTTCAATTTGTTATTATATTTTTTTCAAATATCTTGTTTAACAATACATAATTCTGTACATAATGATGTATACACGTCATCTTATCTATTTTACATTTGTGATTAATTAAAATTATCAATAAAAATTTATATAAAAATAAATTTAAAAAAATAATTTTTTCTTTTTAAAAGTAGTAAAATATTTTCTAAACGCTAAAACTTTTTTTTATTGAGTTTGTTAAAATAGAGCATTTTCCTTATTTTAAAGATCTTCTGCACTATTGTTTTCTTTCGATAAGAAGATCATTCTTATCATCTTTTGGACAAGAAAGATAGTTTAGTTTTGGTTTGCAAGATTCATAAGGAAGAATACTACTTTGAACAATAGAATATGGAATAGAGAAATGTAAGGAAATATAAAGAGAGAACAGATAGATAGAAAGGAAGAGTCGAGTGTTAAGATCTAACATCACTTTAATCAATCAATTGACTTGATAATCAGTTGAATTCATTATATTTATAAATCATTAGCAGCTTATTTCTATCTATATCATAATTGTCATTATAATAGATCTCAATTATTTTACAAATTGAATTTGGAATTTTTAAAATTTAAACGAAATCTTTCTAATTTCTTTTTGGAAATTTCAATTATCGTTCAATATGTAAAGATATTCATAAATATCACATAGTTTATTGCCGTTTTTATCATTTTGTAAATAATTTTACCATTTTAGAAAAAAAAAAACTATGAGCGAAAAAGATACGTTAATTAATGATAAAAATTCGGAAAATAGTAAAAATAAATTAAAATACTATTCAAATGATAAAGTTGGCTGTATTGCTCGGCGGAAACGTTCTAAATTGCTGAACAAGGTTAGTAATTCATAACTGATATCTAATAATAAAATTTTAATATATAGTATATCGAGGAAAAGGAATCTTTAGAAAAGCATTATGAGCTAGATAAGTTGTTACTGCAAGGTCAGATGCTCGAAGATCCTACGGTATTTCTAATACAATAAAAATTTCAGCATTATTTAAAACTTGAAATGTTTGTAGGAAGAACGTAGGCCTGATCGAATACTAGCTAAAATTGCCTTAATTCTAAATTGTTTTCTTTTGGTTGTTAATCTAGGTGCATCAGTTATTTCGGGATCTTTAGCTATTATCAGGTAAAAAAAGAAATAAAAATGTAAAGAAATCATTATGTATTCTCTGTTATTTAGTACATTTGTTGATGCGTTTATGGATATTACTAGTAGTGCTATTATTGCTTTATGTCTTGGACTTATTCATAGAACTAATGCTTATAAATATCCTCGTGGCCGTGCTAAGTAAGCTGACTTGATATTCAATATGATACAACTACGATAAAACTTTAGATTAGAAGTAGTGGGAGTTATGTTTTGCTCAGTTATTATGGGTTTCTCTAATATGGTTCTGTTCTTAACAGCTATTCGCAGTATAATAGATGGAGGAGGTGTAAGTTGGTATTTGTTTGAGAAGATTTGAAAATTTTTATTTTATTAGGAAGAAGAAGTCAATTTTATTGTTCTTGCCATTATGCTTGGTGGATCATTTCTTAAAGGAGTCATGATGATCGCATGCTATAAACGAGGAACACCATCTTCTCTTGTAATTAAATCAATTTGAAACAATAATAATCTGTAAGAATCATATCATAGGTATTAGCTATGGATATGAGAAATGATACTGCAACAGCTCTGGTAGCTACTGCATGTGCCTTCATTGGCGCTAACTATTGGAAGTACGCTGATCCAGTTGGAGCAATTATTGTCTGGTAAGTGATTGAAACGCAAATGTTCTTCATGAGTATTGAATAACAATTCAGAATTCAATTATTATTAAGTTAATTATATATATATATATATATATTTCATTTCAGTGGTCTGATATCCATAAGTTGGTTCCGTCATGCTTTAGAGAATGTACCACAATTGGTTGGCATACGTGCAGACAAAGAGAACATGAGTCGAATTCTCAAAGTTGCTATTGAACATGATGAAAGAATTAGGTATTTTATGCATAAATTGAGAAATATTCTTGAAAATACTTTTTTTTCAACTTTTTCTAGTTTTTTTCACTTGTTTTGGTTTTTGGTTCAGAAAAAAAAAGAAAGACAACTGATCATTTAGCTTCAAATATACGAAAACATAATCAACCAGGCACGTGTAAAACATGCTCGGTTCATATTTAACCATACAGTAGTCTATTATATTATATTATTTATAATTATAACAATATCTCTGAAAACCTAATATTAGATTTTTTTTGAGATCGCAAATTTCAGAGGCATTGACTATATTCAAGTATATCATACAGGCGCAACAACAATTGTTGAACTTCACATAATAATGGATGAAAATTTACCATTAAAGGTTTGTAAGACTTCTAGTTTTGTTTTTGTTTTGAATTATAAATTATTTTCTATGACATGAAATGAATTTTTATAATATTTCCAGGTAACTCATGACATATCACATCCATTGGAAAGGAAATTAATGAAACTTCCATTTGTGGAACGTGCTTTTGTACATTGTGATTATCGTGCTGATGGTGAAGGAGATGATTTTTTAATTTAAAAAATAATACTGGTAATATGAATAATATTGATTAATCCCATTTATTCATTATTGAGATAAGATACAACAACTAAATTATACAACAAAAGTATAATTATTTATACAAACAGTTATGTTGTTATAAAAAAAAATTAACTAAATATATAGTAGTATTAGTAGATATTTATTATACTAATATAGTAAAGCTTATTTAGTTTGATGCGCCTATGTCTTAGTCTCTAGTCACTAGTACTCGTGTTTCAGATTCTCTATAAACAAAAACAATATTATGATAAGATCATAGTTTATATTTATAGTCAATATAAAGTTAATAAAAATTTCTATTTGGAAACCTTATTGATGATTAAAAAATGAATTTCAATCAAACCTTGGCGATGTATTGTTATCTGATTCTCTAGGTTGATGATGAGCCATGTGGTCTAATGGTATCACACCTTTCAGGTAAATATGATTCAATGCTTCTCGTAACTATAATTTTATAGTTATTATAATAATATATTTGAAATATATAGTTATATTGAAGTAAATGATACCTCCTTAACTGATACAACTCCAACAAGACGTCCACGCTCAGTTACATATGCATGATTCAGAGCAAGCAATGAGAATAGTGTATGAACCTAAAATCATAATATATAACTTATTCTATGTTATATCTACAATTTACTTAATCTTATATTATATATTTTTTTCTTTTCACTACAAACCTTGTATAAAGATGTGTTTCTTATCAGTTGGAATGGAGCTGAATCAATTGCAAATTCATCCAAATTAATTTTTGTAGCCAGCACAGAAGCTTGATGAGCAAGGTCAGACTATAAAACTATATAATAGTTTGCAATGTAATCAAATATATTTTATAAAATGGAAGGACCAAACTACAATTATGTATAATTTTACATCTTCATCCCATCATTTATATTATTATCAAAGTTTTTTTTTGGTTAGATGATAGCATGATTACAAATTTCATTCTCATCTTCACTCTATAGAATTATTTAAGATCTAAAAATGCTTTTCACTATCAGACTACAAGTCAAAGTATAAGATTCTATGTTTTTTTTGTTCTTTTCTGTTGAGAAGCTTAAAGTATTTGCTAATACATGATTAAAAATTATGAAATTTCTTCTAAAAAAAACTTTAAAATCTTAAGTAAATCAAATTAGTTTTTAAGCTGATTTTTCTTTATTCATTTCATATCTACTTTTTTTTCATTTTTTCTTTCTCTCTCCCCCCTCTCTCTCCCTCTTATTTTTATGTCTTAGATCTTCTTATGATTTTCTTCCATAGTTGGTGCTTTATACGCGGGTCAACCCTCTGAAGATTTTCTTAACCTTCTTATACACTGCAATTTATCAACATTCTCTGGGATTCCCCGCATTCTTTTAATCTTTTCAATATAATGCTTGATTACCGCCTCTGGCATTTCTGTTGTAAATGGTAGGGACACAACGTCTTCATGCAGAGGTGATTGAGCCAACAAAGTATTTCCTCGGTCAGCAATCAGACTTCCTTGCGTCAGATTTCGTTCCATTTGCTCAGTACGTCGTCTGAAACATCAATGAAATTACATTCTCTTTGTTAGAAATACCTATTCAATGTCATGAATGTTTCACTAACGGATGCTCTCTTCTTACTGAAGGAAGCTCGTTTCCCAAGTTTTTGATTCAGAAGGAATGTTAAATATCGTCTACCTACACTACCTAACAGATGCATTGAATCTATAACATTAAAATATACTTATTGAGTTAAGCAAAAAACCTTACATCTATCTGTAACAACAGGGAAAGCTCTCAAATTTGGTGCAAGTAACAATAACTCATGTAAATCACGATATGTCATATCACTTGAAATATAAATGACATCTCGAACCATAACGTTATCAACTTTCATTGTATGTACACTAAAAGTTAAAACATAAGTTTTAAAAATATTGGCTTTACTATTCAAAACCTGATTCTACTGGGTGGTAGTTCTGTTAAGTATGGATAATTATTAATTGTAATTAAACTTTCATAAAATGATGGTTGTAAGAAGCTAGCAAGAGCATTTCCAACCATAAGAGCAATCTAGAATTTGAAATAAAATATTACAAATATTAAATATTACTTACTAATACTGGTAACAAGCCGCATAGTTGGCCGGTAGTCTCACAGACAATCAAAGCAACAGATAATGATCGAGTAACTGAGCCAGTAAAAGATGCAGCTCCTGAAGATAATTAGATTTCTTTTTGAAATAATATAAATATAATTTTCAATTTTGTTTGTAATCAACCGCTTCAGATCTGAAATTTCTAAGAAATAAAATATTACATCGTATTCGATGTACGTCAACTTTACGTCAGAGAAGCGTGGGATAATATACAAATTTTTCGACATTAGACCAGAAAACATGCTTTCACCCATTATGTGTAAAGTTTAATTTTATAATTTCAAAAAGCTTTTATTTCAATTTTCCTCCCTCATTGTTATTTAAACACTCACCGACAACAGCATATAATCCTGGATATATTAAAGGACCACCAAGACCACGAATTCCTTCTGGGAATATATTAGCAACAAACTAAAATTTTGAATCTCAAATAAAGTTTTTTTGATACACTTATACTTCTCCTAACAATCGTCCTCCACTGGCTCCAACAACAAATGCTGGAACAAATATACCAGCTGGATAATAAAGTGATACGAATAAGGATAGAACTAGGTACTGAAATAATAATTAATGATTGATTAAACTTTAGTTTCATAGGTGTTTCAATCAATTAAAGAGATATTTCAATATCCATTATGATATAAGTTTTCTTTGACTAACATATGTTATGCCATATATAGCAACACTGTATAAAGGATTCTCAGTTCCGGTCGTCCAATGTGACATGATTGTATCTGGACAGCTGATACTGCTATTGCGAATTGAAAAAGTACAGTTTGATATGAAATCAGCCAAGGTCTCACGGAAAACATACTATAAGAAAAATATTTTTAATGCTTAAATTAGTTATATGTATAATTATGTAAGATATACATATATGCTTACTCACCTGACCGGCAATGTAACGTCCGCTCCAGTCTGGGAATGTTAATAATGCAAAAAATCCAGCCATTAATATCGAAAACGCTACAGGACTAAAAACATTCAGATGATGAGGGTCATCTCAAACAACTCTGACCGTTTTCCAAAAAATTTCTGATATATTCTATTCTTTTTTCTAAATAAAGCAATTTGACGATGAATCCATATCCATAAAGCTCCAGCGAGGCCGGATACAATTCTGAATAAGTAAACAATCTATGTTGCTATGTTTAATCAAAAACACAGTTTTCAATGTGTTTTTTTCCAAACATTACCCTATTACTACGAAAAGTGGCAATTCCTCAATCACAAAAACTTCATTTGGAAAGCTTGTTTGGTAGTATGCCACAATGGTTCCAACTAAATAAACTTGTAAAGATCAGGAACAAAATGTTTTTTTTCTGCCAAAATGCCTCAGAATAATCTGATAAGTAAAAAAACAAGTCGTACCCATATGTGTTGGAACCATGGTATTTATTGCAAATCGGAAGATTAGAGCAGCACAGGTTGTTGCAAAAAACTGTCTCCAATAATTTTTGACGGCGAAATATTTAGAAGTTGATTCAATTCCGTATAATACCGCTAAATTTCGAATTATATTTATAAAAATGATTCCGAATCATGTACCTCCTGCAGGAGATGAGAAAGTACAAGCAATTCCTACAGCACATCCTGTGCTTAATAATTCCATTTTTCTGCCTTCATTAGTGAAGAAATCATTAAAATGACAGTCCCTGGTTGCTTTACGAAGTAATTCAGCTACTATTGCTCCAATATGTACAAATGGTCCCTAATGTGAGCCAGATGATAAGAGAATTATTTGTTTGTTAGCAAGGGAAAACCTCTTTTCCGGTCGGCATTCCAGTTCCCAGAGCTATGGTTAAGCCAACACACTTTGCTATCAAAGTACGCAAAGAAAGATAGTTTTTCAATGTAAATCCTTGAATAATTACTTTCATTTCAGGAATACCCGAACCTATAACATGGATGAATATATACTTATATATCAACAAATAGATTATATTAAGATCACGATTGTCATACCAACTGCCTGTTTTGAAACTAAATAGCAAAAGCCTGATGCCAAGCCAACAGATGACGAGATGAATGTCACCCAGCACAAGCAAGCAACAGGATCACTGAACTGTTTTCCGAAAAGATAAAACATTTTTCGATCTAAAAATAGACAGAAAATAAGAAGAAAATTTGAATAATAATGATATTCATCATCAGCTTTTCAGCTTAAAGCCTTACAATGTAAAATATATTCTAAGACTACATCCATAAAAATTGAAATGAAGACTGTAATGAGTGCTAGAGCAGCACTCAATATCCAATCCTCGAAGAAAAAATGCATAAAGTTATAATAATGTCCTTAAAGATAAATTAATTATTCGAATTAATAGCAATAGAATTACTGTATACGAATTCTAATATGGTTTCTCCGGCTAAACGACGCTCGTCGCTGTAAACACCCCGTTTAGGTTGTGTTTCAGCTCTTCCATTTTCATAAAGTTCCGGAGAATCTATTATCAAAGTTTCAGATTCCATCCTACCTACAAATATTTTTATTTATTAGAATTTGTATAAAAAGAAAAAGAAAGTATTGAAACATGTATTGGAAAGATCTGTATGTACTTATACAAAAAGGAAAAAAAAAGATATCTGATCGTGCGCAAATTAAAGAGATGAAAAATCAAGTTTAGAATTAGAAAAGTTCAGACAGAAATTATAGCAGAAACAAAAATATATATACACCTAATATGATCCTATATTTTGACTACATTAAAAGAAAAAAATGTAAAAAAAACAATAATTGAAGTGATTAACATTACATAATCGGATCTTTTGTCATGAGAACATAGATAGGTAGTTTCATGTAACTGGTGTACATGATAGAAGAGGTGCAAGTTCATTCAATTCAACAAGTGATGTGAATGAGAATTAAAAGAATAGCGATGAGATGAAATTCTTTTTATTTTGGAAAAGGGACTGATTATCATGTATCACATGAATTCATCACACTATATATGTATGCATGATAGTTGAACTTTTGTCGGTAGTCAACGAACGATGGACAACCAAGCCGATGAAAGTGGACGATCATCAACCTGTTTCCTATCAAATAGTTATAAGGAGCTACCGGAAATGATAAAAATAGATTTTGATATATGGAAGTGAACATGACGGTGATGCTGATGATGATGATGATGGTGAAGGAAAACTTTTTCATTTATATACATATATGTACATATAAGTAGATAGAAGATGCGTATAGATTGTTCATATTGATAATCTGTGTATATACTTCTTCTCGTACCTCTTCTCATTTGAAAAATTTCCTATTTCATTAATCTTTCATATTATCGGTATAATTTTAAGTATAATAACCATATTATAAGCTATCTTGATCTTGACAAAAAAACGTATTTGTATAGAAACTTTGGGTTTTATTGGTTATAAGCTAGAGGAACAAATATTATAATTTCTATTTTATATCTTATTTCATGTGACATTTTGAATTAAAATTGTAAACAAATAAACAGAGTATGTAATCTATTTTATTCTATCTATTATTCATTTTCTTTTTTTTTTATAAAAAAATGACAACTTTCCCGTTTTAAATCGACATGATAGAAGATGCTCGTTGTTGATTTTTCTAGTGTATGAGCATAGAAAAATAATTGAAAAGGCTAAAAAGTGATCCTAGGAATGCATATAATCGATTTGAAGAAAAATAAAACAAGAATATAACAAGAATATATGAAAAAAAAACAAAATAAAAATGGTAAATATGATTAATCAATCTAGATGTGTGTAATATACTAATAGAAAACCTTTTTTCAAGTACATGGAGATAGCAATGTTCTGAACGAAAATATCCAAATGATTCAGTTGCTTTGGCTATTACCAAAAAGATTCGAAACATTGATGTCATTTGATGTTTCTCGACTCATATTTAGGCCTGACGTTCATCTCAAAAATCGATTCAGAATCTATCGTTGAAACCATAGAGAGGAGAAAGAACATCCTGTTTCACACTTACATACGCACACATACAGACATACTACATACTATCTTTCAGAAAATTGACCTCCAAAATACTAAAAAAGGCAAGAGAAATGATCTATTTGTTAATTTAAAAATAGATATAGATGAGATAAAATAGAGGAAAATTAATTGAATATATTTATGAAATATGGAAGTGGGAGAAGGTGGGGGGGGGGGTTGGAGGGGAGATAAGAGAAAGAGGAAGAACTTGAATATGATGATGATAATGATGATGATGATTAGGAGAATAATGTTTTTAAATGATAATATTCAATATGATAAAAATAAATTAATGTTGTTCTAGTGTTGGAATATTAACATTAAAATATTTGACAAGAATCGTAAATGATGTTATAAGTAAGACAGCTCCAATCAAATCACCAATAGCTGTTAGAATAGGTATGGCGGAGTTATCAGGATCTATACGCATCTTCCACATGGCGCGAACGACGAACTGGCAGAGGTAAAGCAAGAATGAAACCTATAACAAATGAATGTTTCAATGATGTTTTAGCCATTCAATCATCATTTTTAATCTTTTTTTTCAACTTTTTCTGTACTTAATCCAACTTTTTTTGATGAAAATTATTGTTAAACACATATTAATGTTTAATTAATATCAATTAAAGTAAAAAAAAGAAGCTTACTTGTATCAGACCAACAAGTAAAAAGGCAATACTGAATGATGGACTATTATCAAATCCGCAACCAATTATAAAAATTATAGAAATGAATAAGAAATTTCCCGGAACTGATATGGCAATTAGTATTCTCGCAGTTATTGAATCCTCATCTGCAAAAATTTTAGTTTTGGTTATAAATTCTAGATAATTTCTCATAATCACTTCAATCTATCGATTAATGAATAGTTTTTCAATATATTTTTCAATATTTTATTGTAATAACTTACTATTTTGTACAAAAGCATGCCAAGGACTAGCATGAACCCATAGGCTACTTGTTTCTTTGGATTTGTTTTTGCGAGCTCGGTGTAGACCTGTACTTATACGGCTAGCTTGCACTCCAACCAAATTTCCACCAACGCCTAAAATAATGAAAAAAATGTTTTAAATAAAAAATAATGTTTCAAAATACCGTTTACAAGTGGTTGAAAAGCTGCTATTGGAGGGAATTTATGCATCGAAGATTTCAGAACAAAACCACTTCCAAGCGTAATCAGCATAGCTGCTAGAACGGCCCACCAGCCGTGACGTAAAACCTGAAAAACAAATGGTTTTTAAAGTTTTTAGGAGAAAATGAGCTCAAAAAGCATAAGGCATAGTTTACAAGCAGGGATGCCATACCTCCGAAGCGAATTGATCTTGAGATGCTCGCAAAGCGCCCACAATAGCAATTCCATAAAATACAATCAGAATTAAGACCAGTAACCATGTATGTGTATGACGAATATCTAGTAAAAATGTGCCGACAAAAAGCTGAAATATGAATTTCACAAAACGTTTAAGCATATTGAGTGCAAGATGTACCAGAATTCCAAGAGTTACCACATCTCCAAGAGATGCCGCCACGGGTGTAACGATGTTATCAGGATTGATCTGCAAAAGAATAAGAAAAAACTAATATGAAACCAAAATATAAGATAAACATGAATACAGAATAAACGATAAAAAAAAAATATGTCTGCATAGCATATAGCTAACCTTATATCTTTTTGAGATTATGACAACCATTATCATGACGGTTCCAAGTAAAAATGCGGCAATTGATGCTGTTGATACAGATGAGAGCAACAAACAAACAAAATCATCGAAATCGAACTGAAAGAACAATTTTGATTGTAGATGGATATTTCCATTTTCAAGCAAATTATATGAATATACTTTTTTCTCTCCGAACATAGCAGCTGGTAACACGGATATAGATGATACAACAATAGCTTGACATTGGATTAATGCCAAATTAGCTATGGCTACGGAAATTTTCTGTGAACTCGTATCCATAAATCCGAGGTTTGCCTTAAAACATATATTGATATGCTTGAGATGTTAATCTATTGGTTTACAAGAGTTGAAAGCCGAGACCCTAGCGTCATCTCCAGATTTCCTTTTAATCCCAAAAGGGTAGGTACCAATGTGACAACGTCTGGAATTGACGCAAAGAAGCGCATGGTTTCTGCTTTTTCCAATAAGAGACCAGCAGCAATCAAGCCTAATCCAGCAGCCAAGAAAGGCAATAAAGCCTGAAAAACATTGAAAATTTCAGATAATATAACACAGAACCAATACTATATTATGAATGTTAGATGAATAAAAAAAGATACTAAAAATACCTGAAGGAAGAAAGCTGTCTTGGTTTCATTAGCTTCATGTAGCTGCGGTGGCTTCTTCATTGTCATCTTCTGAATCGTGACAGCGATTGGAGCAAATATCCACGGCTCACTAGGACTATGTGATAATGTTTGATTTTCTGATGATAAACAGCTGAAATTAACAATCAGAAACATTGTATTCAGAAGATAAAAACAACACACACACACACACACACACAAACATACGCATACAAGTCAATAGTATATTGATAATAAATTGAAATGATGGGAAATTTAATAATCACTGTGATATATTATAGAATATGAATTGATAATTAATAATAATTTTGTTTATTTTTGGCAAACAATCAAGAATATCCAAGTGCATTTACGTCATCAACATGTCTGATAAGCGGACATTGTGACGACTTAATACGAATAAATCTATAAGAATATCAGAAAAGACATAGCTTATCGATAATATGAAAGAAAGGATAAACCACAAATTGATCTTGGCCTTGGTATTTTTCAATCAACTTTTAAAAACTTAAGTCTCTATACACATGTCTCTATACATATCCATCACACGTATTATTCATTTTGAAATTAACATTCAATACATTCAAATGCATATTTGTTCTTTCAGTTTTTCCATATTTCCTATATAAAAAAACTTTATCTTGCCAACTTTAGTCTCATTACTGAGAAAAAAAAGATCAAAAAATCATAATTTTTATATATAAGAGTAGATAAGACTATTTGACGACAATTTTTTTGAATCATAGCTCTATTTTTCTATGTTTGAACATAGAAAATCATCAAAAAAATCAATATGAGAGAAATGAACTATTTGGGCAAGGTTATTCAGTTCAAATAGAAAATTATTTTGGAAAAATCGATTATAAGTGATTCTTTTCAAAATTTTTATTACGTTTTCAAATGCATTTATTTGCATGATATTGAGGTATAAGCTGTTGATTTTTATTGGAACTTAAGTTGTTGCAGCTGATTGAAAGCTAGAAAAAAACCTTTAACGGCTGATGTATAGCATTCATTTCTACATTAATGATTTTTCTTTTGTTTGTCATTCAAGGAATTTAATTTCAAAAAAAAAAAAGATTTTTAACGTGAATTACGTGAACGCTCACTGTCTTCATTTGTCAGCTTATTCCTGTGTTTGAGATTGGCAGAGGCTGGTTGCATTCAACTCACTTGTCGTCTGGTAAGTTGAGGGGAGGAATCTCGATTCCGCTCACAATGATTTTTTGCTCCGTTGATGTCATCTTGATTCTGTATAGCCTGATAAAGGAATTATTAATCTTTGCATATATTTATAGTTTATAATATATAATATTATTAATAGAAATATTTACCTATCAGCAAGCAATATTAATCTATCCCATTTATGTGATTTCGAAAAGCTATTTTCGACACAAAAAGTTCGAAATCTTTTTTGCTGAAAGTATAACACATGTCATAAGTATCAAAAAAATAAGAACAAAACCAAAAAAATACTTAAAGTAGTTTGAAAAACGAATAAGAAAAAAATTGCTGAAAAAGCGATGACACACGTTTGAAAAGAAAAACATGAAGCCAATCTCAAACAAATTTTAAAGAAACTCATGGTGATATGATTTGGATTAAGAATTCTAATTACAGTGCGATTCAAAAAAAGAATAAATCGAATACATGAACTTTATGAAATTAAATTTAATATTTTCTTTTTTTTTACTTTCGCTCAATAAAAAAAAATTCTCAATGGACTGTATATTATTGAATCAAAAATGAAAATATTCTGTGGGAATGTGTAAATGAAAACTTTGTAAAGATGATGAGTTTGTAAAGATCTTAATTTTAAAAAGCAAATAAGAGCTCAAGAATTTTTGTCAAGCCAGGATTTTTCAATTTTTTTCCAGTTCGATAGGTGGGAATTTTAAAGATAAAGAAGAGAATTTCTCTAGAAAGACTTGAATCATCAATCAGTTTGTTCTTTAGTTTATAGAAGAAGTAGTTAGTATGATCACATGTAAGTATATTTTGAACCAAATAATGAGTTGAAATATAGGTTTCACTACCCTTTCTCTCTCTCTCTCTCTCTCTCTCTCTCTCTCTCTCTCTCTGTCTCTCTCTCTCTCTTTCTTTCTCTCTCTCTTTCTCTCTTTCTTATAAATGAGTATGAACATGTATCTCATTATTTAAAAATAATTTCACGGTGATATTCGGGATAACCAGATCAACCATAGAAGGAATCCCGAAGTTGCTGGTGAAACGAACATCTGATAAAAATCCAAATGAAGCCCGAAATCACGTAAATAATTATAAAAACTATTTTTTGCTTGGTTTATTGAGACAAAAACGTTTATATATAATCTATAGTGAAGTATGAAAATAGGAAGAAAATAAAGTGATGAAAAGAGTAACGAGAGGCGAGACTGAAATGAATTTTTCACGGAAACTTTGCCAATTTTTCATTAACTTTGCTGAGAACAACGGGATGAAAGGATGAAGTGAGTTGAAGAAAATAAAAAAAAAATAAAGGAATACACATGAAAAAGTCAAAAGGAGAAATGGAGAAAAGGAAAAATAACGACAAATGCATGGAAAGACAGAAGAAAATGCTGATTGAGTGCAATGTGTGACAGAAGAAAGAATGGTCTTAAAATCTTCTAGTGGCTTCGGTGTGCTGGATAAGAAGGAGGGGAAAAGTAAAAAAAAGGCTTGTGAAAGTGAATAGAAAAAGGAATAAAAAAAGAAAAAAAGGAAGGAAGGAAGACGAAGAAGAAGGAAACCTGATGTCGAAAGGAAAATGAGGATGACTGATTTCGAAAAAGTGCGAGAAGCTGCTAGATGAAGAAACATCGAGCTAGACTGGGAGAGAGGCAGGGCTAGCAAGTGAAGAAGAAGAAAACGGCAATTTTTGGTTCACACGCGATGTTGTAATGGGAACAGACGACACAAGAGCAGGGAGAGAAGATGAAGAAGATGAAGAAGAGAAAGAGATTCAAATCAGAATCTATCTCGCTCTTCTTCGTCTTGAAGTTCATATCATGGACTCCAAGCGATGCCATAATTCTGAAGATTGAATTGTGAGAAGACGATTTGTGGTCAATGGTTGACGAAGAGTTCTCAGAATGGGAGCATGATGAGTTATTCAGGAAAAATGCGTTCAAACTCAGTCATCAGGTGATCTGATCTGACTATATAGACTCGTTCGAGCACATGATTAGAAGAAATACAGCAATTTCAGATTGAAAGATGTACATAGATGAGAATGTAAAAGCAAATCAAAGAATATGGGAATGGAAATGGGAGTTGTGAAGAATGGTCAAAAGAAGAAAAAAACGGAAAATCTAGACGTTTGAAATGATTTATAAAGATGATATGAATGCCTTTCGGGTCTTTATCTATTTATCATAGGCAATTATCAATGGTTGAACATTGCCGTTAAGATTGTAATTTTTAATTTTTGAAGCAAAAACTATCAACAGTGAGTATTTTTACAGAAAATAGGATATAATCTTTGAAGCATTGATGCTTTCATGGGATGACAGAGCATAAAGTGTGAACGGTTCATCTTACTATCTCCTCCTCTCCATCATTCCTTCTTCCTCTTCTTCTTCTCGTTTTTGTCAATTTTGCTCGTCTTCGCTTGTCATTTTCCAATTGTAATCAGAATCAAGAGTCATAAATATGACTCAGTTTCATATTTTATATTCTTGTACCAATTAGAGATTCTATATCAAATGATTTTGACATAAAATCAAAACAAAACATATTGGTATTATGACACAAGTATGAGTAAACGATAACAGATTAACTAAGAGACAATATGAAGGTGATATCGCTTGACACAACTAAATAGCAGCTTGATGACTGACAGACAGAAACACAGACAGAGCTGAGTATGAAACTCCAAAAACAGACTAACGCCCACGTTGACTTCCTAGCTAGGAGATGGCACAGCTGTCGTTAGAAAAGAGATTAAACTTGTTTCGAAGCCAACTTGTGAAGCTAATAGATTTGATCTAAAAGGGTGGTGGTTAGAAAGAGAAATAAAAGCCATGAGAATGGATGTTATGCATCTGCCTTGCATACATGTTGTTTCAAAAAAATGTTGTCTTTTGATCTCTCTCATTCTCCTCTTTTTTCGTTTTTTTCTAATAGTCGTTCGGGAAAAGGGATCAAAGTGTGAGTACGTGTTGTTTGAACATAATGAATTTTTTTTCATTAAAAATGATCTGAGTCAACGTTTATCCATAATCGTTAGTAAAATTATATAAATAATAGAATAAAATAATTACTTCTGCAACTGTAATCAGTGTTTTTAAGAAGATTAAGAAATAAAACAAAAAGAGGAGAAGAAAACTGAGAGATCAAGAGATATAACAAGAGCTCAGCTTGAAAGTGAGAATCAGAAGTACGAGACAGGGAAACAGCTGAGTTGTTGGTGGGAAACGATTTCCCGATACCTTTTTGATCAAATAGCAACTAAAGATAAAGCAATCATAACTTGTGAATAGATTTCATATTATGCTATTGAATAAAACGCAAATCTTGTGATTGTTGACGAACGTATCAAATGTCCAGATGTTTCATACCTCGGAAGTGCTTGTATTCTATTCAATTTCATTGGCTTTGCTGCTATTGCTGCCTCATCATCAGCAGCAACAACGTCATGATCATCATCCGCAAAAGCAATAGCAGCATCATCAACATCAGAAAAAAAGAAAAGAAAAAAGTAACGACAAATCAACATAATCAGTGTGCGGATGTTCTTCCTTTTGTGAACTTTTCACGCCTGCATGCGTATTCTAATTGATGTTATGCAAACCTTGCAGAGCGGTTGTTCTCAGTTTCAACTTTTATTTTCTCCAATTATAATTTTTTTTGATTTATTATCGTTTCACAGCGAAATATATAAATAAATGTTTTAGTTTTATCATTCAATTGAATTTCAGCTTTAGGTGAAAAAAACATAAAAAATAAGAAAAGGGGGTGGATGTTTAAGATTCTTCTCAAAATGTGAAATATAACGAAATTTATATTGAAGTACATGAAGAATGTTTAAGGCTAGCTTAGATGAGTTTTTAAAAGAAGCAGAAGTCAAATATCGTCTATCTAATATGAGGAGGCGAAATAAGATAGAGAGAAGCGAATTAAGAGAAATGATTTAGGAAAAAAGGGAGTGTACACGAGAGAGGACAGAGATAAAGCTTTGAATTCTTATACTGAAAGCCTGATAATAAACTAAATAGGAAAACGTAGCCATACAATTCGAAATAGATTAATACTTGGATTATGATATGCGTTGAAGGTAGATGAAGAAATGTTGATGAGAAACATACTTAGTTATAAATAATATGATGAAATATATTGATGATAACGTTGAAAAGAATGAGAACGAAGTTGCGATGACAACAGTTTACAGGAAATTCAAGATGTCTGAGTATAGATGTGTGGATGGGTGTGCTTACTTGAATATTCCAAAAAAAAAGGAAATTAGAGAAGAGATACTTCCTCTTGGCAAAACAAGGCATATCACGTGGCAGAAGATTTGTTGGATCAGGAAATATTGAGAGATTGTTGAGGCTAACGTAAGGAGGGAATCGGGAATCAAACAAAAATAGAAACAGCATGCGTAACTAGAGAGGAACAGCTAGTCAGAAAGAACGAAATAAAGAGAGGGAGGAGAAGATCAGCAGGGGGATACTAGCTGATATCCATGTATGCTTCATGCTAGATGAGAATGTGATGAATGTGTTGATGAGACGGATTGGTGAAGTTGACAAATAATCTGCCAAAACTACAAGAATCCTTTACATCTTCAAGATAAATATTTGAGAAAAAAAAAAGAAAAAAAGAAGAGAAAACACGAATTGCCGAAAAGCATAATAGAAGGATGTTTAGTTGCCAAGTTTCGGCTTTTGTGAAGAAAATAAAAAGTGTCGAAAACTGAGGACTTTTTCGGGTAGACATAGCTCGATTTGAAAGAGAGATGAAGCACAGACCGGGGTTATGGAGTTGAATGGGATGTCTTTCTTTCTGTGACAAAAGAGAGGAAGGAATGACTAGGGGTGGGATGTGAATAGACGAAATAGAGTCAGAAATATGGAGAGCAAAGAGATAAAATAGAGAGAAAGAAATATCTAGTAGAGAAATGAGGAAATAGTGTGATTAGAACGAGAGAAAAGAAATATTTTATGAAAGTGTATAAGATTAAAAGAGGGATTGTGAGAGAAAAAGATTAATGACATGAGAGATAATATATATGATAGAGTGAAAGAGGAAGTGAGAATGTGAGACAAGAAAAGATAGATAAAGGCCTAGTAGAGCTAGGAGGGCAAAAGGTTGAACGGAAAAAGCTAGACATTGCTGGACTCACACAATGAAGTTGAAAATGGTGGACAGTGACAGACCACGACGGATATACACATGAAAAATGAAGAGTCAATAGGCTGGGGTGGTGCAAAGAGAAAGTTAGCTGTCATGTTGTCCATGAGCTCCAAAAAAAGTTCTATTATTTGAGTGTTTTTGACAAAAATGTGGTGAATTGAGAAAATAGAAATGCAGAAAAATGAAGGAGAGGATGTGGTTGTAGAAAGATAAAAGAAAGAGAGGGTAAGAGCGAGCGAGAAAAAATAGAGAGAGAGAGAGAAAGAAAGAGAGAAATTTGTAAAAAGATTAATGAAAAGTAATAGTAAATCGTCCTCATCATAACGCAACACGAGAGGATTCGCGTGCTCAAGCATCTGATCGAAATCTGCAAAATTGGCTGACAAAAACGAGGAGGGCAGAGAAGACATATTGGTAATATTTCAAATGAATTATTTAGAAAATGAGAAAAAATTCCTGAATTTCTTTTGGTTGTGCAGTAGCAAACAATGCAAATTTCTTATTCTATTAGAAATAATAAATTGTAGTATTAAGCATGTATATATTGAGATATAATATAGATAGTTTTTCACAATAAAATCAAATAATCTTTTTTTGATGCAATGTAAAAGTTTGTAAGCTTGTATTTTACGTTTAATTATCGAAAAAAAACCATTATTTTCAGAGTGCAAACTAAGAACAAATGAGCAAAATTTCAAAGATTATAATGAACGACATACATAGAATATACAATTCGTTAGGTCTTGTCGTCGTTGCTGTTGTCAGCAACGGTTGTACTAAAATGGTTATGAATTCAGTGTATAGGGACACATACATACATACATATATACTATTTTCTTCAATCGCATATCAAAATTTTTTCTGAACTTTTCTAAACATTTGCGGTCTCTCCTTCTCTCTATCTCTCTTTCTGTCTCGTTAACTTTCGCTCTATCGCACCCTTCTCTCCTCCCTTCTCTCACTTCCTCTATTTCAAGTTGTTGCAAAACCTGACATTGAAGCTTGATCTTTTTTTTACTTTTTCTTAAATAAACTGAATAATGTTGTAGACAAAGTTAGTCATGAAATAACATAAACAAAAGAAAAGTATGATTGTTTATTGAAAACTTTCTTTGAAAAAAAAGAAAATCAAAAGAAAACGCAAATATGTGTTTTGCAGCATCTTAATCATAATATACGAGAGCTTCAATCCATAAAAATTTTAAACAAAGAATATTGCTGTTTAAATTTTAATTTCAAAAAAAAATCAAAAAAAAAAGCGGAAGTTAATAATATCAAAATGTCCATATAAAATAAATTTTATTATATAATTAATGGACACAAATTTGAATAAAAACGCATGAATTGATTCAAGTGAGAATGTATGGAGCGTTGAATTAGAGACATATGCCTATGTATATATATATATTTATATATACATATGTTTATGATTAATAAGCGATTTATAATATAAAAATGTTAAGATGTTGATTCAAATATAGAAGATTATGATATAAATTAACTATAAACATAATTATAAACTGAATTATAATCAATATGAATATATTATATTATATTTCATCAATTTTATAAATCTCCAATTTACTTCATATATCATGTTCTATTCTAACATAAAAATATAAATACATATATGTATATATGTATTTTCTTCATATTAATTGGAAGCAAACATTTGAGTTAAAACAAGAAAATATGCATTTTAAATCTTAAAATAGACAATATTTCAAGTTATATTATGCTGAAATGAGATTATTTGTTTTCTGTTGATTTGCTGCAATGAGTCCAGCCTGACAAACAGTTTAGTTAACATGGAAAAAGAAATTTTTTTTCAAATTATCAGATTTCATGTGGTAATATCTAAAAAAATATTATTTTTTCCTTGAATAAGCATTAGAAAATAAGGAAATTGATTGAAAAAATAAATATATTTTATAGAAATAGTGTTATATTTCATATGAATATTATAAGTTGGTTTAGGTGAAAGATTTTCAAATCAACAATGTTAAACTATGCGAGTTCATTTAGAGTGCTGAACATCGATGAGAAGCGGTTGCATTTGCAATATAATTAGTATTTATTTGAAATAAAATAAAATATATATACATATCTAAAGAAAAACATAAAAGTAATAATAAAAAATAAATGTAAATATATAGGATAATAGACATTTATAATATGAAAATAATATATTTTTTTATATTTTAAATATACATATGTATATATATATATGTTCTGAAATAGAGATATACACGCACATATAAATCCATATGTATCACATGAATATATATAATATATATATATTAAATATGTATGTATATACATATCATTAGCTTTCATTGAAAAAAATATAAAAAAGTTTTTCCTTCCCTTAAAACTTTTGCAAAAGAAAGAGTTTTCGATTTTCAAAAACGTACTCCTTGTTACGTTTACATTTGAGATTAGCTCAAGTAGTTCACTTTATATAATATTTTCAAAAATCTTGGCAAAGAACGACGAAACAACAAAAAAATTTTTCTTTAAGCTATTTTTCATTCTTTTTATTTTATTTTAATTTTATCAAATTTTATTAAATAATACAATGAAAAATGATTGTTATTGTAGTATTGAAATAAAAAAAAAGCTAAAAATAATACATATTTTGCTATATTATATATTACTATATATCGTATAAATAATTAGAATTAAAAGTTAAATTAGTATAATCGTTCGAAAATAAAGTGAATGTCATTTATCCATTTCCCCTTTTGGATATAAGGATAATCAAAATCATTTTATAATCTGAGCTATTGATAGTTTTTTTTTCTCAGATCATCAAGTTTTTATATTAAAAAAAAACAAATTATATGATATCATTTTATAATATAATATATAATACTTTAACATCATTTTACAATGTTTGAAATACGTCTCAAATCATCTGAAAAAAATGAAAACTGCAAATGTTGAATGTGTTAGAACAGATGAAAAAGGTCAATCGTTTTGAGAGGAAAAAAAGTTTGGCAGCTGGTATAAGTTCATTCAGATCTGATATGTCTTTGCATACTTTTTTTTCCTTCCAAGTTTTAGTTCGAAGATACATTTCAAAATATTCTGAAGGACATTTGTCTTTTTTTGTTTTGTTCTCAAAGAATTCTTTTCATTTGTTGAAATTAGGTGCAGATGAACGAGAACGTTTTTGACATTCCATCGTATGTATTATATGGCTCTAATAGATCAATGGCTTCAAAAGTACAATAGTACAATTTGAGTTCAAATGTTTCATTTTTAAATTTAAAATCTTGGAATGAAATTTTTTATTTTGATAGGATACGTTTGAATAGAACAAACAATACCAACATTAGGAAGAAGATAGGGAAAAAAACATTTGTATGTATAAATTAGATCATCTTTTTGTACAGACAATTATGAAAAAAAGTATTAACTATAACATATAGTTAATACTTTCTTTAAAAAAAATGAAACAACTTTCATGCTATTTGATAACGAAAATGTCTAATTCAGAAAAAAACGAATTCAACTGGAATGAGCAAAAAGGTTAGAAAATGGACGAAAAAAAAACAAAAAATCTAAGCTACTACTGAGAACATGCAATGGAGAAGAAGAAAAAGAGATGACGTGTAAGATTTTTCAAAATGAAAAATGCTTCTGTTTGTCTATATAAAATGAATAACTGAACAAAGGAGAGGTGTGTGTGTGTGTGTATGTAAGCTACTTCAACGGAGTGAGAAAGAGGGAGATTATGCTAACTAATGCTTCAAAAACTTAGAGTTTGTATGGAGCGTCAGTCTTCTCTTCCTTGACTGGCTCTGGCTGAATATCATCGTAATGAGCTTCTTCTTCGCTGTAGTCGCTGCCTTGATGGTTGTAGTTTTCAGTGGCAGCTGGAACCTGTTGAGGAGCGGGGGTAATGGCTGGAAGTGGAGCTGGTACTTCAGGTTCGTCATGGATTGGTTGTTCCTCTTCGTGCTCTTCCTCAGGTTGTTCCTCAGGTTGTTCTTCATGCTCTTCTTCGTGTTCGTTGTTGTATCCTTCTTCCTCTTCTTCCTGTTCTTGCTCTTGCTCTTGTTCTTGTTCTGGCTCTTGTTCTTGCTCTTGTTCCTCTTCATGATGTTCCTCTTCATGATGTTCCTCTTCATGATGTTCCTCTTCGATGTGCTCTTCCTCAATTTCTTCTGGTAATTCCTCGTGGTGTTCTGGGTCAGGGTGGTATGGAATAATTGGGGTTGGTTCAGCAGGGTGGACTGGCTCAATTGGGTGAACTGGCTCAACTGGTCGAGTTGGGTGAACTGGCTCAACTGGTCGAGTTGGATGAACTGGAGCAATAGGGTCAACGAGTTCATACTCCTCAATAACTGGGATTGGATCACTTGGATGTGGCTCGGCTGGTCCTACTGGTTCTGGGTGACCGGTACCTGGTTGAATTGGGTGTGGGATTTCGTATGGGATCTCACGGGGGTTGCTTGGCTAAAGATAAATAATTTATTTACTATACTAGAAAATATTAGGCTACCTCTTTGACTGGCTGGAATGGAGCTGGTCCTTCGTTCTAAAAAAATTAAATGAGATTCATATATCAATAGAAAACACATAACATATAGTTAGAGAACAAAATTATAGTTTATTAGTATAGCTTTGAAATTGCAGTTAGTATAAGAATGCTTGTTATAATCCAAAAGCTTCATCTCCATGAGTCATTTCTAGCTCAAATCCCATATTCCTTTCCGGACAACCTATTGTATACTTACGTATGGAGCCAATGTGGCAGGTTCAACATGAATCTGTTGTTGACGGTTAGCTGTTGAAGTTGATGGTACGAAGAAAGCTTCAGGATTCAATAGCTCTGGCTCAACAATCTTAGACTCCGTTACATCAACTCTCTCTTCAGGATTTGGGGCTACCTGTCTTGATTCGCCATGAGTATTTGTGATAATTTGAATGTTATTAGAACCAGAATTAGAAGTTTCTGAGTCAATGTCTTCAATTTCATGACCATCAATATGTTTTGGTTTAATATTAAATTCTTCAGGAACTGGCTTAGTTTCAGCAGATGTGGTTACAACTATAGTTGTTGGTCTTGAAATTTTAGAAACAGTTTCAACAACATCTACATGCTTTTGAACGACTGGCTGAGCAGTAGCCACAAATACTTTTGATTGAGAGGTTTGAATTAACGGAGTTTCGGTTGCAATATTGTGTGAGCCAGAGGGTAACGTAGCAGGAGCTACCGTATTCTCAGTGATTATTGTAGCTCGGTTAGCGGTTACTGTAGTCCGAGATGGTTGTGCAAAAGGTGCGACCTGTGAGAAGATTACGAAGTAATAAGAGAAGAAAACTGGTGCAATTAAAAGTTTTGTAATAATTTTTGTTAAAATTTGTAAATTAATAAAGAAAAGTGTAATTTTACAAATAATTTAAATATTATATATGAAATGGTTGAAGTTATATCACGGTGGTTACTATTTGATCATGCTATATATCTATTTGTGAATAATACTCTGAATTATAAGTGAATTGATGTTTTTTGGTTACAAATGCTGTGAATTTTGTAAATTATTAAATTAAATTTGAATTAGTTAAAAGTTAAATGTAAAACTCACTCCTGGTACTGGTTGAGGAACGGTCTTATCTTCATATCCTTAAAAATTTTTGATTAGAATCAATTGTCTTAACAGGTAATATCTTACCTTCCTCAATGACGTGACCGGGTCCGACTGGGGTTGGGACAACAACTAAAAAAAAATTAATTTAAATTATTTTCTATATTTAAAACGTTGAAACATACTTGTTGGGTGTACAATTACTTCTGGAACAGTTACTGTTGGTTGGACAACTTGGACATCATCTCCTCCGGTGGGGTGAACAACAGGTTGTGGAAGTTGACCTTCGTTGTATCCTCCTGGAGTATCGTGGTGTGGTTCAGGTTGTTGAGGTTGTACTGGGTGTTGTGGAATAATTTGGTTGTATCCAGCATCAGCATAGTTTCCACCGAAACCGGCAGCAACTGGTCCCCCAACTTGTACTACAGATGGAGCAGCAAAACCTCCTGGAGCAGCGTATCCCCCAACAACTGGGGCAGCGCCGAAAGATGGTCCCTGAGCGTAACCTCCGACAACTGGGGCAGCTCCGAAAGATGGTCCCTGAGCATATGCTCCGGCAGCTGGAGCAGCTCCGAAAGATGGTGCCTGAGCATAACCTCCGGCGGCTGGGGCAGCTCCGAAAGATGGAGCCTGAACATATCCAGAAGCAGGGGCAGCAGCGAAAGTTGGTGCTTGAGCATATTCACCAGCTGGGGCAGCAGCAATAGGTGGAGCTTGAGCATATCCAATTGGAGCACGGGGATAAGCAGCTCCTGGAGCTGCGTATGAACTAAAAATAGTAACATAAATAAAAGGATCTAAGAATAATTCCAGTTTTTTGGACTAAATCTAATTTGTAGCGAAATCATTAAAAGGAGAAGAGAAACAGAAAAGGATATCACAATGTCCTTGAATTTAACACTTCGAAAATCATAAATGTTCGAACATTTATAGCTCGTAATCCGGATGTAATAGAAAGAACGTTTCAGAAGTCCAGAATAAGTTTTTGTTCAGAGTTTTAAATCTTTAGGGCGACATCTCAATGATTCAAAACTATTTCAGATATTTTTCAGCGAGTTGAAAAAAAACGGAATTTTAAAAAACTTACGGTGCGCAAGATGGAGCTCCGCATCCTCCTCCTCCTCCTCCTACGAGGCCTCCGAGGCTTCCGAGACCTCCGAAGCAAGCCAAAGAGGGTGACGCTAATAAAGCGATAGCAAGAATCTAAAACAAAAATAAATTGAAATATAATTGAATGAATAGTTTTAGTTATAAAATAAATATTCTTCTAAATGATTAATTCAATAGAAAAAAAAAAGAATATTTTTCTTCAAATTAGAAGAAAAAATATAAATGAAAGAGATATAAGAAATGCTTACCGCTGCCATAGGTTGTAGTGGATGTGAATGAGCTGAGATGAGACCGGCTCTGCCTTAAGTAGTCGTGGGCGGAGGGGCTAGCTGATGTTGAAATCGAAATTAGGGAAAGAAGCTGGAAATGGATGAAAAAGATACAGAAGAAGCGGTGAAATGATGTTGAAGAAGCTAGTTCTTTTGATATCCGACAGCCACCTGTTAGTTATAGATAGCATGCGAAAAGGTAGAGATTTGTTGGATGTTCTCCCCCCCCCCACTTGCTATACCCCCACTACCATGCCACCAAGCAAATCTTCTTTCTCTTTCTTTCTCTCTCCTCTCTCAAAATATCGTTCTCACTAGTAGCCACTAACCCCTCCCAACTGTATAAGACACTCCTGAGAAAGTGAAATATACAGATACAGAAAGAGGAGGAGTAATGAATGATGTATAATGAATATACGGAGAATAATGAGAGAAAAAAGTGCGGGAGATTAAGAATGAAATAGCACAAGGATCGACTGTGATCATCGGAGAGATGATGAGTAGAAGCTGGCTTATTGCTGATTTTGGTAGAACAGCAGGTAAGAACTATCCAATTTACATGTAAAATCGAATGAGAAACAGACAACTGATCAGGATGCTATAGATTCACGACAGATTAATTATCGAAAAATCATGCTTTTTGACAACTTTCTTTCACTAACTGAATAAATTTCATGATGGCTATATACAGTTGTTGCAGATATGTATAAGAAACCGGATTCAAATATTATTTTTACTTATGATTTGCAGATATGATAGCATATCAAATGTTTTTTCTTTCATTAGGAGATTTATCATCGCTTTTTCTTGGAAATTTCATCCTTTTTCTTTCCATTTCACTGACATTGTAACTTTTCTGAATAGGTTTTCAATCCTACTGTATAAGTTTCGTTTTCTCTTTCTCTCTATCTCTCCCTTATTCATTTAATTCTGACATTAGCATGTTCAAAACTAAATATTTTAATTTAAATTATATTTTTAAACTGTTTCAATCTCAAAAGGAAATCTAATTAAAGCTGTAGAGGCAATTTTTCTCGGATTGATGCATGTTAGCCCGCAGATGATCATTATCTTCATGCTATATTAGCTATGATTTCAGGTATAAAGTTTCAGGATAATGTTCAGGAGAGGGGCATTGTGTAGTGAAAAACTGGTTAATCTGTGATCTACAAAGCAAAAAAAACTATTTTTGAATAATAAACCTCATAATAGATCATTCAACACCTAATGATATAGGTACATCTAAGGTGTTGGTCAGTTTTTTTTCAAACAAAAAAAAGAAGTTTTTTGTTTGTTTTGAAAACATATGATTCATTCTACCTTCTGAGATAATACAGCTTTGCACACCGTTAGTATCCATGCATATCCTCTTTTCGTTGTCAATATGGTGAATCAACCTCTCTCTCTATCCTTATCTTTCTCTCTCCCTCTCTAAATCTCTCTTTTTCTTTCTCTTGTTATCTTTCGCTATTCAGGCTTGGTCGTCTTGTATTCATCAATAGCATCTTGAGAATTCTGAAGAATTTCTTAGAATTTCAAAGTGATGAACATGCAAATTTTATGGATCATTCCATGAGATTTAGATTTTGATTTGAAGAAAAACGATGATGTAATCGTATCATCCATTTTATTCTTCAATTCTTATACAAACGAACTTTCAAAATATGTTTCTGAAACATTTCAGAAATAGTTTTCAATGTATTTCCTATAGCTTCAATGTTTAATTAAGTATCATATAAAATAAAAAAATAAAATTAGCAATTATCCAAACATAGTAAACTGATAGTGAGAGAGTTGAGAAAAGGTATAAAAACTTTTTTTTAGTGATTTCTTGTTTCTTACGAGCTAAAGCAAAGAGGCTTTTCGTAATATGTTCTCTTTTCCTCTTCTCTCTCTCTCTTTCTTTTTTATTTGCCCTTGATAGTAAAAACCGAATAAAATGCTTGTAGCAATATCTGGAATTATGATAAATTTTCCCAAACCATTTGATTCGAATATCATTTTGTCCGTTATTGACATGATACTATCGATATATGGCACAGATGTATGTAGATATGTGCATAAACTGTATAAAACAATTGCAGAAAACTTAAATGATAATCCATTAATAGTTAAGAAATGAAAAGTCAATTATTCAGTCCTCTTCTATCATTTTCTCTTTCTTTCTCTTATACATACATGTACATACAAACAATTTCTTTCTAATTCTATGCTTTATCGGAGATAGCTTAACGGTACATCATTAAAAGCTTTGCAGTTTGAGTTTTTCTTCCATTAAGAATTCTAATAGTTTTTACAATTGAAATGATATAATAAGATTCATTGAAATGAGGAATTTAACTATTTAATTTGGTTATCACTATCACATTTCGATTAAATTTAAAAAGAAAATCGTCTAAATATTTATTATATGAATATAATATGTTTCATCAGGAATCTACAACAATATCTCTATTTATCTATATAATTATATAATAAATAAATTGATTTAATCGTTTATTATACATTTAAAATAAAAAAATAATCATTTTCAATAGTTTGAAGTGTATTATTGTTATTTAAAGTGAAATTTAAAATTACATGTTGAGCTATGTCTTACACTAATTAAGCTAAATTTCCGAATATTCCTGTTAATTGTTTTATTTTCTTGAGCGATGGTTACGTGGTTCCTTGTAGCATATCCATCGCATTTTCATGTTTCATCCTAAACAGGTCTTGCCAAGATCCTCATCCGCTCGCAGTGATGCAATTTCTTATTTCGATCAGGTGAACAAGCCTAGTTCCAGATCATGTTCAGTTGAAAACACAAATTCTCTATATAAGGTGGGAGGGGGGGGGCAGGAAATAAAAAAATGAGAAGGATATAGTGATGAATTGGAGATGAAATAGACGGAAAGCCTATGTTTCCGAAGAAAGAAAAGAAGAAAAAACAGCAGAAACTAGGGGGATTTGATCAAGTCATCTGATGAAAAATGTTGAAAAGAAGTCGTTATCACCTATCCTTTTCTTTTTTATTCCCTTTTTGTTTATAAAAATCGGGAAAGCTCATAGAAGAATATTCTGAAAGATTTGTTAAAAATTATTTTTTGTTTAATTTAATAATAAAACCAAAAAAAACTTTATTTTGAATCAGTGAAAACGAAATAAAATAAAAACAAAATAAAATAAAATCGGATCATTGATCATACATTATTGAATTCATTCCGACTAAACAATTTCTAAAAAAATGTGTGCATGTGTAGGTGAGTTGGTATATGTGAAGTGCTGTGATCTGATAGATAGGTGTGTAAGTAAGGATAAGTAAGTATTAAATTACTTGTAAATAATAAAAGTAAAATTAAATTAATTTCAATATGTACAGACAATATATGAGAAAATAAAAATAAAAACAATAATTGCTATTTGTTTTGTTTTGTTTATATATATACACCTGATATGGCGATATTCGAAGTTGTTCATTCAAGATTTTAAAAGCATATTCAAGCTTTAATTAATCTTTTTTTTCTTAATGCATAACTTTAAGAATATAGATTCTTCCCATTCCGATTGGATTATTTCTCTCAAGTTGAATAGTTCCAGCGGCCTGAATGTAAAATAATTTTTAAACATTTCCTTAACTTAAATTTTTAAAAAAGAAAAATTATTTTGAATACTTTCGATAATTTTTGAAAAAAGAAAAAACCTTTTTGATTCCGATATAAGACTGATGATGCTCTTCTTTATCAGTTGTAACAATCATCTGAAACGGTTGCGTAATGAAGAGAAACTCGTGCATCTAGATAACAATCAAATTGCTTAAACGGTTCTAAGCTCTTAAGTTTCGAACATCCCCGTTGAAAATCGATTTGATTAAGAAGTTTTTCGTTCTTCTTTAGATTTTGACTTGGATTTGGATTAACATCTGGTCTAGTAAGCTTATATGCATGTATAAACTTTACAAGATATTTTCTTATGTTATATTTTTTTGAATAAATAAATAATAGAAAAGTAAAAAACAGAAAGATATTATATTGTTAAAAATTGAAAAAGTAAACAATAAAGTCGAATCCAGTCAAATAAATTTTGAAAAAGAAAGTAATTTTCTTTCGTATTTTCAGATCGTTTTTTCAATAAATTTCAAACTTTTTCTCTGGTTTCGATACTTCAGGTTATATTATAAGAGAGAAGAGCTTTCCTATTGTTTGGATTAAAATAATTTATTGGCATTTTATTAACGTGTGTGTCACAATTATATGAAAATAGTGTAATATTAGATAATATTAATGATAGAATAAGGTGGCGGGTTTTTTCAAAATTTACAGACATGGTGTTGGCAAGCTCAGAAATGCTTTTCTGAGATTTGCCGTTCGTGTTGTTGCATACGACAACAGAGTACTCGAGATTGCTCATGAGAACACAATCTTCAAAGTGCGACGATTTTGTTTAGTTGGAACGGTGTTGGTGTTGGACGTTATAGGACTACTACAAACACTAATTAGTCAGAAAGATGATACTAAATAACTAAGAAGAAACTATAAACTGAAGAATTGGTCGGATGTCAAAAAGAATTTGACCATTAGTAGTGGCCAGTGTAATATAGACAGACTTAAACATAGAGAAAAACAGATTTTGATATGACTGTAGAACAGAAGACGTTTAGAAGACCGTGCAAGTTAGTTTTAGGAAGAAACTTAGAAGAGTCTCACAACCTTTCCGTCATTTGGAATATCATCGTAGTTGGCTCCATCATCATCTCCGTAGTCGAATCCTTCAGTAGCGGCATCAACTCCTTCAACAGCGTTGGTCTTCTGAAAATGATTAAGAATTAGAAAATGGCCGTTATTAAGTTGAATTACAGGTTTTGGTGTAGTGACTTGAACAGTTGGAACAACAGTTGGAGCTGGTTGTTCGGAACTTGAGGTATGCTCTATAGTTGGTTCAACATGAGCGGATGGAACAATTTCGTTCTTAAAAGTTGGAGCAACTGGGACTTCTGGACGATCCTCGTTCAAACTGTCGTAATCATCACCATCAACCTCCTCAATCTAAATTTCGTATTATAATATAATAAATCAGCTGATTATCCTACAGTTTCAGTAGTGCTTTCTGGGGCGAATGGTTGAATCGTCTGAGCTGGAGCGGAGGTAGTGGTGGTGCCAATAGCTTGAACTTCTTGATGAACAGAATGGAAATCTAATCCTCCGCTCTTTTCTCCAACAGTGGATGGAGTTGGTACTTCCTCTTCCTCCTCTTCCTCATCTTCATCTTCGACATTTTCTGGAGATTCTTGGCTAACGATAGTCTTGATAACTCCGGAATGTCCGTTGTTATGCTGTCCTTGATCAACATTAGTAGATTCATTAATGGTTACTGGTCCTGGGACTGGAACAACTGGAGCGCTTGGATGGCTGACGGTAGTTGGTACAACATGAACAGTGTTAGTTGGGGCTGGAGCAACTGGAGCAACTGGAGCAATTGGAGCAACTGGGGCTACAGGCTCGACTCCTACAGGTTGGACAGTGATAGATCCAGTAGTGATTGACTTGACTACGGATGGGACGGGTGGAGCAGGAGCAGCAATTGGAGCTGGGTCTACGACAGTAACTGGGATAACTGGGGCTGGTCTGACTGGTTCAGTAACAACAGTGACAATTTCAGTCTTGTGGGTTACTGGAATGTGAGGTACACGAGCTGGAACAACTGGAGCAACATGGGAAGCTGGCACAAGAGTCTTTACAACTGGTCTCTGAAAAATATTTTCTCTTATTCAAAACGGAAAAATGACACTTACAAGTCCTCCGGTTTGTTGAGCTGGATTGTATCCTTCGAAATCATCATAGTTAGCTCCTCCCTCCTCATCATACTTTCCTTGATGTCCGTTCTTTCCTCGAATCTTTTGCTCCTTGATGTTTCCGAGAACACCCTTGTAATCAGTTGGAATTGGCTAAAAATGTGACCAGTTATTGATGGAATAGTGAAATACGATTTACCTCTTCTCCGACGTTAACAGCAGTATGAGTATTACCTTGAACACCAGAAGATGGAACAACAACTTCAGTTGGAACAACTTGTACAGATGGTACAGAAACATCTCCACCGGTTGTAATAACTTGTGGATGAATAACATTCTGAAAATTAATTATAACTTGATGAAATTGATTGTTCGCTGTTGTTTTAAGAGATACGTTTATCGTTCTCAACAGAGATTTAGCTATTTTTCAAATGTATCTCGTTTTTGACTTAAGAAATAATAGTCTTGTTAGCATTGCGCAAGTTATAAAAACATCTTTGTTTTAAGTGATGAGATTAGAAACCGGATAAAAATGACTTTTTTTGATTTTAAATTTCGGATATGGATTCAGATAAAAAGTAGTTTTGAATGATTTAAGATCATCTTGATAATGACATTATCATTTTATAAATGCTTACGGTTTGTCCAGATGGTACTTCAATCACAGTGGTTCCATGTGGCTCGAAAGTTGGCTGTTGTGGACCTTGTGGAACAACATAGACAGATTGTTGTTGTTCTTGTTGTCCTCCGATAACTCCTGGGGTAATGTACTGTAAATTAATTGAAATTATGGTTTGACATAGTGGTAGACATACTCCTCCAGATGGTTGTTGTGGAATGTATGATGGCTGTTGTTGTGGAATGTATGATGGCTGCTGTTGGGGAATGAAAGCTGGTTGTTGCTGAACAACTTGTTGCTGTTGCACGCCACCATCAAAGGCTGGAGTTGGATACTGTAAGTAAAGGTTATAGTATCACTGGTGTTTGGTAGTCCTTACTCCTCCGAGGCTTGGTTGTCCTCCTCCAACTTGTGGAAGAAGATTCAATGGAGCTTGTTGTGGTACAGCTGAAAAAGATTTAATCATAAAATTAATTTACTATTGATATTTATTCATTGAAGACCATTATTTAATATGATTAAAAAACGAACTTGGCATAACGTAAGCGTTGTTTGGAATCTGGGCTTGAGGTGGAGCAGCGAATGGCTTAAAATAATTAATTTAATATCTCAATTTTAATGATCAAATCTTACAAGCACAGGAGCAGCTTGGAATGCTCCAGCAGGAGCAGTGACATAAGCTCCGGCTGCTGGTGGGGCAGCAGCACTAAAATTAGAATATAAATAGATTACAGTGATAATTGTTATAATAATTAAATAATTGTTTAAATACTTACGCTTGAGCAGCACCACATGGGTTAGAGCATGATGGAGCTGCTGGATGGCAGCAACCTCCAGAAGAACCTCCGAAAAGGCCTCCGATGCAAGCCAATGAAGGGGTAGCAAGAGCCAATAATATCTGAATCATGAATCATGGCGATAATGATAGTTCAAAATTCCATTTAATTAATTTAATTAGCTTAATTAATATAATAATAGGAATTACAAAAAATAATTTAAGCATATTTCATGAAATACACGTACCAGAACAGATTTAGCCATTATTCAGTCGAAAGCTGCTAATACACACTGATGTTCAGATGCTATTGAATAGGTTGACTACTGCTTCTGTAGGTAGCTTCCTAACGAAAATGATCAGCTTGTTTGATATATATAGTGATGGCTAGGCGCGAACTTGAAAATCGCTTAGCTGGCCAAGGCAAAAGAAATAATGAAAGAGGAAAAAAGGTGGTCCATGCTAGTCAGAGATTCCCATCCTCGCTATAGGTAGGTTCGAACTACTTTTTTGGCTGCAAATCTCATGATACGCTAGTTGCGCTACCAGATTTCGTGAAGTGAAACGATGATCTAATGGATATCTGAAAGAAAAGACAGATGTGAGAGATGAACAAAAATTATCAGAATCAAAAGAGAGCCGAAAAAAGATTGAAATTTTGAATAAAAAAACAGATTTTAACTGATAAAAGAAACAAGATAGAGAAAAAGAGAAACAGAGAGAGAAATTGTTTACAAGAGGACTTGTAGTCTATCTGTGTATATTGAAGAAAGGGAGTAAGAGAGAAACATAAAGAAAAAGAAAAGAATAAGAGAAATTAATATTAAGAAAAAGAGAGAGAAAGAGATGATTCTGCATAATAAGGTATTGGAGAGAATTGATGAAAATATTAGGAAAATGTAGGCTTTGCAAGATATTTCGCCGTTCACTTCAGTTTCCGCTTTTTTCGAGCTTTTCCTTCTTTTCGTTAAACTTTTCTACATATTTTCAAACATTATCTTGATCATATCCAATCATCATTTGAATCATTTACTATAAAGATATTCATAAATTCCAAAGACTTTTTGATATATATATCTGTATGTATGTATATTCATTTTCTGCAAAATAGTCTTATACATCCATCTATACCTTTTTCACACTTTATCTTTCTCTCTCTCTCTCGCTCTCTCTCTCTCTCTCTCTCTCTCTCTCTCTCTCTCTCTCTCTGAAGATTGAAGAAGAGCGTTTTTGCTTCTGGCTGTTTTCACCTCATACTTGCTGCATGAATCTACACTAGAATCGTTATAGATTTCGTTTTTACTTCTTCTCCACTTTCGTTTCGTTTCACAGACCGTTTCCGAATCGTTTTCATCGTGTACGGCCATGAAACATTCATCTAATAAACTTTAAAGAGTGAGGACACAAAAGTATGATGGATGTTGGCTAGTTTTGAGGAGACAAAACCATATATCATCAGTTACAAATCGTATTTTCTTGCCTTGTTTGTCTTTGACCTTTCAGTTTAGTCACACATCTTCATATTCACATATGCAAGTTATAGCCTACCGTCGTCAAAGCCTCATTAATTTCATTGCAATAGATGTAAAATGTACAATTTTTGCTTTTACTTTTATAATTTATACTGTGGGGTCTTTTCTTCCCTGCCCCTCCATCCACTTATTATACAAATCTTCAGAATAGACAAAATTTTCTTATTAGTGTGCTAAGAAGTACTACCAGTCAGAATGATAAAAATTTCAGCCAATGATAAGCTCATACAAATATGGTTTTTGAGTTGTTACCAGTACAATTTGTAAAGCTGTAAGTTGATAGAATCATAGAGTTTTAAGTATAAGTATAGATATATATTTTTAAAAAAATTATATACTTTGAAATCGATACATACATATTACAATATATTTATTTACATATATGCAAACCATCTACCATCTACCATATACCATATGTTTTGGACTTATTTTCCTAATCAACTATTCAAAAATAAGCCAACTATATTTAGCATATTTGATATGATATCACATATAGCATAGTATTCACGTGAAATTACGTGACACATGGTAAGTTCATTGTCAGACAATCAAAAGCATAGAACGGTTGCATATGTTATGCATAGACATTAAAAGCACAACAATCTTTACTCATCATACCGATGATGTGTGCGAATATGATTCCTTGCAGCTTTTTATGATTTTCTGTCTGTTTTCTTTGATAAATATTAAAAACAATATAGATATTTGTTCTATTTATAGATTTTACTTTCTTGTTGATGCATGAATAGTTCATGTCAAATAATTTACTTCCTCATAGAAATTCAACGGAAGTTTTTTGAACAGTTAAAGTTTACTTTATGATGTTATATAAGAGGAAATTAGAGGTTTTGACTTCTTTTCAATGAGCTTCAAATTAGCTAAATTAATGAAGATAATAAATAATATTATGTATTTAAGCGTTATATATATGTGTGTATGTATGTATATCTAAAAGATTCACAACATACACATACACACAGAGAGACAACACAGTCGTAATCTCAATTATAAGTTGATTCTGAAGAAATAAATTAAAATTCTGAGAATGATTATACATAAGCATGAACATACATACATATACATACATATGTAGTACATGACGTTATGTATAGATACTATGTACATATCTCTTATTTCACTTTCATTTATACATATTATATTAAATATCAAAGTGATTTATACACATCAATATAAAATTTCTTTCAATTTTTTTATTAAAAATTCAAAATATTGATCAGACAAGTAATAAAATTTTAGATCATTTGATTGTATATAAATGATCAAAAATTATACATAATATATAAATATATTTAAATATAGATATATTGATAGAAAAAGGTTCAATATCACTAATTCTGTGAAAAATAATACAAAAAGATTAAAATTAAAAGTTTTATAGAACATTTTTACTTTTATTAAGTTTCAAATCATAATCATTGATTTCTAAAAACAAGAACATGTTCATATGAACATCAGTTAGTGGATGTTCTTAAGTCCATTTTAGTATTTTCTATATGAAAATATCATTCCAAATCTTATTACTTCCTTCTGAGTACAAATCCATTTAAACGAACATTCATTTATAAATCCACATAGTTAAAATAATTTATTTTTACTGGACGTTTATAGTTCAGTATCACAGTATGAGGTCAAAAGAAAAAAAAAGCAAAGAAACTGAGAACTATTGCATGCGATGCAGATATAGTATGTACATTTTATTTTAATTTTTTAAATTAAAATATTGCTCCAAGTTGGTAATAAGATTTTTGTTAAGTTCAATCATAATGTTTCTTATTCTTCAAGTTTGTCAGTTATCATAATTATGTGTTATTTCGTATAACTTTGATGTAAAGTATTTTTTTTTAATATTATCTTCAATGTTGTATACATAATTAAAAAAATATATAAAATTATTCATTTAATAATTTACAAATTTTTGTACATAAGCTATGTATAAGTATAATAATATGTATATATATAGTAGTATGTTTATAAAAATATGTTTAACTATCGATTAAGAATTCTAAATTACTATAATAATAAAAGAAAAATGATTCTGAGTTTTTTTTTATAATATAGACGACAAGCCTTTTCACTTTTCCATCACATATAAGATCATTATAAGATATATATATATATACTATATCATAAAATACCTGATATAGATTTTTATAAGAAAGAAATTCTATTATATGATATAGATACATATTCTCATATATGATTTTCATAACAGTTAGCGAAGTAAAAAAAATGGAAGAAAAGTATATGTATATTTCATGGGAATAGCCATGATATGAGATCACAAAGCATAAAACGGGTTCAAAACCTGACTGTGAGAATTCGTGAATTGAAAGGTTAATCATATATTATATGTAATTATCAAAGAATGGATAGATATACATAGAGATAGAGATAGAGATAGAGAGAGATAGAGAGAGTATGGGAGGAGCATACAAACGATTTTCTTGGGATAGCAGAATAGAAAGTTATCGTACATGTTGAAGTATAAAAAAGTAAAATAGAACATTCAGTGAATTATGAATATAGCGAGGTTGCAAGGATATGACTTTTTTTCCGGAAACATCATATCACATTAGGCAATTCAGTACGTTTTCCAAGGCTTTTCTCAAGGTATGTACGGCACACAAGCTTCAGAAATTACGAGGAAAAAAACATTGAAAACATGAGATAGTTTGTAGATGAGAACCGAAAAATCTCTTGAGACATAATGATTTTTAAATATATATATATATAGTATATGTATGTAATGGGTAGATAGATCTACGGCATTTTTTCAAAAAAAAAACAAAATGACAACAGCTGAAATGGCGATTCAGTATAACGATGAAGCCACTACAAACGACTAAAAAAATTTGATAAGGCTAATAAACAGGAGGAATACAATGGCTTTATATGATCTGCCTATCTATTGCCTTAACATGTTAGACTGTGTTTGAGAAAATGGGCTGTTGACGCATGGCCAACAGCGTTTTCAGGAGGTCGTCTGAAGCGGCTGAGGTAAGAGACATATGGTCTGGTTGGGTTGTAATATACAGGGGATGCTGAGGCTGCGGTGGTGGAGCCTGATGTTGAGCTTGATTTTGTTGATGTAGCTGCTGCTGATTACGGAGTATGGCCAATAAGTCCGGCTGGTTATGAACTGGAACTGGAACTTGCTGTTGCTGTTGAGGCAACTGTGTTGCTTGATTTGCGGTCAGAATGCTAAGTAGCTGTTGAAGACAAGCATTTTGTTGCTGAGCTTGTTGTTGTTGTTGTTGTTGTTGCTGCTGTTGGAGCAATGAAGTTTGAAGCAAAATCTGGGGGTTAAGTAGGCTGACCAATTGATCAGCTGACATCATTGAGGCCGTTGTTGTTGGCTGAGGAAGACTCATATTAACGTTGTTACGTTGGAGCTGATTATGATTCATCAAGAATGGAGAAGAGATTCCAGTAGCCGGTACTGTCATGGAAGCAGCTGATGTCATTGAAGTAATTGGTACTTGGCTGACAGTAGGCTGTGTTGGAAGGAAGTTCATTCCGGTGGTTACTGTAGGGAATGAAGATACGGTAAGCATTGGAGAAGCTGTAGCTGGAATGGATGGAATAGTTGTGGATGAAGCAGAGGCGGTGATTGGAAATGGTGTAGGAGTAGATGTAGATGGAAGAACAGATGGATTTGGAATAGGGGTTGATGATGTAGTTGTTGCAACATCAGATGAAGTGGATGTGGTGGTTGTAGAACTAGCAGGATTTTCGTTAGATTCCTGGAAACAAGCATAAATAGTTAAAAATCAAGAATCATAACGAAAACTTACATCATCCACGAAAAATTTCAAGGCAGGAATAGTTGGAAGTAAAATGTATCGGCCTTTCTTCTCTTTTACATTTGGTGGGGAAATCTTAGGAATATCTCTGTATGGTTCCTGAAAAATGATAAAAATGAATTTTTCTTATATTAATTGATATTAGAAATGATTTTTGATTGTTTAAGTGATTGAAAACATTAATCTGATGCTTTTTTGCAAATTTTATAATCAAGTATGGGTTACGACTAAATCTTTCATAAAAGATATACACATAGTATATGTATGTACTATGACTCGAACGTTTAAAATAGTTAATTTGAAAAAATTACTCTGCGACTCTCACAAGCATATCATCAAGACAAAGTTTTATAAAGAGAAAAAAGCCTTCCCCCTTCATTCCTCATATTCCCTTTTTTCTTTCTCAACATTCAGTCTTATTATTGAATCGAAATATTTTTTATTCTGGTCCCATAGCTTAAGAGATAACGTTGAACTCCAGAAGAGTGCTATACACATTCAAAGGTTCAACGGAATCATCAAAACATGTTATTGCCAAGTCAGGATACGAGCCGAACGACGAGCGTTTTGAGGGAAAGCCAGTGCAACTGAATGATATAGAACAGAGAACATAGAGAAATAGTGAGTAAGGAAGTAAGTGATAGGAACAGATAGAGGAAACAAGAGAGAGAGAAAAAACGAAGAGAGAGGAAGGAGAGTAAGAGATGGGAGCTCAGACGATCATTTGAAACAGAGAAAGAGTTCCTGTAAGCTGACATAACTGAAGAGAAAAGGGGAAAATAGGGAAATATCAGAGAATACATAGAGAAAAGACCTTTTGATATTTCAGTATAAACAAGCTCTTTACTAATGATCAGAGAGACCATTGGACAAGTTGAAAGTTGCCCTTCTACAACGGATTAGGCTTCTCGCCATTAATTCTCAAAACCTCATCTATTTTTCCAGCAGTTTGCACTGAATGAACGTATTATATCTGAACAGTATTTTCAATAATAGATATATATCTAATACTGCTCTTTAACTATTATTAAAGAATAAAATTCAAAAATAATATAGTGAAAAGGTACAGATAAGCGTTTTTATTATTTTCTGATTTCCCTCTAGTCACTGTTTTTTTCAAAAAAAAATTTTAAGGAATAGCTGAAGCATGTATGAACCGGATACAAAAATGTTTTTTCCGGATAAAATTTTTTTTTATTTCGTTATTATTTTCTAGCTCAGCTCATAAGATGCATCAAAAATGAAAGTTTTTCAAACTTTTCTATATTTTCTCAAACATTATTTGACCAAAGACTATGACTATATTGAGTAACAAATCAGAACAAAATTATGATCTCAAATATGATTTTTAATTATATTTTCTAATTTTATCATATAAAACCACTATAAGAGCAAGAAAACATTTCACATGTCCTATCTTTAATTATATTTATATACATATATGTATATAATATTTGAAAAAATATTAATTTAAACTAGAAATACATATATGTATGTATATAAGTGTTTCAGGTGAACAAGCTTCAATTCAATAGCATTTTAGATTTCTCAGACTTAGTTGAATATGTCTGAGAAAGATAATCCTTTTTACTATATATGAAAACAGGTATTTTTAGTTCATAATCAATTATAGACAGAGAATTACTTCAAAATGTCTCAAATAATTATAAAACAATTGAGAAATGAAGAGATTTCATCTCTATATATAAACTAAATATATATAGTTTAAACATTATTTATTAATTTGTTTAACTTTTTTTTCTTTGTAATTGAATCTGAATACTTTATATACTCAAGACATATTATCCTCAGAGTTACAGCAGATTTTTCTGATAGATTGTAAGATAAGAAAATAGAATTAAAAAGTTCAAATTGAACAAATAAAATCAAAAAACTACAAGACTAATCTATTGATGTATACGGTGGCCTTATCTTCTTCTATCATTCACTTTCTTTTATTAAGAAGTATATTAAGAATTTGATATTTTTTTTCTCATTCAAATCAGCATTTGCTAAGTTTTTAATCTATATTTGGACTGATTGACGTATTGAGCTGTACAAAAGTCTTCTAGACGTTTATCATCAATAATAGGTTATACAATAATATGTTTCCGTCAGATCTTTCATCAGCCTTCGTGAGTACAGATCAAACATGAATACATGCAAACTGTGTGGGTGGATGAATATGAGTCAAGTATTCTATCCCTTTAGCTTATGGCGTCACTATTTTTGTATATGTTGCGAGAATAAGCTCTTAAAAAGCTAAAAGGAACCAGTTATCTTTAGAAAAGTGCTGAAGAACCTTGTAACAGCTGCTGGTTGTTTTTATCAGTTTTTACCGCTAGTATATTTCATTAAGTCTTCAGTAGCAGCAGCAGTTTCCCGCAGTCTCATATGATTTTCATCAAAAATTATTTTCTTCTTCAAAAATTCACCATTTTCTCATTACTATCTGGGCTATATTCTGTTCGAATTGCTAAACAACATCGCAACTTGCTCAATGGATCATTTAAATATTCTGATTCTCAATAGCATCAAAGCACTAAAGTTCAGAACAAGAATGAAAGTGTAAGTGTCAGGGACCGCGTTCAAAACTGCTGTTTCTATTATTGGTTATGTTCTATGCTGGCTGACTGGTTGGCTGTTTGAGAGCAACAGAATTATTTTTCAGGCCAAAAATCATTGTTTCATTTGGTGAATGAAAAATAAATTGAAAACAGACATCACGATGGCTGATCTAAACATTAATAAACGATTATAAACCGTACACATTACCATGTGATATTGCAATTCCGGCTTCATCACTAGTAAAGATAAAAGCTCCACCCTCTTATTTGGACGTTTATCTGTTCTTATCTGTACCGATATTCTAATTCTTTTATTAGAAATATAATAGAATGTAGTGATTCGGCCAAATTGTCGTAGTTTTCACATTGAATCGTGATCATATTGTTCATTTTGCACAGCAATTTTGATAAGAGATGTACAGAAAACTCTGACAAACATTGCTTTTGACGCCAAGTTATCTTCGACCTTTCCCCTCTCCCTCTCCAATTTTTTGGCAAATTTCTCGACTTCTCCAAGTAGCTACGATGTGTTTAATCTTCTGCCGTAGAATTTCGAACAAAAAAACTGAATATTTTTTAGTTTGCGCTTGTTTTTCTGTTTGTGGTTGGTTCGAGAATGCTGTAAGCAACTTAACAACATGATCGTAACGTTGTTTCAATTTTTGAAGTTACGCAGATGTCGTGATATCGAAGTATTGTTTGAACTGTGTATCTCTTCCGCGTTCTCAACATACAATCTATTTGAATCATGATAGATCATAAATTTCAAAGAGATAGAGAAAGATGATCAAACTAAATACATATTTCGTTCGTTCAGCAACTATATTAGCGATATCTAACTATGGTGTTCCTAGATTAGAAAAAAAAGATAAGATATTAGTTAAAACTAATACATGTGTGTTTGTATATCAGATAGCAAAATGGCTAGAACAGAGTGGTTAAGATTTGAGAAAAAGAATATGCAAGAATATGATCATCAAAATTACACGAGGTATTAAAGATAGAGATAGAGAGAGATAGAGAGAGAGCGGGTATATTAGAGAGTGGGCGAAGAAAGACCAATGAGATCATCAAGTTTTGATAGTCAGTTATTCAACAGCGGCTGCGAAGAAGATGCTATGTGTTGAAGGTAAGAAAAATGAATTTTTAAAAATATAAAAACGGTAAAAGATAGAGAAGAAATGATTTGTTTGATCTTTTGGGTTATTACAATGGAATTAAGAGAAAAAAAAATGGGAAAAATGAAATAAATAAAAGGTTCAACGAGGTGAACTTTTTTTTTCTCATTCCGTTATAAATAAGTAAAATTGAAAATCAACTACTTCTGATATAACTTAAATTAGTAATTGAAATCAAAAAGCAATACCTAGTGTTTCAAAATTAGTAAAAATATAATTATATATTTTCTGTTTTAAAAAATAAAGAGAATTATATGAAACTAACCATTGGGCAGATTGTAGTATTAGCACGTTTTCGGCTGATTGGCTTTAGATCATCATCATTGTCAGTTGGATAAGACATTGTTTGAGAAGCAAGAGAAGCTTTACGCTCTTCTTCCTTCTTCTTCTTCTCAGCAGCACACTTAGCCTTCCAGATATCATAGGACATGACGGTCATGGCTCCAAGTGACATGCTTCGACTTTCGATTCCGGTACGCGTTGGGCTCTGAAAGCATGATGACATTCATTAAGCTGTTTTATTTAATATGAAATGTTTGATGAAAAATCATGGTTCTATGACAGTATATATGCTGATTGTGCAGGAATTTCGTGATGGATTTCATGAAAATAATGAGAGAGATCATTAGAACGATACAAAGATAATAAAAGTAAAATGCTATAGCGAAGAACTGGGTTCAAGGAAGTCAAGGAAATTCTTTGATTTCTCTGTTCTCGAAAAAAAAAGAAAATTAAAGATCACAACGTTGTTGAAACTGTTTGAACTACATTCAACACTACCGTATAGAAAATGTATACAAATAGTTGTGAAACATATATAAAGATAAATTGAGTGAGAGAGAAAGAGAAAGAAAGAAGGGTGGGGACGCAGTACATTTGAGGTTACCCAATGATGCTACAATAAATTTAATTGAATAAAGATAATAATAAAAAAATATATATATATATATATATTTATCTTTATATCAATTATGAGCTTGAAAACTAATTTTGTAGCAAAGTGTTAATTTTATGAGAAAAAAATGTGTTTGATCAGCCTAAAAAGTAGAGTTTTCCTAGCATCAGCACAAAAAAACGAATAGAATAAACTTTGGTTCCTTTGATCAATGAAATTTGCAAACAAAAAAAAGAAAGATCATTCCGTCCTAGTTGCTGGCTCTCTACGTAGCCTTGTGTTTGAACGATATGGGGAGGAGAAAATCAAAAAAAGGAGACGGAACTAATGACATATCACGTCATCGTAGGGCTATAACGACCATTTCCGGGACTTCGAGCATGAGCACACGTGGCAAATGGACCCGATGAGCTTTGATGATGGCAGAGAAGAAGAGAGTAGAGATAGAAGCATAGGAAATGAAGAAGGACATGATGGAAAGCTAAGCTATAGTCATGCGGAGATGTAGGTAAAGCTCAATATGTGTCTGATCAAAAAGAGCTAGAGATGAAGACATGAAAGCAGACATATAGAGTAATGTAGGGTTGAAACAGAACACATATCTCGTTCTAAATAAGGGAAGTATATGTGCAATATATCAGAAAAAGTATAGGAGAAACCTGAAGACCTATACTGATCATAAACATGTTCGAATGAAGCTAATGAGGACTAAGCTTAAGCGAAGCTTTAAAAATAGGTGAGATAGATGATTAAAACTGGAAATCACCAAATTAAAAAGAAATTCAATTTATCATCGTCTTGAAAAGTCGATCTTTGGCTCAACATGTTCATATGAACGACATAATAATGCGGGAATATACATATGTACATGTAAGCATGTAAGTCTCTCAATTTCTGCAACCTTTCTTTTCTCATATTCCCTTATATATCTATCTAACTATATATATATATATAGATATGTGTATAGTTAAAAATATATATTTTTGTACTTTTCAAATGATTAAGATAATATAGTACAGTTTAACATTATACTATGCAAGACGCTTAACTATGCTCACATTTTCTAGTATATTATAACTGAAGTTCTTTCTATCTCTGTCTATTTCTCTCTTTTTCTCTCTCTTCCTATGTCCTTCTATATGCTTCTTTAATTATAACATTTTGAGCAATGCTGTCATTGAAGTTTGAAATAGTCTCAGAAGGATTCCGAGAACTGTTAGACGAAAGTGGGGAGTTGAAATTATTAATTTCTGATTTGAAAGTTATAGATTTACACTTAGTTAACAAAAGAAAATATTTGGATGACTGTGAAAAGTTTGACAAAAACGAGAGAGAGAGAGAGAGCAATTCAAAGATCTATAGAACTGAGCTTCAGGTAGTACTTAAGGTGATTCTTGTTGCTAAATCAGGAAACAAGCTTTCTAAAAAGCATAATAACTGTTATTGTTCCCTTTTGTGTTATAGAAAATGTGTATATCTAGAGATAAATGAACACTACAAATATATATATATAGTATATAACATATATATATTTGAACTCTATTATATAGAATTTTTGAACTGACTAATCAGAATCAAGAGGGTGTACAGTTAAGGACATACAGAGGGCAAACACACATACATACACATAGAGATTGGTGGACAGGATAAATGACTAGACAGGGAAAAAAGAAGAAAACGAAATAGACAAGAAGAGATCGATGCTCCGAAGGTCAGTGATCATGCAAACAAGAGAAACACGGAAATATCGGTTTTTGATTCGCTTCCAAAAGCATAAAGACAAAGGATTTGTATCCAAAATCATAATCAGCATTAATATTGGTTGTTGAACAAATAGTTATACGATATAAACAAGAATAAAAATACTTTTAAAAGATAAAACGTACACTGTCGGAATCCATCTCGGCTTCAGTTGATGAGGTAGTTGCTGTTGAAGAGCTGGATATTTTGCGTGAGCTCACTGAAATAATTAGAAATATAAATGTGTTTCCGTACATGTTATTCGATGTTTCATCATCAGTTTGAAAAAAAAAAAAAGTTGGTTGAAGCATTGATTTCAATATGAATTTGAAAATTATATTAGTCCAATAATAAAAAAATGAAATGAACCTATGAATTTGGGACTGTAACAGTTGCCATATAAACTAAAGATCTTTGACTGTTTAAAATGGAGTTAGGAGGAGCAGAGTGAAACAAATATATCATAGATAATACAAGAGAGAGAGAGAGAGAGAGAGAGAGAGAGAGAGAGAGAGGGGGGGGGGTAGAGATTGTAGTTCATCATAAATAGAATCAGTTATTGGTACATGACTAAGAAGTGAAACAACAAAAAAAGCCAAAAATTAGATTTTGCAATAACATGCATGATCAGTACGGTATTTTAGATAAAAAGTAAAATTGGCTGTTGAGAATCTTTTTGAGAGCTAACGAAGACAAACATTTGAAGTTCATTCATGAACTTCTTACGTTGTTCTGTTTGACTGATTGCCCTGTTGGAAGGATGGCCTGACTGATTCAGTTCAACAATTCATAATCAACAATGAAAAGTCTGTCTGAGTCGAGGAAAGTTCAAATGGGACTGATATTCGTTGCGTACTTTCAAAATGTTCTGAGGAAAGATAATCAAATAATTGAATGGAATAAGAAAGATATAAAGTGTTTATATGAAAAGTTTATGATGGACGGTATAAGAGGGTAGATTAGTTGTTTGGAGGTAGGAAGTAAAATTTCTCCTGAAGGCGTGACATTGTGATGCGGTGCTGATGACCCTATGACAGTTTTGTTTGCAAATGACATCACCGCTGGCACATTTTGATAACATAATTAGAAATATCCATTCTGAAGAAGAAAGGGGAGCATAGACCGGAAAATGAGGAATACTGATGGTTAAGAACAACAGCGGCAAGGGGCGATGAAGATGTGAAAATGAGGGAATTAGAGAAAGAGAGAAACCTTCGACGGGTGCAAAGCAGGGTGTTGAGATGACAGAGCTGGACAAGTTATAGAAATTTGAAACACAAGTACTCAAAACTTTCGCAACAAAACGGGAAATTAAAATGTATCGAAAAACATTCGGAAATGCAGCTACAGGAAGGCATCAACGACGACGATTGACTAAATTTGGACGCATTTGCAATATGTGGCCAGAGAGAACATATTTGCTTCTAATTTCAATTTTAAGAAAGAGCAATTACGTTGTAAGACTACAAAATATGTTTAGTTGTAAAATTATGTGTATATGATCTCTTGGAGCAGTTCATATACGCCTGCTCTCAATTTGATTCTGTTTCTGAATGTGTCGTTGGTTTTGGTGGCATGCTTGGAGCATTCAAAGGTCATTTCATCAAAAATACATTCAGATTAGGGAGTGGTATCTGGTATAAGGAGAAAATGTTTTTGGAAATCTTATTGAAAATCGGGATGAGATTTGAGAGTTAATAGATGAGAAGAAACAATTGGAAGATCAAGTAATATGCGCACTTGTCTGGTAAGGAACTGGACGTCGAAAACAGTGTGAGGAAGCCATGAAGGGAGAGTTAATAGCTTCTGGATCGACCATTCCGATTTTACGTCGTAGCATGATTAGGTGAATATTTCAATATACACGTCGTTTACACCAAATAGTTGAAGATCCAGCTAGTTTTGATTAACAGGAGCCTATATACTAATAGAATAAATGCTTTTAATATACGGAATATTTGTCAAAATGTCGAAAAAGAGGAGAAAATGAATGAATAATAAGAAAAAATAGAGTTCTCAAATGAAGAATCGTTGGCAAGACTGTACAGTTATATCACATGAGCTGAAAGACAGCCACGTAATGAGGCAGAAGAGATTTGGAATGAAAGAGAAACAGAGGAGAAAGGATGGATAGAAAGAGGAAAACGAAAAGAGCAGGCCGCCAGCTTCGCTTACTGCCTGGTAGGCTGACGGGGCTGGCTGGTCTGATGTGGTTGTATGTGTATGTGTGGACCGCCTTCTTTCACTTTCACTCTAGACCGACTAGGCCACCCCATTCGGAATCCTCTCGTTCTCTATCAGACCCTGAAAGAACACACTTTCCGGTAGATAGACTCACACGTACATGAGAAGTGATGCTGAGGGAAGTATCGAGAATAAGAGGAAGCGAATATGAAGAGTTTAGATGATTGAAAGAACGAAGATAGAACTTCAAGTTGTTTCTCGAATCCTTATCTTCTCCTAGAATCTACAATTCATAATTCTTATACACAGTATAACAAGAGAATATGAATATCCGAGTTTTTCGAATTCCAAGATGGCAGTCAAATAATTGACTTCTTCTACTTTTCAGACGTGAATTACATCTACTTGGCTGATAATCTGATCAGAAAAATCTCGAAGTTAGAAGAACGATAGAAACATACACACACAATTACAAGTACTCATGATACTGAATTGTCTACTCAGGCATATCGTTTCTCACAACTTTCAGTTAATGTTGTACGTCGTCTAAATCACTCTAAAGAGGCTCGTCCTTCTCTCTTATTCGTTCGATCTTCCAGGTCTCTCACTGTATTCTCTTCTATCTATGCATCGTTTTTCACAATCAATTTAGCTTCCTCTTCTCTCCTGTTTCATCTATTCAGTCATCCATCCTTTCTTCGCCTGCTAATGCTCTTTGGTTGTGCTTTCGACTGTTTTTCTCGTCGGACGACGATGTCGATGTCTATTTTTCCGTTCTCCACGCCGACACACACATACATACACACGTTTCACTTTTCTTTTTTTCTTGCTTTCGCTCAGAGAGCCATTCTGTTTTGCCTGCTTCGCTTCCAGCTCTCTACCTCTCTTACTCTGCTTTGGTCTTTCCTCCCCTCCCCCTCTCCTCTATATTTGTGTTGCACATTGTTATCCATTATACTTGTTTTGTACTATAAACATGCGATGGAAACTGAACGGGAACAGCAATGGCAAGACAGAATGAAGAATGAAAAGAGATCAGACGAACTGAGAGACGACAAAGTACGTAGAGTGCGACAGAGAGCAAGCTGTACTGAGAGGGAGAGCTGGTTAAACAGATGTATGAAAAGAGAGATTGAATGCTAAGCCTTCAGCAGTCGCACTTTTCAGTTACTTTCAACTGCAAAATAGCATCTAGATCAGTCAGATCGACGAACGTCGACCAACAGCCCTGGTTGGACGGAAACAAGAAGCTAGAGTACTATGAATCGAGAGACATATAACGCCAGAAAAAGACCAAAACAGCCCGTCATCGAGGTTGTCTACTGTACTTTCCTGAGAATACTGAGAAGAGAAAAAGAATAAAAGAACAGAAAAGCAGAAAAGCAGAAGAAGCGAACTGCAGAGGCGAAAGAAGAAGGAATGATTTGGAAAGTAGAAGTAAACGAGGGAGATGATGGAGGGAACTGAATGAAAAGAAGGGGATAAACAATAAAACGAATAACTTCGTTTTTCTCTTCAACCATACCTTTCAATTCTTTTTCTTTTTCATAACTCATGATGAAATATTTGAGGATATCCTCTCTTTTATGTTTTCCAAGCCTTCTGACTTTCATTGAGAACTTGAAACTCATTTTCTTCTGTTTCCACATTAGTTTTTACAGAGATCACTTTGCCCTTTGTTTGAACTGAATTTCTAGTCTAATTCATGTTAAATCTGTATGAACAACTAGACAATTCAATATAGTTTCATTTAATCTTAACCAAATCAATAAGAATGTGAAACAAATTGTTCCGGATAGTCGTGTGACTAGCCTCTTAGAACTTAGCCTCACAAACCTATCCAACAAAATAAAAACAAAGTTCTGGTAATATTGAACTTCCTCAAACCAACTAATTACTCAGTCAGGCATGATTTCATAGAATCAACAACAAAAATGTAGCAGGATTCGTCTCATTCACGTGGACAAGCAAATAGAAGGCACATGAATTTTATTCATGGATTTTGCAACATTTTCGAAGTTTTCGTCGCTAACTCTTCCTCTATTCAATCCACTTCATTCATGCTGATGTTGTCGTTTTGTCTTCGTTTTCTCCTTTTCACTATTTTTTCTATTTTGTTAGAAAACTTGAAACAAATATCACCTCCACTTCTACTTACACAGTATAAGGTTATTATAAGTTATTTCTTGGCCTTATAGTAAACTTGATAAGAAGTAAAGTAATAAGCTAGACATTGTACCATATAATTTGATGATAATAAGAGGAAGAGAAGAATAGGTTGAAAAAGAAAAAGAAGAAAGAGTCAATGAGTTTACATGTACCAATCAAAAAATATTTTTTCAATAGAGTACATATCTTACTAGCTAATAAGTTGTTCCTAATTTCTCAATTTGATTGTCACATACTCCATCCGCATAATTGCGAGTCAAAATCAGAAATGTTCATCTTCAAATATGTTTTGATTGGCACAAAGTAAATTAGTGTTAAGATTGCTGATCATATTTCCTTTCTTTCTTTTTCTCTCTCTTCATTTCTTTTATTCTCTCTCTCCATCCTATTCTAGCTTTCTCTCTCTCTCTCAGCATGAACAAAAATGCTCATCATTGACTTTTGTGAAAATCGCAGAAGGTTTTTAAGAATTTGAAATTAGATAGGCAGTGTGAGGGAAAAACAATAAAAATGGATAAAAGAAAGAGATAACATAAAAAATATAATAATATAACAGAAATAAATGAAAAAAGAAAACTAAATCGACAGGAGGATGAATGAATGAGAAAATTAAACATTCATCATGTTTAACTTCCTTATTTTTAATTTAAAAAATGTGAAAAAAGGCGTGAAAATGCTAAAAATGTGATTTTTTAGGAGAAAAATATTTTGTCAAAACAAGCTATAACAGCTTTGAATAGCAGAATTAATATATTAACTGTGGTAACAAGTTCAAACTATGCACACTCAAGCTACGAAATAATTCAAATGAGTATATTTATACTATATATGGTATATACATATAGTATAAAACTCCGAGAGAAAAAGAAAGATATAATGCAAATATAGACTGGAAGAGTATTCGTAGAATATGGCCAGGTTCTTGCAAGAATTTAAAATTTGTTTGAACGCTTGGAGGATATAAATGACGTGACCACTTGGTTCAGATGTGTTTCGTCTATTTTAAATTATATATACGATTGTGTTGAACGGTTGATCTCAGAAGGACAAGTGCATTTTTGCACAAAAACAGTATTAATAGTCAAGAATTTCATACAATTCAATATCATTATTGAAAAGGTAGGGGAAGGCGATAATCGGAAGTTATATTTAACATTTGGAGTTTCGAATCTGCTTTTGCTCTGCGAAACTCATCCTTTCCCTTTTTTCTTTGTATAATATTATATGATAAAACTTTAATTCATTTCATCTTTGTAATCAACACCAACTTAAACCAAACTTGAAACCAGAAGGACGAACTTATTTTGCGTAAATTAAATACAACTTACTTCCACTACGGCTTTCTCGCTCTTGTCTTCGTTTTTCACATAATTCAGCAGCAAGTTTCAATTTATCCTTATTTCTCTTGCTGAATGATTTCAATCGTTTTTGATTTAATCGTTCACACTGAAAATCCATGACTTAGTTCAGATTTTGATTGATCTAATTTAGTTGAACTGTTTATGTTTTTTTTGTCAAATGACCGAAATGAATTGTTTTAAGGTATAGTCTATAAACCGAAATTATTTCAAATTCTAAAATAATAAATGATTAATAAATTAGAAAAAATATATAAATTATGAATTTTGCAGCAAGTTTAATAATTTTGTAGAGAAAATTAAAAATTATTAATTGAAATTCTTATTTAGTTTCAAATTGTTTAGTTCCAAGTTATAACTTCAAAATTATACTTACGGATTTGCATGTACAGAGGATGTATGGACAATTTGGTGTGTGATTCTTAAGAACCACTTTTTCGCCGTGGCCTTCACATTTACGGCAGTAAAGAATACGTCCTGCGGATTGTGCTCCGGTAGTACTGGACGGTGAACCAAGAGGAGGATGATTCTCCATATCTGGATTACTCCATTCGCTAGCATTTGAAGGAGATTTAGACATCTCGCGAACCACCTGTAGTGGTGTCATTTAACTGAAAATATTATTTTAATTCTTTGCATGTATATGGTAGGAAGATGAGAAAAATAGCAGAAGAAGAAATATAAAGGTAGAGTGAGAGTTAGATAAGAGATACAAAGAAAAAAAGAATAATAGAAACATAAAGAAAAAAACAGAGAGTATATAGAATATAATAGAATGAATAGAGAAAAGAAGAGAAGATAAAGCTGAAAAAGGCATAATCAAGTAAAACAGTTAAATTGATAACAAAAAGCAAAAAAAAAAAAACAAAAATAATAAATGAATGAGCTATTTGGGTGTTTGTAGATGCATCTACTTTTAGCTTGTTAATAATAAGTTTCATGTATGCTTTCTATATACACGTGTCATTATAGAATACTTACATATTCGAGTGTCATTATTTTCTAATAAAAAAGCTTTTCGAGTGTATTAGAGGTAAGAACATGAAATAAATAAAAAAAATAAGATCTATGAAGAAAGAGAGAAAGAGAGAGAGAGAGAGCGAAAGGAATATATCAATTTCCAAGAGAGATAATGAAAGATTGAGAGATTGTACATGCTAAATCTACAGTATATCTGATTTTCAGAAACAATTCGATGAATACAGGTGATATTTTGATGCTGATGTATATATGTGCAACAGTGCTATGTTGACGGATAAAAAGTGAATATGTTTATTTTTTTCTATTTATATTTTGAATTTTCAGCTGCAAATTCATCCCAACAATGTTTTTGTGAGAATTTGAATTTTTGATTTTTAATTTATACAGATCATAAAAGGAGAAATAAATTCTACAATAAGATGAAGATAAGACAGACCATCAGCTGTAATCTGAGAAAAGATACTGTAGTCAGTCAGTCAGTCAGTCAGTCAGTCACAATCACACTCTTTTAGCTCATGTCAAATTCTCTCATATCATCACTCTAGTTATGTTTGTATGATGAAATATGTTGGAAAATCTGTCTTTTATATTCATTATCTTTAAAGGAAAAAGTGGAAAAAATGAAAAAAAGGCTGGTGAATCTTGTGATCTATATCCACAACCCCCAATAAGCTGTTCTTCCCCACTTCCTCTCTCTTCTTACATTCACTTCATTAATAGTTTACCGTAATGATTTGTTTGAATATAGAAATATATAGAGAAAAAAACAGTTAAATTTGAAAACATTATCATCTAATAAGCATAAACATAATTACTTAGCGACAATAAAACACGATTGAGGATAAGCTTCATAGTTATAACTTTGAGGAGAAACGGGCTCAAACACAAATTATGGATAATGATGTTCAAAAACGAAACGTTGCAAGAACAGGCAACTGTTGTCTGATTCTTCAAGCAACTGATGACATAGAATATGATTCTGAATGATCTGTATGATGTCGATTGTATCTTTAAGAAGCCAAGTTTAGGTACAAAACATGATAATTCACTAAAAGTCAATGAAAGTCACGTATAAATAATAGGAGAATTGTGAAATATCTTCGATTTAAAGAATAATCATTGAGTTGAGATATATAGAAGTGAGTCAGTTCGATTCATAAACTTTTTGATATCTCAGAAAAGTCACGTTCGCAATCAAATATCTAATTAGCTGAGAAAAAAAAGATGAAAATTTCTTAGGGTTCTCAGGTACTCATCTTTAGGAACAACAGGATGGACACAACGTGGTTGATTGTAGAATGAGGAAAGAAGATGAACTTGAAACAAGAAAAAAAAGAAAAAGAGAAGGAGAGAGTAAGAGGATGATGACCGTTCAGAAAAACAAATTAAAAGGAAATAGAGAGAGAATGAGAGAGAGAGAGAGAGAGAGAAAGAGAGAGAGGGAGAGGGGGAAGGAGAGAGGGAGAGGGGGAAGGAGAGAGAGAGAGGGGGAGACAGAGAAAGAGACAAAAAACAGAAAGAGAGAGAGAGAGAGAGAGAGAGAGAGAGAGAGAGAGAGAGAGAAACTTAGGAGTGAAATAAAGAAAAGGGGGAAATACAATAGACGATACGGTTTTGACCGTACATTAAGAACATTTTGAACCATGTAATCTTATGACCATAATCTAGAAATTAGCAATTTTCGGTGTATGAGTACTAAATATTTTGGTCACCATAAGAAAAGGAATTTTAATAATTAAATTTCAAAATAAAAAAGAAAATAGATGAGAAAACAAGAGATACGTCCAGTTACATATGTATTATACATTAAATAGATGAATACCATATACATATAGTTAAAAGAAGAGAAATATAAGTTATGAATTCAACTCAGGTCGACACATTTTGATGGTTTGATCTCTTGGCCTTTAACAACCTGATTGTCAGCAGTTATCTGTTACTATTTTCTCTCTTTCTCTTTTCATGGTCGACAATGAAATGAACCTGAGATCAGAATTTTCAGAGAAAACTAAACACACACACAGACACACATATTTCTTTATAAATTTCAATTTGCAATAAGATATTTGGATCTGTAGTTGGATATATTAGTTGTATTTTGTTTTTTTTTCATATTCAACTCCAAAATGATAATAATCGTTTGATTTGTTGAAATTTTAAATTTTCCAAGGAAAATAAAAACTAAAAAAAGAAGAAATGAATATATGGTTGTGTATATGTATGTGTGTGTGTGAATGTGTGCTAATAGTGTGTATGTGTATCTTCTAGTCTGTCTGTATATATGTGTTTCGGATTCAAATAATTTGATGAAAATAGATGGCATTTAACTTATTCTTATAAGAGTAAGATATAAAATAAGAATAGGTATGATTGGAAATAGATACCAAAAAAAACTTGGAGACTGATGAGATTGGCAAAAGTTTTTGAGAATTGCAAATATTTTAAAAGTTGTTACTAGCATTGATAACAGTAAATAATGATGATGATGAAGATGATCATGATATGACAACGACAAAGACGATAGATATTGAATAGCAGAATATTCTGGTTACTATATGGATATTGTAGAAATAACATGGAAAAAAGCATTATAAAGAGACTATTGGAAAATGGAAAGAGAGATTGAAAGAAGAAGAGAAAGAAAATACGAAAGATCTAGAAGAGGAAGAAGAAAAGTGTTGAGAAATGATGGACTGATAACTCAGCAACATATGATGCTGATGTTACCTAATGTGTTTATCTTTTAATCGAACAAAAACGATAAAGAATTAAACAAGATGAGAGATTAAAATAATATAAAAAAAGAGAGAGAGGGAGAGAGAGAGAGAGAAAGAGAGAGAAAAAAGGTTAAGCGTATTGGTAACTATGAGGTAACATAGATATGAAAGTAATGAACGGCACAGAGATCATCCTAATTTGTGGGAAGTAGACTGTGAACTGAAACGCATCGAAAATCATTTGATTTCTGAAGAGTGTGTTTGTTTTTGTGTCTTTAAAAGACGTTAATGTAATGATCGTAAAGAACAATTAGGAATTGAAAAAGAAAAAGGTGGAGTTCATGGAGGTGTCAAACGGAATTTGGATACGGTTGTATACAAGAACATGGATAGGCTGAAATGACGATAAGGTAAGCATTGGGTTAAAAGAACAAAAACGTGTAGATGAGGTGAAGATGATTCTACAAAAAGACAAAACCATAGAAAAAATAGAGGAAAATGGAGGAAACCAAGATAGAGAGAAAAGTAAAAACAGAGAGAGAGAGAGAGAAATAAAGACAGAGAGAGAGAGAAGTAGGACTGACTGACTAACTGGCTGGTTGATTGGTGGTGGAGAAGTATGTTATGTGTGTATGTATGTATGTATGTGTGTATGTTATGTGATGACGGAAAAGTAGACGTTTGATTTCTTGATCTTTGCCGACCGCCGCGACCAATAAATTGACTACGAGGGGGTTTCTTGTGGGTAAGACAAACGAGAGAATTCCGGAATAGAATGCCATATAGTGAGAAATCAGAGATGGAAACAGACTAGAGAGAGAGAGCAAATGAAGGTGGAAACCAAAAGACTTGAAGATGCACTGTGCATCTTCTTCTCTCTTTCTCTCTATCTTTCTAAAACAAAAAAAGGAGGAAGAGAACAAGAAGCCAATCTCTTTCATCATCAGATTTTGTCGTTGTCTTCAGTAGGAGAGAGGCTATGATGAGAACCACCTATAAAGATATTCTTAGAAGCAAAGAGAGAAAAAAGAGAAAGCAGGAAAGACACAAGCGTGAATATGAATAAACTGAAGGCTTCGAAAGAAGAAATTGGGATAGTGGGAGGGGAATAGGAAAGAGGGAGGGTGTTATTATGAAAAATTATAATAGAATACAAGAAAAGCGGGAGGCGAAGGATGTAAAGCGAGAGAGAGTGCAAAGTAGAAACTAGTGCCAACAGTCTACTTTAAAGAAGGGAATGAGAGAGAGAGAGAGAGGGAGAGAGAGAGAGAGAGAGAAGAAATAACGAAATAGTAACAAAGAAGAAAAACGAAAGAAGATTTGGATAAAGAAGTTGGAGAAAAAAAAAGAAATTTTTCTAGTTCACCTTTGAAAGAGAAAAGAATGAGCGGAAGAGTCGCTGCGAAAATGCTTTAAACACACTGTCAAGCATCATTTTGAGCTGAACTAACGGTAAGAACATAGATCAGAAGATCATTGAAGATAGTTCAGCCTCGTGTTTCTCTCCCATTTTTTTTATCTGCCGTACCCAATCTCTCTAGTATTTGCTGTATCTTTTTCATGATTCTCCTGTATGGAGCTCTCCAGGTTTTCCAATGCTGTGCATGCATCTATTCGGCTAATCATTCTATCATCTGTCTATTATTTCCATCTTTTTCCTTTAAATGATTTTTCGATCCTTTGAAGTATCTTTCATGATTATTCTACCAATCTTTTATGGTCATTGACCAATCAAATACAAAGTCAACTTTGAGACAAGCAAATTGTGATAAAATGATTGCACGAGCTTTCCTATCAAACGTTTTCCATTCCGGAAACCCGTACAAATAACAATCTCACAAACATACGCAGATCGAAGAATCTATTTGATACAGCACTCAAATAACGAGAGCTATGACGATGTTATCATCTGTTCTAATTATTTATACCCAATAATACATATTTTGCTCTGATGTTTCTGCTGTTTCTTTGATTCTGATTGTGCTGCTGATCGTGCTGCTGCTGCTGCTGCTGCTATACTGTCTGCAACTTCTATGATGATACTTCTGTTCACTTATCGCATCATGTTTTTCAAAATTATCTTTCATCTTTGATTACCTAGTCTTTATACTTTTCAACCAGCTATAATCTTTTCTTGATAGTAAAGATGAAGTTAGATATAATAAGCTTTCATGCTAAGCGTTTTAAGCTGACAGTAAGATACGAAAAGAGATCATGTTGATCAGAAGCTTGAATGTAGGATAAACTTTCAACTTTGTGGCAAATAGAAATAACCAGTGTACAGAATGATTCATGATGTAATTCGTCATCTAGCTTAATTGTATATCAGAAAGATAATAGAAAGTTTTTTTTTGTTCTGATTATTTAGCAGTTCAATGAAATGTAATGAAATTATCTGATGTAATCAGAATAAATATTATAGAAATAATCAAATAAGAAAGTGGAAAACTAAACGTTATGAATATTATAAATTTACGTAGGAGACTGAATTATTATTCCAATAATTATTAAAGTAGCAATTTGATCTTTTGATTTTCATAAAGATATTAGGAAATAAATTGAACAAAAGAAGATTGTGAGAGTTAGAGAACATTATAGATAAAGAGAGAAATAAAGATAGATATTAATAGAAAGATAGATAGGGAAGAAGAGATAGAATAGAATAAAAGAAGTGAAAAGATTTAATATGCCTATAATAGTGAGTAGAACGGAAGTAACGAGAGATCGAAAGGAAGAATATATAACAAGCTTAAACATAAATTTGACGAGGAAAGAGAGAGAAAAATAGAGTGAGAGAGAGAGAGAGAGAGAGAGAGACAGAGAGAGAGAGAGAAATTAAGTGATAGAGAGGTAGATAGCTAAAGATAAGAAGTAATGAGGGAAAAATGGAGAATGCTGGAGTGAAACAAGCCAAATTTTGGAAAGTTTATATCTTTATTTCTTAAATGTTATTCATTTAATTTTAAGAAAATAATATTATTTTTTGAATAATCATTTATCTTTTTTTTCTTAAATTTTTGAATTTAGTTTTATAATTCTTATCAAATACAAAAATTATATTCAATGACATATTTGTAGTTATTTTATTTGTTTAGTTAGCTGGACTAGTTTCTTTAAAGACATTAACATTTTTAAAAAATGAAAGAACTGAAAAATGTGTTTGAATGATGACGTAACCCCAGAAATGTTTCAGTTCACCATACGGTAGTATGACTACAATGAAAAATCGGATAAGAAGGTGAAGATAGTCCAAAAAACAATTTTTAGAGTAAGATAGAAGAGAAATCAAAGAAAAAACGAGAACAACCGTTCCAATTTGTTGTTGCGCTCTGATGACATTCAAATAATTTTGATGGCCGATTGATAATGGCGTAGAAACCACCACGTGACTTGATGATCAAGTTGACGGAAATGGCAGACAGCTCACATGTCTTCGATTTCAGATCGGTTTCACAACCTTTTTTTGATTCGAAACTGATACACTGACCGCAAACAAGGCGAGGTGTTAGAGAGAGATCAAATGGTTATATGTACCCAGGTATGTATGTCTCTGTAATGAAATTCGCTTTTCATTCTTTTCATAGCTGCTCATCGTCATTTTTTCTCTTTTATTCGTTTTCGTATTGTCATCATCATCGTGAAAAAACAATCAAGCGCAGATAATGCTGTACAAGCTGAAAGCTGGGTTGATGGTTTTATAGGTACAAGCTGGTCAAATTTGATTGATTCATGTGTCAAAGTACAAGTTGAAGCGTCATCTAGTTAACCAAATTTTATTTTTTTTTGTTGAAAATGTGAGAGAAGGAATGATTGATCTTGGTAATGTGAAGAAGGTTTGATCTTTGTTTACATGGCAACTTGAACTAGAATGAAAAAAAGGAGAAGATGGAACATTGTGACAATCCGGTTAAGAATGTATTTAATCTTTTTCTCCCCTTCTTTTTAACTCTCAATATAATATTTTCTTTTAATTTTAAGGTTTATTTTAATTTTATGTACTTTAGAATTTGTTTATGAATCAACAAAAGTTCTGATTTGTTGGATGAATTGATGCACTCGGATGAAATTGATGTACTCAGAGCAAGCATCAACTCAAACATACTGTTTTCCGCTTTTTCTCTTCCTCTTCCTCCTCACCGTTGTTGTCCTTTTCTTTATCAGTTTCTTCTTCTACTTCCTCTCTTCTCTCGTTTTTGAACGACCTCTTTCATTCTTTTATAGTTTTCATTAAAAAGTCCGAAGAGTTTGACTTTTCAAAGTGATGCCCGTAAGGGTTCAAAGAAATAGTTCACAAAATAATTCTGATCTCGATGCGATCAACCGGACGTCTAACTGACCACTTTTCTATCTAGTTTTCTTTTTTTCTGTCTATCAATTCACCTGAATACACATATGTATGTAGTTTTCCGTACAACTCAAGCTACAGTATGCTTTGTCTTCTGGTGGCGAACAAGAGCATGGAATATACAAACACACAAAGAGGGGAGGAAATAAAAAAAAAGAAAGAAAGAAAGAAAGAGGGTTGAGGCAAAGAAGTGAAAGAACGACCAAGACAGTATACTTGAAACAGCTTGTGTTGTTAAATCATCTAAAAGCTTAAAAAGCTTTTCCTGATTAAGTATTACTACCTTAAAGAATGCTTACTTTCTTCATTGTAAACAATAGATGTTTATAAATGATTAATAGAAAGTAAAGAAATGTAAAAATCACTCTTCTACAGTAATAATCGTTTTTGTTTTCTAATTAGATGTGTGATGATCATGGCTTGTCGTCTGATGGTTTATAAAGTGAAGTGGAAAGAGATATGAAAATGAGAAATTTAAAGATTGTATAGTGAAAGGATGATAATTATGGAACAGATTAAAAGATAAAGAAAGAAATAAAATGAGAGAGGGAGATAGATATGTGTGTCGAGAGGGAGAATGAGACAAAGAAAGAGATAACAAGAGTTCCAGGTGCAAGAAAGAAACTTTTGTATACCATTTTGTATATTAAAACATGAAAGATTATTGTATTCTATTAACATCAGAGAATATATGTATCATCTGTGCTGGATTGAAGTACTGTTTTGACTATTGTTATTAGCTTAAAACAGGAGATTCATTTTGTATAAGAGCATTTAAACAGAAGGATACTATAGAAATAACGAAAACATGAGCGAACTGTTAGGAAGATGTATATGATTGAATAGATTTTCAAGGCTTGAGCTTACCCGTAGAAATATGAGTTAAGTTTTTCTTAAGTCTATGATAATTGGATGATTCAAGTTTAACAATATTATCAATATAACTTATGTATATATATATATATGAACTTGATGTTCAAGTTTGTACAACAACCTCGTGTGTCTGCATAAAACTGATTCTAAACAGTTAACATATTGATATGATATACTGTAAAATCGCTATGAAATTAAGATTACAGGTAACTCAAGCAATATACAAAATTTTTGAATTTCAAATTATATTAAAAAAACCTTTTCTATAAATCTAATTCAAGAGATCAAATGTAATAGGAGTACGGTAACGACGTAAAATTGTCGTTGCCTTAGGCAAAATACCTGAAATAGGTACGGTATGTCGACGTTGTACGTTGTATGTTTCATGTTTGCAGTCTAATTCCACGAGATACAATGAAGAGAAATAAAGAGAGCTAAACTAGAAAAATTAGAAAGAAAATTTTAAAACTTACCAGAGGGTATATACATATATTATATATTATATAATAATGATATATATATGTATATACATAATAATTATATGAGAATTTTGGATGGCATATGTACACGAAATGTCAAGCAATTGATAGTTGGAGGCCTATTCAGACATTTTTTTTTCTTCATTTCTTCAAAAAAGAAAGCACGTATTTTCATTTCTAAAATATAACTAATGTATTATACATTTAGTGTTATATAAGTATATAATTATATATAAAATAATATTTTTTATATTAATTAATAATTAATATTATATATCACATGTTTTAGTAGTTATACATGTGGAATAGAAAAAGAGTGTGTGAGAGACGAAGCGATTTGATGCAAAAAATCTCTAAAATTTCTTTTTGTTTTATTTTTTTTTGTTTGTTTGTTTCAGTCATTTGTGTCTATCCAATATGATATGATAAACATGCCATTAGTAGTATTATTTGTTCCTTTTAATAGAAAATAAAAGGAATATATATCAAGAGATATAGCATTAAAGAGAGAGAGAGAGAGAGAGAGAGAGAGAGAGAGAGAACCTTTTTTAGGTACATGAATGTATATGTTAGTGATTCATACAAAGATGACAAAAATTGGATAAAACACTAGTTATTAGTATTATTACTATAAATAGAACATATAATTATTAATCATGTTAACTTTTTTAAAATATAAAATGAATAGTTAAGCTTTAATGTTTAAAAGTACGCATGTCGTTCTTCTTACTTCATTTGCAACCAGTTATATATATATATATATATATATATATATATATATATATATATATATATATATTTATATATATTCATCGTATGCCATTTCGTGAGTTTCTAATTCTGAACCAAACAATACCATTTACTCACTAAACAATTTCTGGGACAAAAAAGAAAGTTCAATTCTACTAGAAAGAACATTGGCTTATCGACTTCATGTACGCAGATTGAGTGAAGTTATAAGAAAAAAGAAAAGAAAATTGAAAAGTTGAAAATGCTAAAAGAATGTTTTTCCAAAGTTTGCGCATTAGGAGAACATGTTTCTGACGCTGTGTGGGTTGTCTCGGCCAGAAATAAAGGTGGTTGTGGTGGAGGCTGATGGTAGGGGGATTCCCCTGAACAAGACGGTGGAAATTGTATGGCGCAAACAGAGAGAATTAGACAAAAAAAGAACATAGAACATGAGAGAATAGAAGAAAGGTGAAAGAATCGAATGAAAAGATCAAATAATACTGGGTGGAGATGATAGTAGAAATATTATTGAGAGAAACAGTTGAGAGAATAAGAATTATAAAGAATGAAAGAGAGAGAAAGAGAGAGAGAGAGAGAAAGAGAAGAAGAGAGAGAAGTAACAGAGGTAGGTAGAGAGAGATAGAGAGAGAGAAATGTAATTGAAAGATAGAATGATGAGGTTGGAAAAGTTTACTATTTGCAGTACAAGGCTAGTGATGGCGTTGTGGGGGGGGGGGCGCATTGAAAGAATAGCAGAATGATACATTTATAGAAAAGTGAAAACAAGAGGACATAACGACTTCCCTGTATTTTGAAATTCTATTGGCATCTTTTTTTCGACCTATTTTTAACTATTACTTCTATCAAAATGTTCTGATCAGATTAAATATTTAATTTTAATAAAAATATAATAATAATTTATGTTTTGTATTTCTTCCACCACTTTTTCGCATATGCCCACAGTTTCATTGTATTTTTAAAGATTAATGATTGATAATCAAAGATATTTTCCAAAACTAGACAGTAGATATGAAGTTTTACGCCAACTAATCTTTTTGGACAAAATTTTCAAACTTTTGACAATGTGTTTGTCTGCGGTTCTTTGCTTAATTTGTACATGAGATCAAACAACCATAAGTTGATGAAGAAGTAGACGTATGATGAAGATTATAATTTCGTACTATAGACTGAGGGAAGTAGACAGAGAGAGAGAGAGAGAGAGAGAGAGAGAGAGAGAGAGAGAGAAAGCGAAAGAGTGAGCGAGAGAAAGAGAGAGAAAGTCAGTAAGGACATAAATGGATTTAATAAATCAGAAAGATGAAAAGACAGGAAAAGGTGTAACTGAGGTTATAGGTATTATACGAGAAATAGAGAGAAAAAGATATGATATAGAGAGCTGATAGCATAAATGAATAAAAAAGAAAGAGAATGAGAGAGGTAAAGAAAGAAAATAGACACTAATAGACTATATCATGTTGCTGATAATTTTATCTTAATTATGAATAATGTTTATATAAGTATTTGTTTAAAGAAAGATTTTTTTTCAAAGAAATAAAATTCATAAAACTATTTTTATTTTATCAAAATATACTTGGAATATTGAAAAATTCTATCTTTTAGTCCCTTTAAGTATATAATCATTGAATTTATAATTTGAAAAAAATGTTAAATTTCTAAAAATGCCGGGGAAAATAGATATACATACTTCTCTGAACACCGGTTTCTGCCCCAACATAAACTTTATTTTTCAATCTTTGAATAGTTGATTTATAAAAAATCAAAGTTTAGATAGCATGTATATGAGAGAAACATGACGATATGATTAGAAATATCATTAACAAGTGAGAGTAAGAGATTACTCGAGAATGTAAGTTGAAGAGATGAGCTAGATTGATAGATAGATAGAGAGGTAAAGAGATACGAACACACTCAGAGAACAGGTTAGAATAAGACAAAGTTTGTATAGAGTTTTACCTTTCATAGAACAGAATTTTAAAATTCATGTGCGCCGGATGACGACAGAACGTTTTCGGCGATTCTTGATGATATGTATTTTGGAGTATACAGTTCAGGTCGTGCACCTCTTATAACAGAGATCACTTATTGCTTCTGGATTTGCTATTTCTGTTCTCTGCACCTCTCAGAATCAATCTATTTCTTTTTGAACAATGAAAATGAATTTTAAATATAAAGTCAATGATGAGTATTGATAAAATAGAAAAGATGAACGAGATCCAAAGAATAATGGGTAGTGGGGATAAATAAGATGTAGTGATTGAAGTAGATCTAAGAATCTGTTCTTGGCTATCATGGAATTAATTTTGAATGCTATGTATACACATAGTTATAATATTTAAACATTGATCATGTATAGTCAACAAGATAATTATAGAATGATATATCTAATTTTTCTTTTCAACTTTTTTGTTTTGTTTGCAGCTCATCATTTCATTTGATCCAAAAAATCTATTGACAACTTTTATATGTATGTATAGTTATATAGCTAGCTTCCGGTTATTCAGCCAGCCTTTTTCAATCTTTTTTTCTGCTCCAATGTTCCTATACAAAAAAATTATTTGTAACTATATCTATATAAATCAAATAAAACAGTTGCAAAAGAAATGCATATTTGATAATTATTAGAGAATTGTTTGGGTAAACAACCAAATATAAATAAATAAATAAGATATAGAGAAAGAAATTTCTTCTACACTATTCAGAAACATATATTATATATTTGTATTTATTTATTTATTTTTAAATTATGGTATAGACAATTTGCAAGATAATTAATTCAATTTATATTTTTATAAATATGTTCATATATCATTTTGCTATATATGACCTCTTTCCCCTCTTTCTTCCTTTTCTTAATCGTTTCATGAAAAAAACAAATATATGTTTTTAAAAAGTGAATTTATACAGTAATGATAAGAAAAACAAGGACTATAAATAGAGGGACTGATATTCAGAGAGAGAGAGAGAAAGAGAGAGATAGTTATTAGATGAGAATTAGAGAAGTAAAAATGGATTGGATGATGAACCAATGAAAAACATATTGCCCCCATGCACCACGTGTTATGTCACGGACATGAAGGAAAAAAAAGATAAAAGATCAACTAATCAAGTTATTCCGTAAAGGATTTAAATGAAAAACGATTGATAGAATCAAAGGGAAAAGATGACTGTGTAAATGAAGTAAATGCTAAATATCAGAGAGAAAAAGCTAACAATGAACTGATATAGCATGGATGGATAGATGGCAAGACTGGGGGGAGACTGTCATTGACCTGCTTTGGCCAAATTCTTCTCTTTCTGTTCGGAAATCACCTCACGATTTTGGAATTGAATGATCTTTGAAACGGAAAGCTCGGTCAATGTCTGAGTGACTACGGTTATCTATGAAATCATTCAATCTTGATGCATTCAACTTATTTAGAAATTTGACAGTGATAGAAAAAGAGAAGAGAAAGATCGAGAGAAAGAGAGAAAAAGAAGACGAGATAATATGGTAGGGGTCTGTATCTTCAGATTTATTATGAAATACGAGCTAGACCGTCGTTTATAGACATGATATTCTGATTTTTACATCATTTAAGCTTATGTCTAGTCAATTATGAGAAATTTAATTTTAATACAAGACAAACTGCTTCAAAGCTACAAAACTATGAAAACTTTACAAAAGAAAATGAAAATAAAGGTATATGTCGAGGGAGAGAGAAAGAGGAAGAGAACGAGAGAGTATTTTGGTGGGTGTTGACTACAGAATACATATGTAATAGCTCATAACAGATAGAGAAGGGGGATTTAGTGATATAATCTATCTTTCAACAAAAAAAAACAGTTCTCATATGAGATATGTAATTATAATTCATAAATAGTTAAAGATTGGTTATCAATGTATTATTTAAAGGAGAAGATGAAAAAGGAAAAGAAGAAGAAACATTTGAAACTGAACTGAAAAAGATCAGAGAATTCTGTGGTCAGGTGATTGGAGAAAAATATAGTCAAAGGTTGATTCAAAAGAGCTTGTTCAAAGTATTTGATGATGGAGCGACTGAAATTGGGCTGATCATTGGATATAAGATCAATTTCATCCGTTTGCGGAAGAGGATATCGGAAATCTGTTTCAGATAAGAAAATGAAAAGAAGGTTGTGAAAACAAATGACTTTGAAAGAATCAAAGAAACAAGAATACTAGGAAGTAAGTTTGAATATTTCGAAAATTATTGTTAAAACACTGAAAAAAAATATTTTGAATGTGAAAATTGAATTATTTGAAATAGTCAATCAAATAGTTGGGCGGTATTGTCCATGATTTACATGATATATCCGTTTATTCAATGCTAACAATGAAACATTTTTATAAAACAAATGACAATAAATAGAATAAAAAACAAATATAAAAACTAATAATTCAAAAATCTATTTCTTTCTTTTATTCTTTTTCAAAAATATTAAAAGAATAAAATTAAAAAATATAGTCTTTGAGTTCTTTGTAATTCATTCGTTTATCAAATGATCAGTTCACATGACTTCGAAGTTTATTTTTCTGATGAAGTTTGTTTTAAAACAACTGTAAAGACGAGGAAAGAAGTTGTAAGTTTAAGATTTGAAGTACATGAAGCTTGAATTGATTACTGATCACTTAAGTTGAATATTTTTAAAAATAGATTGTAAATATATTATTGATTTCATGTAGACATATGTATATAATATATATAAATATATAGATATATACCTATATATATACTATATGATTATTATTTTTTTTCATATTCTATATATTTCCTTTCATTATTTCTTTTTTTGAACTTTTAATTATATTCAAAATCTTCAATTAGCGATGTGTTTGATCATTGACGCTTAGAATATTTAACAGATATTTACTTCATATATAGCTAATTAATACAGTTTTGAACAATAGCTCAAAGTATTTTAGTGAACAATGTTTTTTCTAATTTTATATTTTAATTTTTAGGAATAATATTTTACTCAAAACTTCTCAAATTTCATAATTTGAACTTAAAAATAGCTGAGAACTGAATGAGATATCAGACGTAGGAATGGATAAGGTCGAGAAGTGTGTATGAGAGACCTGAGGTTAAACATGATTATCAGAGAAAAAGAATGTTCGAAAGAAGATCTGAAATCAAGAGGAAAAGCTTGAATGATTGGGACAAAAAGACAGTTGAGATGATGAATTTACGTTAAAGTGAACGAGAGTCGTGAAGAGAAATATGCAAAATTAAGGCTAACGAGAGAGAGAAGGAGAGAGAAATAGAGAGAGGACAAGGATAAAGCAGAAGCCGAACTGAGAATATTGGCAGCTGTGATTCCTCTCTACTCCCACCAGACTAATCACATACATTTACACAGAAACGAAGAAGAAGACAAAGAAGAATAAGAAGAAGGAGAAGAATAAGAAGAAGAACGAAATCAGATTGTTGATGAAGACCAAGAGGACATGGATGCTACTATAATCAAGTGAGTCTAATATACTATAATATGACTTTATATATCTTTTTTCAATTATAACTTATACGAAAGTTTATAATTTTTCCTCAAACATTGGTAATTCAACAGAATTTCTTTAATTTATAGTTTAAGAAGTATGTTGGTTGTTCATAACATCATTATCACATCATAATTAACAAAAAAAAACATTTTATTGGAACAGCCATCCATCTATTCAAAGTACTAATACAAGATGAACTGTTAGATTAACTATCTTTGTTGTTGTTGCAAGTTTTTTTTCCAGCGAAGCTAGTGAAATCAATTAATCTTTCGATCAGTGATTGTTAGTTATTTTTTTTCTTTTTTACAGAAAAAGCTACAACATTGACGTCATTTTCAATTTCAGACTAGTAGATATTTGAAAAGAAAAACATTTTTGATGAGATTTTTACACAGGAATACATAAAACACAAAATATTGCTATTACCTTTAAGAACTAAAGGAAATTCTAGAAAAAAAGGATTAACTTTCCTCTCTTTCTCTTCATTTTCTTCTCTCTTTGTAAAGATAATATTATTTTTTAAGATATCTTCGTATTTCAAAGCCAAGCAGTGATGAAGAAGACTCTTTAATAGATAATAAAATCTGGATAATAGACCAACAGCTAGGATATCGGTAAGTTTATGAGTCATTTTTGATTTTTTTCCCTAATGACAATTAAAATAGAGAATCGAATGAAATATATTCGATTACTTATTACTATAGAATTTCTTTAGATTTTTTATTTTAGGCTTTGTTCCATATTAGATGAAGGTTTATCCGATGTACTTGTTGGATTCAGAGATGAGCAAGGTTTCTTTGAAAAGGTTAGTTTTTTCCATTAAGGTTAATCATGAATCGCAATTGGCCTGTTTTCAATGTTTTTTGGAAAATGCTGGTAAAAATAGCTAATCGTGCAAATTGTAACCATCTCCCCCCCCCCCAACCCTTCTCCAATTCCATTGTTCTCAATGACATTTCGAAATTTGGAAATTTAGTGTGTAGATAGGACATAGTGTTGAGAAAAAAATGTAACAAATCAAATAATAACTGGATTACCTAGTAAGATGGTTGATGTTAGGATGATCCTCGTGTTTGTACTTAGTTGTGAAAATGCTATAACAACATGTGAACTTTCTTTTTTTGTTTTTCGCTCAAACTTTTACCTGGATGATTCATTAGTTTAGTTACATATTTTTACTATTTTTATGAATGCTGATTTGCAAAATAACGCACTATAAATGAAAGAAAAAATGTTTTTTTTTGTTCATTTGAAACTTAGGGCAGTAAAAAAAGAAAATTCTTTGACCGCTAAACACAACACAACTTGTCTTTCACTAACAGCCGATGTAGCGATAAGCTTGTTGACAAAAGCGTGAAGATTAGTAACTGAAGAAAGGTATGATGTCATTCTATCATGATGTATCATCCTCGTTTATATCATCCTCTTACTCTTTTCTCTCACAATGTTCTTTCTTTTGTCTTCATACACTTTTGACTTCTGGAACTGTTCTATAATGTAATGAGAAATAGGTGAGAAATGGATAACGAACGGAGAGGCATGAGTGAGAGAATAAGAGAAAAAGAGAAAGAAAGATTGATGCTCACAAAGGAACATCAAGAGAAGCTGAGAGTATAGCAGAGAAACCTTGAAGAAACACTTGGAAGAAAAGTGATAAATCAATTGACAAAAAAAGAATTTTTAATGTTCTTTTCAATGAATAATCTACTATAGTGAGCAGTCACTTCGTTCTTCTTTTTCATTTTTTAAGCTTCTTATACAAGGGTGTAAAGAAAACTGAAAATAGAGGGAAAAAATAAAAAAAATACATCTCTTTCTCTTTCTCTGACTATCTTTAATCTCTATATGTCTATTGCTCTTTTGATCTCTCAGTTTCTTCTCTCTTAAAATATGTTATATTTCGTACAAAAAAAGAATTGCAAGACTAGTTGCAGAAGATTTCTTTCTTTACACTTTGTCTCATATCACTCTCTCTCTCTCTCTCTCTCTCTTTCTTTTTTTCTATGTCTTTCTCTCTCGCTCTCTTTTTCTAACAATTTTTCTACAACGTGTATTCACATTTTCTATAATATTTATCACGTTGTTGTTTCTTTTTAGTAAAAAAATCTCTTTTCATTTTAACTATTGATGACTGATGATGTCACGAAGACGGATAAGAAGAAGGAGAAACATAGTTTATGAAATTAAAAAGAAATGGATTATAATCATTGAGATTATGATGATGATGATGATGATGATGATGATGATGATGATGATGATGATGATGTATAAGATTGTCAAAATAATGATTTGAAAGAGGATAAGGCAATATGTCATAGATCATTTCATCATTTCAGATTTTCGGGATATCTTTCTCTATTTTAACACTTGTTATCCAGTAGATGAAGATTCAATCTTGACAACGTAATTTTGTGAATGAAAAAGATGAATTTATCTTTAAAAATTGACGAAAATCAATTGTGTTGGTTGAAGTTTATACTCCAAACAAAACTGTCGTTGCATGTTCTTACACACAACGTGTGTATGTATATCCAGATGATCTCAGGTGTAATCTAATTCCTTTAAAAGATCTTCTTTCAATGGTTATTATACGATAAGGAACAGAAATATTTTCAGAAGATAGCAAATTGATGTTGATGTTTCATCTTAAGGTTTTTGTGAAAAAGATGATTTTTATTGGTTTTCTATTATAATCTAAGATACTATATAACGAAATATAAGATATATTATACATTTAATCATTTAATTTTAAATTATTTTCAATTAATTTTTCAAATTTTTTAAAAGATTTATATAACCACAATACATTTTTTATAATTTATTCTTAATTTATGTATGTGGTTATATAGGAATTTTAAAATTTATATTTGATAAAACATATGAAAAACTGATAAAATCAAAGAAGTTGCAAAAAATAAACAATGAGAGAGAAAGAGGATGAGGGAATGATAAACAGAAGAAATTTATTTTTTTCTCTAAAACATTAAAAAAGGAAATAAATAAAAATATGTATTTCCATTATATATGTGTATGTAATCAGCTGCAAATTCCGGAAATTTGTGGAAATGCTGATCTTTGCCCTGCACAATACATGTTGTTCTTGGAATTTTTATAAAAGTTTGTTATTAGGATGCTATTCCAAACGTATAATTTTAGACTTGATTAAACTCCATAAAGAGTAAGTACAACGTTATTGAATAAAACTTCCGGAATGCTACATGCTGGACATGAATTGTTGGTGGAAATGTAACGAAGATGAATCTTTGAGCTATTAGAACAAATTGATATTATTATGAAAACAGAATCGGACTTGCGCATTTTCTGTTTTTTTTTTTTGAGTTTCTGTCATATCTCTAGTGCATAGAAATGTTTCAAGAACACGAGATATATGCATGTAGGATCATAATCATGCCCCGAAATTCTTGATTATCGTATGATTTACTTCCTCCTTCTTCCTTTTACTCACTAAGCTTCTTCACAAGTTTTTTTTCTCTTTTAATCAAAATTACGGAACTTGGCTTCTCATCTTTTTTAAAGAAATCACGCAACATATGTTATTCACCTCGTGATTTATAGAGAACGACTAAAAGATAAATTTTCGATGAAAATATTTCAAACAGCAAAGGGAAGTTGGTGAGAGGAATTCGGAAAAAAAATTGAACAAATAGTATGGAAAATGGTCAAAAAATATAATCCTGAAATTGGATTACTATTTGATTGATGAAATAATTATAAAATATATAAAATAGGCTTATAAAACAGGCTTGTGGTAATAACAGCACACAGCATTATTTGAAGTAATTGAATTACATATTTTCTAACTTTTAAAAATTTACAGAGGCGTGTTGATCGTAAAGATACATGTCCACCAAGTCGAAATTTGATGTCCGATGATTTGTGCACTTTAACAGAACCAAATACAGCAACAGTACTTGATTCGCTCAGTAGACGATATCAGCAAGGAGTTATACATGTGAGTTTATGTGAAAATTTCAAACTTAGCACAACCATAACTTTGCACTGTTTAAGACATATTGTGGATTATTTTGTGTTGTAATAAATCCATGGAAGACAATACCTATATATTCAAAAGATGTAATGAATCTATATAAGTAAGCTGATTTTTATTTACTTTTTAAATCTTTCTTAAATTAAAATCATTTTCTTCATTAATTTTGTAGATTAAATGTGGAAGAGCAGGCGCCGCATATATTTTCAATAGCTCAAGCTGCTTATGATGGCATTATCAGAGGTAATTTCAGCATCAGTTTTATAGCAACTTAGTAGTATATCTTATTTGTTTCCTTTTTTTGCAGGACAAAGAAACCAATCCATTCTGATAACGTAAGTTATATATTATTATTTTGAAGCTTATAATTCAATATTTTCTAATGTTGTAGGGGTGAATCTGGAGCTGGTAAAACTGAGAATACAAAAAAAATCATTGATTTCATTATGCATTCCTGTGGTAGTTCAATGGAAACAGATATTGCTAATGATGTTTTAACTACTGGAATATTGCTTGAAGCATTTGGAAATGCTAAAACCACTCACAACTATAATAGCTCCAGATTTGTATAATTATATTAATATATTCGCAATTATACATTGTTATTAAGGGAAAATTCATTAAAATGAATTTTAGTGAAACATCAAACCTTCAATCAGCTTTAATTGAATGCTGTAAGTTCATTTTGTAATGGTTGAAACTGTGTTTTGTAGATTTACTAGAAAAGTCTCGGGTTGTCAGTCAAAATGAAGGAGAACGAAATTTTCACATATTCTATCAAATGTTTTCAGAGGTATGAATGAAATTAATAGTTAGTTATATATTATTTATAATATTTCTTTTTTTAGAAATTGCCAAAAAAAATAAGAAATGCTTTGTTGCTTGATGATAATTGTTCGAAATACAAATTTTTGAATCAGGGAGGAATAACTGAAACAAATGAAATTGATGATGCAAATCAAGCAATGGATACATATGTAAGTTTTAAAATTAAAAAAATACATTTTCGTCGATGAATATCAACCGGTCGTGCAAGTGCAAATCTCAAAATGATTTCAAATGTTCCACGTGCGTGTATATGTATTATTCGTGATTAGCATAATCTCACTATAAAATATATTTGCAAAAATGATATTTTGATGATTTATGGTGCAACCTTGTAGCTAATAAACTTAAAAAAATAAAATATAAAGCATATTTTAGAATGCAATGGCACAATTGGGTGTATGTGAAGATGATCGACTGGAGATTTATAAGTTATGTGCAGCATGTATCCTCATAGGAGAAATACGTTTTGGAGAACGAATGGGAATGGATCTGAGTTTTGTTGAATCAAACACAGGTTATTAGAAAATACTTTATAAATCCTATAATAATTATCTGGAAATGTTGCATTTCAGAAGTTGAACAAGTAGCATTACTGTTGGGATTGAAAGCCGGTCGTATAGTTGATGCTCTAACATCACCAACTATCAAGATTGGAGATAAATTGATAAGAAAAAATCAAAATCTCAAAAAAGTACTTGTTATATTGTTGTTTATACTTGATAATCTATAATAGATTAAAATTTAAATCTTGATTTTTAGACTTTATTCTCAGCTTCAGCAATGGCGAAAGTGATCTATGAAAAGCTGTTTGGATGGATATTGGAGAAGTGCAACAACGCTATTCATGAGCATAAAACAAGTTCGTTACAAACGTTATCACAAAGATGCAAATAATATATACAATATTGTAGATTATGAAGGCAAAGATTCGTTTATTGGTGTCCTAGATATAGCTGGTTTCGAAATAATTGAAGTGAGTAGCTTGAATTTGAAACAAAAATAATTAATTTTCTTTTTTTTCTAATTTCAGAAAAATTCTTTTGAACAATTTTGTATTAACTTTACAAATGAAAAATTACAACAATTTTTCAATCATTTTATGTTTGTAAAAGAGCAGGTAATTCTTATATATTAAACAAAACTAACAGGAAATATTTATAGGCTGAATATCAAGATGAGGGCATTCCATGGGAACTTTTAAATTTTGCTAATGATCTGCAACCAACAATCGATTTGATCCAAAAAGTATTTGAATGTGAGAACATAAATGATTTTTTATGTTTTCTGTTTCAGCCTATGGGCTTATTGGCACTTCTTGAAGATGAATGTGTAATGCCTAATGGATCAGATACAACGTTATTGGAAAAGTTTTGCTCAAATTGCTCAACATCTCCAGCATTTCAAAAAGCTAAACAGTCTAAAAAGTTGGCAAAAAAGTTACAAAGTTCAAAACTAAAACATTTTTTTTAGAAATAAGCACATAATACACTTCAGTATTAATCATTATGCTGGATGTGTTGACTACAATGTTACATCATGGATTGAGAAAAACCGTGATGTTGTTGAACATTCAGTTTTGGCTTTATTATCTGAAACAACATCAAATCTTCTCAAAAAATTATTTCCACCCGGTAAACGATCAAGAAACTTTAACAAATCTTGATTATACTTTTCAGTTTCTACTGATTTAACAAAATCTAGAAGAGGAACTATGTGTCAAGCTTCAGTCAGCTTTACTTATAAGGTTGTCAGAAACATAATCAAACAACTTTAAAATTGGCATGAAATGAAAACTAACTTTCATTATATTACAGAATCAACTTCAAAATCTCCTTGACTGCTTAAATTATACCTCCGCTCATTTCATTCGTTGTGTTGTTCCAAATTACGATCGAATTCCTGGAAAGATTGATGGTAACTTGATTCTTCATCAGTTAAGGTTTGCCATACAATGTAAGAATTTAAATTTTTACAGTAATGTAATACAGATGTAATGGAGTTTTGGAAGGAATTAGAATTTGTCGTAAAGGTTATCCTACTAGAATTCCATTTGCTGAATTCATTCAGCGTTATACGCTGTTAGGAGGGGCGGCATTTAAAGGAACTGGAAAAGCAGGTAAGTTTAAGATGTTTAAACAAACTACAACGTCATCACACAAAGGTTGTCAACAGCTACTTGATTTGGTAGGATTTTCCCGAGACAAATACGCTATTGGATATACGAAAGTATTTTGTAAAGTTGGAGTTATATCAGAAGTATAGAAATTGATATATTATATCAAATTAACAAAAGACAAATTTTCTAGCTAGAAGAATTAAGAAGGAATTGGTTATCAAGTACGATATGCGCATTTCAAGCTCGTATACGTTCATATTTGGAGATTGAAAGTTGTGATTTAAAAATTCGAAAACAGTAATAAAGGTCATGTAAAAGAGTTCTATATTTAATATTCTTTCAGAGAAGCTATGCAGACTATTCAATCAAATGTTCGTATTTTTGCTACTTTATCAAATTGGCCATGGTATAGATTGATACAACTTGTTCATCCAATGATACCTAAGGTTTTAATCATTTAAAAATATTTCATTACACATTTAATTGTCTAAGGATCGTGAAAAGCTTCGCATAGTAGAACTTGAAAAGTTGATAGATAATTTGAACCATGAAATTGAGGAATACAAAGAAGAGAATATTCAATTAACAGAGGTTTGAATATTGTTTTAATGTTTGTTCTCATGTCATTGTCGTTACAGGAAATGAGTAGCAAAGAGTCTAGTTTTCTACACAAACTCACAGATCTTGAAAATGAAAAGCATAAACTTGAAACATGTCTTAAAAGAGTTAGTTTATCTTTCTTCTAGGTTATTAGAGAGCCAAATTTTTGTTTCAGAAAATGGACGAGATTTTGACTGAGTATCAAGATAAGTTACAGGAGGCTGAAAAGGAAAAAGCTGCTTTACGTAGAAAGATGCAACATGTATTGAAAAACTTTGTAAATTACAGTTAACTACTCAAAGTAATCTTTCAGACAATGGATAATCAAATAGATGATTATAAAGATACTATTAAAGATTTAGAAATCCAACTATCCAAATTGAAACGTGAGCATGATCAAGTAAGCCACAACAGATTGTATCCCAAGCAGATTAGAGTTTTCAACCTCAATTTAGGAAAAGAAAAAGTTATCTGCTGATGCTGCGACTGCACTTCAAAGATCAACAGAATTAGCGGATAAGCTGGCAAAGGTCCGTTTTTTTTTTTACAAAAATTAAATAATTTCATTATTTAAGATTGATGGAGACAAAGAAAAAGAAATAACAAAAATAAAAGAAGATTTGGAACAGAATGAAGATATTCTCAATGTTCTTGAGAAGAAATATAATGAACAACATAATAATGTTATGGTTAGCCATTTTCTAATATATTTTAATCAAACGAACATACATTCATACACAGAAGCTGAGCTTATATTTAAGAAATTATATTTTTCAGCGATTAAACGATACTTTACGGGATTACGAACGAAAAATTGAAGATGCTCATATGAATAATAATGATTTGAAGAAGGATATACAGAGGGTATGTATAAAATATCTTGAATTATAAGATCAAAAAAGAGATGAGGCATGATGCTTAATTCCAAAACATGTGTTATAGGCGCAAGATGCTTTAGAACGTGAGCAAATTGATAAACAAACTTGTCAGAAGGAAATTAAGGAATATTTAGCAAGAATTACTGAATTAGAAGGGAAAGTACAAATGCTTTGTGATGAGAATAATCAGTTAAAGCTTCAACTAGCAAGGTACAATATTTGAATAATTTTGTATTAAATTACTGCTTATAGACAGGAAAATGAAACTGAAGATGGAAAAGCTCGAAACCTACGTCAGAATGATACAATTACTGAATTACAGAAGTTAATTGAAGAATTAAATGTAGGTTGTATGACGATTTTATGACATATCCGAGAAAAAAACATGACAATGAAACAATTTTATTCTCTTCTATCTAATTCATTTACCTTTTTCTTCATCATCATCAACATCTGCCAAATCTCTCTCTCTCTCTCTTTCCCTCTATTTCTCTTCATCTTTCTATCTTTTACTAATGCAATAGTTCACAATAGTCACCTAATTCAACAGAAACAACTTATTTTGAATTGAGAATAGTGATGTTCAATTATATGTTCAACTACATTATAGGCAAAAGTGGTTAAAAATGATCAAGAAATGTTGGAAGAAAAAAATAAGCGAAGAAAGGTTTAGCGAATAAGTTGGTCAAACTATGATAATTGACTTTTAGGTTGAGAAGGAAAGAGATCGTGTTGAAGATGATTTACGTCATGTACAAGAACATCTTGGCAAATTAAAGAAGAAATACGAAGCTTTAGTTAGTTATATCATATAATTATAGTTTTAAAAACAAATATATCTCCAGAAGGATACTTTACGGCAAAAAGATAATTCATTGAAAAGCATGGAGAAGAAGTTGGAAGATAAAGATGCCGTTATGCAAGATTGTGTGAAGGATCTCAAAACTAATCATAAGGCAAGAGTATCAGAGTTAGAAGATAAACTGGATGAATACAAACGGAATACTAAAAAGTAGCAAGACATATTATTTAATTTTCATTAATAATGCTTATATCAGACTGGAAAGCGAAAATTCATTGCAAAAGATGAAGCTGGATACTACATTTGAACGAGAATCGTCTGTTGATTCTGATTACGGTATGATATGTGATTGTGTAACATGTGTAAACCCCCAAACAAGCTAACTATTTCATGAAAACAAACGCATATTCGCTATTTTCTCTCAAACAAATGATTTAAGGTAGAAGTAGTGTAAGCCGATTGTCAACGATTGGACGACAGTACTCGTTGACATCTGTAAGCTCATTCTCTTCTTGTCGAACATTGAACAGACGAAGAGAAACTGAACCGGAATTGACCAGTTCTCTCTACATCCCAAGGTAATATGAAAGCAACGAAGCTTCTTTATGATATAAACAACTTTAGAAGACGTGATTCGCTCTATGATCTGAGTCAAAGTACATACAGTGGGGTACAGCGTAGCTCATCTATTACCAATTTTGAAAAGGAACGACGTATCAGCGAATTGGAACGACAAGTCCAAGGATTGAATACAGATCTGAATATTCAAAAACGGGAATTGGAAGTATACAAAGCTTCATTAGGAAATTTAGAATCAGTTTGTTAACCTTTAGTACTTAAATTCAAATTTAAATTTCAGGAAAGAGATCGACTTCTGTCACAAAATCGAAATTTCATAGCAGATTCAGATAATATGAGGAGGCAGTTAGATCGAGCAGAACAAAATGCAGATTCATTGAGTGTTAGATTGAAACGAGCATTAGAAGATGCTGAACAATGGAAAAAACGTCATGAAGATCTGATAAATGAGACAAAGAATGATATTTTATGTGAAAGGTATTATACTTGTTATAAATATTTATTTTCGATCAAAAACTCACATGTTATTCAGAAAACGTGCAAACGAGCGATTGGAAGCTGTACGTGGCGAATATGGTGCTCGTGAAGAGCGGTATCAGAAAGTTGAAACAAACAAGGAGGAGTTACAGCAGGAGCTTAATCAGTGTCAAATTGAACTTCAACGCGCTTTAGCAACAATTCATGATTTGGAGAATAATATGCATTCACAGGTTTAATCTTCTCATTGGTACTGTCATCGTTATCATCATAATTTTTAGGAAAGACTTGGAGGCTCATTGGAATTAAACCAACGGGAGCTTATGAATGAGCTTGAAAATGTAAAAGATGAGAATGGAATGCTTAAATCACGGATTCGTCGTCAAGCCAAGCAGATTGAGCTGCTGACACGTGAGTGTATATTTCATCAAGTTCATATAAAGTGTAACTGTTTTAGAACAAGATTCAACGAGCGACGTAATGAATCACATGAACAGCAAGGTGTATCCCAGTTTTGAATAGAAAAAATCATTTTTTTCTTCTGAATTTCCAACAAAAAAAAACGAAAAAAATGCATTTCAAAACAATCAAGTTGCAATATAATCATAAGAAATTGACGGTTCAACTTATCTTACTAATTTGTATTTTTTTTCGTAGATTGCGAGATGGGTACCGTCGACATACATGAGTATTAATTTTTGTAAAATTTTAAATTATTTGATTTCATTATTTTGCTGTTTTTCCGGTGTATACACTCTTTACTGGTATTTTTTTGTATAATAATATTGTTATTCACAAATGAATATTTTGTATTTCTCGCAAATTTTGTCACAAAATGAACAGCAAATTTTAGAATTTTTTCCAAGAATACTTTATGCAGCAGCATTCCCGAGAGTCTGAATAAATGATAAAGTAATCAAAGATTATAACATTCAAATATTTTTTACGTCAGTTTTCGTCATTGTTACGTTGCAAAACAAGTTCATAAAGCTGATTTGTGTTATCTTTATCAATTACATCAGACAGACAACAATTTTCAATGATTTGTGAAAATGTATTTAACTCATGTTTTATATCTCAAATGTTATTATCATTTTTGATCTTCTGCGTATAAGACATACAAATGTAATTATAACTATTTTTATAAAACTTTAATAATCTTTTGACACAAAACCGATCATTGAAACTACTAAAACTTGAATACAACTTGAAGAGCACAAAATAAAACTTTAAAGCTGATTAAGTTATGTATCTTTCGTTGATGGTTGTAATTGGAATGAAAAAAAATATTTTTTTTATAACAAATAAATTTTTCAGAAATGAATAAAGCCTCTGGGAATATGGTTTTTGAAAGAACAATAAAATTGAAACACAACTGATATTACTGGTCTCTGGATAATGTTTTCAAGTAATCTTCATCAAATGAATTTGGTACAGACGAATCAGAAAACATTTGATTTTCTAAATCTAGTTTAGGTATCTGAAATGATTTATTACATTTGTTTCTTTTATAAATACACAAAACATACAGTGCTTCGACTTGTGTTTTCAGAAGAGCTTTCCCAAACTCGTAGCATATCCATGGTTCTGAACGTATCTTCCGGAATAATAGATAATTCAGCTTGAACATATGTTATGAAACAGAAAATTAAAAATTAAAAACCTGTTGTTTTACTATGTCGATCATCCATAAAGAATAATGATGAGCTTTCAGCTGATTTCCTTAAATTTGAATAACTAACAGGACGTTCTCTGAAGACAACAGGATCAGCTGGTTTCTGAAACATTGTCGTTATGACGAATTTCTTAAATATAAAAGTATAACGTACTCTTAAAGTTTTTATTTCTCCTGCTTCAACTTTGATAGCATTATCAACAAATTCATCCAGATTGAAATTCTCTAATTCCTTTTCATCAATATTAAACTGATCTCCTAAATATTTGACCAAATTCTTCATTGTCATCCTGAAATTTGAAATATTGATGATATCATTAGAAGATATTTCCAGATCACAGACTTTTTTCCTCCAAACCATACAACTGTACTAGCCATATTTTCCATTTTTCTTCCAACATAATGAACTTTTTTCAAAACATCAGCAGCTATTTCAATAGCCATTGTTGTTAATGATAATCCAACTCCAATATAAACTAATGTTACAAATAAGTAATCATAGCTAAACTCAAATTTTGTATAACTTTTGCTTGTTTTTACTCAGAATACCTTTTTGGCACAAAATCTCCTAAACCGATTGTTGTCAAGGTTACGAAGTTGAAGTAAAACGCCTTAAAGAAATCCATTTCTGGTTCATAAACTGAAAGAACCTGAAATTGGTTGTTCGCTTATATGCTTAACGTTTACTCAAAATTGATTTTACCTTTGCACCCATGATGAGGTAAAGTGCGAATGTGATTGCGAGCAAAATGGATTCATCCGTTTTTCTGAAATGACAAAATGAAAACTCAAAGATCAGTTAGTATTTCAACTTTTCCGAAACATCTTTTTCTGCTTTTTCGTCATTCTCCTCTTCTTCAACTTCATTAATATCATCGTCATTAGTTTTCGCCGTCAATTCCCTAGCTGTAGATAATACGTCATGTGCACTACTGAATTTATCCGCTGATTTTGATATCTTCTGCTTATTCTTTGACTTAAAATAATAATAATAATCATTAGATAGATAGATATGTATACATAACTAGAATATTTCAAAAATTACCTTTTTAAGACTGTGAATTCTATCTTGAATCCATGAAAATAATTTCAATAAAGATCTTAATAGATAAGTTAAAAACATTCCCATATCAGCTATTGTTAATAATGTTAATGGAACACCAAAAACTCCATAAATTATACAAAAAAGTCTTCCATAGAATGTTTCTGGAGCAACATGACCATAACCTGAAAATAAACAAAATAAAATAAAAATATTGAAAGAGTTTTGTTTTTTAAGAATAAGCCAATTCAACCGAGTGTATGCAATGTTTACTTTAAAAATAAAATGCAAAAAAATAAATTGAAAGCTTTGAGTTCATATAGAATTCATAAACAACATATGGAAATTAGCTGAAAAAAGTAAGAATCTTTACCTATTGTTGTAATTACAGTGAAAGTAAATATTAAAGAATTTCCGAATGACCATTTATCAAGTTCTTCCTCAATTTCTAATTCCATTTGCTCTTCTGAATACTAATAGTAAAGATCTTCTATTAACAATAATTAACTAACCAGCAGTTATTGTTTGTGAAGCTTGAGTTGCTTCTGTAGCATATGCTTGCGTAGCTTGAATTCCATCAAATCGAGCAAACTGATAGCAGCTATCAATACTGAAAATATTCAAATGCTCTATGTCATGTTCACGACAAGCTGTTCGATTGAAAATTCCACTCAAGACATGTTTTAAGCATGCATGAACCTGAAAATAGAAGTTTAATTCAAAATGGTGTTGCTTATCTTACTCCTTTGTCCATATCTGCTATTTCTGTGCCTAAGTACACCTGAGTCAATCGTTTGGGGGACTCATCTATAGCCTGTCTACGTACACGAACCGACCTAAAATTATTAAAAACACAGTTTGAATTATAAAAACAAAATGTTTCTGCACATACGCATCGGGTGATTCCAAAAATTGCATAGTTAGTGCTCCAAATAAAGTATAAACTATAACACCCAATATTAAAGATAAGTGCACCGCAGCAGATGATGCCTAAAATACTATAAAATAACTTTTTGTGATGAATAATTAAAAAAATATACTTGTGGAATTTTTATTATATATTTTATATTTTATAACTTTGAATAAACCAATTAATAAGGTCATAGAGTATACTATGACTATAAGATATAACATCAATATAATTCATATTTTTATGAATATTCAAACATTTACAATCAATTTTTCAAATAAATTTATAAAAAAAAAAGTTTTCTTGCGAGAAATATAAAAAAGAAATTATGAAACATACAATTTTAGTTCTTATTTTATCCACTAGAAGCATGGTTAACTTGTAACGTTACTAAAAACTTTCCAAAATGGCTAAGCATGGCAGGAAATAACCCTTTTCACTTGTGTGAACAAGTATTCAAAGAAGTTATTTGAGATGAAAATCTATTGTCCACAAGAATTAAAGAAAACTTTATTCATTGAAATACGCTTCATTTCCAAAATGTTTTAAAGAAAATTTATTTATTTTCTCTAGATGTGTGGGCTAATTGAAGATAAATAACAACAACAACAACAGAAAAAACTAACCGTTTTAGTATCTAAACTAACAACATTTCCAATTTTACTCATAAAACCCATCCCTGAAATCAATGTTGAAATAATTTTTTTTCTTAAAAAAACATTTAAAAAACTGAACTTTACTTGAGAAGGAACTAGAAAAAGAAATCTTTTGGAACATAAAACAAAAAAAATTTTCATGAAATTTATTATGCATAACCTAGAGATGTGTACAAGACGCTTAAGCTTAAATCTCAACTTTAAATCTTGCGATTGTCCTTACATATGAAAGATTAACGACAAACATACGTCAAAAAAACTTCAAACATGCTTTTTAAAATAAGAAATGCTGATCAAAGTGTAGTGAGCAAGCAGATGGGCTTCTTTATAACAGCATGTGATATATGGCAGCGATGAAACAATGAAAATACAATAAATTCATTGGAAAGTTCTTTATTAAGTTATAACATCCAATAGATTTCATGGTATGAGCTTCCATGAATTATATACGAAACTATGAAAATGAAGCGGAAAGCTGCAAAAAACTTAGCTAACATATTCATATATATGCATATACCGAGATATACATAGTCATTTTATATATTATATATATATATAGTATGTATATGATTTTTAGTAGAGGAAACAATAGGAAGCGCTCTGCTTCCTATTATTGGTTTCAAGAAGAAAATGGAAAAAGAACTGGGGATAGAAAAGACCTTTAGCAATTACTATTTGAAAATAAAACAGGAAAAGCCACTTTAATCGTATAATTATTTGATCTAAAGTCTATATATATATTATAAGTGAATATTACATTTTGGTATATAGTATAGGACATTATAGAGTAATAGATGCTTAACTTCTTCATGTGAAGTTTGGTTTGCCATTCTTCTCTTCTCAATTTCCTCTCTCTCTATCTCTCACTCTTTCTTACTCACTTTCACTCTTTCTCACTCTCTCCCCTCTCTCTCTTTTTCTTTGTTTCTTTGTCTCTTTTTTTCTCTTTTTCTCTCTTCCATCCTCTGTTAACATGTTCAACAAATCTTCGAAATAACCCGGTCAATGACTGAAGCTAATTTTCTCCTCACAGCTTAGAATTTTTGCTTTTCCTAATGTAAAAATGAAAAAAGCTGGGAGGTATAGTGAATATAAAAGGAGAACATCATGCGACTTCCTTTTATGTTTTATTAATATGTTTAGAATGTGAATAGGATTCTCAATTACATTAAACTACTAGAAAAGAAAACAAATATGAACTTTGTGAAATTTATTAAATTTTATAAGAAAATATGTACAAACTGAGATATGAAACTGAGATGATAATTTCTTTTTTTTCAATTCAAATACTATATTTACATGACGATATTTCCATTTCTTCGGCTTTTCTCTTCCTTTTCTAATTGTTTTTCCATCAAATAGGTACCAGTGCGTGAGATAAAAGTAAATAAGATGTAACCAGCGAAGATGATACCAGCTTAAACATATAAAATTTAGTATAAATTATTGAATTATTGATTCTTACCTCCAACAACTAAGAGATAAACTGCTGGCTTACTCACGAGGAAACCGATAAGAGCAAGAGCTTCGAGTACATAGACAAATCCAGCAACAACCTGAATTGATGGAATATATGAAGCATTGAGTTGTTTTCATTTAATGATTTTTTTGATTTTGTTTTTTCATTTTTATGCTCTACCTGTCGGTGAAGATGTGATCCTAAAAAGCTTCCGAGTGGTCCAACGGTAGCAGAAACTGGAACAGATAGCGAGAAGTATCTCCAAGCCATGATATCAATATCACCCATCATAGCAGCACGGTAGAAGAAACCGAAAACGGCATTAATACCTATAAATAAAACATAAGTTTTATTGATATAATCCTAGATTTTCGATTCAAAATGATAAAACTTGTGATTATTTTGTATTTCCACAAGCCTATTTTGACCAGTTTGCATGTGATAAGAAGAATTATCAGAAATCTATTGTGATTTCATAAGAAAAGCCAAAAAAAAGATTGATTATAAACCTTTTTTTTGCGTATAGTCGGTATAAAACAATTGAAGCACGTCATGCGCTAAGACTAGTTCAGTTTGATTTGATTGATTACCTTGTGTGGTCTTTCAACTATCAAACTGTTCAATCAACGTTCAAGACAATTTGGCCATTTCTTAAGAAATTCAACATATTGTATGTTGAAACAATGATGATGATATGGCTATTTCTCATAATTATTTTAATTAAATCAATAATTTACCTTTGAGAATTACAGTTGTTGGTGTAGCTGTTTTTTCGGTAACACGGAATAAAAGAGTAATAATTGAAAAGATAGCAATGTCAATACCAGATCCAGCAAAAGCATCAAATACACCTGTAAAGGTGATATTGAACAACTTAATTTTAAATTTTAGATAGCTTACCTCCTATGAATCCGGTGATCAAGAGAACAAGTCCCTTCCAAAGTTTGAAGTCAGGAATTTCTCTGAAGGTTGAACGCTTCTTCTGAGAGTTGAGAAGAGCTAGAGCAATAGCAAAAGCAGTCCAGATGGACACAAATAACATTTTCTTTTCTGGGCCAGTGAATAGAGGATCAACCTATAAAGAGACAATACTGATCATCAGAAAGTTTGGTTATAATCCTACAAAGTGAACACCAATGATAAAGCCTGGAATAGCTCCCATTGTTCCGAGAACAACAGCACGACTTTCGAATTTGACTTTCATCATAACTACGCAAGTTAAAGCAGATGTCATACCTGAATATCAATTATTAGTATTCGTTCAATTTGTTCAATTTTTTATCATTTTGGTGTGAATGAAGTGCAAAACGAACCAATTGATTGAATCATGATAGAGAAATCTCTCGCAATCGTTGGAGCGATGTGCAAAGCTAATGTCATTACAGGGAAAGCTACAGCGCCACTTCCTTCAGAAGTCATTCCTACAAAGTTATTTTGAATTTTGTATTTCAAACGTTTTATCTTACCTCCAACAAATGATCCTAATGCCATAGTTAATGGCATATGCCAATATTGGGGAAAATATTGGAAGAAATTATGTCTAAAAGCTACCATCCACCAGATAATCTTAAAAAAACAAAAAATATTATCTTATGCTTTATCTATTGATCTTTACCTGAGCTAATAAGAATGGAATGAGCATAGCTACATATTTCCTATATTTGATGAAGAGTAAATCACTCAAAGTTGGATTTTCTGGTAGTTTTTGGAGCTCATCCTCAGCTTCATCACTCAAGTGTTGACCTGAAATGCCAACTTAGTCTTTCGCTAAGTCCAGTCATGATTTACCTTCAAGAAGATACTTCTTGCACCATTTCATGAGTTTTCCATCGTTATTAGTTTCAACAGCTACTGGTGGAACTTTAACTCCATCTAAATAATGAAATTATTTATGTTTGTATGAATAGAATATAGATGTACCTTGAGCAGTAGAAATATAAGTAGCCTTATTCATTCTCTTATAACTGTGATTTGTTATAAGATAGAAACAGGAAGAGTAGAAGACTTTGAATACTTTGATGGATAGTTGAGAATAGTTGAAAGTTGAATTTCTTTCGTTTTCGATCAGAAACAGACCAATTGCCTTATTTTTCTCGTCCACTCTTTTATACCTAAGCTTACAGTACCGCCCACGCACATAGGGCGGGTGTACGGTATAGGCTAGAGCATGTTTTAAAACAAAATTTGGTCATTTCCTTTGTTCAGAAAAAAAAGAAAAAAATCGCCATTATTCTCTAGTCTTACAGTTTGACAAGACGAACATATTTGTACAGTTTTAAACCAATAATTGTCATTCTTTCATTAAATTTCAAAAGAAAGCCGATTTTCGAATTAATATCGTTTTGATGTTGTAAAGTATTTTAAAATATTTTCATTTTTATAAACTTTTCCATATATTTCTTTTCTATTTTTTTAATTAATTAATTTATATATTATTATATGTATTCATATTTATAATAAAATAAAATTGTGTAGGTGGTGTATCTTGTCTTGGAACACAAACTGAATACCAGAGATCTCGAAATTGAAATATAAAAATAAAATAAACTGACATCAACCATTTCATATAATTATTATAAAATTAAGAAAAAAAATATAATTTTGACATTAAACTGTTATTTTATATAAAATAAACAACTATAAACATATCTATATATATATATTCAATAATTTTAAAAAATGTTGTTAAATACAAGTTATAGGTGTCAAGTTGTTAATACTTTTCTGTCTCTGTATGTCTATCTAACTGTCAAATCATAAGAACATTCTTCTTTTCATGTTTGACCTAACTCTACTTGATTGCTGCTTTTCAAACCTACTGTAGAATAATCATCATTACCGTTACATATAGCATGATGTAGGATGTGATGTATAGTTGAATGGAGGAAAGAGTTGAAAGACATATGCATTCAATGGCATATTCTAACCCAATTTTCATTCAAATACCTATTGATACATTGAAGATGCTACATTATGAACTCGATTGATCTTATATGATTGCGATTTTCCCTATGATGTCGTCTTGCTTGTGATCAGTGTTAACATCTGACCAAAACTTTCCTGATCTAAATTCTACCATCTCAATCATATACATCATGATCTTTAAACTAAAATAATCAATATTACATAGATTTAAAGACAATGTTTTTAACTTATTTTCTTTATATATACATGTATAGAATAGAAAAAAATGTTTATTTATTACATAACAATTTAATAATTTATAAACTTTAATCCAAGATTAATTATATTTAATAAGAACTAATCATTCATTACTATACCAAATTATATTATTGTATTGATAAGAATGCTATAAATAGTTTTCGTGACATCCATGTCAACTTAAACGAAGTAATTTTTACTATTTTTTTCATTTTTCTTTGTTTAATTCTTCTTTGACTTATCAATACCGTTTCCGATTAGTCTCTCAACTTTCTATTTTTGTGTAAGATTGAACCCATTTATGGCATCGGCTAATATCATCTGACCCATTGAAAGAATAGAAACTGATTATCTTTGTGTTTCGGAAGCACGAATCGTTGGAAGTTCATGATGAACGTCGAAAGACCAATAACTAAACTTGTCGTCTTATCAATCTTATCATCATACATTTAATAGAAAGATGATGAATACAAGAAACATGTCTTATACTCATGAAAGACCAACTTTGTCCATACTTTCAGTATTTTCTTCATTAAAATTGTATTTTTCTTCTACAAAAAAGAAATATTATATATTGATCTATGTATTTATGTTTTATATACTTTTTTAGATTTACAAAGACATCTATTCTAAGTTTATTTCCATTATTAATTGTTAAATAATATAAATGTAAACTTAAATAGAAAATTATTAAGTGAATTATGATAAGAATTATTAAATTTGTTCAAAATTTTTTTTAAAAAATAATGTGAAGAAGAGAAAATAAAATTTTCTTTTTATGGTTAACTTAGTGAGAACTGATTCTTACATTTATAAATTTATAAGAGAAACTTTAATATTATATGCAATATAACTAAAATGACAATTAAAACATATTTTATTCTATTGATATGTACTGAGAAAAAAATAAAATTTGAGATAATTTTTCAAATCTCAAATTTTACTGTATCAACACAGAAGATACAATAATTCCGTTCATCATTAAATGTACTCAAATCTTAATCAAGATATTTTGAATAGAAAACATAAAATTAAAAAAAAATTATATTATAATTTAGTATTTCATCTATAACAATACATATATAACTATGCCGAAAACTTATTAGAAATGAATGAAATTTAACTTTAAAGGATAATCATTAGAGAAACAACGATGCTCTATCTTCATCGAAATCAATCAACAGGGAACTTTGTATATGAATTTTTTAAATCTTCTTCATATTCATCATCTTTAATAGTATAATTTTTTGATTTTGAATGTATTATTTCAATATTATCAGACGATCAACATCGCCTGTCGTCGTTTAGTTTTCTTGAAATAATTCAAATAATGACGACAAAATATTTTCTCATCATCATATACATATATTTTCTTAACTATATTATATAATTTGTAGTATATAATACGCCTTTTCGTCCTTGATATTATATTTATAATGACAATAATTCCAGTGTTTTGAAATGTTCATCTCTGTATTGTATTTTGAACTTTCAAGTAATTTATTTTAATTATTCAAAAGATTATGAGGTTTGAAAAAGGTTTTCAAAACTTAAATTAAAAGATTTTGTTGAAATATAAATAATATTTATATTTTGAATTAAAAATAAAGTGAAGTAATAAGAATTTATTTGGAAATTATGTGTTCAATTGGACGATCTTTGAGATCGATCTCGTCGGTTTTGAAACGGGCATTCCACTTCTTACAAGTGCTGTAGTGTGGAGAAGATTCTCCATAAACAGCTTTCATTTTACGAAACTTCTTCAACAGTAACCCTTGTTAACATGAAAAGAGGGAAAGGCTCATATGAACTAGATTCATTACAAATATGAGCAAAATAACTAAATTAATATAAAACTATTTTTGCAAATAAAATTAGCTTACTATTTGGAAAACGGATCATGTTAACAACCAAATAAAATAATAATATATACATATATTTAATAAATAAAACATATATATTACTATAATATTATAATATTTAAATACATTATTTAAAAATGTTGTATTATATGATTTCTGTATTATATTTCTTATATTCAATGTAATTGCAAATCAACGTCTTCTCGATTGTAGCTTCTTGTTTTCTCTGTCTTCTACTTTGAATACATGATATCTAAATTTTGAAGTTCAATATACTATATAATACATATAACATATAAATATATATTATATTAAATATTCATATATACTTACATAGTTTCCCTCCTCCTTTCAGTACCGAGTACAATTCAACATTCACTAAACAGATTATAATTTTAATTACTAAACTGGAGAGTCTTTTTAACTAAATTAAGCTAATATATTCATATATTCACCTATTCTCTATATTTCTTTCTATTTTTTTATTTTAGATCATAATGATCTGGTAGGTATTTTTTCTCACCGATATAATATAAGTTGCTAAAATATTGTTTAATTTTTTAAAAAAAGTCAAGAATTTTGTTTATATTTTCAAAATTTTCAAAATTTTTGAATTTTAATTCAATTTATCAATGAAATCTTTTCAATTTAATTTAACTTTTGAGATTGAAGAGATTCTACATAACACTATATATAACATACATACGTATATGCTACTTATACATATAAAAACATAATATAGATTATTCAAAACTTTGAGTTTTGCCAATAATATTTAAGAAAACAGATCAAAAAGAAATGTAATTATTATAAATTTAAAATTTATATTATTATTATTTAACTATATAATAATTTTTTTCTTTTCATCTGTAATTTTAGGCATAAAATCTTGTTGATATATAGTTTCACTTTAATCCTACCTTGCTCACTTTGTACTAATTTTATATTAGCAACAACTATTTATCATGTAACATATAATACAGATAAGTATTGTAAAATATTTTTTTATATTGGTGTACTAATCAATGTGGGATTATCAATAACTTTCAGTTTAGTAACACCGGTTAGTTTTTTTTTATTTTTTTTAAATTTTAAAATATCAAAAATACAAGTTTATAAAAATATGTAGTGGATAAGCAAAAGCTCTGCCTCCTTCCTATTGAAATGAATATAAAATGTCTAATTCTGAAAATTACCAAATTTATTTTCTTGAAATTTTAAAAATAGAAGTACTATTGAAAATCAAAAATCAGTTTGGATCTGTTCTTGTATATTTTGATTCTGAAGTTTTGTTCAGAATGAAGTTTTTTCGTGAAAAACTGAGTGATAAATAGTTTCCAAAAACTAATCATCCAGATTTGAAAAAATGATATCATTGTATATCATTTATAAAAAATATGAAATTGCCAAGAGTTTTTGAAAGGTCAGGATAAATATTTGCTAAAAATTAAAATTATATCATCTGATTATCTTTTTATTTACTTGAATGAAAAACACGAAGCAGAACGTTTGCATTCTTTATATTTTTAAAATATTTTGATAATATTCTCAAACTTATCAAAACTTGAATAGATAGGTTTAAGCATTTCTTTTAATGTTGTGATATCTTTTTGTTTTGATATTATACATATACTATATCATACAAATATATCAAATATGTTTTATTTATTTTTTTAGATTTATATTAGAAATTCGTCGATTATTGCTATTGTTGTTACTGATCCCGTTATATCACTTGATTACAAACTTACTGTAATTCTTTCATGTGCATTTAGTATCTTTGTGGGAGCTGTATTCTTAGCTATAGGATGTTGTTTCAGTTATCGTTATATTTTAATTTGTCGGTATGATTTTTAAAAAACTTAGAAAATCTAATATAATATATAAAATATTATTTACTATTATTTTGGATTAAGTTATTTCATTTTAGGCCAGATTTAATTGCAAGTGTAGGTAATATACGAATAGTTTGTGCTATCATATCAATGAGTACTAAATTGGCTATGTGTTGGCTATCAGCTTGTGCATATCTCTTTCATCCACGAGAGAAATATGACTTAAAACTTGCTAATGTATGTAAAACACAGCTTGAGATTAATATCAGTGAAACATTTTATTGGGCCATAGATTCTGAGGTATTATATAATAATTTATAATATGAAAAAATATATTTTTAAGGAATTAACATCATCATTTAGTATAGCTATATCATCTTTTATATTATTTGTTCCAATATTTGAAATATGTATGATTATATCATTAGCTAGCTGTATTATATGTAAATTAAGAGAAAGTAATAAATTAAGTTTATATATGAAACATTCACAAATGAAACAATTTCGTCTTCTTCTTCTTCAGGTAATTTTTAAATTTTTTAAAATTATTTTATTTATAATTAAAGAAATATGATTATAGTGTACGGGATCAATTACTTTTCTATATTTACCATTTATTTCTTTCTTTATGATAGCATTTTATAAATTAAATATTCCTAGTTGGGTAGGATTTATATTGTGTCAATCATATAGTATATATCCAATAATTAATCCAATTGCTATGTTATCTTGTATTCAGCCATATAACCGTTACGTAACTAATCTTTTACAAAAAACTTTTTGTATTGTTTCATTACAAAATAATCGAGCACATCGTGTAATATTTTTAAAATAAAAATAATAATTATTAATAACATTATTATATATAATATTATAAAAATTAGATATATATGAGTACAACACATATTGATTACTAATTAGGATAATACTGATTAAACATATTTTCTCATTATTGTTGTAATATATATACATATATATAAGTATAAAACTTTACTTCATAATACTTAGATATTTCGTATCCAAGTATTGTTGCTGTAATTCTTCGTATTTGTTTTACAAAATTCAAAAACCTAAAGAGAAATTATATAATTAAACACTTGCATAGTTAAAATAAAAGTATATGCATGGATAGAAGATTTGTACTTGATATATGTAACTGTATGCAGTTTCATTTAATATTAAAATCATATTTTACTAATTTTTGCGTAATATCTATTATCTTCTTTTTCCATATTAACGTATGTTTCAAAAGAATATATTAATATTATACATTATATATTTGAAATAATAGGTTTTTCAAATATAATGCATGCAGGTAATTCTGATAAAGTTCTGATTTAACAGTCAAATACTTGAAAACATGGTAATAATGTAATGACAAATATAATTATTATATATATATATATATATATATATATAATGTTTCTTTTTATTTTAATTGCGAGATAATGCAAAACTACATTTGACTGATGTCGTACATCAAGAGAATGGATGAGAGTCAGAAATCGTAATACATGTATTAGCTTCACTCATATAATAACATATATTATGTCTCATGGGACATACATATATCACTAAAACAATAGTGATTTTGTATTAATTTGCTATATTTTCATGTTAGCACCTATCTTCTATCAATTATGATCGGGCAGCTTCAGTTTGTGGGTTCTTCAGTCCATTTAGTGATTCTAAATGAAAAATACTTACAATTATGTTATTTTATATTTTCAAAAATTTTTTTTCAAATATGTTAAATTCTTAAAATGAAAAAGTTCACAACATTTGCATATATTTTATTAAAAAAGTTCAATTAATCAATAAACTTAAAAAATACTATATAAAAGATATTTTTTCTCTTTATTTGTTTGTATTAACAATTTGTTAAATTTAAATGAAAAAAGTTTTTGTATATGTAGCTTCATTTTCAAATTAAATTTACTTGCTTGCTGCCAGGAATTCTAATGAAACTTCAATATTTCAGCATTTTCTTTTAAAAAACTTTTAGTATATTACTTGAAATTGCATGAACATTCGTTCTACAACATATGCTTTGGTGAGTTCTATTTTCATATTTCAATTCCTTGACTTACATTTCTCTCTTTTTCAAATACAAGAACAAGGAATCTTTTAATTTTGTTTTTTAGTTTTGAGGCAAAAAGAAAAGAAAAAATGAAATGCAAAATACGGTTGTTGAATTATTCCTTAATTACAGGCATCACCATATTCTTAAATTTTATAGTATTTTCATTGCTTTACCATTAGGAGTCATATTCAATGTTATGCTAGCTTATATTGTCTATAATTGTCCATTAAGTACTCGCTTTTCATATCGCATTTACCTGTATATGTATGCTTTGATGGATATACTGACAACACTCTTCTTCAGTTTTTCAACATCTGTTAGCTATTCAATTAATAAATTATTTAAAAAAATAATCAGCTTTTTTCTATTCAGACATTCATCTTTGAACAATCAACTCTCGCAATCGTTGTGCTAGGTCCAGCAATGGACTACGGATATTCTGTGACTGAAGTTGCTCTGTTAGGTCTAATCGGTTGTTTGGGATCATTATTCTTTATATTAGCTATATGTTTTACATGTCAATACGTCATCATATGCAAGTAATCCAAGAAACTATATTCAAACTTTGAATTATAATGAAGCTTATGATCATCAGTCTAATTTCAGACCAAAGCTATATTCCATTCTACTAGATAAGCGTACAAGGATTTCAGCTATTATTTCAAATATTATATTTCTAATATTATTTATATATGGAATAAAACATATATTCTGTCCTAAAGAATATTATGCGGATATTTTGAAAAAGAAATGGAATGATTCTTTAGGATTTGATATAGAAGATCAATTCTACTTAGCAATTGACTTCAAGGTTTTTTCCTAAAATTTCATTTATGAAGTTACATTAATTTATAAAATTTGTAAGATATATTCAAAGCCTAAAATTTTTATTAATAAAATGTATATATTATTATTACTTCTTACTGGAACATTTATTGTTACTATATTATCTTTGCTTATTCATCGGAAATTACGAAAAAATTTGAAATATAACCCAAAGAGGTATTCTATTCAATGGTTATATTTTAAAATTTTGCTTATACAGGTTGGTTGAAAGAATATCTTCTTATTAAGCTTCTAAATAACTTTTTTCAAGGCTGCTGTACAATGTATGTTCTTGTATCCAACATGCTGCAGCTCATTTATTATTCCATTTTTTGAGCTAAGTCCACCAGCATGGCTTGGTTCTTTCCTTTTTGGAACATTAGTCATTTTTCCTGTGATTAATCCACTTGGTATCATATGGATGATACAAGAATATCGGATTTTCTGTAATATAAATAGCTTAGAGGAATAATGTTTCAACTAATTTCATGAAGATTATTGTTGATTGTTTCTTAAGAAATCTTCATTTTATTTTATTTATATTTAATTTTAATTCTTTAGTTCTAATATATTCTGTTTGAATAAAGTTTGTATAAACTTACATATTTGAAATATAATTAATTGTTGTTTCACAAAATTCAGAAAAAAATTCAGCAAAAAGTTCTGCTCTTTCTATAAGGAAACATAGCTTTAAAAAAATAAAATTTTGTTATAAATGTAAAGAAATTATTTAATTCTATATACTAATCTAATCGTTTAATAATTCTTCCTTCTAGAGTATTTTACAGAATTTACAGCCTTTAAGAAGCATTATGCTCTCCTAACTTCTGAAAAAAAACAAGAAAGCTTCTCATTATGATAATTATTTAACCGAATAAAATAAATAGCATTTGATATATGAACTAAAAATAATAATAAATTTTTAAATTTCAAAACTTCAATTTCGTCTTTCTCACGTATGATGCTATACCATGTATACAGTACTTAGTTAATGACTTCGCAACGACATAATATGTTCAAATTATCAGAATTCTTAATAACATATACTAATTTTTTAAAAATCATCAAACTTTCAATATATATATCAAGAATTGTTATGAATATATATCGAACAACAACTTTATTACTACTGATTTATAAGAAAAAATATGCTGCCGTCGATCAAGTTCATATTAAGAAATAGGGTTAATTATTTGAATTTCTGTAAAAAATCCGAAATATTCGTGATGTGCCAAGAAAAGAAATGATTAGTTTATGTGAGTTCATTGGAAACTTTAGTAACAATCTATTTGAAAGGTTTATTCAACAAATCTTTTTACTGATATCATCTATTTGAGAGAAAACTATTCAAAAAATTCTTCAATTACATACAGTATATGAAAATAGTTTTTCAACACAAAATTATATTCAAAATCTGTATGTTAGTTAGATATTTAATTGAATTAAATCTTTATTTAAGTAAATTAAAGTATTTTTTTCTTAATTATTATTTTACATGTTAATAAATAAAGTTTTTGTTTCTGCCCTTTTTTCAGATCAAATTAACAATACTCTAGAGTATGCAAGTATGTATATATAAATGTTTTTAGTCTGAATGTTCTCATTCATAAAGCTGAAAGCTTATTTTGAACTTGTGTCAATTTCTGAGAACAGTGTGAAAGCTTTAGATATATCAAGAGCTTGTGTCATATAATACTCTGATATTTTCTGTATTAACTGTATTGTTATACAGTTAGTAATATACTTATCTATTTAGAAGACTTGAAATATGATTTGGTTAGTTTTATTTAATTCATTTTTTCTTATAATAAATATCAAATTTTGATTTTTTGAACCTATAAATGTGTTTTGATAATTGCTTTGTTCTGATTCCAGTATTTTTTTCTATTTCCTATCCGTTGTTCATGCGGAACTTTATTTATTACGAGTACAGTAGCTCATAACTAAATCATATCTAAAAGCTATAACATTACTCTTTGACCTACAAATCCATTCAAAATTTTAAAATTTTAAAATATTATTAAATATATGTATTAATAGTATATAATTAACTTTAGGCATTACAATGTTATGACTATTTTCATATATGCATTTACTTTACCTTTCGGAATTGGATTCAATATTCTACTAGTTTATGTTGCTTATAATTGTAAAAACAGTTTAATTGGAAATTATAGAGCATTTTTCTATATATTTGCATTTGTTGATTCAACATTTGAAATATCTTTCGTGTTATGTATGCCTGTAAGGCTTATACAGAAAAAATCAAATTACTACGATGCTTCTTCAGACATATCTCTATGAGGATTCTGCTGTTATAGCTGCATCAGTTGGTGAAATACAACAATTTGGTCAAATAGTATCAGCATGTGCAACATACATCTATGCTGCAGCTTTATGCATAATCTATATTATGGTTGGAAATTGTTTCATCTATAGATATATTTTAATTTGCAGGTATAATATAACAAACTTTTGTTGATTATAAATAATTTATTATATTTTAGGCCAGATAAACAAATTTATTTAAAAAATACAAAAGTAATATCATCATTCATATGTTTATCAATAATTATTGTGATGCTTTGGACATTTTCTTTATATATATTATTATCACCTAGAGAATATTATAATCAAATAATGGGCAAAAAAGTTTTCGATCAATTAGAATCTAATATAACTGAAATATTTTATTTTGCTTTTGATAAAAAGGTATTTTTCATAAAATATATTAAATATTAATTTATAAATATTTAGATTCATTTTCCACATTCTTTAAATGTTGGTATTGTAGCATTTGTACTATCTCCTCTAGTTATCGAAACATTCATTATAGTATATGTTTCATATAATATTTTGAAGAAATTACATGAAAATAAGAGAATAATAACTGATATCGTACAGTCATCTCAATGGAAATGCTTTCATCTTCTTATGCTTCAGGTTTTCAAGCTGAAATTATAATTCATACATGCTCAAAAGCTCTCTTTTCAGATTATATTACCTATTGTGTTTCTATATTTTCCATTTTGTTCTGCATTCGGTGTCTCAGTTTCTGAAGTTGAAATTCCAGGATGGTTTGGGTCATTTCAATCAGCATCGTATGCTTTCTTTCCTGTTGCATATCCAGCTACAATCATGTATTTTGTGAAAGATTATCGAAAATTCACCAAAAATTTATTTAAAAGAACAGTACTTGATAAAACTCACAGCGTTTTATCCGTTCGAAAACGTAGTATAGCTCCTCCAACATGTTAACTATTTTATTTATAAACTTGATCCGAAATACTAAAATATTTTTAAAACTTTAATGGAATATTTGAAATAAAAATGTATATTCAATATTATATATTTAGTGTAGTACTTATACGCCAATTTATCGGATTCAAGTAGTCTTTAGATAGTTAAGACTTTATTATAAAGATTGCGTCCACAGTTCTAATCAAAATTAGTGACAAATATAACGAAAACAAGGCAAAAATCAAAATAAGAAAAGGAAAAGAAGTAAAGACGAAGTCTGGCGTGCAAGCTGAACAGCGCTGACTAACATTCTTCTCCTTTCATGTTTTTTTTCAAATTTTTTATTAATATTTGATTTTAAAATTCAGAGAGCATAATTTCATTTCATTGAAATATTGTTGAAATAGATGAAGTATATTCCACTTGATTGACTGTAAGTATGTGTTGTATATACATAAATTAGTAATATTTTATAAAATAATATACATTATAGAATATAGAATATATATATATATATATATATATGTATGTATATATATATAATTATTTTGTAAAATTATAGTTTCAATTATAAGATGAATATATACATGTATCTTAAAGAATCTTTATTCTATAAACTCTTATATTGTATTAATAATTCTTAAATATACATATAGTATATATGAAAATACATATGTATTAAGTATATTATACATAGGGAATTGCAAAGAAACACTTCCTTCAACTCGGTACAAATTTTTACGAACATCATTTCTTTCATAAACGGTAAATGTTTTTTTTTATACATAAAAATATTTTACAGATAAAAATACACATATGCTCACCTAAACTTGAATAAACTTGTTGGATTATTCTAATAATTATTCTTTCAATATAAAATATTTCATTTAAGAAAAAGGCCTTCAATAATTACTTTATAACATCACTGTACATAACTAAAAGTTTAGAAATTGCAAGAAAACTACAAAACGAAAAAATTAAATCAATGTTTCATCTTAATAACGGAAATATTAAGAAAAAAAACAATAACTCACAATTTCAGAAAATTAAATTAAAACTTTATCTTCTCCTCTTTCTTTTTCTGTTAAATTTCTTTTTTTCAGAGATCGCAGCAAAACAATTGTCATAAACTCAGTTAAAAGCATTAGGAAACAATACCAAAAGTATTAAAACACTCGGATTGGACTATCCTACTTATCCTGATAATGTTGGATAAAGTTTTCATCTCATAATATTTAAATATACATAACATATATCTCTGTACGTGCATTTAACAATATATAGTATATATTTTATTATTTGTTACTTGTTATTATATAATTTATTCATTATCTAACAGATCTATGTATATATATATCGCACAGGAATGTATATGTTATGTACATATATCAAAATTTAGAAGAACATTTGAGATATTAACTCTATTTGTTAACAGTTATATGTAGTTCTTCTATCTATTTCTAATCAGTTTATATAAAATAATTAATCTTTAATTTACTTCTTCAATACGTGGGTTTTTGACATCAAACGATATGAATAAAAGCTGAAATAAAGTGTTAGAAATGAAATAATTTAGTAAGAATAGATGATCGAAATACGTACTACATACACAATACTGGGTAATCTTGTTACAAATACATGTCCCATAGTTCTAACAGTACTCCCCTGATGATATACTAATTTATAAAGTAATGCATATATATAGATAGATATATATAAAGAACATTTCATATTCTATACTATTTATCTTCAGTTATATTCCTCCTAGTAGGATGCATTGGTATGTTTCATTATTATTTTATTATTAATATTCAAACTAACAACAACAAATCCAATCATATTTATCGAAGTAGCATCTAAAACTTGAATTATACACATTTACTTAGAAATATTATTATTATAAAACAATAATAATAATAGAAATATTGTATAAATGTGTGTATGTTATAGGTATATGCAAGCTCTGAAAGTATATAGCTTAGCTATATCTTTACCATTTGGATATTTATTCAACATCATACTAGCATATGTTGTTTATCATTGTAAAACACAATCCTTAGGAGCATATAAGATATTCTTATATGTATTTATAGTTTCCGATCTCACTGTGACAACGTTTACTAGCATAGCTTTACCGGTAAGCATTTCAAAATTCAAACATACATTTATAGTTTTGAAATATATAGTTAGTTTTTCTATTTAGACTTATATGTTTAATTCTTCAACTGTAGGATTTTTATCTATTAATGAAATCATTCAAAAGAATTATATATTAGGAGCTATGGCTGTATATGGAATCAAATTTGCTGCTGGTTTTGTATATTTTACTTTACCTCTATGTTATGTATATCGATATATTATTATATGCAGGTTAATGAACTTATGTTTCTCGGAATTAATGTCATTTCAATATCTTTAGGCCAAAGCTACAGTTTAGATTGAAAAGTCTGAAAATAGCTATACCGATTAGTTGTATTATGATAGTAATGCTATTATTATGGTGTGGACTACATTTTCTTGTTTTTTCTCCTCAAGACCTCTATGCAGAAACCTTAAAAGAGACTTTTCGTTATGAATTTAATGATGATATTCATAATTCCTATTACTTAGCTTTCTCTTATAAACTTTTCATACAACATATACTAAACTTATTCTCAGCACGACTTATAACACATTCTATTTTATATATCTTATTCACTATATTCTATCTTGGATTAGTGTTTTTTGAAGCTGTTGTTATAGTTACATTATCAACTTCTATTATACGAAAATTACGTGAAAATAATAAAAATATGAGTATAGCTGCTAGAGCTATTCAATGGAAATTTTTTCGACTTCTTCTAGTCCAGGTAACATAGCTCATTCTTTCACCATCTCTTCTTAATCATTTCAATATCAGAGTGCTTTTCCAATTGTTTTCCTATACATTCCACTTTTCTGTGCATTTACAATACCAGCATTACGTTTAAATGTTCCAAGATGGATTGGAAGTTTTCTGGGCAGTTCATATTCGATATATCCAATTTTAAATCCTTTAACAGTTATATATATGATCAAAGATTATAAAATATTTACATACAATATGATAAAATCACAAATGTTAAAGTTTCTTCAATATTTTGGTATGTTTTACTCTCTCCTTTTTAATTCTCTTTATCCCTTTCTTTCTCTCTCTCTCTCTCTCTCTCTCTCTCTCTCTCTCTCTCTCTCTCTCTCTCTCTCTTTCTCTCTCTCTCTCTCTCTTTCTCTCTCTCTCTCTCTCTTTCGTTTATCTTCACATATCAATTACTCCATTTATCTCACTTTTTCATATGCATATGTATTCCCACACGGTAATTTTACGTAACCAAACTAAACCTACTAGTGATCAAATGTTCAATTATATTTTACTCAATTTTATTTTAATAGAAAAATTATGATTAGTATAATTACCTCTTAGTTTTATTAATATACTATTAAATTATATTAATATTTAAATATTTCTTTGTTTCTAGAATCAGCTACAAATCAACCGCTTTTTTACCGCAAAACATGAAAATGAAGATGACAGCGAACTTTTCCATCGACATCTGTATTGAAAAGGATTTCTTCAAAACCTCTTATAGCCAACTTCAAACAATTCCTAACATTATCATGACTAAATAATATATACATATACTGCTTGTTGAATGTTATTTTTTATTATTTTATATTTTTTCATTGTTATAATATAATAAGTAAACGTATGTTTTTTTATTTAAAATATTGTTATAAGTTATAATAATAATATAAAATAAAACTGTTTATATATAGTTAAAAAAAATTGTATTTGAAGTTTGAATATTGTTTGATCATTTGAAGTTTTTACCCTATTGACAATTACTATACAAAACTAACTTGAATACAAATAACGTGTATATGCAAATCAAGTAAATTATTAGATTTAGCTATATAATTTTTAAAAAGCATAAAACTATATATTGAAAATATGTATATTCACAAAGAATAAATATAAAAAGAACAAAACATGTATTTTCATAATCACATTCATGCAATTGATTCAACTCAGTTCAGTTCAATTTGTCTTATTGAAACCAACAATACCAAAAACAAACACGAATAGTGTAGAATAGTTCATTGAGTACCTCCTACCTATCTAATATTCAATATTATTCAGATATTTATAAAAATTATAATTTATCATAACCATATATTGGATTATTACTTTATCCTTAACTACAAAGAAAAATAAATTATAGTAGATTTAAGTTAGTAAACAAATGTTTCTGTCTATTAAAATCTTTAGTTACATTCAGAAGTTTTGAATTAATAATAAACCATTGGAAATTTTATAGAAAAATTAAATACTGCACTGACAATGTTGATTATTCTTTGCAAAAGTGTTAGTAAAATTATTTTTGTTTTCTGTATTTCTAATGAATTTAAAAAAGTTATTCTAAGTGGTCCCTTATGTTTTGGCAAGTGTTCCGTGATCGAAGATCTTCTTAGAGATCAATGAGGACAAACTAATCTTCTCTCAGTTGTTTGAAACGTTGAAACTGAGATAAGATGAAGACTCTTTCTATATCTTTTTCTTTTGTATATTTCATTTATTTTAAAAAACTGTATGAATATCCCCAATGTTATTATCAGTTCTAGATCTACTCAAGACATTTGAAATATTTGACTTCATACACATACCAACATTAAATATGACTTACTTCCCATTTTCTTCTTATAATTTTTATTTTCTTTTTGCCTAGAAAGCTTATTTGATTGATAGAAAACTAATTATCGCTTGTTTAGGAGCTGACTCTCCCCACCCCTCTTCATAAATAACTAAAGTCTCATGCAAAACTGAGCATATATTATTGTAGCTTAATTTAGATCCTAAAGAGTTTTCGGGTTATCATTTATCAAAAATATTTTGAAATTTTAATTCTAAAAGGCGAGTTAAATTTTGCTTCCCATAAATCAAGTAATCTCAGTCTGCTACATAATGAGATCCTTGAAACAACAGCAGGTTTCAATGGTTAATTTTTGTATTTCCTTTGTTACTATGTCGTAAAAATAAATTATTTTTGTTCTTACATCAAATAAAATTAATTCTTGATCTGTTTTCAATATTTTATATTTATTTTCAGCTATTTCGAAGATAAAATTGCTTTTGTGCATTGAGAAGTAAATTTTTCTTCTTAAACTCGTCAGTTTGTATCTACTTAGAATTACAGTAAGTTTAAACAACATTTAATTAACATATAATCCGAATATAATACTATAGATACTACATATATGAACCCAACGGCGGAAGAAATGTTGGAAATCGCTACTGCTCCAACAGTCTTATTCTATATTCTTCTTGTTATTACCATTTTTGCTATAATTATAAATGGTTTTCTATTTATTATTTTAATCAAATGCAAGACAACTGCCTTAGATTCATACAAAGCTTTTCTTATAATTTATACATTATTTGATATAGTTTTTATGATTTTTATCACAATAGCAACACCGGTATGAAATCTGAATTACAGTAGATTATAATTACTTATATGAATCTTTTTAAAGATTTATTTATGCGGGCCTTCTGGTATATACATAGTAATCCAAGGGCCAATCCGAAATTATTATAAGCTTTCTGAAATCTTTCTAAACTTTTTTTGTTTAATATTTGGATGTATAACTGTACTTTTGGGCAATTGCTTTTTCTATAGATATACAATATTATGCAGGTAAACTATTAAATCGTATTGCAACATCGCATAAACTTAACAACTTGTTTAGACCTAAGCTGCATGTAAAGCTTTGCAAACCAAGTGGCATAGCATGTTCGTTGTTGATCAATGGCATGCTTGTACTGTATTGGATCGCGAGTGTATATCTTACAATGGGCCCTCATCCAGATGCATTCGTAGAAGCCGAGTCTTTAGCTTTATCACTTCTGAAGCATTCTATTCAAAATGAATATTATTTAACCCTTTCTCTTGTGGTAATTAAAACTTTATGCATATTATTAACTATATAACTAATATAATTAGGTTTTAAAAGGTGATATATTCAAGATTGCTTTATTTTCTGTATGCTTCATAATTTTTGGAATAGTGACATTTGTAATGTTTGCTTCTACGATAGCAATTATGCGTACAATTACACAAAGTGCTCACTCATCAACCAAAATAGCTCATTGGAAAATATTAAAGTTACTTTTAATTCAGGTAATATCATTAACTGTTACTAAATATATAATTTATTTGTATTTCAGGCTACATTACCAGTTATATTTCTATTCTCTCCGAATATAATAGTTGTTGTATGTATTATATTAAAAATTAATATAAGTGTCTGGGTAGCAGTGGGTATAGTCCTTTTTCTCAGTTTATTTTCCATTTTTAATCCATTTGTTGTTTTAATATTTGTAAAAGAATACCGAAAATATGGGAAAAATATGATTTTGGTTATATTCCGTAAGAAATCATATAGAGAAGCATTTTTAAATAATAGTCGAGTATCTGCTATTCATTCAACTATTAATTCTATACCTCCTGTAAGTAAATTGTAGAATATTTTCATTAAAGTAATATAGTAGCGAATTATTAAATTTTAAATAAAAATTTTATTTAATTATAATACAAAACAGTCATAGAACATATCAGATGATCATCAGCCCGAACTGCTATACTCAGAGTCTCATACCATAGCGTTAAGCAATTACTTATAACATATAATATACATAACGTTTTATTTTTCAATATAATTTATATTTTGATACAATAGTATCTACTGTAAACATTACTTCAAAATGTTTGAATTTAACAATATAAGTTAAGAAATACTAAAAAAAGTCTTTTAGACTATAGCAAATGAAAAACAAGTAATGAGACATAATGTGAATTAAATAATTGAATTTTTGTCTTATTTCTTCATATAAATCGTATGATTACCAAATATAGCTACAGATCATATAAAGAGAGAGAGAAAGTGTTTAATTAGCTCGGCATGTACCATTAACAGCTATTTGGCCAGATGGGCATGATCGGGCTAAAATATTAATGAAATCAAAAATAGTTTTATAATATATTGTTTATTATTATTTTTTATAAATAATAATAGTTAAGATTGTATTAAAATAGATGTTTAATAAGAAAAATAGAGCTTACCACACATAGATTCAGAATTTCCATCTACTTCTTTATATACCCGAACCATATATGAAGGGCATTGAACTAAAAAATAGAATAAAAACAATAAATTAATGTTAACTATGAGCTGAACATACTTTCATGAGCGTTTTCACTATTGCCATCAGCTGGATATTGAATTGCTTCAACTGAGCAACATTGATACAGCTTTAAATATATAATTTATAATACGCATATCTCATTTGTTATACAAAACATACCTTGTTACTTTTATGTTGTAAGCATAAATAACCACTGGGACATCCTTTTGTTGTTGGTTCACAAAGAACAGGCTCTTGTGTATTAGGATATAAGAGAGCAGAACCACGAGGACAACCGGCTCCTAGAACATGATCATTATACAACGAAGAATTGAAATTAAATGTCTTAGGGCAATAAGCACAGTTAGAAGTTCAGACAAGTTGATCATAATTACCTGTCTGATGGAATCCAGCCCCCTTCTTCGAATATTTTCTAGTACAGCAGTAATATTCCTTCAATACTTCAGAAAGTTTGCATTGATATCCGTAGGGACATGATCCAGTTGAGCATGTTTTAGCTTTACCGTTCAGAAGATAAGGTGTCATTCCAATCGGACAATGAGAACCTGTGATAACGTATAGTTTACATAAATTAAAATTCTCCAAACAAATATACTGACCAGTTTTTGAGATTCCTTTAACCTTTGGTCTTTCTTTCTTAGATTCAGTCTTTTCTTTTCCACAGCATACACTCTTATTAATCTGAGACAAAATTCAAATAATCCGAATAGTTCAAGTTCAAGGTATATACCTTCTCAACGACTTCACATGAATATGAAGCTGGGCAATCATCCGATTTTTTACAAAATTTCACCCTATTTTTCTCCATAAACGGCCTCTTCTTTGGATCAGAGCAAACCTCTGAGATATTTTCAATGCTAATCTCTTCTTCTTTTTCTGAAATTATAATGTTTGTCATGATATTCCTAACTTTAATTAATTTTCTTAATCTCTCTTCTATTAATATATTTTGAATTTTACCTTTTGGTTCTCCTTTAACACATTTATTTCCTTCGATACGCTCTTCTTTAGTACAATCACAACGTCCAGCTATGCAACGTGAGTTGGAGACACACTTAAAATTAAAAGTTAAACCACCAGAATGAAAATATCATAATACCTGTAGAGAGCTCTTACATGACTGTCCAATATCAACACGATCAACACATTGCCCGTTTAAGCGAATCTAGAATTATATCAGATGGTTAGAACACATATGCATTAGTAAATATCATTACCTGGCTATCTGAACATTCTTTCTGTGTACAGATGTTATTGATAATTGTCATTTCTGGTGCACACCTGAAACATATCGATTAAGATAAAGTAAACATTAAAATTAAAAAAACATCTATACGCTATCAGATAACTTACGTGCAAGTTTTATCTATACAGCTACTGTTACCGCCACACTCTTCACTACGATGACAAGCTCCACCAGGCTTAACACGTACAATGCATTCCCCATTGATGAGTTCTTCATTTTCAGCACATTCTGAAACATTCATAGTTCGATGAATTAAAAAAATAAAATAAATAAATATATATAGTATAACGCAATTTCAAAAAATAACACATGTTGTCAATCAGTTCACACTAATGATAACAATATGCTTACCATTATCTATCTTACTGCAACAGATATTTTTGCTATCGTACAAGCTGCTCTTAACACATTCATAGCCCTCAGCACACATATCAGGGCCCGGAATGCATTCCTGGGCATTTCCATCAACGGCTATGTAGGCTGCACGTCCAGCTGGACATCCGGCACTTTGACCACAGCATTGGAATTGATTTTTACGCGAAGAGAACTGACAGAAGAAACCGATTGGACACTTTTTACTCTGAAACCTCAAGTATGAACCTAGTTTTTATGATTGGACGTACCTCTCCAGCAGTGCAAACTCTAGGTTTGCCTGAACGTTTATCCATAGAAGCGAACTGCCTGGATGGGCATCCGTCATCTGTAATTTTGAGTAAAGATTATGATGATATGGAAATAGAAATTAAACCTATATGAGTAGGCTTAATCTGGCGAATTGGTCTTGTACCGCAACATTGATATTTCTGATTCTTCAAAGACCATTGACAAGTATAATCGGTAGGACATTGGCCGTCTGAAAAATTTCAATAATGTGTGTTAGTCAGTTTCAATGTTTACCATCGACATTAAATGGATCACATCCTTTAACAGTTCCTTCACTGATATATGCATATTGTGATGGTGGACACCCATCTAAATTGGATAATCATTCAATAATTCTATCAAAGTAATATGGTTACCGTTTACACCTTCCTTCTCCTGTCCGGAACAACAGTAGAAAATATTTCCTTGAGGCTGTTGCTGGCAGGTGAAACCCTAAAAGGAACAAACACATTAAGACTGTACTTTGATTAATATTTATATATAATTATATGATTAATATTTATATATAATTACATGAGTATACCTGTGGACAGAAGGCAAAGCCTTCAGCACTACACGTTGTTGGCATCTGCGTTTTCTCATCCAAATGGAATTGAGCTGATCCCGGACAAATAGCTGAAACCAAATCACATTAATTGCTGTCATGTCCCTAATGTCCTTACGATTTGTATTACAACAATATCCTTGGAATGCATTGGGAACGTCTGATAAACATGCATATCCAGGTGGACAGGTATTGATAGTTGCCGAAATGTGACACTGAGATGGTAGTAATGTTGTTGGGAAACGGAACAAAGCTCTTCCAGCTGGACAGTAAGCTGAAGTTGGAAGATAAAAATGAAATAGTTACACTGATTACAATCAAATTACCTCCTTTAACATTTCCACAGCAATAGTATTTATGATTATTCTGAGAAAAACGACACAAATATCCGGAGGGGCATTTACCATCAGCAGCCATAGCACACTGTCGAGGAGTATTATTGCGTGGATCCATAAACGCTTTTTCTCCAGCAGGACAAACACCTAAAAAAATCGGGAAATAGTTAACAGATATACAAAGAATGATAAATATTTAATACAGCTATCTGCATATACATACCCATGCTATCAGAGCCACAGCATACATGCTCTTGTGTTAGCGCATTCAGAGTACACGCATAGTTAGCTGGGCAATTGTTTTGGAGAGCTGTATTGCATAAGAATGGTTTATTGGAATTCGGATCCTGAAATAAATGTTTAAATATATGGTTAAGTTGGATTCTCTAGCCTTATATACGCTATCTCCAGCAGAGCATCCAGCTGACATACAGAAATCTTCACATTCAAGTTTAGTGCCAAATGAATTTAGTGAGGTATCGCAACCATTCGATGTATATGATGAACAGGATTGTAAGGCCATATTGAAGTAAAATCTGAAATGAAACGATAGTTATGTTGATAGCCCATACTTAGATTTCGTCTCCATACAAAAGCACAACTGCTGTTTAGCAAACGTAGCTCAGATAATTATTTGAACATAGTTAAACCATTCTGTTTCCCTACTAAATTCGATAATTTTCCAAATGCTAACAAGTTTCGAAAAATCATATTTTTTAATGTACATTTCATAGGTGGCACACAAAACTTTCTATTAAAGTTTCAATTTTAACGTTTCTTGTTTGTTTTCTAGTTTCTTAACATGTGTCAAAGATCAACCTTTCTTACGGATTTTTTGTTATTAAAAAAAAAATCGCATGTGCGATTCATCAAAAAGAGCTCAGATAATATAATTTCAACATATTTAGCGGTTTCGGGAGAGCGTTCTGCTTTTTCGTTCATTTGCCAAATCTGCCATGTTTTTAGAAGATCATATCTTATAGTGCAACGTACTTCTTATCCGTGTTGAACACAATTTTCTAAAAAAATTTTCACTTTTAACGTTTCTTGTCGTTTTCTAGTTTCTTGAAACGTGTTACAGATTGACACTTCATACTAAGTTGTTGTTATTAAAAAAAATCGCATGTGCGATTCATCAAAAAGAGCTCAGATAATATAATTTCAACATATTTAGCGGTTTCGGGAGTGCGTTCTGCTTTTTCGTTCATTTGCCAAATCTGCCATGTTTTTAGAAGATCATATCTTATAGTGCAACGTACTTCTTATCCGTGTTGAACACAATTTTCTAAAAAAATTTTCACTTTTAACGTTTCTTGTTGTTTTCTAGTTTCTTGAAACGTGTTACAGATTGACACTTCATACTAAGTTGTTGTTATTAAAAAAAATCGCATGTGCGATTCATCAAAAAGAGCTCAGATAATATAATTTCAACATATTTCGACGTTTCAGGGCACCTAGATGCTTCGTTCATTTGCCAAATCTGCCACGTTTTTAGAAGAGGATATCTTATAGTGCAACGTACTTCTTATCCGTGTTGAACACAACTTTCTCTTAAAGTTTCAATTTTAACGTTTCTTGTTGTTTTCTAGTTTCTTGACAGGTGTCAAAGAAAAACTTCTCTTTTGGAGTTTTCGTTATTAAAAAAATCGCAAGAGCGATTTGTCAAAAAGAGCTCAGATAATATAATTTCAACATAATTAAGCCTTTCAGAAGCCGTGGTTTTAGAACACATCGTTCATTTGCCAAAAACGTGAAGTTTTTGGAAGATGATATCTTATAGAGCAACGTACTTCTTATCCGTGTTGAACATAATCGCTAAAAACAGTGCAAAACGCAAACTATTTGAAATACACATCTCTCCCTACTTTAAGATATATAATCCAACGATACAAATGCACAAAACTGCCTTTAATAAAATGAAAATTTTTCCAGAAAGATTACTTTATAAAATATAATCAAACAGTAAATTCAAAAAAATGGGCTCAGATATTATACACGTTCTCCTTCACATTCATTCAGAGGGGTAAACGGCGAGTTAATGTTTTCAATCATCATTTGCCGACATCGTTAAGGTCTTCAATCTTCAACACCCTTGTTATCGCCGTATCTCTTATGCGTGCTGCTAAAAACGTACAAACAACTATGTGTACAAATTTAATTCACGGTCATTGTAACGTTGTTAATTCAATAATCATGATAGGTCAAAACTTATCAATTGCTGCTTCAAATGCTTCATGAGGATAACATTTGATTCATCTCAACATAAAAGAATTGAAAAACCAAGTATGAGTCATTAATTAATTGCTATATTCTTAAGCTGGCTCAGAAACTATACACGTTCTCCTTCAGATTCATTCAGAGGGGTAAACGGCGAGTTAATGTTTTCAATCATCATTTGCCAAAAGAAAGATAATGTGAAAGACTCAATACAGTAAAACTAGCCGTACATAATATAGGTTTGTATGTGTTCTGAATAAATTTTTTTGACAGAGCAGAAAATTTAACATTGTTGACAACATCTTCCAACAAAAGGATATAAAAATTGACATCAGGTAATAGACACGTTCTCTTTCACATTATTCAGATGGGTAAACGGCGAGTTAATGTTTTGAATCATCACTTGACAAGTCGTACTTTTAATTTGTCATATATATACACTGATATATAGTTGCATCGTATATTTTTTGAGTGGTATAAATAGGAATAAACTAAGAAACGAAACTAACCGTGTTTGCCCACTTCCTGAGCTACACTTAGGAAGCATACCCATCTGTGGTGGTTTCGAACAAATAGAAACCTTTGTTGGACAACATCTTCTCTGGGTAATACCATTAGCTTCAACTATACTACATTCATAGCCATGAGGACATGGTTCTGTATTTGAACATGTACGAATCTTTGAGTTCATGCGAAGTGGAGAACCACCATTTGGACAAACTATAATAAGAATTCAAAAAAAATATTGTTATAGAATACAAATTGCATACCGGCAATTTCACAGTAGCTTTGACATTTTTCAGCAGATGGGAAATTATTCGAATTTCCATCACATCCAAGGAAAAGGAAAGATTGACATTCCTATATATGATATAGTATAACTTATGAATTCAATTTGAGAAATGAAAACCTTCAACTGATTGTTATAATAATATCGATAAGAGCTTCCAGACCCACATGCAATACCCTTATTCAGTTGCAAAGAGCATGTATAAGCTTGAACAATAAACAGAATAAGTTTCCAAAATTTTAAACATTTATATTACCTTTACTTGGACAACAGCCATGTACTAATCCATCGAAATGGCATTCATAGTTAGCTGGACATCCATTTCCAGTCAAACTTTCTCCACATTGCATGTACTTTCCCGAGAAATCAACGTAAGCTTTTCCTTGTAAACATTTGGGCTCAGCTTAGAATTGAAGAAATATAAATAGAAAAAAATGAAATTTGTTACCATTAATGTTTTTACAGAAGCTTTGGCATTCGTTCAATGTATTAAAACGATTGTTATTTCCTTGACATCCAGTGTATTGAAAAGCTTCGCATTGTCTGCTTTCAGCATTGTACCAAAATTGACGAACCGATTGTTTACAATCACCAACTCTCATAGGTTCGGTACACAACGTTTCTTAAATTCATCAATGTTTAGAAAATCAAAGTAAAGTTCAACATCAACCAGTATTGTGAGAAAACACCAAAAATGAGAAACATGTCTTCACGTGGTTTACGTGGTTCACGTGATAATTATTAATGTTCATATTTTGACTCACAAGTACTAGCGACATGAAAATGCATACAATTTAGTTTGTGAACTTATAATCTATTTTTATTCTTTATAATTGAAAAATCTTACGAGCTGAAGGGCAGCAAACACCATGTTCTGTGGCACATGTGTGCGTTGATGGACAATCCACATCACGGTGACATCTCTGAGGAGATCCATTTCCATTTGTTAATGGGTTACCATGAGCACATTGCACTAAATTTGAATTTATATTAATCAATATTCTTAGATATTTGAAATATTACAGCGAGCACAGAAAATTTGGCAATCAGCTTGATTATTGAAATTATTGAAATTTCCGAGGAAACCATTATAAGTGAAAGGATGGCATTGACCATCGGCGGGGTTATAATAATATCTAAGATAAGTACGATAAGATATTTTCAAAAATATTCTTCTACCTTGTACTTATTCCCATAGCAAAGTTGGCTTCTTCTCCTGTTAGTTGATCAAATCGAACACCAGCATCATAAATTGTTCCTCGTCTCGAATCTTTAATACGACCCCCAGCATCAGAACAAATATGCTCTGAAAAAAATATCGTATTGAATCATTTTCTGAAGATCTTACTTCTGGATGGACAGCAGAAACTTTGACTGGCAACTTCCATACAGTTGTATGGTTCTGGGCAAGGATTTGATGATGTGCAGCCCATGTGAGGACCCTGTCCAACATCTTGCTTGGCAGGAAGATATGCTGGATTACCACGAGGGCAGGCTGTAGTGTTTGAGTGAGTGTACTATATTTGATTTTAAAACTTACTATCCTTACAGAAACTTTCACAATGGTCTAAGGTTTCAAAATTGTTTGGTGATACTTCAGAACTACTAGGATCAAAAAGAAACTGTTGACAAGATCCCATAACGTTGTTGAACCACCAACGTGGAACTGAGCCAAGAGCATCCGATTCACCTTTCTTTGGCTGCATGCATGTGAATGCTAAATCATAGTGATTAGAAAGGTAATTTTAGAAAAATGTTATTTTACCTCTATTCATACAACATACTCCGACTGGATGGTTCTTTCCTTTGATACCTTGCTCTTTCCAAAATTTAGTATTGTCAATACAATCATATAGATCCGAAACATCAACTGGGGAGGAATCGCCATTCTATTAAAGAAATTAACAATAACAATTTTTTTAGTTTTGTTTATACCGATCCCTGAGTGGCACATTTGTATTCATGAGCATCATTCAGAAGAGCTTCAGAATTGTGGGGACCGCTTGAGCTATGTGGATTACACGGAGCAATGCTTACAGAAGTTTTTCCTAGACATATTTCCAATATCATATCAGTATTATTTATGCTTTCCCTATAACTAACCGGCTACAGCAGGCAGAACTACAAGAGCAGCAGGTGAATCTGGTGGAGGAAGAGATGGTAGAGGACAGGCTGGCTCATTGGGAGTGGACCAAACACACACAGTTCCATCCCTGAAAAGCAATATAATTTTTTGAATTACAAAGAGAAACGTTGTTTTACTTAGTTTTTACGGCAATCATATCATCATTTGGGCACATGCACTGGCCACTTTTACAAAAAGCATCTGGCCATACTGAAGAGCATTGAACGTCATAGAAGCATCCAGACTCAGATGGAGAAATTTCTAGAATAAGAAAATTCAAATAGTTGGAAAACCCCCTATTCATATATTCAATTTACTCACTCTCATAACAGTAAGCATCGACAGCTATATAGGTAGACAGACAACGACATTGACCAATAGCGCAGTACATTCCACCCAGACAGTCCGTATTGAAAGAACAAACATCTCCGACTCGACCAGAACCTAAAGAACGGGTAAAAGATCAAATAAATAGTACACAAATTTCTATTGGTTGACGAAAAACAATAAGAAGTCCGAAATACTCATCATGAATTTCAAGTTTTAGTTTCAATTCATAATATAAATTCGCATGAATGTAAAGACGAGAAGACTGTAAAGTTGTTTCGTAAAGTTTAAAGTTCAAATAACAAACCTGATGTTCCCTGAGCATGGAACAATAGGCGTGCTGGATCTACACATTCAAGTGATGAAGAACTGAAGTGTAAAGTTCCATTTTCAGAACACTGCTGATTTACCCATTTTTTGTCCACACATTCCAAATAAGAAGCAGATTCAACAGATATTTTTCTGGGAAAATTAGTTTGGGTTAATAATGAAAATCCAATAGATTGAATAACTTACTTTGTTCTAGGATTACAGAAAAAAAAAGGTTGTCTCCCTTCATCGGAACAAGATTGGGCTAAACTATGCTTGATAGTACAGCTGTCACATAAGTCATCAACTTGGCAAGTTGATTTCTGGGGTGAAGCTATTAAATAAAAGTTAATACATATAGTTTAACAGTAAAAATACCAGTAGCTATTGCTAAGAATCCCAGGCCAAAAAGGATTAACCTCATTGATGCGCCTTCTATACTATATATTATATGGAACTTAAAAAATTATAAAACAATTTTTGTATGAATATGTAGAACTAGAAACAGACAGAAGCTGAAAAAAAGTAAAAATTAGATAAAGGTTGAGGAGCAATATAGTAGCTACATAAGGGGAAAGAAAAGAATAAGCAATGATATGAGATGCGAATTTGATAATGGATGAACTGAGAAAGCCTCAAGCAGTCTCATCACACTTCTCCTCCCCTTTTCATCTCACCATAGTCATCTCTCCTGCTCCGCCTCTTCCCTGTTTGAAGTTGGAGTGATAAGATGATCGAAGGAGTGAAAAGTTTGAAGAAGATGATGACCACAAATGAAGATTTCAATTGAAATCGAACGTATTTCCGAAATGAAGTGAAATTTCAAGATGAAATTGAACGGAGACTCTACGTCAGGTCAGAAGCGGATAGCACAAACGATACTTTGGATGACCACTCGAAAACAGTTACGATAGAGCAGCGTGATCAAAAGCTATCAAATGACACTTAAAGAAGTGAATTACGTCTGTGAAGAAGATATTATCACGCTTGCAAAATAGTTTTTCGAAATCTCAAACTTGAATTTTTTTTTTTTGATTTGTCAATAGGGATAGTAGTATTAGTCTGACTTTTTTATTAATTGAGCTGAAAATTCAAAATCTGTTTCCTGATATTATGATGAAGCAATGTATCTGAAAATGTAAATGTGCAGTTGTTCGAAAAAGAAAGTAAAAACGTTTAATTTAAACTTTTATTAAAGAATTTGAAAAAAAAATAATTTATTAAATATAAAAACTTTTATTCATTTTTAAGAGTATTCGAAACAGAAGAGAGAAAAAAAGAAGGAAAATAGCACGAAATTGAGCAGACGATTTGGACATACTCATAACTTTATTGACATAGAAAACATAGTGTTGAGACGAAAAAAGTAAATTTTTAACCATTTTGAGACTTAGGATGATGCGTATAACGGATAACCACTCGACATTTTCAGCTTCATATGAGGTTCTCTTTCAATCTCCGTAGAGTTTACATGGTATTGACACAAAGCATGCACTGTGAATTAAGGTTGAAGACTATAGATAATTGTGAAAGCGTGATGAATGAGGATAAACAAAGAAATTGAAACATGAGCAGTTTCATACAGAAACATAGCACAACAATTCCTTGGATAATACAAACATCTAAATAATAAAAGAAGAAAAGCTTAGTATTGGACATACTAGAAAGGATCTGTATCCTTTCATGTAAAGAGAGTTTTAAAAGATTCAAAAAGCTCGAAATATATTTACAAGATTCAGAATTAGATGATGAAGCATGCAAGACACAATATGTATAATGTATCTTGATCTTAACTATACATACATGTTTGTACAATTATAAATAAAAATATCTTTCATGTTGAAATGTAATTCACAGTGAGCTAAAATCTTATCGTGACTGTTACTGTGTTCAAAACAGCAACCGTGGATGGGACAATGCTCTGGGAGCGCACTAACTACAGACATGTTCTCTTCAACCCTACTTCCGTTCGTAAAATTGAAGGTCAAGCAAAACAACATGAGTCAGCTCTCTCTATTTCTTTTACTATTATTCCGAAAAAGTGCTTGCATTCATACTTCTTCTCTCATCATGTTCAATATATTTTCTCTTTAGTGGTCATTTACACAGCAAAATCCAAAAATTCAAAGTGCGATTGAGCGTGCAAGTTAGGCGGTTAAGTATTTAGTTTGAGCAATAACGGATAACGCAACACGATGCGCCAGAAGAAGAAGAACATGAAGAGGCCAGGTTGAAGAAGGCGAGGTGAGACTGTATATAAACAGCAAACATATATCATGCACAGGCATGCTTTTCGTATTATCCAATATCAAACATCACATCATACCAAATAATCGTGAACATCGACTAAAGCCGGACACTTGTTAACTTGAAGATGACAGTTAATGCTGAGAAGATGATGATAAAGACTGCTAATACGGAAATTCATACACAAATACATGAATACGTATAACTTGCCGAATATTCTCAATACAGTAATCAATTTTTGAACAAATGTATAAAAATACTCAATAATAGATGTTGAAAGAATTACAGTACAATGACCAATACGCAGTTGAGTTGTATTTTAAAAAAAATTTAAAATACACAAAAAGAAGAAAAAAATTAATAATAATCATAATTGTATCACTGTTAATCTTTTAAATTTTCTACATATATAAATAATTTATTAGACAAATATTAATCCAACAACACCTTTGTCTATAGATTGATATGTTCTGGTCACTCATGTAATACTAATAAGCATAGTCTTATCAGTATTTTTAAAGAGTTTCATTTTATTTGGCTAAGCGCTGTAAAGCGGTTGATTTCATAAATTAATTTAAAAAACTATTATTTCATCTTTGAATACGTTATGAATATGAATATATACATCTATAGTATTCCCTGTTTTCTTCAAAAACACCCTTCTGTCTGATATATTTCTTACAATTTATATTTTTCTTTCTTATTTCTTTTAAAAACTGATAGAAATATATTTATTAGGTATAGCCCCTCGGACATTGTTCAAACGTCTTCGAGTAGTATGTGAACAACAAATTTGTTTTCTGTTTTCAATTCGTTTCTAGCTCATCTGAGCTCATGATCGTTTGCCGATAGTTCATGACTGATACTGATCTTTGTTTCTCAGACATGAAGAATATTTCACAAATAATTGGCAAATATGAGCTTATTGCAACCGAGTTTTCTCATAGACTTAATGTTTCCATTTATGTCGTTTGTCATGAATTTCAAAGCTACACGGGTATCAATCAGATTGATTTGAGCCAATTAGTTACTGTTGATAGGCACTAGTGCAAGATTTGAGCCTTAAAATAGAATAGTGATTGCCTATTATTTGGAACTCCTCTTTAAGCCGTATTCCCCCCAATATATTGCTCTAATGAGAGCTATTTTACTATTTATAAATAGCATAAATCATCCTATAGCTATATAAAACGATTTTTAAAATTCTTTGCACATTACTCGGCAAAACTCTGGCGCTACTGGTAGTAGCCTTGAGCCGAGCATGTTCTTTTCTCCTTCTCCTATTCAGAACAATTAGATATCCTTTCCATTATCAATATCAACCCTTCATCAGTACCACAGTCATTATTACTTTTTTCTATTCCCTTCTATAACCAGTATCATCTAGTGTTCTATTTCGTTTCTATAAATATATGTTTTTGTCTTTAAAAATGCAAGAAAAACATATAATATATATATATATATATATATATATACATCTATAATATCTATCAGGTATACAAAAAGATTATTATACTATATATAATAATAATAATTATTATTATTATAAATCATCATATTTCTATTAATATAATTTATTATAAAACATATAGTATATATGTTTAGTATAAACTATTAACTAAAAAACTCAAAAGATCTGTTACAATTTAATACAAACATCATGTATAGTTTAATATAATTATATTTCTTTAATATATAATACATGTTATTTATAGCTTGTCTATACTATTTATATTCTATATGCTTTTTACTATTGCTTCATCACAAAATATTAATTGATGAAAATGACAAAGAGAGTTGAAACGTACAAGAGTGAAAGGTAATTGAAGAGAGAAACATATTTTAAAGTTGTTTAAATCATTTCAACATACTTATACTATAAGTTTTTTTTTATTTAAATATAGTAATGAATACTAAAACAATGACTACTACACTAACTTTTCTCTTACCGTCTCTCGTACAGGTTTCAGATGAATCACGTTGTTCTCTTTCACTAGCATCGTTTGTCTCTTCTGCAATATGTATACCATAGCTTACACATACATACACACACCCTTTCTCATCAGCCATATAAATTAACTTATTAATACGGGCAAGCTATCATTATTTATAATTTCGTCTGTTAAGTTACTTTTTCTCATTTTTTTTACCATCTCACTTCAACAAATAAATCTTTCTTCTCTTCAAATGTGTGGGCTCAACACTTGTTACTGCGTACTTTTTGTTATCTGAATTAACCATGAATGCTTTCTATTTTTTTTTTTGAAAATATGATTTCATGTTCTTTTCTATAAAACTCAAAAAATCCTCTCATTCGGCCAATACTGTGTTCAAGCTATTCGATAATCTAATTAATACTTTATCCTAGTCAATATAATGGTCTAAGATATAGATTCCAGCATATGTATATAGAATATAAATTATATATAGATATGTATATGCTCATTCGTTCTAATCATTACTGAATGACCTAACAAGAACAAAAAACTTGTTTTTTTTTCAGCTTAATTATTTATAGCTTCAACATCTATTTGTTTGATTTCTTGGACAAACTTATGTATTACTTCATGCATCTCTAGTCAGTGGTCATTGTATCCCAATAATGACGTACTAAGATAAGAAGATCATTACAAGATGATGAACGAACATTATCAATAACCGCAGTCATCGTTTGCAAAAAATTTTTCTCGAAGACTTTGTGATCTCTATCTTACTTGAAATAGAAAAATGATTCAAAGAGACAATACTTTCATACCAATCTAATGTTTACCGTTTATTCATATCTTTCTCCCTCTTTCTTTCTTTTTCTCTTTTCATGAGATACATGATGATGATGATGATGATGATGATGGGTGTTATTGAAGTAAATAGACAAAAAAAACCTTTCTTCACCTACTCCACTCTATCTATCCTACCTTTTTATCTGAGAAAGAAAAGAACAATTTATTTTTTTTAATATTTGCTCTCTAATAACATCCGGTAATCAATTTGAAAAAAAAAACATTTTTTTAGTGTTCAGCCAAGATCTCTCATCTTACTTATTCACAGTTATTTCCCTAACATTACAGTAAGTTAGTCTCAAAATTCGTTATTGGAATTTAAGAAAGGACATTAGTTCGCTCAGTAACATCTTATAGAAACTTAATACATTTGGAAGTAAAACAGTAATTTGTGTAATTTAGAAATCCGTCAAACACCGACTGTTATAGTTGTTGTATATATTGTTGCAAAAATTTATTTTTATTTTAAAAACAAATTCAAGTTGAGAAGGATTACCTACAAAAACTTAACTATATAAAAATATCTTTTCACAAGAAACTTATGAGAAAACATTAATTTTTGAACTTATAACAATATCAAAGAGTATTTTCGGAAGGTTGTCATCAACATAAGCGCCTAACCTATTGAGACGATAATACGAACTTATGCGTCATGGCGTCACTGAAACATCACCGGAAATTGAAAACAAACAAAAAAGCCTTATTAATTAGTACGAACGTTAAATAAAAGATAGAGAGAGAAAAAGAGAATGAAAGTTAATGATTATATGATATAATATATTTATTATCCTATAGTCTTTAAGATCCGTATTTGTTATTGCCCTTAACTATAATTCGTTCAATCTTCAACGTATAAAAAGAAGATCGGTTTTGTCAGATCTGGAAGATAACTAGTTGTCAGATTTATAGTTGAATAAGCAGTTATAGAAAATAAATGCTCCTATCTTTCTACATCCCTCTTCCCACTCCTCTCTTTCTCTCTCTTCTTAATATCTTAGATTTTATTCTTCATACAGAACAGACTAACAGTGCTGGACTTTTTAATTTTTATTATCTTAAAATTCTTTTCAACATAGTATTTCACATCGTAATCTCCTGTAATCACGTTTTGTTTTCCATCATTTTCTTCTTATTCTTCATGTTAAATTCATATGCCTTCTTCTTTATCTTTTTCAACTTTCTGGTCCATATTCACATATTTCAACCGAGTACTTATAAAAGAACTATTCGTGATCTGTTCATGAACAGCGTTGAACATTCCGAATTTGGCAAAGATCCAATTCTTTATGCTGGACAGAAAATGTGATCCATTTTTCATGAAATAGTGATATCATACAAATCACTGTTTTCTTTAAATATTGTGGTCTCTCTTAGTTCCTTCGGAATAACGCCGATTTGATTGCCAAACATCACCTGTTATCCCCCACTGTCTATTCGTTTACGATGCCTTCTGTATTTTCTACCCCTATGTACTAGCTCCACCTACCTTGACGTAATAAGACTTCGGTTCATTTGTTCTCAAATCGTTCTTAAGAAGCAAAAACTTCACCATATCATCTATTGTCAGTTCAACTAACGTTGTTAGATGTTTGTCAGAATTCTATTATCTTGATTTTTTTTGTCGCGTTTTTCAACTATTTGTTATAACTAATTATGTATACTTTTAGTCAACGTATTTAGCAATACCTAAAGGAATTCAAACACGCATATTCTTAATCACTTCATTCTCTTGTTGAAACTTTATCATCAAAATAGTCACTGACAATGTTAGAAGTCTTTACTCACGGATTCACTTTTCTCAATGTTTTATCCACAATAGCCTTTTTCACTACCGTAGGATTATTTTTCTGTGGAATGTAAGTTTCTGTTTCTGCAAAGTCAATATAAAAAAAAATTCTCTTTCCGTACAAACAACAGCTTATTACAGACCTATTTGTCGTCAAATTTGGAAGCGCAAAGATACAGATGAAATTTCTGGAGCACCATTTCTTATGGGAATATTGGGGTAAGTAATAAAACATGTTTACAATAGAAAATTAAAGCTAATTTATGTTATAAATATATATATATATATATATATATAATTTTAGTGGATGTTGTTGGATGACATATGGTTATCTTAAAAATGATAATACAGTACTTGTAGTAACAGGATGTCAAGTAGTACTCTATTCCACATACACATTGTTTTATTGGTTTATGACAAAGAAGAAGGTGAATAATATAAAATTATAATATATAAATATATAGGTTTCTTAGAAAAAAATTTAGTTGTAGTTGAAAGTCATATGTCTTTCATATATCATATGTATACGAGAAAATGACATGAAAGGTTAAATGTACTTGAGTTGCAGCTTTGGATCACTATCAAGATTCTAGCTGTTGTTTCCATGTGTACTGGTCTCATGGCTTCTGTTCATTTTTTCGGAATGAAGGTGCTTATCATATTAAGACAGAAATAGTGCAAACCCAAATGAATTTAAGGTTTTTCATCCACTAGGAATCATTTGCATGACATTGAACACTGCCGATTTTGCTGCCCCTCTTGGAGGACTGGTGAGTAAAAACATGAAAATGAAGACACATGTTAAGATATATTCTTTAAAAAAATGTATAATTTGCTTCAATGAAAATATCAAACTTTTGTGAATTCTCTAACTCCTCTGAAATAAAAATATTACAGCGAACAGTAATTCGTCGTGGAGCTACATCAACACTCCCACTTCCATTATGCATTGCCAATTTCTTCGTTTCCACTGAATGGTTCCTCTATGGTCTTCTCAAGCGAGATTTCTATCTTATTGTAATAATTGTGTCTGAGTACAATATTTTATCAGTTATATTTCAGACACCAAATGGAATCGGCTCAATGCTTGCCTTCTTACAGTTACTTCTCTTCCTCGTTCTTCCACGAAAGCCAGGACAGCTCTCACCTATAATCAGAATTTACCGTAAAGTGAGATGCCAAGAAAAGCTGGATGAAATTGAAGATCCAACTGAAGGTAAATACAGTAGTGAAAACATATCATGACGGGCTAGAAGGGATTGTTTGTCAATATATTCACAGCATTCAGTTTTTTTATAACTGGTTTTCGATTCATTTTCCTGCGTCTGCCTTTTGTTTTCGCCATGAAATTGAAAACTGATATGGTTCATAGGAAAATCAGAAACCACTATAACGCTGAAGTTTTTGAACTTGATAAGAGAACGATAGACAAATGTGTTGACCATTGTGGAAGACCCTCTTTCTACCCTATCCCTTCGCGCTTTCCCACGTGAACACATAGTGTACCCCAAAATGTTCACGTGAAAGTATCTTCATTTTGTTCGCTAAGTTGTGAGCGGTTGCATTCTAACAGAAAACTCACCGTATTTTTTCTATTTTAAGTTTCGAAACATTTAAAGCAACTTAAAATGATAGGGATTACTCAGCAATAATAATGAGCAGATTCGTAAAGATAGATGGACATTTCATTTATTAATTAGTAATAACTAGAAAATTAAATTTAATATTTACGAGCAAGAAATAAGATTAAAAGTTCATTACAACTTGTAAAGTTCATTTACACTAAGATGTAGAGTAAACTCCATTTTATTATTATTTAATTTCAGAAATCGTTCCTGAGCTTGGACCTGATGACGACAAAAAGCCATGCAGAGCTAAGAGATGGTCTAAGAAAGTCATGACAAATGTATCAACTGTGGCTGAAGAGATAGAGCATGTCATTCACATGGTTGGACACGACCAGTTAGTTTCTTTTATTATTTTCATAAATAAGACACATTGCACACCCACATATCATCTATATAATATTTTAACGTATCGATGTAAGTAAAATACATCCAAATATCAACACATCCAAAACAAAAAGTAAAAAGAGAGAGCAGGTTCAAATTGTTTATTTCTCACAACACATGAAATGTTTCATTTATATTATTATTATTTTATTATCGTTTTCTATGCCTCATTCAAACTCGATTTCTCTCTTTTTCTCTTTTTCTCTCTTTATCTCCCTCTTACTACTGCTCTCTCACTTACTTCCGAAAGCCAGGAAAAATAAACAAGATGACTATCATTGATGTTAACAGGGAACTAAGAATAACAAATAAAATACCATTCACTGTGGTCTATTAAAAATCAAATACTTGATATCTACAAATAATCTTTGAGATATTTTTTTATCTTATTCATGAAATATGTTATAGATTTGGTTATACGCACAAGATTAGTAATGAATATGATACTGCCTCGGAAAAGACGATGGACACATTAGATGCTGCTGAAGATAAGGAGAAACCAAACATTTTGGAAACAGCATTCCGTCCAGAAATTACTGAATTGAATCCCGATAGCTTACGACGATTAGGTTACTCCTTAAGAGTTACTGAACAACAGAAGGCTAAACTCAAGAGAATAGCCAGCTCACCTGATCTTTCTGCGCCAAGTGTATAATACTATTTTGTCCAGAAATTAAGTGAAAAGACATGCGGTATATGGATTACCGAAATTAATGGAATTTGGAATTCCCCCTCCCCCCACCTGATGCTTTAAATACTCCAGCCATTTTCTTCTCATTCGTGTTGTTCTTGTATTTGTCTTAATTATAATTTTTTGTTTTCATATTCCAAATATGTATTCAATGTCATCTTGTTTTGTTCGCAAGATGGACTCATGATCAAGTTGATCAGCTTTAGTTGACATGTCTCAAATTTTGAGTTCAAATTTAAGTTCAATATTTGGAATTGAATACACAGTGGAAAGTTTCTTTTTACAATAAAATGTTGCTGGAAATAAACTGAAAGCTTTCATTATTCTCTTTGCTTAATTGAAACTTAAACGATAGGATTTATAATTCATGAAGTCAAAATTAATTTTTGATTTAATACATTGGATATATTTGTCAGTTATGACTATCTGAATTTCGATAACTCGCCATTGTACGAATACGAACATTTTAAAAAATTTATTAAATTAAAAAATGGAAAAATTCTAATACTGTTGTTTTATCACAAACCTATCACATTACGGAAACAACGCAGAAAAATATTAATATTAAAAATTGAATTATGCCAGATAAGCGTTGCTTGTTACTCGCCCTCCTTTTCCGGTCCAGTTTGTGTGCACCTTCAAATAATAAAAGTAATATAAGGATTCTATATTAAAATTATGATACCCATTTTCCAGGAGAGGAAAGAAGCTCATAAGTATGGGCTCCGAAATAATCACGCTGAGCTTGAAGCAGATTAGCTGGTAAAACCTAAAATAGTTAATTATTGCGGAAATTACGAAAAAAACGAACTTTGTTTCTGTATCCATCATAGAAACTCAAAGCAGAAGTGAAAGTAGGCACTGGGATTCCCATTACGATAGCCTTAGAAGCTACATTTCTCCAGGCAGTCTGCGCATTTGTGATAGCGTTTACGAAGAAATCGTCCAAAAGAAGATTGCTGAGTGCTGGGTTTTTAACAAAGGCAGCCTTGATATCTCCGAGGAATCTGGAACACCAATAGTTTTGATAAAAATAGAAAAAAATACCGGGATCGGATAATACATCCACCCTTCCACATAAGAGCAATAGCTCCAAAGTTGAGCTTCCAATTGAAGTGCTTGCTGGCTTCAGCCAAGAGCATAAATCCTTGTGCGTAACTTACAATCTTAGAAGCATACAAAGCCTGAAAATGATAAATTAGTCAACAACAAACATTAGCAAACACATACTTGGCGGATATCGTTAATGAAGGAAGATTTGTCTCCTATGATTTCAGCGAAATTCGCACTTGGACCGGGTAGAATTTGGGAAGCAGCACTGCGTTCTTCCTTGATAGCGGAAAGACAACGAGCAAATACAGCTTCGGCTTTAATTAAAAGTCAAAATAAACAACTTTCTAAATAAATGCTCACCGATAAGAGTTACTGGAATACCGTACTCCAAAGCGGCGAAAGATGTCCACTTTCCAGTTCCCTTTTGACCAGCAGCATCACGGATTTTTGGAAGGAGTGCTTGTCCATCCTCATCTTTGTATTTAAGAATATTGGCCGTAATTTCAACAAGGAAGGAGTCTAATTCACCCTTGTTCCATTCAGTGAAAATCTATTAAAGAAAACTAATAATGTTTCTCGAATTATTAATTAACCTCAGCCATATCATCATGAGACAGTTTCAAACCTTCAAGCATGAGATGATAAGCTTCAGCAATCAATTGCATATCTCCATATTCAATTCCGTTATGAACCATCTTAACGAAATGACCCGAACCAGCTTCACCAACCTATTATAACAAGCATTATAATCTTTAATATAGCATTCCATACCCAATCACAGCATGGTTGGCCATCAGCAACAGCGGCGATTGATTGGAAGATATCCTTAAGATGAGGCCAAGCTTCCGGATTTCCTCCAGGCATTAAAGAAGGGCCGTACCGAGCTCCTGGAAGAAGAAGTAAAGCATGTTAAAATAGAGAAAACACCTACCTTCTTCTCCTCCTGAAACTCCACAACCAACAAAGAGAATCCCCTTAGCAGCCAATTCCTCAGTTCTTCTCTAAAAAAAACATAATTTATACGATTTTTCCAAACGCATACATTGGTGTCCGTGTATTCAGAGTTACCACCGTCAATGACAATATCTCCTGGTTCTAAGAAGGGAACAACAGAGTTGATCATAGCATCAACAGCTGAGCCGGCTTTAACAAGCATCATAACACGTCTTGGTCTCTTCAATTTTCTACAATTTGACTTTTAAACTTAGAATCAATTGAAAAAGAACTACCTGCACATCTCTTCGATAGAATGAGCTCCAATGATCTTGGTTCCCTTAGCTTCATTGGCCAAAAAGTCGTCAACTTTGGAAACAGTACGATTGAAAGCACATACCTAAAATTCAAATCTTATAACAAACTAAAGTATTACTCCACAAACGGTAAAGCCGTGATCATCCATGTTCAAAATCAAATTTTGGCCCATGACGGCGAGTCCAATAACTGCAATGTCAGCTTCAGCCATATTTACGATCTCCTAAAATCATTTTTAGTGAAAACTTATTGGCAAAGCAAAAAAGAACACATCACAAATAATCACGACAAACAATGCAAAGGCGTTCGAGATAACAGTTATGTCAACGTTGCCAACTTCAAGAGAAACATAAGCTGACTAAAAATTTAATTTTCTTATTGCGTACAAAACACGGAAACTATTTTTAAAACGTCTTTGAATTCAATCTTTAACTAAAAGACGCAGTTTCTTGATTAAGAATTCTAATGGTCGTTCTGCCAAGGTGTGGCGTTCAGAACTTCCCAAAATTATTTCGTATTTTATTTATTCGCAAAAATTCCTAAGTTAATTTTATTTTATCTACACAAATAATCGCACCTATCAAAATTTTTTGGTTACAAGAAAGCTAGCCAGTCATTGAATGAAAAAAGTCCATACCTTCAAATAACAAACTATGTAATAACCGAAGGTGAAAGATTTTCAAAAATTATTTCACGGCTGCTACAACAATAGAACACTTACTTTGTAACGTGGATACATTTACAGAAAACAAAATGTTAAAATCATGCACTAACATATGTTTTTGCAAAGTTCCCTAGTTAATGTGCTAATTTGAAGTTAACTTGATGTAATTAGAATAGAAGTTGTTATTAAGTGAACCACAATAAGGAAAGAAAATTCGTGAACATTAAAGAAAAATAAAATAAATTATGAAGCGAGCGGGTGAGAGGAAAGCAAAATGATTATGGATCATTGAAAAACTGAAGCCACAAATAGGAGGGACAAAAAGGTTTCTTCGTTGCCTTTCTAATCACACCACATATCTGCTGTTCGGTCATGGACTCTCCTGAGCGCGGCCAGGGTCTTTTCTGAGCGGCCATGGTCTTGGTAAAGCGGAGGCGTCTTATCTATGAACAATCTACTCCTACGATTTTACAGAAAATTGCAAAATCAGAGTAAGCAGTCTAAATACACAGTAAACATGTTTTATGGCTAATGGCAAATCAGCAAAATCAACAGAGGACAATTGTAAACCTTCTTAATGAAGTTAACATTTAAAAAATGTTCAATTATGAGATATGATGACAATTTCTTAATCAATATTCGTAGAATCAAAGTTAGTCGCAACTGAAGATAACTAGCAATGTTGTAAAATAAGCAGCTTTCACAAACATTAGTATGATCAAATTTCAGCTAAACAATTAAAAAAGTGCGCGGTTTCTAAAAATATGAACAAGCTTTAACATATAATTTTATATAACTATGCAACTGCCAATCCAATCAATGTAAAAGACAGTAGCAGTTATGAAAACAACAAACTAATAACATTATTGGATAACAATCCCTGTGAATTGAAAAATCATAAAAGAAAAACCAGTTCTGAAGAAGTTAAAAACCAAAAAAAGATGTCTACAATATGCAGACTTTGCTACGTCGCATTACCCATAGCTGATAATGCTAGTGACTTTTGCAGGAAAGGATTGGTCAGGACCTTGTCTTGATAAAAGATGGAGAAAGATACATTGCTAAATGGATGATAGAAATTTTTTTCCACAAACTCACAGAATCTGGCAAAGTAAAACGAATAAGAAAAGTCGGTTTTCTATTAAAAACAAAAAATAACGAGAGTGAAAACAAAAAATAGTGAAAAGTAGCAATAGAATATGGTGACCATGGTGATACAGATCAGAAGTCAGTTTTCATTGTTGACGTTTCGCACGTCGTTCCGTTCATTTCAACCGCAATTTAGCAGAGCGAGCGGTTGCATTCATCAGACAGATATACGTTCAGCGTATTATCATCGGTAGCTTTGACTGTATCGGCGGCCTTATGATGGGATCTAAACAAATATCGTCAATTTCCTTGTTTAGATTATAATCTGTCTGGGAAGAAGATGTGTTAAGTATGATAAAAGAAAAATTGTTCATTGTATGATCAATAGCAAGCAATAAAAGTAAAATTTATAACCTATTTTAGAAACTACATAATATGACACATTCGTTTGATCACTTCTTAATATAAATATATTTTAAAGTCAATAAAACATTTCCGAAATAATAAAACCAAAAAAACAAATCATGGCGAATTTTCCGTTACATTTTCAAAAGAAGTATGTGAACTATTTTTCGTACTTTCCGAGGTTAATTCTTCTGCAATAGCTTCAGAAATACATAATGAAAGTGGTGTTTGCATTAGAACTGTACACGAATCTAACATTGGTAGAACCGTGTCTGTTTTTATTTTTTCTGAATTGTTGCTTTCTGCCGCTATTGAACGTTCAGGAACTGAATATTGTTTGGCCACTGTTTCGTCTACCAATTCAACTTTGGGAGGTTTCGCAAAAAAATTTTCAAATAGTTTAACACTATCATCATGTTCTCTTAGTTTTGGTGGAGTATCGTTTGATTCAACCGATGAGAAAGTGCGAGTTTTCTTTCCAGATGCTTTCGATGCTACGTCAGATGCATGACGAGTTATTCTATTCTTTTCACTCCTGAATTGATACATTTTCATAGAAAAAAAAAATTTCAACCTTCTCGCTGCTATGATATCTCCTCCCCCAAAAGCTCCAAGGGTTGGTGCACGTGCTTGTCTTTGAGTTGGACTTTTAGGTTCTTCGCTAAGTCGCTTTTTCTTATGGAATATATGAGGAATCTGAAATAATACGAAACTGTCTAATCTTACACGACATATTCCTCACGACTGTTTTCTTTGGCTTGTGTTTAAAGAGCATATCTAGTGGAGCAAACATAGCTTTCATAGGCTTAGATAAGTTGCTTTCATCCTCAACGTGTGGAAATGAACACACAAGAAGTTGCAATGATGGGCCTAAGTCCTAAATGCATATACACATAGTTAATAGTTATAACTATTATAATACTTGAAATACATAATATCCTGTACCATGATGCTGTTGCCTATGTATTTTTTCCAAACTGTCTTCAATCCAATTGACACTTTTGAAAAAGGCATCATACAGTTGAGCATAAATACTTGTATTTACGACACTAACAAGTGCTAAACCAAAGAGAAACACACATGCTAATACAGGTGAATACTTCAAGTAAGTTCATCAGAAACTGATAGGAAAACTGAAGTGAAACCTGGATATTGTACGGCATTACATCACCGAGACCAATAGTTGTTAAGCTAATAAATGTGAAATAGAAAGCGTCCCAAGCTCCAATTCCTGATAAATGAAAAGTTTATGAGATTATTACTGTTTTTTTATACCAGGCAGCTGTCCTTCATCATGATCAAATAAGTGTACAAAAAATGTAGTTAAAAACAGATAAACTCCGACTAATGGTACAGCTAACCAGATAGGCAAAAACAATGCTTCTTTTTCTTCGCTGCTCAGTTCTGGTTTTTCTTGGAAATGTCTATGAATGTTTTCATGCGTTTACTAGTAAAAGAAGAAGTTTCTTACCGTATTTTACACAAACAAAACACATATGCTTGCGTTAGAATCTTTTGAAACCAATCTCCAAGATCACCTAGAACTACGAGCATTAAAGGAAGCCCAATGGCGGCATAGATGATTGTTACGATGCGTCCAGCATGAGTGTCACACGCCAAAGTCCCTAAAGTTCAGGAATCGAGAAATCAAAATAAAAATTTTTAGTACCGTATCCGATAGTTGAAAATAAAGTTATACTGTAAAACGCTGAACTTGAGAAGGACCAAGTTCTTCGCATGTCAATATTTTCAGCTTTATGCCAAGTGCTTCCATGAAATTTTCCTTCGGCTTGCAAAAGACTTCTGTAGTATATCTAAAAATATAAATATACTGATAACAATTTTTCTTAATCCATTTTTAGAATTTTCGTGCAGTACCTTAAATAATTTTGAAAGAGCTGCATCTCTCTGTGTGCCATTAAGAGACATAGTTAGGTTGATGGCTTTCTGTACATCTTCGTCCGTAATGCTATTCATTAGGTTTATTGTAGTTTCTAACTCCTGCAATCAGAGATTGAAATTTTCACCTAAGAGAGATAACGGCTACAAGCCATTAAACATAATGTATTTTTCTAAAAATATATTCAATCTACTGTATAGATAACTGTAAGAACACTTACTCTGATTTCATTCGGTTGTTCAATAGCTAAAAATATTGAAGCTCCAAGTATAACATATAAGAAAAGCATAGTTACTAACATCAAATGTCGAATACCGAATTTGTGATGGTAATATGCAATCCAGGAAAACCACTGAGTAATGCCTCAAAAATTATGAATAAATCTTTATTGCGATTAATCAAGATGTCTTACGTTCACGACGAATTTGCTTTCTTCTATTTTCATATTTAACTTTATCCAGTTCAAAATGAAAACTAAATGGATTAATATTAGACAAGCCATCCTGTCTACGATCAATTTTCAAAACAATACAATTATTTCTTTCCTAAAAATCAAGATATATCGTATATGAAAAAGCTTCACTCATCAAACCTTGACGTGATTCTCAACAATGCGTCTCCTAAGTTGGAGTTCATTCTCAAGAGCTAAAACAGGAAGGCATCAAAAATGTGAATGATATAAAAGGGATAAACACTTGATGGTTAGGTAAGAGGTTTAGTGAAGAAAGCAAAGATGAAAACAAACCTTCCTCCATGAAAAATGACTAAGAATAATTACTATGCTTCTATCTGGGTACGAATTCATTTTTAGTTATCTTAGCTATAATCCTTAAAATGACATTTTGTAAAGATAATAAATATAGTGCTAAAATCATTCATAAAAGGCGGCGGCATTTCACAACCAAAGCCATAAATTCTGATTTCCATTTAGTTTGTACTCGGAACGAACCCAGAATAAGAAAAAAAACGTCATTAAATGTAAAACCGTTTATAATCTAATTTCATTTGAATAACAAAGTAAATAATTTAAATAATATTTTTAAAAATTATCTCCGTCAATAAACCGTAAGTTCTAAAACAATACACTCCTATATATAAAAATTCATTTATTTTGTCTTCTTCTTCATCTTTTGTGGGGCTTTGTAGAGCAAGTTCTTATGAACTTCAGCTCCTAAGAACCATCCAAGTACAGGGCACACCTAGATTTTTATTTAGAATTATTAGACTCTGATGATCCCGCTTACCCAATACACAGCGATGAATGTACTCTGATCCAAACCATGACATCCGAAAAGTCGAGATGATGCAATTACAGGATTGAGACCAGGCACACCAATGAAAACAATTGCTGAAAATACAGAATTCAACATAAAGCACGGAAGTTATTATTACCGGTAATGATAGCGGAGGCTATAAGTGCAGGAACACCGATTGGCTTCAAGTTTTGAGGAATTTGTGGGGCAATAATACGAATAAGAGCACATCCAATTATTTCGAAGGCAATTACCATTGGGAAATCAACCTGTAATGAGTTTTTTAAAATTGGACATTTAGAAAATTTTTGGTACCTTGTATTGTAAACTACAGCTTGAAATGCTATCAAATGCAGCACTATGAACCTGAACATATCCAGAAGAGTAATACCACAGAGAAATGGCTAGACGAGCAGCACAAATAGCACCAAGTGCTTGAGCTGACAGCAATATAGCAAGTCGTTTAAATCTGAAAAAAATAACACATAAAAGAAAGAAATAGATTATTTCTCACCCAATAACCTTATTGAAAGCCATTTCAAGTGGTGCAAGTGGAGACACAGAAGCACCACGATTCACTTTACCAAAACAGAACAAAACCATAGTGATTGTGGCAAATACTGGAGAAAGTCCATAGATTTGCCCGATTATTCCTAAATATTTAAAAGTTTTTCAATCAAAACACAATAAATAAAACATATAATGAAGTCTATTGAATCTATAAATTGAGATAAACTTACCATTTTCATATACACAAGTACAAGCTTGCATAGTACCAATAAACTCGAGAAGGAAGACTTGCCATGAACTGTTTGTCTTGAAATACTTATCAACAACCTTAAAAACGAAAAGAAAATAGGAAGTGAATATAAATATTGCTAAAATAAACTTACCTTTCTCGCAATTTCAGCTAAAATGAAAACAAGTGCATAATAGGAAAGTGCGCAAATGGCAGGAACCCAAAATTCAAGGTCCGAATAGGCCATAATAGCTGGAAAGAATTATTTTAAAACATCTTTTGTAGATACAATATGTTTTAGTTAAGTAAAAGAACTGAATTAGAACATGAGCGTGGTCAAGGCAAGTCATTGAACACGCGTCAAAACTGAAATTGCTTAACTATTGTAATGTGGATCTCAATTGTAATAAACAAGTTTTAAAAAAATATATATAAAACATATTGAGAGATTACTTACATAATAATTATTAAAAATTGAGGCTAACGAAATTAGATATAAACTAATATTTAGAAGATACTGCTTTTATGCCGAAATTAACAATTTTCCGCACACTATGAAACGTGTCCTTATTAATTTGATAAGAATCTGAAACAATCTATAGGCTATTCGTAATAACTCAATTTATCAGAGAGGAAAGATTACTAATTAGCTGTGAGATTCATAGAAATATAGGAAATAGTTCACGAAGGTAAGAAACCAGGGTCAGCATTGACAATATTTAATCGATAATCTCTTACGAACTCTAGATGTGAATGACATTGACCGTCTCATCAAGTCTATATTTCTTTAGTTTTTTCTCTTAACATCTCTAGAAGCGTATTATACACTTCGTTGATCGCAGCAACAGAAGCACAACAATATTAATAACTTCAAGATATTTGTTCTTTCGCCCATAAATAATACATCACTACTTGATGTACTATCGCAATGAGCAACATATTTTTTAGCTGTATAAGATGAAAATTTCCCTCATATCATATCATTATCATATCTTTCCGATATGACATTTCCCTTTACCTGTTGTCTAAAACGTAAAGATTAATTTATATTTTGTTCCATACACATTGCTCTAGTATTCCAAATCACATATTTTGTCCTACATTTCCATTAGTTATTTTGTGTGTAGCATTTTCAGTCACACGTAAAACACAGTATAAACATAAAATTTGAAAAAGGAAATATTTTATTCATCATTCCGAATTACAATATCAAAACATCAAACGATAATCAATCTTGTTTCCGAAAAATGACAAAACACATATTGTACATATTTAAATATAATATTGGGGGAAATATAATTTACAAAATATGATCAAAATTCGGAAAATCGAGCGAATCACAAAATAATTATTTTTAAAATTATCATTTACATAAATGAATACATATTTTCAGCTAATTAATTTATAAGAAATTTATATTATCTGTGAAATATAACAAATTGGTAATAATTACTGCTCAACGAGCTTGTTAAAAAAATATATCTGTAGCAATGACATAGATTATAGGCACAGAAAATTGAAAAACAAGAATGCCGTGTATTTTTCTATGATACTTGTGGTCAATGCTGTTGAAAACTGGAGATTCAAAGAAAAAAATTCTATCGTAGCGAAAAAAAAAAGATTTTAATTTATAATCTTTGGTTCACATACATATATTAATAGAAGACAGCAACACACTTGTGTATGAGAGTAAGTTTTCACTTGGCAATATGGGCTGAGGAGGGCGAGAGGATTATGGATTAAAGAGCTGTCGACGAGGTTGTCGCCGTCGTCGTGGTGAAAGGCAGCTGTGGTTCAAAAAACGCAAAAAGCTCATGAGCGTTGAAAGAATTAAATATATGAAAAATACTTTATTAAACCATCTATATATCTAAGGAAGATGACCAATGGCATAAGATGAACGACTTAATGCTATTCTTTGACCATCTGTTCTTACATCACAACAAACTAGCTAGTAATTTGAAAATGAAAATGTTGAACTATATCGCAAGCACTGAAAAAGCATTTAGATTGAATATAACGTTAATAGAGAAGACAGGTGTAAGCCAGATGACCTCGTCAGGTCACCCTTTACCTTTATTGGATCACCGTACTTAAGAGATACATACGGCTACACAACTAAAAGGCTAGGTCGTCTTTGCATAGATAACCCTATCTAGACTAGGAGGGCAGTGACTTAACGTATATAAAAGTACTACTCACACATACAACAGCACTTTCAACAACTACTCTCGATCTCTCTCTCTTTTTCTCTTTCTCTCTTCTTTCTGCTCCATCTCTCTTGCGCGGTAGTGCCTCAATGAAACCAAGAGCACAGTGAAACAGGCAAATGAAAAGAAGGACGACAGAGTGAGAGAGAGGGCCTACCAACAGCAGACCTCATTTGGTCTATAGAGCCTTGGTCGGTTATTGGCCAGGGACCAATACACACGCACAGCCAGTCACCCTTCTGGCCTAGGTCCAACCCCTCTTCTAGGCGCTGTGTGCTGGTCAGCTGCCCCCCCCCCTTCACCATCATAGACCCTCCACACTACTGCAGTCAGGCACGCTATGCGACGCCGCCCGCGCATCAAGCAACGTAAAAAATCAGAAGAAAATCACAGTTTAAGTTACTTTGAGGTGAGAACTAATTATTTTATTATAATCAGCATATTCTGTTTGTTATAGGAGCAATTACAAACTGCTTTATGTGATATTAGTGTGGAAGACGAAGTCACAAAGAGCCAGGGCTTTCTGTCATCTGACGCTGTTGCTGTATATAAAGAAGCAAGAGAAAAACTCCAGGTAACTTAAGCTTTTTGACTTAGTATTGTTATATGACTACTTATTTTATAGAAAAATGTAAAATGTTCCACAACGGGCCAAATCAATTGGGTTGTTTTAGGACAGAAATATAGGGTTCAGGCGCTTTATCGGTTTGTTTATTGATTTTCATATGAGCAGCGTGGAACCACATCTTTATTCAGAAGTTTTTACCCTCTTCAAATAGCTCTATTAGAAGAAATTCATATATGTGATGGATGTTTTCAATATTTTATGTCGAGTTCCAGTTGTGAACGTCATATGGTATGTTAAAGATTATTCTCTGCAATATCGCTGTTGGTCATCTAGTAACGTTCCCATACGAACGTTCGCCCTTTGTTCTGCTTCCTTTTGTCCAATTTATTTTGAAATTGCTCATTATTTTGCATTTAGGCACGATGTTCTTTACGTTTTAAGCCTCCTGGTACGGAAGTTTATTATGATCGTTGTAATAATGTGAAGGTCTTCGAGGTTCGTGGTAGTCACGCTAAGGTTAGTATGCTATCGATCGATATCCTAATGAGTCCTTGTCTTATTTACTACAGGAATATTGCTGTAACTTATCTTTGATGACTGTGGTATGGATCCGCGATAAGGTTGTATGTTTTGATGTTGAGGAATTTGTGTATTATGTTTTAACACGCGATGTTGAAGGAGTTTGTGAAGTTTTAGGCTATTTTTCAAAGGTAAATAATTAAATTATATTAGAGTTTTGCTAATTTTGGAAGTAATCCTATATTATATAACTATACGAATAGTTAGAGATATTCGAATTTCTTCTAATTATATCTATCTTCTTTAATATTTCATTGATATCTGTTTTGTTTTAGTTTCGTAAGTCTCGTGAAGAGAATTTATCCTGTTTTTGTGTATTTCCTTGTTTTCAACGAATGGGTCTAGGTCGATTTCTGATTGATTTTAGTATGTTTATTTGCTTTTGAAATCTTAAATTAGAGTCTTTTTTTCAATTACAGGTTATCTCTTAACTAGAATGATGAGAAGGACAGGTGGACCAGAAAAACCGCTCTCACCTCTAGGTCGTATGGCTTACAAAGCTTATTGGTTTGAAACAATAACTGTTGTAGCATACGCATGTCTCAAAGACGGAAAAATTTTAACTCCATATGGTAATTTTAGTTTTTTTTTGTATTATAAACATTCTATCGCTTATAGATGTTGCAAAAGATACGGGAATCAGTGTACAAGATGTTGTGGATACATTACAAGATGTATTTTTGTATGATCATAATCCTATGTGAGTTTTCCATTTATTCATACTTCCAATATTCTTTATCTTTTGTTTTCTATTATTATTGACATCATTTTTCTATCTTTTTTTGTCTTGAATAATCTTAATTATATGATTAGAAACATGATAGCATTTTGTTCGACTAGAACATTTTGATTAGCATGAAGCCTTTATTGTAGTTTAAATATCAATTGAAATTACAAGAAACTTTTTCCTAATTTTATCTATTTCTCTTTCTCTCTCTCTTTTGAAAAATTCTAAACTTTTATCCTGTCAAGGCAGGCGTAGTCATAATCCATATGACGAAGAAAGATTAAAATCAACACAAATAGCTTATTTCACTTAAAAGAATTCAAGATATGTCGGTAATTCTGTATTCCTATATACATATATGTATGTAGAATATACATATGAAAAACCAAATATAAAACCTTATACCAAATTTTCAAATTTAAACCTATTTATGTTGGTGTCTTTGTCTCTTATCTCTCATTTATACAGCTCTTACAATATTTACTGTAAAGAGCTGTGAGAATAAGTTGTATAAAAAAGGAGAAATAATGAAAATTAATTTAAACTGCCAAATATCATAGAAACACAATTACTATTAATCATCTGTTTCAGCTCAAATACCGCCTTGTGCCACGTATTTGATGGTAAAGAACTTGCGCGAACGGCGGCATCCATCACTCATTCCAGAAAATATTTTCGAGCCGAAGAACGATTCTTAAAAGGAGAATTCAAGGTGAGATCAAAGTTTTCTTGGATCAAAAATTGAATTTTAGAAAAAGGATAGGCAAAAAATGCTTCTTAATACAATATTTTATACTTATATACATAGTGTTAAAATATTATATAATAATATATGAATATAATAATTTATTTTTAGTCTCGTCTTCTGTCATCATTTTAAAATGCGTAAACTGTGGTTGCGAATCTTGTCGTTGATGTTGTCATCTCATAATATATTTATTACGAAGTTTTTATTCAGAATGTACTATTTAAAGTAACCCACTTGTTTTATTTTTCCCAAAATATATTATTTTAAACTCCTTCTCTTCGCTCCTCCTCTCTCGTTCTCTCTCTCTTTGTTTCCCTCTTTCCGGATATCTCCGGATTCCCACCTTCCAAAAATGTGATCATGTACATTTCTCCATTCTTTTCCAATATTCTCATTTGCTGTGTATATTTATTTCATATCAGATTGTGAACCTCGAAAAACGTCTATGAGACGGAATAATAATAATAATAATTAATGTTATAATAATATATTACAACTACTAATTGATTGCTCAACTTATAATTAAGCTATGGGTAATGTAAAAAAAACTTTAAAAAAAACTGGAAAGAAGAAAAATAAATTTTTTTTCAAATCTGGATGCATTTGTAAATGTTTTCGAATTAGTATTCATCAGCATGGCGGAACTGGATAATCTTTCTTCAAAGCTGTTTAAAACGCTGAAATATATGGAAGACGAGAAGATAATATTAAGTTCATTCAATGTTACTAGACTTGGCTAGGCTTGATCTATATTTAGATTATTTGAGATAAACCTAATATATGAAGCAAAATTAAATTGATATTTTTCTTTTTTTTTCATAATACCCAGTAAAGCTCCATTTTAAAACGTAAATCACATACTCATTCTCGAGCTTATCAAAGTTACACAATCACATCTTTCACCTACTCATTTTATTTTTTTCCCGTAGAAACTTCCAAGCATGCTTTGACATTATTATGAAGCTGCAGAAAATTTATTTTGCATTCATACAATCACTTGGTATTGGCAATTAGGTTCATCTCATAATTTAACACAGATACACAGAAATCTATATATATATATATATATATATATGTACATATATGTATATAAATATAAATATATATATATGCAGCTCAAAACGAAATGATACAACAAGTTCTAACAAAAAAAAAGCTGCCATAACCATAACGAAAGCTGTTACCACGCAAAAAAAAAATGAAGTAAAAGCATCAATTACAAGCTGCTTTCTGTCACAGTTCTTAATTATATCGTATATTTTACGTATATTTGTATTCTTAAAAAAATAAAATTTTTTCTTTCAACTGATATACTAAGTATGATATACATATTTCAGCATTACATTTTTCTTTGACATTTTGAACATATATGAATATATAGGTACATATGCCTATGTATATATACATAGATTCTGTTTTCCGACATCTCATGTTAAATGGAAATTGGAAAAAATTATAAATACATTCTTACATGACTGATTGACGGACTGACTGATCGTTTAGCACAAATCTTCTATTCCAGTCTAGTGCATATAGTGTGGGGGTATGATCTCTGCTGTTCTTGCTTTTGTCATTTCTATAAACTTTTAGCTTTTTTTGTCAACTGAAAAATCCGTTCAGCTTTTTCTAAGCCTTTTCTTTTCCAATTACTTTCTAAGTCTAGTTCACATATATATACAGTCAAAGTATAAAATTAGAATTAGGAATAGTTTGCCAAATAGTATAGTTTGAATGATCAGTTCCCAAGACAATGTTGATTAAAATTCGTTTCTATATTTCTATATTTTTCTATTGAATGCACTCCATTTTCTTGTATTTTTTTCTTGTCAGAACGAACAATCAAACGGCATAACATTGATCACCAGCATTTCTTACCAGTTCAAAAATATTTGAACAATCTTTGAGAAAACTAGGGTTGTAACCAAAATGGAGCTGCACATATACGGCATTTTTCCATCTTTATATCTACCGTACTACAATTTTTTAAAATAATTATTACATTCATCATATTTAGCATTGAGTATGTTTACTGTAACCGCTCAACTTTAGCAGATTTTGTCTCTTTTTTTTTGTTGGCTGGAGAGCTTTGATCGAAAAACACCATTTGTTTTGCGAAGCAACAACATTTTTTTGTAGTTAATATATATTTTCATAATTTTCTTCTCTTTTTTTCAAAGTAACGTTTCATTTTACTAAATCTTAACTGTACCCGTATATCTAAATTATTGTTATGCTCCAGAGTGAAGAAAAATCCCTCCCACCTTTAGTTAACTCCTCCCCCTTGTCTTTTTGCTTTGCCACTCATTCTTAATGTTACAAGAGCTCATGCCAACTATCCGATCTCTTTCTGCTAGATCACAATCCCTGTTCAAGCATCATATAATTTTTTTTCCCTGCGTTCTTCATCTTCTGAGCCATATTATCCCAATCCAACTCTTAAACCTCAGATCAATGGCATCAGATAAATTATGAAATATAGTTCAGAATTTCAAACTTCGTATACGTGATAACCGTTGCGATCCAGAAAAAATGAAGCTTCTTTACAATTTTTCTTTATGCACAATCTCATATTTCCGAATATTTTAGACGACTAATAGATTATGATGGATCAAATGGTTGACATAGTCCAAGACATGATTCGCTTATTTATTCGGAGTAATAAGCTTTAAAAACTTTCTTCTCTAACAATATAGATGCACTTCGACTATATTGCTATACACTTTAGAATGAAAAATAACTTTAAAAAGTTCGTCAACCTTTCTACAACTTTATACGCATAAATATCTTCATGCCATAACAATATATATATATATATATATACATATATATGTGAAGTGCTACGCATTCGTCCATAAAGAAGTAGCAAAAGATGAATCATGCAGTTCTACATAATCAAATTTATTTTCTTTTCTTTTGATTTAACAAAGAAAGTTTACTTTTGCTAAGTTTATAAGCCATCATAATATGTATATATGTATATGTATACATATTTAAGTAATAATACATTACTAAAATCCATAAAAAGATTGGTTTTTGCATTGATCTCACCAACTTTCAGATAACCAATGCAATCATCATTTTTCTATTGATATTAAAAAAATAAATTAAAACCGCCGTTGATCTATCATCATTTGCCAAAAAGATTTTCTCTTCTTAATATTTTGTTCAAAATTTTTTGATGAAGAAGAAATTACAAGATTTCGGAAGAAAGTCATCCTGATTTAGTGGTTTCGTTCGTCATAACTTACATCATATCAGATATTTATCGGATCGCCCCCTCGTCCAGACAGAAACGGACGGACGGACTCCTCCCCCCTTCCTCGTTTTGTAGATTCTAAATGCCGAAACTCAATTGGGTTCTTGCCTTCTTCCTCTTCTCAGCTGGCGCTCGTTTTTTTTTTGTTTTCAGTATCCATATAGTGTTCCTGGAAAGTAGAGAAGTAGGTCTATTGTTCTATCAGAATTTGACCCATTCCTCCGGTTCTTGAGAAATCTATATGGGTATTTCGAGTGCAGCTAATTCTAGATAGTGCTTGACTTTTATTTCACGTCATATCTATATCTGTTCTTATATATTAGTCAGTAATATATTCTAAACAGTTTTTAAGTTCAGGTTCAACTACAACAATGCGCTTTTTGACTGCTCTACTCGCTCTGTTAGCCACAATCCTTTCTGTGGCAGCATTTCCACAATTGCCTTTTGGCTTGAATGAACGTGGTGGACGCGGCGGTATCAATAACCGAGAGTTTCTACGGTAAGCTCACACCTTGCAACTCATCTTCATTCGCGGGGATTTGCGTCAGCTAATTTGTGCATCCATGAAATAGCATAAATTTCGTATTTGAATTAATTTTTCATTTCATCTCAATTGAAACATGTTTCCTGTTTTTAAGCCATTTTTCTATCTATGACAAAGCATCGACGAAAAGAAAAAAAACTGTTAAACATGACCCACGCATCGATCTCACACATTTTTTTTGCTTTGAGAATTCCTTGGATGAATAATTAGATTAACATGTTTCAGCTGAGATTTTCATAAAAAGATATTTCTGCATATTTAAAATACCATTTTACTAATATATTTCATCCATCTTTGAATTCACTGATCACAGTTGCAGAATTTTTTATATTTCTCGAAACTTTTGTTTTCTAATTTTAGAAGCTATAACATGCACAATGTGAATACTTTGGCTGCGTTGTCTCGATATGGAGATATGTTCGAGAAGAGATTCATAGCTCGAGAATGATTGGAATTGAACATACAATTCACGTAACCATCACATCCTCAACAGTTTCCAAGAACAAAATACAAATATATTCAGTTTTTTGCAGTCGGTTTGAGTTTAGTCTGTGTACATCTTGGAATTTTTATTATCATTATGATTATTATTTTTATTATTATTGTATTTCTTTATAAATGTACGAGGAACTGTGATCAGACAATGCCACCAATAAAGCATTTTGTTGAAAATGTTGAAGTTTGATAGCTTGTATGTATGTGTGTAGATGTGTTTGTTTGTATTTTGCTTGAAAAAAAAACCATAACAAGACAGTAATCTTCATACGATATCTTCAGAATATTGCTTGAATATTGAAAATATTGAATATTTACCTTCTAATATATACATATGCATATGCGTCATTTAGAACTATTATAATAATTAAAGACAAAATACATTGATGACCACATCCCTCCCCCAACTAGATCAACTTCCTGAAGCCATTAATTATTTAATTGTCAAAAAATATTTCATTAATACGTTGTTTTAAGTTTTATCCGTTCAAAGCGACGATAACAAATTAAATTAACTTTGATAATGTTCCGCTGAAAAGGCAATTTTTTTGATCCGAATCCTGATAAATTCAAATATTTTGAATAAAAAATATATGATAAGATGATAAGAATATAAAACAAATAGGAAAGTGTATTTAAGTAGGTTGTTAACAGCCTATCAGGAGTTGGTGGACTGGTGCCTTTCCATTCTCTTATTTTTCTATTAAAAAGTTCAGAGACGATAAAAGAGACATCTCGTACCATGTGCAGAAAGTATGGCATCAAAGTAGCTGTTGAAAGTAAGAATTATTTATCTTTTTACATGTAAATATATTTTAATTTTAGATACAGAGTTGAATAAAATGCCATTTTTATCCAATAGCCCCGATTATTTCAAATACAACACCATGCAACGACCACGAAATCTCTCAAGATGTTGATAATGCGGAGAATGATCATTGAAGTTACTCAGGATTTTTTTTCTTCGTGAATATTTCTTTAAATGAATATATTTCAATGAATATCTTGAATAGTTGAGTTATAAAATCTAAAACATGATTAGACAGTGAAATATAGAAAAAGGACAAGAGAGCAAAGAACGTTAAAACATTGCATTTTGCAGCTTGGCTTCAAACATAATTTGTTCTGAACAAAAACATGCTATAGTGTAGTTTTTTAAATCAAAACTAATGAAAAGCATAATATTAAACATTTTTTGAAGTATTTCCAATATTGGACATTGGTGGTTGTAAAAATATTAAAATCAAGTGGACTCGTAACTGTTCAGATTAGTTCGTATGAAAAGTGAAAAAGTGAAATTTTTTTTCGAAACTGATAACAGCAGTTAGCTTTAATATTAATAATTGATATTTAGAACAGAAATTGGAAGTATTTTTCTTGATTCGAAGATACAAATTTTGAATATTTAATATAGATGTCTTCTTATTTTTTATACAATAATCATAAAAATAATTACTTCTTATCCAGAGGTTTTTTTTGTTCGACAAAAATTAAATTGAAGGCGAATCTTGTGACCATTGCCCATATATTATGACTATCACATCATATTTTCCTATTAAAATGTATGAAAATGTCAAAAAAACCATTCAATATTTAATTGAAAAAAAAGAAAAGTAATAACACTTAACTTAAAACGTTTTATGCAAGAAAAATAAGGAAAAAAGAAAAGAATTTCTTTCTGAGGTTTTCGGAAGAACGAAAAACATTCTTAATCCATGATTGCACATTAAAAAGAGTCTAATCTGAGAAAACACGTTGCCATTTTCCCTTCTTCGTCTCATAACCTCAGGTTTAGTACCTACTACTCATGTACAAAGTTTAGTATTGAATGTTTTATAGCAAAAAGATTAGTTGTAGTGTCTTCTTTGTTTGTCATTGAAAGCGATATTAGAAAAATTGCTGAAAATTTTGAATATTTCTTATAGACTTTTGAAACAATGATTTTTGAACATTATTTCAATTTCTTTCCATTCGTCATAGTAGTACACTAATCCCTGAACACCTCAGTAGCATTTTTCTTTCTCCCTTTCAAGCTATTATTTTCCTCGTTTTGCTATTACCATTTTGACTCAAGTGGACTGTGTCTACATTAGCGTTAATTTAATAATTTTTATAAACTGACTTCATTGACTTTTGCCCTCATTTACTGAAGAAATTAACTTTAATGAGCAAAAAAAATAGATAGCAATTTAGGAAATCATCAGCCGCATGACTTAACGCCTTGAAACTACTTAGCTCTCATCTCATTTGGTTTCGTTCGTCCTGGTGCTATTACATCTTGAATTTCATAGTCGGTTTCGTTATTTTTTTTTTCGTTTTCAATATCATCGAGGTTATTTCATATATTCTCTCAACTTATAAAGCAAAAAGCAGAAACAGACGATATGAAGTATTTGATTTAACCTCTTTGAAATCTGACAATGAAGCCTTGTTTCAATTTCGAGAACGGGACAGCTAAAAAAGTTTTCAAATTCATCATGCAGTACTAATCTTTGTCTGTCTAGATAATTTGATAGAAACCCTAGTACATGATAGAGAACTATCATACTCGAAATAGCATATGAAAAGTTCAAAGCATTATTCCTTTAAATCTTTTCTCGTTAGTTTCTTTACTATATCTGGACTTCTTCATTAACTTCGTTAATATGCTCAAACGTTATATATATCTTACTAAACTGTACTATTTATATATTAAATTTCTCTTACTCTTCATCAATTATGTCTCTCATCAGAATGATTCAAGTAAGTATATTCTTTAGTTACATATAGCTACAAGTACAGCTTGCTTTCAGCAATTGACAAGTTTTTCTTATTTCTTTTCCTTTTTTTACTTGGAATATAAATAATTTCAAATACATAAATACATAATTCTTATAACTTCAAAGAAAATAAAAAATTTTAAAAACTTTATTTAAGTTTTTGATAAACATTAAACTTATATCATTAACTTATTCAATTCATTCGTAAATATTCAAGTTTGTTTCTTTATATATTTATTAAACAATCATTTTCCTTTTTTTCATATAAAGTAGACGTCATATATGTTAATTAGTAGATGAGTCTCAATAATATGAGATAATTATAGAATTATTTTGATATTTTACCACCTGAATCTATAAGATCTGATGAGGAGTCTCATTATCTTACTCACATTTCAACAAATTTTGTAACTTTTTTTCATCTGCTTTATGCTAAATGTCAGAAAAAAAGAAGAAAATTACCACAAAATAATAAGCATAATGAAATATTCTTTTATTTTTATTTATTTTTGCTATTCCTACATTATTAAGTAAATCTTTAAGTATTATATTATAAATTTTAAATAGTTCTAGTTTAGTCATTAATTCACATAATTTACATATAATGATAGGAGAGAAGAGGAGGAGGGAAGGTGTGTAGTTGACACAAGCTTAGTGTTATTGTTTGTTAACAGAGAGAAGTTTTGTGAAAAAAAACTGAAAAAGAAACTAATAACCATATAACATTCATCATCAACAACATAATAAGGATGATGAGAGGAAATATATGTATGTATATGTATATCATCATTACATACTATATAACTTATATATATATATATATATAGTTTTATAGAATTTTATATATTTTTATATAGTTTTTTATAATGTTTTAACATATTATCCATACTAGATATGTATATGTGAATATATATTTTATGATTAAAAGCATAGTTTTGACCTTTTCTTTCGATTTCCTTATTAATGCCACTTCGAAAAATCTCTGCTACATTTTAATTTCTGATGTAAATCAGTTCAACTCCCATACGTATTCAATTTAGTTTCCATTAGAAGCTTAATCATTTTTTTTCCTGGTAAAGGTCCTTCTGAATTATTCCGTTCTTGATGTGTTAAGACTGATATGAATACGTATAATAGTATATGTAATATCTATTATTGAGCTATATCGTGTTTCAAGAAAAACAGTTTAAAAAGATTAAATTAGGTATGGTTGACAGCCGTTTCATCTCACGAATTATGCGATTAATTCGACATTTTGAAAGATATACGGCTTCTTTCAATAACTAATTAACTTTGTGTGGTTTATAAATTGCTATTGATATATATTTTCTGAAAATCGTGTTCATAGATATAAATCCGGAGAGGATATGCTGTTCACATGCTTGAATCGAAAAAGTTGGATAGTTACAAAATTCTATTTTTTTTTCTTTTTTTTTCATCGTACATGAAAATTCAAATAGTTATTTCAGGCTATTATATTCTTTAGATTATTAATTAAATTTCGGTATCAAGTGGCATTGACATTATTGTTCCATTTTGAGCTCATGTTTAGAAGCATATCTGCATCATGAGAATCGAAGGTTTTTCTCGTTCTACGGGAAAAAAAGGAATAACACTTGTTGCATTGAAAGCAAAAGGCTTGGAAATTAGAGGTACAAGCAATAACGACAAATAGGAAGTTGAGATAGAAGGAAGAGGGGGAGGGCATATTGAGAGAAAGCTAGGGAAGAGGGTAAAGAGATGGGAAGAGAAAGGGAAACGGAGAACGGGTGGGGGGAGTTTGGTGAGAATTGAGATGAAGCATTAGTAAAGAGTGTGTGTTTTTGTGCATAGGATGTAGGTGGGTATGTCATTGAGGAGATTCAAGAGAAGATGCCAATAGGTCCATCATCAAGACAACAAGCATTTTCTTCTAAATGTTCTTTAAATAAACATCTTTTTTTTGCTGTTCATATGAATGCTGTTCATACATATGTCTACCATGCAGTGCTACAACAAAATCATATTTTCTTCTTCACATCACAGGAAAAACTAAATAAGAATTGAAAATATTATTCTGTTCCCTGAACTTTCACATATTTCTCATACACGTACATATAAGTTATCAGAAAAAATGTTAAAACTTCAATGAATCTATTAACATTAAGCTGCTTGTAGCCTATTATTTTCTGAATATTATCTGTTCGAATTGTTGAAAAGTGTTAAAAATTGTATTTATACTCAACAAATGACTATAAGACTCTTAAAATTCTTAATTCTGTGATCTACGGTAGTAAGACGTTTTATATTATGAAAATGATTATCAAAATTATTCATATAATTTTCATTCATGATCGTATTCATGATTCATTTTTTTTATTTTCAACTAATTATTTTGAAAAACTTACTAATTTATAAAAAGAATAATTAGTTGAAGTCTTTGTTATGTGTTATATATATATATATATATATATATATATATATATATATATAATACATATGTATAAATATAATGCAATGTGTTCAAGTTATTTACATTTTTGAGATTTTCTTTTTTTTTTGGTAAAAAAATCGTCAAATGCTACAAAACTTTTGTCTTCTTATTTCTGAGACAAATTGAATTAAAAATTCAGAAAAAAAATCAATTTTAACTTTTGTGAGTTGAAATTCACCAGGAAATTTCATAGATATCCCAATGAGTTGCTGAAATAAATTTGACCGAGAGAGAAAAAAAAAGAAATAAATTCGTAGAACCGAATGGTTTTCAATTTGGTTCGACAACTATTTCTCATAGTCTCAGTAACCTACTGCATGAGAATTTTGCGCTGTTTCTGGAAATAAATCAAAACCTATTTCTTATATTTAGAATATTTTTTAAACAATCACGAAATATGACTTATCTTTCGTTTTGCCAAAAGTTTGGAATCATGTGAACAGAAACGGATTTATGCTGTTCTTTTGAAATAAATTAAGTCTTCTCGAATCCTCGTTCATGAATAGAATGAGCATTTTCGTAACATTTGTGTTATCAAATCATTTTTAAATAGAACTTTATTTGACGTCAAGAGATTTCAATGAGAGTTGAAGTTAGACACACGACGACTAACTATTCTATGATGAAGGTATAACACAGCTTATATAAATGCTCGTTGTTTTTAGGCAATCAGACGTCGCTCAAGCTGCTATTTCATTTATTCATATTATATCCATTTACATCTTAATGTATTCTTTTCTTTTTTAACTTACATTCACTATACCTTTCCAAAGTATTTTTAAAGTGTAAGAAGTTGTTTTCTTCTTTTTTTACTGAATATCCATATGTACATGAATGTATGTACATGCAAAAAGTTGAGAGAAAACGCATTCATCTCTAGATCATAAATGCTATAAATGATTATACTACTTTAGAGAGCATAACTTGCCATTTCAGAACTATCTTTTCATGCTTTATAATCTATTTATTAATGTAATCATCATGTTCTTATATAATTATTAAAAATCTGCACAATCTTTTCTATCTATTTTCACTTTTCTATTTTGGAAGGAAATATCATATTCTAAAAATGAGCAACAAATGGCGTTTTTTCTATATTTTAAAACGAAAATGAAGTATTTTCTACAAAAATACTGTCATCTTGTTTCTTCTCACACTCTAACCATCCATGTCAACATGTTTTTTCTTTGCCATGAACTGTTAACCTTCTAGTTGCTCCCACAACATTTTCAACGAATTTGTGGCCTGTGTACAGATTGCGAGAAAGCTTTTCTATCTAGGGTATTCAAACATAAATTTAAATTTTCACTCTTCTTTTCAACATCAAAACTTGTGACATTGAGCTTTTAGCAATTAATATAAAATCATTAGATATAACGAGTAGAACATAATTTTATAGTTAACTCCGCCTATAGTAAAATGAGTAATTACTTATAAAAGATCCGTTGTTCAAGCTCATCAGGTTCCATTTATTGTCCTATTATTTTATTATATATCTAATATTTAATATATTAGATATTATATCATCACTTTCTTTTATTTTAGCTAATTTTTTATGAATTACGAATAATTATGACGTGTTATGGCTAATATGACTCTCAGCAACTCGTTTATGCATATAGTTCTTCATTACTTTCAGTTGCTTTGTCCGATTCATCTTTTTTTTGTTCCTGTGTATGTTGTTTGAACTGAGAGCTCATTCTTTGAATTATCGTTTTCTCCCTCTCTTTCACCCTCGTTTTCACCTTTTTCCCATACCTTTCAGCTTTCTTTTCATGCATTATACATTAAGACAATGAATCTTCTGTTAATCTCTTATTTGTCATTTATAATTTCACAATTCTACATTAATGTCATCTTGTTCATTTGATTGTATAGTCTTGTTCATCACTATGTATATGAATATCTTATAAGTAGCTTCTTGTCGTTCTCATGTATGTTCTATTTTCCAGTTATACTCATATCTTTATATTCTAACTATAGGAATGTCTATAGAAGGGATAGAAACATGCAATCCAGCTGAGGTGAGTAGCCATAAGCATTAATGCTTCCACAAGTAATTCTTATTTATGATTGTTGGATTATAACATGCCCCCACATTTTAACACATTTCCGTTAGATTACTGTATGCTTTTTCAGGTCTATGGAGGAGCACATTTGGTATGTGATTACAGCATCTCTTTTCGTATTTCCTTAATCTTCATCATAATCATAGACAACACCAAAATATTGTTAAAGCATGCTATTTCTTTCCGATTTTCATATAAATCTTAATATTTTCTTTAAGATAGAACAAATCAATTATTGAATTCAATAGTTTTTGTTTCCATTCATCAATACTCGGCTATTATGTAATTTGTCTTTCAGCGAAATACCACATGTTCAACATTTACAGTATATGATCATTATATCAATAGTTGTGTTCCTGCATCTCTAATACAGTTTGCTGACCAGGTGATAATCAATTTTCAATATTTTATCCATACATATACACATTTATACACACTAGTGATTATCTTTTATAACCAGAATTCCAATTGCAAATCTTTTTTTTTTCTTTTCCTTTTTTCTGCCTTAAAAGAATATGGTTCTTGCTCGAATGAAGTCGCCTAATCTTTTCAGCCACTCCTTCATGATTTAGTAATATTAGTTTGAAAAATGACAAAGAACAATAAGATATCATAAAAGAATTACATCATTTCAAACTGACGTTTTGATTTCAACAGGAAAATGAGCCGGCCATGCATGCAATATATGGGTACGTACTTCTTCTTCTATCTCTGATAGTTTTACTTTCCCATGGACTCGTCATTTATGTACTTAAGGAACAAAAAAATGTAAGTTATTAACCATTGTTAACCATATGCGTAATATAAAATTATAAAAATTAATAATGAAAATGGAAAGAGAGTTCAAGAGCATATGCATTAATATATATATAAAACAAATATATATATATAAGTACAACATTACATATATTATATTATACTGTTTCTTTAATTTTTAATACGGTAACGTAAAATGAATAGTTCAAATATTACATTTAACACACAACCGATTCTGATATTATTCGTAGTTAAAATGAATATACATAGTTCACGTCTATTCCACGTCAATTTGCGTTTAATTTTCCCTAAGTTAAAGAAAGATGTATGTATATACTCATATGTACATAAATGAGTATTTTAAATGTTTAAAACAGAAAGTACATTATAACATCTTTTTTCAGCATCATATCATATAAATTTTAACTTATTTGCACAATAAGATAATTTATTTATGTTACAAAAAATAATCTCTCATAAATATTTATGTTACAAAAAATAATCTCTCATAAATATTTCCAAAATATTGTGTATTCTCAAACTTTTTCTCTCATTATAATCATGCAAGGGAAGTCTTAGAGCATCATATATCGAAAATATCAATTATAATTACATCGACAAAGATTTCAAAGTTCGTGCCAACTGGAATAGTACATGAAAGTACATTATTTCCTACGCAATGTATCGAACTTTTTCTTTTTCTTTTTACAAATTACTCAGATATAAAAGAAGAATATAAAATTCTATTTTTAAAGAATACAAGAACTAAATAATAATAAATGATATTACAGTTTCTAGGCAATTTGTTCCGATTTAGTTTCTTAATTCCAGAAGCGCGCATCTGTAGAGCCTTTACTGTTTATGGCAATCAGTGCTTTATTCATGGCTATAGCACCACTTCCTTTTACTATTTATTATTATAATTTGGGACATCTTATGGACTTAAATCAAACGTTGCATTTATGTTACTTACAAAAGTTGTGTATGGAAACATTTCCTTTTTTCTTTAATACTTTAATTACTTTTTTCACTATGCTGCTAGGCATTCAAAGGTATATTAACATTATTTGAAAAAGTAAGCAAATCATTTTCTCAGATTCATAGCCATACAATACCCTCTTGACTCATTTCGGTGGTGTGCCCGACGACAAATCAGATTATATTCCAAAATTATTCTGCTTGCTTCTTCAATAATCACTTTCGTTCACTACATGTTCGATATTCGGGTTATATATCATTTTTGTATAACAGTAAGTTTTTATTTATCTTGTTCTTTCTCATCAATCTCTCTATCTTTTGACTGGTTATTTTTCAATTTCATATATTCAAAATAAACATAAAGCATAGCACATTCCTTTTCTTCCTTTTTTCAGAACGGACCTCACTCATTATGGGTCGCACGTTGTTTTGTAGGATATTCGGATATAACAAGATCTTTGGGAGCCGGTGTATTAGCCACGGTATGATAGTTCTTTGCTACTTTTTATAATAGATTGCATATTAATTCATTGTAGATGTTCGATATTTTTCGAATTTGTATCACATTAGTTCCCTCAATATTCTTGCTAGTCATCACTTTTTTACTGATTCGTACAGTTAGGGCAACAGATAAGACATTTGTAGTGTAAGTTTTAAAAAGAAATAATTTAAAATGATAGATAACTTGTAATTTAATTATATTTCAGTACAAAGACGAATAAAAATATATCAACTATTAATCGTCACAAAAAAATTACAAGTGCTTCACGTAAAACAACTGTAATGCTTACAGTTATTATAGTTCTATTTCTAGTTGGACGGTAAATTATCTGAAATGATTTAAATGTTTATTTAAATGAAACTTTTACTTATAGGTTACCGTCAACTATTCTGATTCTTGTTATGAAAATTGCGGATTTCTTTGATATTCCTGCGTTAGAAATAGTTTATGATGCTTATCTACGGGCTTTCACCAACATAATTATGATGACTGTTCATCCTATATCTTTTGCTGTGTATATGCTGATGTCGAGGTATTTAAATGCTCAAAAATCTGTGAAAACAAAACTGTTTTGCAGGCGATTTCGAATATCGTTACGACGTAAGCTTGGATGGCGCTTTCTTGCCACAGATGAAGAGTTGCGAGCATTTAACTCTACAAATCGAATACATTCCATTGGAGCTAATATACGATACAAAGAAAGTACATTTCCTCTTCTTAGCTATCGACTTGGTGAGTGTGCTCCCGTAATTGTTAAAACAGTGGATTTTTTGTAATTTGAGTTTTTTTTTGTTTCATTAAAATGTTTGGTTTTTTATATTATTGTATGTTGCGTTGATCTCTGTTATGAATCTTTGGTTTTTTATAAGATATCTTTAACCAAGCTCTCTAGGAGTAAGGTTGTTCGTCTTTTCACAACTGTTTCATGTCTTTGGCTGCATCTAACTGCATTATTTTGAGTTTTGTGTGTGCTTGAATGCGTATAAATTCATGTTCATGTGACGTAGTCATTAACTTTAAATTAATTGTGCAACTTATTCTGAATATTCGCAGAATCAGATAACTCATCTTACTTACCTACCATGTGTTCAACCCGACAGGATTCGAAAAAAGGTGTAGCTTTTTCACCTGGAATACCCGAAGAAGAAGAAAATCATCAAAAAAATTGACAAGGAAAACATTTTTTCTCTTGATTAAATTAAATTTGTTATCAAATAATAATAAAATGATGTTTTAATTTGTATTGAAAAGTTACTCATTTCATTTGGGATTTGTTATCGCTGAATACAAGTAAATGATTAAAATATGATTTTGTTATATTTAATTAATATATTTCAACATCGCTTTAATTATAAACTCTGATAACACAACGATCAATCTGCTAAAATACATCTACTTGTTTATTTCTATCATTCTTAATTGTGTTTAAGCAAACAACTGCCATGTATACAACCGACTTCCGCGTCATCTTTGTTCGAAATAAAACTTTAAGAGTTTGGTGAAGAATGAAAATTAACAGAATGTGATAACTTTATGGCAATTTAAATAGATTATGAAATTATTTATATTTATATAGTAAATATGATGAAAATTTCATGTTTTATTGATATTTTGACATCTTTTTCTGAGAATTATCGCATAGCTTTACTAACTATAGGTCTGTTTATGTTGCCGCTTATTTACCCTATCAGAATAATTTAGAATTTACATTTAAAAATTTTTAAATATGTACATTTCGTTGACTGTTCCCATAACCCAGTTTGAAATTGAAATCCTCAAAGAGAATCGTCGGCTAAATACAAACATATGATTATGAATAAAATAATACATGTTTATAACACAATACATAATACAATACACATTTCCATATTTAGTTCTAGCTAATTTTCACAAATTTATAAAATAAAAGGAAATTTTGCGCACATTGTATACTCAACATACATATTATTGACTTTAGAAATATTTGAAACATTATAATGAAATGTAAATTCAACTATTCGCAGAATTTGCTCTATATATTCACGGAATAACAAGTAAATTTGGATAATAATCGAACATCATAGGCTTTTCTATTGACTACCGCTTTGGTGGTTCTTTAATGCTAAGATATATCGATTTTCCGCGCCTGCTGCCATTGCTCTTTGTATTTACCCCTATGGCACGCTTTCTTCATTCGACCTCTTATTTTAATGCAAAAATTATTTTATTAAAATATCGGTTATATTTTATACTAGTTTACTTTTTTTTTTCAACTTGTGTGGTCTTCTATTACACTATGTATTTTTTCCCTAGTTTAATGCGTTAAAAAACACAGCTCACTTCTTATCTTCTTTATTTTTTTCCCCAGGCATTCAACAACCACCCAGCAAGTGGCTCAAAAAAACGTGTACTACTCGTGTTGCAAAATAAGGTTCTTGAACTTAAGAAAATGATACTATTGAAGTAACAGGTATGTTCACATCCTTTTCAAACGAACGCCTTCGATTTCTTTTACTGAGCAACGGTTGCTATCTAAGAATATATTTCACTTTCAAATAGTATATACTACAATTTTTCAGAGTATTAGCCGAAGGCTCTATCTAAGCAATTTTCATTATTTATTATATTATAATATTTCTCGAAGAAATACTATATTATGACTGCTCATGATATTCGACCAAAATCAAAAGGAGCTAATCGTCAAGAAACTGTGAGAGTCATTGTCAGATGTAGACCATTAAGTACGACAGAAATATCGCAAGGTCATCGCAGGTAATAACATTGTCTTTCATGTTTTATTCGATGCTATCGCTTTGTGATTCATGCTTGTATAAACAATCTTTGTTTCAGTATTATTAATTTACATCCGGAGCGTGGTTTGATTGAACTCAAAAATCCCTCACAACCTGATGAGCTTAGTAAAGACTTCACATTTGATGCTATTTATGGCGAAAGGTTGTTCTGCTTTTTATGGAATATATGTTATTTTCTCTTATAGTTCAAAACAGAAAGATTTGTATGATGAGACCTTCCGAGATTTAGTAGATTCTGTCTTAAATGGCTTCAATGGGACCATTTTTGCATATGGTCAAACCGGAACTGGCAAAACATATACTATGGAAGGTATATAGCAAATATTATGATGAGTATGCAAAACATATTTCTAGGAAAAGCTAGTGTTGCTGAGGAACGTGGAGTTATTTATAACTGTTTTGATCATATATTCCAACATATATCACAGTCTAGGAATCAAAAATATCTAGTTCGAGCTAGTTATTTAGAAATTTATCAGGTTCATTTGGATTTTCAAATTAAAGAAGTATTATTTTTTTTGTAGGAAGAAATTCGTGATTTGTTAGATAAGGATGGTAAAAAATTAGAGCTGAAAGAACGTCCTGATGTAAGAATATTTCTAAATTGGCTATTATTCAAACCGCTATTATAGATTGGTGTTTATGTGAAAGACCTTTCTTCATCCGTTACTAAATCCGTAGAAGAGCTTAAGAGTGTTATGCTTGTTGGTAATGCCAATCGTTCAGTAGGGTGGATACTTTTACTTACAACTCATTCTTTATAAGTGTCTTTCAGTCGAACTAATATGAATGAGCACTCGAGTCGGTCCCATGCTATATTCATGATCACTATAGAATGTTGCGAGATTGGTATAGACGGAGAAAATCACATAAGGTTTCTATCTGCTGATATTTGTAGATATTTTATTTTCCGTGTTTCAGAGTCGGAAAGTTAAATTTAGTTGATTTAGCTGGAAGTGAGAGACAAGCTAAAACAGGTGCTTCTGGTGAAAGGTTTAAGGAAGCAACCAAAATCAATCTATCCCTTTCTGCGTTGGGAAATGTTATATCTTCTCTTGTTGACGGAAAAAGTTCTCATATACCGTATCGTGATAGTAAACTTACTAGACTTCTACAAGGTTTCTTTATTTATGGATATTTTACTATAGAATAACTTTAGATTCGTTGGGTGGTAACTCAAAAACTGTTATGGTGGCTTGCATTGGTCCAGCTTCGTATAATTTCGAAGAGACCTTAGGTTTATCTTTCATTTTCATTTTTTCTAAAAAGAATTCTTTCAGGTACTTTGCGATATGCCAATCGGGCGAAGAATATCAAGAATAAGCCAAGAATTAATGAAGATCCCAAAGATGCTCTTCTCCGTGAATTCCAAGATGAAATTAACCGACTTCGAGCTATGCTCAGCGCTAAAAAGGAGAATAAAGGTAAAGAAAAATCAATTATTCCAAATTCATAGAATTTTGTAGGAATGGATGGATCTCGTGGTGAAGAATATTACAAAGAGCAACACCGCAATTTGGAAGCAGATAAGCAAAAAATCTTGTCTGACGATTCTATTGTAAAAGAGGTAAATTTTAAAATTATTTTTCTTGTAAATGGTTTAATTTCTATTTAAATATTGTTTAAATTATTTCTAACTTTATCGGACATTGGTACATTTAATAACACAGCATTTATGTCATTTTTTTCTAACTTATTTTTTACTGGGAAATGCTAATAACTGGTTGTTCTGATTGAATTGATGTTAAAACATTTTCCAACGTACTTGTTACAGGAACGCAAGCGAATTTTGGAAGCTCTTGAAAAACGATCAAAAGAGCTGGACACAGAAAAGGAATCTCAAGCAAGAATGGCTGAAAAAATCAAAGCTATGGAAAGTAAGCTCCTGGGTGGTACTAATCTTCTAGATCACACTCGCGAACAAGAGTCGCAGTTAGAACGGAAAAGAAAAGAGCTTGCGGATCAGAAAGTATTGGAGTTTGTCAAATATTAAGTAGTTTTAATTTTTTCAGAGAAAAGAACGAGAAATTCTTGAGATATTGGAACAGCAGGATGAAGGTACTGCTGAAATACATCAGACATTTACCAATCTTCAGCAAGAAGTTGACGCAAAAACGAAAAAGTTAAATAAGTTCAAACTGAAATTGCGGAAAGTTTGTTGATTTATCTTGACATATCGTTAATGTTTCCTTTTTTTCAGTTACGAAACGAAATTCATGATACAACTGTTGCTCATTCGCAAGAACGCCAAGAACTTGAGCGTGATGTATCCGAAATCAACAAAGAGCTGAAGTTGAAGTTAGTTAATATTTTAATTTTTAATTTTCTGAACCTTGCTGTATTGTTAATATGAAAGTATTCCACTTACCAATTTTCCGTGACTTCCGGCAATTAATTGTTTGGTTTCCATTCACATATTGTACGATTTGAATCTATTGTATACAGTTCAGCCTAACCGCCTATTCATTCATTTCCCTTATATCCACTCTTCTTTCGATCTCTTGATGGTCCGCCTTGCATATCAAGTTACTCTGCATAATGTGCGCATTTTCATGATTGCTTGAGTCCATCCTGCTTCCTCTTCTCCCTCTCTCGTCCATTCTCCTCGTTCCTTGCATACACTAGTCTCCTCAATCGCAGCAAACAAATATATCCCTTACTACGCATGTCCCCAAGCGTTCATTCGTTTATGCGACAAAATCATAAGTTTTGCTGCACAACCCTTTCTATCAGTTTTCTACTCATTCTTTCGTTTCTTGTCGCGTTTCGAAAAAGTTTATCTATAATGAATACTCATAGTACACAAAGACTCCTTTCTTCTATTGAATCCTTTTCTATCATTTCTTATCAGATGCAGATCTTAGTATGTGTCATGCCATCATTCTATCACAAACCGCATCTTTGATATATCGCATACTGAGTTATATCTGGAGAGTGATCTGTTCAGTTCGTCGTCTTTTTTGTTTTTACTTTATTTGCTGTACTTGTTCTCTTTAATACGATTATTCTTGTTTTGACTATTGATTTTTGAAAACTTGTGCTCAACATAGTTCAGCGTTTTTGTCCCATTGTGATGCAATTGCCCAGTTCCTTACCCAATTTGCACATTTTGTGAAAACTCTATTTTCCGTTTTCTTCATTGATTCTCTAACAAGCTGCCACTTTAGGCTTCTGATTGTTGACAATTTTGTTCCAAACGACGTGCGACAACGTGTCAAAGAGTTGGCGGTTTGGTCGGAAGAAGACTCCGTTTGGAATTTACCAGGTGCTCGTCCATTGTCTGGTTCTTCTCGCCCATCAACTTCTGATGCTAAGGGAAATATTTTAGTAGGTGAGTGAACATATTGATTCTACGATCTGACAAGGTCAACAAAGCTTTATGTTTGTTCCCTGTGATGTAATTTGAAAGAAGTTATTCTTGTCTTTCATTATATTCTCATCTATCACTAATTTACAAGAGTTGTCGATCAAATGAAACGTTTCTCCGTCAGGGTCAAATCCTGCCTGTCTTATGAGTATGTTAACGTTTTTATTACAGTGGATGGTCAAGGAGTGTTTACCCGATCAATTGGTACAGATTCTGGGGTAGGAAGTAATACTTCAAGCTCTTCAGTTTTAAGAGACAATTACTTAGATCGGAGGCCGGTAAGTATTTTATTATATTTCTTAAAACTAACATTCGAATTTGAAGGTATCAATACCTGGTCTCCGAAGGCCCATGTCTTCATATGAGAGACTAATGGTTGACCAGGCCCGCGAACAAATGTCTGGACAACGTCGTCCTTTCATCAACAGTGAGAGTTGATTTATGTTATTTGTGTTCTAATTTACGATTTATAGGTAATTATTCTGTTGAACCCAAAATGAATGAAGATATCATACGTTTCTGTGGTGAAAATGTACTAGTCTTTTCTACTCTTGAACGATTACACCCAAATGTAGTCGATTTTTCTGAAGACTCATCGCAGGTAAAATGAGATATTAAATTTCTGGGCTTCAATTTCATTTTAAGACTGTTGGTTCAACATCAACATTGGAGAAAAATGTGGTCATAGATGCTTCAAAAAGCTCCAATAGTCATTTTTCAAGACTTCGCTCGCCATCTATTGATTCTAGGTCAGTATATAACTTAATTTGTTTACACCTCTACATCTTTTTGTTTTACATAAACCTCAAGCTGTGCAATATATTTTCATGATTTATTATTATTTTTCAGATCTCGCTCAAAAAACGGCGACGCCCGCAACGCGCTTCCCAAAACTCATGTCTCCATGTATCCAAAGGCAAGAGGCCTCGTGTAAAATGTAGCAATACTTCTTTTTCTGGACCATATTTAATTCATATCCCATTTCCCTTACAATTTAACTCTCAAACAACTCCACCAGTCATTGATCCTGTAGAATCATTTAGAAAGGCAGTTCAGGTTCCACTTTTATCATCCAACTTAGTTTATATAACTGTTAGTTGCAGATTAAACAATATCCGAAGTTCACTTCCGCATCTTCCTCTTCCTCAGAGTCGTCTGAAGGTATTTGTGCGGATTACTCAAGCAAGGTATACCTAAATTTCTTCATCATTGCTTATTATCTTCTATTAGGGAGCCCGGTCCATGACGTCCTCTCTTATGAACGAAGATTTGTGGATAGACAATCTCACCACACGGTTTGGTCATGTATACAACATGGACCAATCATTCGATTTCAACGTTCTTAAAACGTTTGTTCATTGTCTTTACGTTGTTATTTTAATATTTGTTTCTTTCAGTAGATCGTCCTCAGTCCCTCGTTCACCATCTATTCACATGGCGATGTCATCTATCGAGCGTACTCCTAAGTCAACGAGAATTCCAAGCTTGATGACTCAAAGCTGTTCTGCAGGGTATGACAGTGTTTCTCGGTAGCAAATAAAAGTTGTATTTCTACAGTGTTCATAATGGTGGTCGACTTCGGAAGGACTTGACTTCTGCCTCTGCTCCTGCATGTGGTTCTACTGAGCAACTCTGCGAATCTTATGTTAGTGTTGCACGAGAAGCGAAAGTATTGCTTGAACGAAGTCGGAAGCGAACACCATTAAGAAGTCGTGTCTACGATTCAAGGTATTTCACATGTTGTGATATGACTATCAATCCCTGTTTATCTTGCAGATGCATGATGGATACCCGTCCTAGAACATCTATGTCGTGTTCGATGTTTTCCTTGAGACCAAAAGTGGAACCTCCCCGACTTCTGGCTCGTCCTCGTTGGAATAGATTCGGGGAAGATTCCGTGGAGAAAACTTCAATGGAATTATCAATGTATCGCAGTCATATGAATACATCCATGGCTGGTAAGAGTTTTGAGAAGTTTTGCTTTATTTTTCATTTATTTTAGCTTGTCGTTCAACATCTGTGCCAATAGAGAATATTGATAAAAAAGAATCTGTACGTCTTTTCCGTGTGAGAAACACATACGGTAAGTCTAATTTTGGCAATGCTTATCATGTACCTCTTCAATTTTCAGATGGACTACTCCCACTAACTATGAAACGGCTTGTTGCTTGGTATCGAATCACCTCTGCCAAATGTAGAAACTGCCGGTGTGAACAACGGTTACATAGATTATCTTGTCATAGTACTCGCTCCAAAACTAGGTAATTTATATTATTCTATTTATAGAATAGACTATAAAAACTGTTTCAGCAATATTGGTGTATCTAAGAAAGGAGTTGTTTCTCGTAGTCGATGCATCTGCTCATTAGGTCCTAGTTCTTTCTCTCTTACAAAATCAAACTCTCCTTTGCAATATATTTATGATATTGCTGCTATTTTTGCTGCAATAGCATTCCTACTGAACTTGATACTCAGTTTCTTTTTCTGAATTTGAATCCAGAGATATATTTTTAAAACTTTTTGCGTTGTTGCGGGCCTAAAACTTTTATTTTATTCATGAATTATCGTATATAGATATTGATATACGGAAGATGTTTTATTTGAATTAGTTGTATAATCTTAGTCATTTTGAGATTCGATTGTTCATATGAAAATGTTATAATACAATGAAGATCTAAAATGCTACAATATCGATATAATTACATGACATACATTGTGACTATTGTATGGCAATCAATCTTCATATCTTTTAAATAACTCGTACACAAAACATTGAACTGAACATAAACGTTAACTAGTTTGCAAACTTTCGTTTGATAGTAAAGCACAAAAATAGACCTGAGAAGGAGAGAATCATGAAAATACCAGTGACCATGCAGACAATAGGCAAGAAGCGATTATGTGGGCCCACCCAACGCTCTCGAGCTATAATAAAAATCTTTTTGCCTTTAAAAGATTGTGGATTGTAGTCTAAAAATGAATATTTCAAATATTTAAACATTTTGCAGATTACTATAGTTGATAATCAGAGTATAATTCCCTTTCTTCAGACCGTTTTGGAAGTAATCTGACTGGAAATTATACTTTTATTTCAGGAAATTAAGCAAACTGAAATAAAAACCTCTCGATCTAAATTGCGAAAGTGCTTTCGAAAGCTCGGTAAGGCAGCAGGTTTCATCCAAACCATAAGATCTATGTTTTCTAGTCCAATTCCTGCACCTGATGTATCTTCTTCATCATCTGTTACACCTAGCTCACAGATGGGCTTTTGCCACCACGGAGGTGATGCAGTTCCCTGAAATGTATATGTGCTCTTCGGCATCATATTTAAAACTCACGGCAAATGCTTCACATAATGTGAATGTTGAATTATGTGGCGGATTTCGGAATTTTTTTTTTTGCTCTTGAGTGGTTAAGATCCCGTTCGCCGTAAACGGTACACGAATTATCTCTGTAGTATTATCAGAATCATGAAAATACAGTTTGAATGTGTCTGCAAGAAATAACCATAAGTTCAAGACTTAACACGCCTCTTCCATATGGCGAATGACCGAACATACCATTAAACATTGAATTAGCTATGAACCCGCAAGGTACAATTGGTAATATATTCGTTCCATTATTAACATAGTCCAATGGATCGCAATCAGAAGTTTTATTCAGATCACCAATCAGTTGATGATCATTCCGAGATGCCAAATAGAATCGATAATTTTGATAAAAGCGGGTTAGTCCATAGTAAAACTGGACATCTCCCTTGAATAGAATAGAATAATCAACAAACGTTTCAAAATTACTTCGTAGTCCTGCTCCAATTGAATATTGAATACACAACGGGTCGTACCATCCGGATAAGAGAAATTCGAAATCAGGTTTGCTTCGGTTCCATTTTCCGTCACACAGTTTGTATAATCAACAGCTGTTTCCAACGCTGAATAACAGGTAAGTACAGAGTGAATTAACTTATTAAATTTGGAACGTACATTTTTCAACACCAAGGAATAATCCAACGCCAAGGGCTATAAGACCAATTCCAACAGCAACAGCAATTGGGAAGGCCTTTGTAATATTTAGTTGAAATCTTGTCACAGGTATAAACTTTTGTTGTCGCCAGTCAGCATCTAAAAGTATCTTGTTTTCTTAGTTCATTTTATTCATATATTTAATATAATATCCTTATATTATTTTTTTGGAAGCATGGAAAGTTGAAAAGTTTTGAAAATGAACAAAATTAAAAGTGTGTATGTTACCTGAGGGTTTGTTAGGTGTATGACGGTTTTTTAAATTAGCGATTGCAAATTCAGACATTTATCCTTGCATTTCAGTTTACTTACAATAATTATCTGAATATTACTCAATTTTATAAGTGAGTTTAACTTAAATGTTTGAAGTATAACATATTATCATGTTGGAAGATTAGGAAATGAACGAGAGAGAAAGGAGGGGATGAGTATGCCACAAGAAGTTGTAATGGTTAGACATGCATATATATTCATAGGTATCATAATAGGATTTGTGAGTTATTGTATAAAATGTCATTTTACACGACAACTTGAAAAAAACTTTGAAGACTTTGACAGTAGGTGAATGCGAGAAGATATAACATCGATTGTAGAAAACAGAAAGTTTGAATGACTGGCAACAGATGACGAAAAGTCAACAAAACGAGTGCATGGAGACGAAAGAATATTTGAACGGCAGAACAAGCATTGGATAAAAACTTAAAAAGATGAGATGCAACTAATTTACTAGCTATTGGAGAATAATCATCTGTAATAACATCATGAATAATAAGAAAAAGTGAAATGTATAACAACAGTATAAATCGATTTTAGAAACTTTGTGCTTCTTATCATGTCACTTGAGTATTAGATAAATTTCATTGAACGCACTTGTTTGTTCTCATCACGTATAAGATTCTATTTGTGTTTCTTAGTCATGCTTCCTGCTATTCAACAGACGTTTACAAAAGCTGTTCATGAGAGAAAAAAGGATGTCGAAAGGAAAAGTTCAAACCGCATTAGGACGAATGTTTACTGAGCATTGCTGAACGTTTGCAAAGTTCACATATAACAACAATTTATAAACATCTGTTTGACTTATCATGGTTGAATTTTAAAAAGATCATTAAGTTTAAATACAATAATCCACAAATAATTGGTGCCCTAAGCCGCGCTAGTCTGTCGTAGTTTTTCAATTTCATCACTAGATTGCCTGTACAAATTCCAGCTCATCTCACATCTCGGCAGTAGATTGTCAAAATATTTCGATTGTGAGAAACTTCCTCATCATTCTACGGAAGCTCGTTGTTCAGACAAAAATTTGTATTTATTGGCACTAAGTAATGCTGCAGACACTCCTCATATTCTCTAACTTAGCTGCGCTTGGTTACTCACAAGGCTATTCTGAGAAAGCTTCCCAGAACGTAATTCAGTTATCTTTAATTTGAATCATTTCCTCGATTTTTCCTGTAGGGAATGATTATGAGCTTGTGTGGCAGCTCCAATACTCCAGAGCAATGTATTGATACACATTTTCTATATAAATATCATTCAAAGTAAATATATAAATATATATGTAAAATTGAAAGCTATTATAGTTAACTGTTGTAGATTCACAGCTGATTGTAGTGATACTATATTTGATGGACCCTGCTCTGTAACGGTAGCATTAAAACCATTTTTATAGTGTTTTCAGCAAATGTTTGAAAATGAAAAAATATTTAGATTGCAATTGGAGTAACTGAAGATGTTATAGCTATTATTTTCAAAGGAAGCTCAAATATCAACACTTTTAAGTCAGTAGTCTCATCGAAGTTAAGTTCAATGGTTTGAAAAAATAAATGTAATATCATGTTCAAACCTAATGAAAATGATTAAAGCCAATGGAAAGTTTTGAAACATTTGGTAAAGTTGGTAAAGATTTCAAAACTGCTTTTCAACGGTTATGGGATGCTGGATTAGGTGATACAATCATGGAGTTATGGGGAGATTATTGTGAATATAGTATTCTCGTAAGCGAAAATGCATATTTACAACTTATAATAGACCTATTCTCATAGATTGTTGGCCATTCGACGGGAGCATGTCTTGGTCAGCTTGTACTACCAATGATAGAGAGTCTTCAGCTATTCCGGAAAGATCAACTCATCTATTATGGATATGGAGCACCAAGATGCGGAGATCAGGATTTTGCTTATTCGGTTGATAAAACAAGCGACAATCTCTGGAGAGTCAATTGGATTGATGATAATGTAGTTGTAAGTCATTGAGCTTTGATGCTTTTATGCAAGAACTCGCATGCACAATCAGAATATGCCAAGTACAACATGTGGTCGATCATCTAAAGCAGTTCAAAACTCAGGAACATCATGCTGGTTCCACTGCTGTGTATAAAATATTACCAAGCATATAGAAATTGACTAATTAATTCATTTTAGAATGCTGCTTTGGCGAAAAAAGGATTCTTAGGTATAGGCTTAAGTTTTACCAAATGTACTGTTGGGGAATCAACCTCATGCACAGGAGGTATCATTCATATCTCTTATTTTAAAGTTATAAACTTCGTTACTTCAGGTTCTAAAACGCCAGCTCATTACACGTACTGGGATACGAAAGAATCTCAGTATGATAACTTGATATGTTCCTCGAATGCAATCTTCACAGTTAATATGTAAAATGAACTTGGAAAATAACCATTTAAACTTTGTTCCTAATAAATTATTTTGCTCCTTATGATTTTATCGTATTGTTTGTAATAATACTGCTAATATGATAACAACAATTGGCTATCTGCTTATGAAATTTCTAAAAAAACATTGAATTCACCGACTAACCTTCAAATATTGCTTCCTGTCTCTGTGTTTAAAAAATAATAGAGCTATAACTGTGAATGTTTTTATTAACAACAGCGTTATCGATTATTTCTGTATTTAATCCAGAGAATTTTTTCCAATTTTCTACATATCCAGGTAACATACATTAATATTGACGGATTTTCTTATTATCTTCTTATATGTTATTATTAGCTTCCGCAGTGCTTGAAAGCAGCAAGAGCAGCATTGCTACAGTTGTTTCCGACAACTTCATGACATGTTCAGGGGAAGCATGTGCAATGTGAGTTTGAGGAAGTTCACATGCACAGAATTCAACTGAACACAAATACATTGTTTCAGAGTGAGAGCCCCAGCTAAACTTGAGCAATTTGATTCAAATTATTCTATGAACGATTTTTTTATTAGCAATTGTTATGGCGACCCTGAAAACATATTATCAATATTCGAGAAATATAATTCTAAGGTTGGCAATTCATGACGTATTAAAAATTTTCTAATAATTTTTTTAAAGAAAAATGACTGCAGATGTGAGTATTCGAATAAGAAAGATCTATTAAATTATTCTCCATTTTTCACCGTGGCTCTTGCAAATATAGTTAATATTCTTTAAATTATTTTCAACAAAGGTTTTTTTGATTTTCAATGTTTTTCATTATTTATACGCAACAAACAATTTAAGATTTAGTATATATCTATATACATAAGTAAGAAAAGTAAGTAAGAAATATAAAGATGCTTGACAGTCTGACTTTTGATTATACACTAATATCTCTAATACAGTATCTAAATCTTTTTAAATTATTAAAGAGAGCGGAATTGAAGTGAACCTGAGGTAGGCGGGAGTACAGATTGAGAAAAATATATAAAAAAACAATTAGATCGTTTATAACAATCAAATATATTATATATCAATGTATTTTCTTCTTCTCTGGTGGTCCATATTCCATAGCTCATATAGTGAAAGAGAGAAAGAGAGAGCGGGAAAGAGGGAGAGGGGAGGGAGAGATATAGAGAGAGAAAGAACGGGTTCGATTGAACGCAATGTCAAACGGACAATATAAAATCACAATCAACAAACGGAATGATAAAAGGAGGATTAGATGTTCCTTGTGCCTCAACTTCTCCGTATGTTTTCAGTTCGGCTACTTCAGCTCTTAAATTTTCCAATGAACTACTGCATAGGATGAAGTGAGACTAAGTTTTCCCACGAGATTATAGTGCTCTTCAAATTTTTTACTTTGAAGAAAAAATAAAATACATATTGGCAAATGGAACGATGATAGAAAATGTGGAGTTCATATAGTTGCAGCATTTGTCATATCCAGCATTATCTTTTACGAGTATCTTTTCGTGGTTCTATGAATAAACTTTAAGTTGTTTATATTTTGGATTTTCACAGGCTCCACTTTCAAGAGATCTCTTACTCAAGAGTTTTGAGAATAGTTTCACAGGTTTCAAGATAATTGTCTTTTTTCAATTTTTGCGTTTCAGCTTATTCATAATATATCCTGTCAATTTGAGTATTATCTATATGAAATGTTTAATGAATGATAGAATAGTATTAATGGCATGAAAGCAAAGAGAAGAATACATCTTTTCATGAAAAATTGAAAGCCCCGATTCATCCTAACTGTTTGCGTGAGCATTAATAGTGCTCCTCCTAATCTTGAACGTCTTCTCTCATGTATAATTTGATATTTTTATTTTTTTTTAAGGAATAAGACAAAAGGATAAAAGCTTCTGTTCTCTATCTATCTCATATTTTACAAACCCGGATGTGTTTATGTAAATTTGTCATTAAACTTATTTTAAAATACAAATAGTACAAGAACACTTACCAATTAATCAACTAGTCATTAACGTTTAGTCATTTGCTATTCATCTGATCTACATACATATGCATGTAGTGTATCTTATGCCAGTTTCACATTGACACCACTTCCTTCTTCACAACCACCTTTTTTGGTTGATTATATGCACAGTTAGCTTAAGAAAATTAAAAAAAAGGGCCACCATCAAAGAAAATGATTATATATTATATATTATATTCAATATTCAAGTTAATAAACCCTTTTATATAGCAAGAACTCAAATAAACTAAAACAAATGTCTTAATTTTCTGATGCAAAACGTGAAAAAATTGAAAATGGTCGTTTGTATCATCATGAGTGGCTTTCATTACCATCTCATCTTGGTGTTCATTTTCTTTTCAACTATTTCCTTTTCAAATCCTACTCTTCCTTTTGCTACGCTTTTTTATATTATTATTTAATTATTTATTTGTTTGAAAAATAACAATCATTCGTCTAAAAATCAAAAAAAAAAAGAAAAAAAGACATCTAAGACATATTGCTTTTGTTGAACTTATACTTTAACTACAAAACCAGAAATATACGCACACTTCCGTCTCAGTCTTCAGTTTATTTGAGCAGATTTCCTGAAACTGTCTTATTTTTGCAGCTTGCTAGCTTGCTCGGACTTTGTCTGGACTGTCTTCCTTCATTATTGCTCTCCAAGTCCATGTTTCTGCCTTTACACTATATCTCAATCTAGCTTGCTATCTCCATCTTCCTTTCCAAACATCTTTTCATTTTGATATGATTATTATTTTAGTCTACTCTTCATCTATCTACCAATTTGCCTCCTCTTGCTCCACTTCATCATCTAATTCTCTTTAAACATTTCCGTATCCTGCTATTGTTCCTCAACGACTGATTAACGTTTTTTTGTTTTATTTTTCGTATTCAATACTTAAATCATATAAATGTAGTCCTGATTCCATATCCGTCACGCCATCTGTATATGTTCATCTATACACGTATTCTTGCACACTCAAGGGGATATACCACGAGTATAAATAATCTGATACAGAAAATAGAATCACATCCAAACAATCACATTATCAGATGACGTTGTGAGTATGGTAGTAAACTTCTTCACTATTCAGTTTAGGTTCAGAACGCATACAGACGCATTAAGACTCTGTTGATTATGAAGATTTTTGTTGTTTAGTTATTATTTTTACTTCCAAACTTTTGTTGTTTAATATTTAGATCTTTTATTTTTTTTCTCTCACACACCCGTTTCTCTATATACTTCTTTTTTTCTATTTCTTTCTCTTGATTTCTTCCTTTTTGACTCTCTTTGATTCTTGTTTTCTTCGTCTTCTCTCTCTCTCTCTCTCTCTCTCTCTCTCTCTCTTTCTTTTTTATATTTTCATTACTTATTCTTATTATGTTCTCGCGGTCGTTCATATTCACAGATAAATAAGGAAAAGAGATCAGACAAGCTTCATATTTGTAGGACAATGATATCCTCTTCTATCATGATTTAATAACCTGATGCTCCGTATAGAGAATCCTATTCAAAACTATTTTATTGTAAAACAGCTCCTTCTAAGTCTGTTCGTGTGATGTTTACGACAAGATTTCAAAATTCTTGGCTGTCTGAGCAAACTCACTACATTCGATTCTATCCTTAAAACGGCACCTCAGTCACACTACTTCAACTTCTTCTACGTCATCGTCTTCAGATGAAGATGTTTCATTATGATATAAATTTCTATAAATTAATTATTGAACTAGCTTTCATTCAAAATTTTTCGCCCATAAACTATTCTTCAACACAATACTATTGCCGATATTTTGTCTGCGACACGATATTTGAGATAAAAAATGTGTCAGAAGATTTGATACAAATCACATGTTCCTGTGAAATTGACCATATATTAACTAATATATGTGTATAATACGCATAGTAATATGCAATAAAATATTTTTCATTTTTGTCTTCTTTTCATGTTGCGAATTCTTTCGAATCAAACATCGAACCTAGGCAAAATCCCAATGTAGATCTCTTTTATATAATCTATGTGTCTATAACTAGTATATGTAAATACATATATACATATAGTATATGTTGAATATTATTTATAAAAACAATCTATATTATAATCTAAAAAACCAAAAAAAAAAACTAAAAAAAAGTTTCTTTGTTTATAGTTTGTTTTATCTTTCAATAGTTATAATAGCATTTAAAACAATGACAAATTATCTATGCCTGTATAACCTAATATGTCAACAAACAGCATAAAATTTATTTTTTTTCAAATTACCCTCAAGACCTTTCACCTATGACAATTGAATTAAACGATTTTGACATTTCAATTATATAGTTTAATACATATAAAATGTAAATTTGTGTTTTCATACAACACAAAGTGGTCGTTGTCGTTTTTTCTATTCGATGAGCTTGTACCACAAATATAAAGATCTTTATTTAAGTATAACTAGATGAGATATGTAAGAGAAAAGGAGAGAGAGAGAGAGAGAGAGAGGGAGAGACAGAGAGAGAGAGAGGGATGGAGGGAGGGACAGAAAAAGGTAGTTAGGGTGGGAGGGATTGAGGGAGGGAGAGAGAGAGACTAGTTATAGCCAGTAAATTTTGAGTATCCTTTTATTTAATGAAATTTATTTTTTTTTACCGGAAAAGCAATATCACAATCGGAAAAATAGTTTTTTCTTCATACGTCTTACTGATCGAAATTTTGTGATCAGCTAGCGCAATTTATCATTCCTTTTATGCAAATTTGAAACATGTTGTTAATCAAACATGTGAACTTGAAGTACTCAGCTCTGAATCCGATGACGAAATATAGAATTTTGAACAAAGTTCAATTGTGCTGTGGCTCTAAGATTATTTATGTGAGACAACACTATAAGAAACTACTTCAATGAATAAAAAAAATTTTTTTTTGTAATTTCGATACAATTTATTTATGTTTATTAGTATGCTATAGATTGAATACAACCGTACAATTCGTTTTTTAAAAAAATAATAAAGAATTAATTTTACGTGAAATGCGTGGATATACGTGTAAAACAAAAAAAAAACTAAAAATAGTTCACTTACATCAATGTTCTAATTAACCTTTTCAATAGTTTTATTTAAATGTTTCCTAATTTGAATAAAATATTTTCTATATATAGCTCAGTTGAACAGGACAAAGAATAAAACCTTATGTGATCAGGAAGTGTTTATAATCTGGCTTAGAGCATGAAGCATATCAAGAGTCCGGCTTAAGCCCGTGCACTGCACTACCTGACTTATGTACGAAGTGCAAATATCGAGCATTAATGATGTCATCATGCTTTTTTAGGCTTAAAAAAACTAATTTTCAATTCTTCAATAAAGAAAGAACAATATTAGAACTAACAAAACGTTTAGAATCTAAATTGAATTTCGTCTAGCTGACTTCTCAGCTGAATAAATTTAGTAGTTTAATGTTCTTAAAGCAATTAGCTATATATGGCATCAACACTTTTCAAGCTTAATCCATCTTTTCACATTATAACTTATTCTATTATGTTATATGTATAATATTATAAATAATAATATTTAATTTTAGCCATATACATACATATAATTATATCTTTAAACATCTATTATTCTAAAATAACAAGTTAATTTGGAAAATTTGTTTATTTTATTTTTAATAATTGGTTTTCCATAGGTGAGATGAAACGCTCAACGATCTCCCATCGTCAAAATTAAAAACAAGTCATGCCGATTATGAAGCATTCAAAGATTGAAGGAGAAGAAACAAGAGAAGAGACAAAAAAATTGAGCAAAAATCATTTTTTTTGGAATACATTATTTTTTCATTTTTTATTATTTGAACTATTAGTTTTCACAACATATATCCATTTATATTTTTTTAGTTTGTTTTGCTTTTTTCTGATCACAGCAAAGTCTTGTTTCTAGAATAAGCACAAAAAAAACGAGTAGGATATATGTATTTGATACAAATTGGCTGTTCAAATTGTTAAAATCATACAATTTTTTGTTATTTCGTTAATTATTCGTCTGCTATTAAGTGGAGGAGGAAAAAAATTAGAAATTCATCCAAAAAAACTTTTTTTTGTTAATTTTGCTCAAGTAATTTGATTAATCATTTTGATAGCGTGGGATGAAGAATGATGAAGCATAAAATTTTGGAGTGAGAACGATAGAGAGAGATAGAGGGAGGGAAATAGAGGGAGAGAGAGAGAGAGAGAGAGAGGAAGAGAGAGGAAGAAAGAGATAGTAGGTTGAATCTCTGTAATTTGGATAAAATAAGTGCTTCACAAAGTATGCCATACATCTCGCTAAACTCAATGAAAACCCAAGGAAGTTATAGGATATGTAAAACATGCATCATACATGTACATACACATGTCTATTTTTTCTATTTTCTTTGTTATATGTATGTATAGTTACATATATAATATATAGTTAATCATTTTTTACTTTCAACAATTATCTTTTATAATACATCTATCATATGTTATTCAAATACCTACTAATTTATTCTGGTAAAAGCTTGTCAACTATATGTAATATACATCAATATATGTATATATGTATTATATGTACATGTATCTATCTATCTATCTATTTATACATATAGTTTATATTATTATGTCTGAATATCATTTTGAATGTTCCACAATTATGTTATATTTCCTGAAATAATCAGCAATATCTTTGTAATATTTTCAAAAATATTTTTTACATTCGAATGTTCTTTTTTGCTCTATTCTCAGAATAAGCTTTAAAAAATGAGAGAATATTATGCTAATGAGCGAGTATGTTGCTTATTATCAACCTTATAAATTAAATTAAATTATAAATTATATTTTATAGTAATTAGAAGATTTTTTCGTTCATTTTTGTATGTGTGTGTTCAAAAAATTTAATTCTATTCTAAACTACATGCATCAACCAGTCAGGTACAACTATTTTTCATCTCTTTTCGAAACACAGTTATGTTGTTCTTGGCCGATTAAATTTCTAACTTTTTCGATTTTATGTAATCAGTTTTCGAGAAATGCTATGCTCATGTCACCGAAGAGCTACTATTCATTTCAAATAGACAGCCTAACTCATCAGAAATTTGCATTTTGTTCCTACTTCGAAGTCTTAAGTCCATCTGACTCCGAATCATTGACGTCTTATTGTCTATGTCCATCTTTTCAATTATCCACAGATCAAGCTATGGCGTTGAAAATGGCAATTTGATGCTTTTTCTTTGTTCCATTCGGAGTCAAAATGCATCATTCGATAAAAAAAAGCTGCAAAATCGTAGAACTTGTCATTGATTTAATCTGCTAAATCGGAACTCTGATACTTTTCCATTTTAAATTTATGTTAACTATATCATTTATGCAGTCTTTGTTAGATATACATTCCTCCCCATTTACGTTGGTTGTGGGTTTTTTGCTTATTCATCGCCAAGTTATTTGTTAAAACCCTCTACTTCTTCTTTTCCTTCCATTCCACAATCCTGACGACAAATTGTAAGATCCCGGTGATTTTGCAAAAAAATTTAAATTTTTTTCTCTATGTACATCCGATTTCTCAGTATACTCATGTCCAGGTCCCTAAGTTAAGAAAGTACAAGAAGGATAACAAAGAGCTACGTGATGATTGTTATGGTGGTGATGACACAGGCTTTCGGCTAATACTTCAGATTTTTAATTTGACTTCTAACGTCCAAGCAATGTTGGATTGATTTATTAGAATAAAGCTTTAGACAGCTTATCAGCTGAGAATTTTTTTGTTGTCCAACTTGATCAAGAATTGGAGCAGCATAGTCGTTCATAATAAGGTTTCAACAAGCGAAAAACAGTATCGGGGAAATGGCATGCAAGAACGAAATGCAGAAAAAAAGATTTGAAGCATGACATACTTCTGAATGATAGGATTCAATCAGCACTCTGATTTCAAGTAATACCCGTAAATAGCATTTGTAGCTTTGTTTTTACATTTAGGCATATATACATGTAATTCACATAAATCCAGAAAACTGTTAAAAAAAACAAAAAGATAAGAAGTTCAAAAGTTATTTCAAATGCCAACAAATGACATCCTAAAAACAGTTATGAAGAAAGAAATATTTTTTGTATGTATGAGAAAGAGATAGAGCGATAGAAAGAGAAAGAAAAGAGAGAGAGAGAGAAAATAGAAAACGAGAAAAACAAAATGTCTTCTAGAGGAGACTTTTTTGAGAAAAAAAAAAGAAGACAAGAATAGCCCAGACATCTGCTGTTACTTTTCTAACTTTTCTTTCTTGGCTTGTTAGAAGCAATCGTGTTTAAGCCCAATAATTACTTTCAGTTTATCTCCAGCCTAGTTGACATCGTGTAAGTAGCATATTTTAATTTTTTGAAACATACAACGAATACTTCGAAAACGGAAGCATTTGTTATTTCAATCTCCTCCTCCTCCTCTTCGTAGTCGGACTCATGCATTCATAGTTGGAGGGGAGTATTCCAGATTAAGCTTTAGTATGCTCATGTCTGAAACTTCATTTCCGCTTCTGTTTCACATAAAGCATAAATCTGTTGCTACGGCACATCGTAATTTCTTTTTTTATTTGTCTCTCAAATCATTCTCTATTCATGCTTTACCTCAACCTTTAAACTGCTTAACATGGATATTCATTGACATTGCGAAGTAAGCCACTCGAATGTTCAAACTCAAATTTAAAAAAAAATAATATATTCAATATAATAATAAATTCAAATATAATTTAAGAAGATTTTCATCTATTACGTCGATCGTCGAATGAATTTTTTTATTTTTGGTCTTCGAATCTTGAAAAGTTTCAAATAGATTGAATGATATATGTATGTATTAAATATATTCTTAAAAATGATCCACGAAAAGAGGGAGAGAGAAAGATACAGAGGGAGAAGTAGAGAGGAAGTGATTGAATATGAGGTAACCAAAAGGAATCTATAGAGGGGATAGAGTAGGTCATTACTGCGGTAATGGATTCATCAAAGTTGCCAACCTCATTTATTTCTTAATCATGTAAGATTTTTTGAATATTCACTTCAACAAACCGCATCATTATATTGAAAGTTATTCAAAGTTGAACATACTGTCCTTCTTGAGTGGGAAGATCTGAAGCAAGTTGAGCAAAACGCTTCTCCAGAAAAATATGTTCTTGTTGCCTCACTCAAAGTTAAGCTTTTGCAAAATATGTGAAATATAACAATAGAATACAATGTAAAATATTCTTGTAAATTTTGGTAAAATAGATATATGACTAGGCTCATAAGCTTGTGTTCTTCATGTTTCTTTCTCGTGTTGCTTCTTCTTTTTTTATTTTCCGATACCTCTGATTTTATTCTCTATATTGAGTTTTAACAATACTCTTCTACTGATAATGAAGTTTATACTCTTCAGTCTCATTCCAATCTTTGATCTAAATTTTTCTATTTTTCTATATTTTTATACATACATATGTATCTAATATTATGAATTTGTCTGGACTATTTTCGCTCTTCATTAGTGTTCTTTGAGCAAGAGAAATGATCACAAACGTACCTGTTCCAATCATAACATCAGGATTTCTCAAACTATAAAAATAGGCTGAACTGACGGGATTTGATGAATATTCAATAAGCTTGAAAAGCTTATTTTAATAACTTACAACCACTCTTTCATATTTTCTTTTCTCCATGTCTATTTATGTATTTTTTTTCTTTTCAATATTCAGCTCTTCTTAATTTTATAATATTATATGATCGTTATTTAGAACACATAATCAGCACAACATGATTGCCGTAACAATACCATAATATTCTGAAAAAACATAATTTTAAAAAGAAATGATATTTTCTAAAGTTTATTCTCATTAACTTTATCACCGTTTGCTCTTTGCTACTACAAGTTTTTGGGTGAGAAGTTCATCTTAGTTTCAATACAACAGGTTAGTCTAATGTCTTTCAACTTAACTTTTTTTCCCTCAAAAATATCATTTTCCTAATATTTCTATACATAAGTACCTTCGTTTTTCATTATATTTCTTTAATTTGATTTTAATTATTTTATTTTGTTTACTCATATTAATTCAAATATTTTATATATTCATATTATCTTATTAATAACAATTGTCTTAATATTTTAATCAGTTAGTTATAATGACATATGTATATATAGCTAGAGCTACAGCTAAATGACATCATTTTGATAATTTTTAATTCGAAATGATTCTATTCTTCATGACGGTCAATGTTATATTATATATAATATATAAATATACATATATTTATGTATAATTTATGATGTTAGCCGACAAATTGTTGAAAATAAGATTTTAATTTCAACAAATGAAAAAGAAAAACTCAGCTTCTTTTATCCTTTTATTTTTACTCAAGTTTTTTGAAAAAAAAAAGAAACAAAAAGAAAAACTTGCATATGTATGTGCTAGAATGGACACTTGTAATAACTTTGGCTACAACTAAGGCGACCAATAAGATTACACGAGCATAGGGGTTGAAAATTCTCTTTAAAAAACAAACATTTCTATATATAGTACTTAGCTTTGCGTTGAATGTTGTGTACTTGCTTTGTATTTTCGTGGTACACAGATTATTCAGACGGAAGAATAGAAAGGGGAAGGGAAGTAAGAAAATTGAAAAAGAAAAGATGAATAAGAGTGAGAATATGTCGCGTTTTGTGCATGGTATGACAAGATTTAATGAAAAGCACCTCAAATCTAGTGCAGATTTTCAAGTGATCAATGATTTTCACTGAAAAAATGAAAAAAAAGTCAATTTTAGGAGTTGAAGAGTGAAGTACGTTTGTTGTTAATAGCCTCAACATCCATTTTGCACCTCATTTAGCAATTTCAATGCTTAAACTTTTATTTAAGGTATATAGAAAATGGATCTTTTCATCTTATTTTTTAGAAAATACCCAAATATGTGAAAATGTCTATATTCCCATATCATTGTCATCGTTGTCGTCGAAAACCTCTTCTTATCTCCTGAATATATAAATTTAACCTAATGAAGAAGTGAATCAAGATTTCTGAAATCTTTAGAAACGTGGATAAATTCAAAAGAAAACACAAGTTTCCGCTAGTCTAATGATTTAGACGTCTGAATTAAAAAGTAGAAGATCGAATCTCGAGTAATTCGTGTAAGATTCCTTTTTTTTTATTTCTTTGTTATATATCGTCAACTACTTAAGAAGTTCTTTTGAATGAGATTTTCTCTTCTTTCCTGTAAACCTAAATGTATTTTCTTCTTTCTATCCGTTACTTCTAATTTTTGATTTTTTTAAAACTTCTCTTGCTCAATCTCTCTCACTTACCCCCTCTTTTGACATCTTACCGTGGTCGGCTGGTTTCCATTAATACCACCAAATCTTTTTCTCTAGAAATCCGAATAATAATTTCTTCCTTGTTTTTCAGAATGGATAGAACAGTGTGGGGTCGTCTTTCAACAGCGTTATCAAGAGAACAGATGATGAATGAGTTATCATCATGTAACACAATCGAATGTTTCTTAAGGTACGATATTATGTTTTTTTTCTTATTTTATTTAATATCTTTTATCTTTTTTCCAATAAAATAAAGCAAATTCTTCTGATGTTTATTTATTTTTGTGTTGGCTTAATTTCATAGTCTAAGCTCTTCGTTTTTATATATTTTTTTGAATTGCCAATCTATGTGTATGTGTATCTCATCATATCTTTCATTTTTGGTTAAAATTCATCAAATGAATTTTAAAAATATTTTTCGCGTAAAGAAAACATTTCATTAAATATTTTGAACAGGATACTGTTTCAAAATATGAATTCTTGATTTTTTTATAATTTTTGAAATTTTCATTGAATATTAATCCTGTATTATGTATATACATGTGAAACATTGTTATTGATATAACTAACAACTCACAGTTTAATCTATTGTTTATATTTCTCAATAGTTTCATAGTTATCATCATTTCTGATTGATTCACTTTCCAATATATATTTTTTTCAAACGTTCCTTACCATATTTTATAACCTTTTGAACGAAAATATGAATTTTCATCTCTTTTATTTTACCATTTTTTGCCATTTTTTGTTATATTTTGTTTAAAAACATTATCGAGACTAAAAACAAATGAGAAAAAGAAAGAAAGAAATAAAATAAATTTACTTTTCTCTTTTTCATATTCTCATTAACAGTTTTTCTTTTATATTTAATCCTAATATTGGATGTATTGAAGAATTTTTGCAGCTTAAAAGCTATGAAAAATTGAGTATGTATCTTGATAAATGATTTTCAAGTTTTTCAGTTTATCTAGCTTTCTGTAATATAGGAATGCTAGGTGCCTTGTCAGACTCAGTAGACGTAATAAAAATCTCTCTCTCTCTCTTTCTCTTTATCCTGTTTTCTCTTATATATTCAAAAAATATTTGAACTTGACCGAGAAGAACGCAGATTAGTAAATGAGCGTTTAAAAATTAATTAATTCGGATTGACAAACTTCTAAATACATACTAGCAGTTATCATAGTGACATTTTTAAGATGGCACTTACACGATTTGTATAAGAAACGTAAGATGACTCTAAAACATTTGATAATACTAAAATATTTTATTTAATATATTTGATAATATTAAATCATATTACAAAACATAAATTAATTTAATTTCCTTATTATTCAACTACTTCAGTTCAGTTCCTTTTATCAAATATTTTTTCGAAAAAAAAAGAATATAAAAATATGTAAAAGCAACAAAGCAGGCCTCTTCCACTTCCGGATTTAAATAGAAATACTCCACATTTACAAACCAAAGCCATTTTTCTTTGGAATATTTTTCATTTTTTTTTGCTCTTATTTCAAGTTATTTCACTGAGAGATACTTTAAACGACAATAAATCATATGCCTCTTTTACTATTAATGATAGCACGTGTATGTAGTGTATGTATGTATGTTTGTGCTTTATTCAGCTATTTAAATTCTTTCAAACTTGAAACCTTAAATACCATCCATCACAAGTTCAGAATACAAATGAGAAAATTGCTCTGAGAGCGTAAGGAAGCCTGGTACTTCCTGAACGAAAAGGATATTGCTTAGCTGTGACTACCACTACACTAGATGATAACAGTAGTGACTTCTTGCTAAGTGCTCTTCCAACAAAGTGCACAACTGAACTGTGAAAAGGAACAGTATTAGTGCTTGAGAGAGAGAGATGAATCTATATAACTACTCATATGATTTCGCCTCTCAAATGTATTTTCATTTCAATCATCTCTTGTCCTGAAAAATATCTTTTTTGTTTCAAAAATATCTTCTTCTTTATGTCAATAAACTTGCTTTCATTGTTTTGCAGTTGCCTTGTTCACCCTAAAATCTTATATCTTATTATTTTTTTCTTTGATAAATAAAAATTATTAAATGAAAAAAAAACAAAGCAATAACGACACTTCAATATTCATATTATCCAAATCATCTTAAAGCAATCATCGTTCTTTTTGTGAAACTCTACATCATACAACGATTCCCCTTTCCCAATTATAGCTTCTTGCAATATTTACATTAATCATTGTTAGTATTTAATATAAAGTGACTAAGTCGTATTCGGTACAAGCTTCTACTTCTATTACACCATCTTTTTCAATCTTTCTCAATCTTTCCCGATTATTTTCATTTTGTTCTTTGTCATACTCAACTTCCTTTTCGATTTTATAATCCTTTTATAGAATCTTGATTAATTTCTTTCAAATAAATAAACTTAGATTGCCTTAATGTCTCTATTTTGTTTTTTTTGTTCCAATTAAAATATTGTGTTGTATGTCCTTTCCAGTTTGAAAATGGATATCAAAAGTTGTTCTCTGATCATTTTCGACGTCAAAATAATGCACCTTCTAGAGTTCTTCATCTAGTGAGCTTCATTTTCCCTCTTACCCTCTTGTCTTTTGCTCTTCAAAGCATTAAACCTTACCAATTGATTTGTCCTTTCATACTGAAATTTACGTTTTTCAAAAGGTTTGAATCTATTTTTCATCCATATTTGGCATTTTTTGTTTCTCTTTTTACTTTTCTCTCTTGTCATCTTCATGAATTGAGCCCAATATCTTGCTTTACCCTCTCTATGTCCTCTCTCATTTTCCCACTCTCAATTCTAATTCTGACGTTTTCTTCCTTTTCATTCTTCTCACTTTTCTAAAAATGGTGGCAGAGTAGATGAATGATGACAATAATTTTACGTTGGACCTATCATACAAAAAGCTTTAAAGTGAAGCAAGTACATCTATAGTTTTCTTTCACATTCAAATAACTTATATTTTGTCTTCTTTTCATTGTTTCTCAAAATTTCAAACAATTGCTTACGTACTTACCATCTTCTATCTCCAATCATTGTTTTCTGTATGAAAACAGTTCATTTACTGTTACATGACGTAAAACATTAAAATTAAAATGCTGTTCTGGCATCAACTTTTTCATTTTTTGGTGTTTTTTCATTTATTCCACTTTCTATACACAGCTCAAAATATCTTCCATCATTTTAACTTTAAACTCTAAAAATAGACGAGGTGTAGTTCTTCTTGAACTTCAGCATTAGCAACTGAAGTTAGAAAGAATGATTGAAGTACTTCTTATACTTTTTTTTTAAATCAAACATACAATATAAAATAAAAAAAATCTTAAATTTTAAATATATTCCATGCACATGTATTCTCAAATCTATATAAGTGACAATGTTCGTGTCCCAAAATCATTACTCAATTGTTTTTTTTTCGAACTCAAACATCATTGATTATTTATATTTGCCTTAATAATTCCAATTATTACTCAGTACTCTATATGTTGGAAAACATTTTTTTTAATCACAGATTTATGTACAAATTCTCAAATATTCTTATCCACATTGAGTAAAGCTCTTTGAGTTTTTTCATCTCATACAATCTCTTTTCTTTTTTCTTCTTCTTTTTTTTTGTTTTATTCTTTGCTCTTTTTATAAAATTTCAAAATAATATTTCTTTTTCTCAAATATTATTATTATATTATATGTATACGTATATACAAAAACTTCTATATATGACAAGATGTCAGTATCTACATATATGTTAATATAGTATATATAACTAACTACATTCATAACTATATCCAAATATAGATACATATACATGTATCTATTTATTATTTTTTTCTTCTATCACAATCATCTTCATCTGTATGAGTCTTATGATATCGAACAAGTAGTACACATATTTCTGAGTTTATAAGAATAGTTACACATGTACGTACATATACTATATGTACATGTATGTATATATTGGTCAATGACATTATGGCGACGACGACAACGGCAGAACCAGATTCTCGCTAGGCTCATTCTTCACAAAAATAACTTTGTTATCGATCATTAAGTCTCTTTTCATGAACTACATCCTTAGAATAATAAAAATCTCTTTTTTTTGCTTATTTGCCTCAGCATATTCCCATCGCCTTATACATACTATATCCTCCCCTGACTTCTTTCTCAATATTGTTTTGTATTGTTCTCACACAACATTGAAAATGCTCGAAATATGTGGAATGTTGCCAACTGCAGTGTTGTCTACAATCTATCTGAAATACTATTCATCCGATCCTGTCATAGACTTTTGTGTATCATTTAGCAAATCTCATGTGAAAAAAAGTGTTCAAATTCACGTTTTTACGTGAGAAACTTTCGTTTAAACAAATTGACGTGAAAATTTTTCCATTTAAATAGTCTGTGAGAATTGACCGATTGAATACATTTTGTCTGTATATAGCAATTTTATTCTTTTCATTTCAATCGTCTTTTTCTTTTTTTTTATTCTAAATTTTTCATTTGAAATTACATCACCAAAAAAAGCATTTTTAACCGACATTTCAACAAAACAATACAAAAAATTCATTTGGTCACTTCTATTGCTGTTATTCTGTCAAATTTATGATTTTACTTACTAAAACAAACTTTTCATTTCACTTTACATCGGTGTCATAAAGCCTAAGCCGGTAAAACATGTTCTATGTGGATCTGTACAGAATTATATATGTGTTAGCAGCGTGTTTGTATGAAGTTCATGATATAACATTTGTTTCACCTTTTCTTTTTTTAACTATAAATTATATGCAAGTAGCTCATGTTCATAAGCGCTCATTCATTCTATCATTCTCGCTCAATCTCTCTTTCTCATTTTATTTGCTAAAATGTTTTTTGATTCTCTGACTATCTTAATCATACAAGATATTAAAGGAAAAAGAATAAGACTATCATTTTATTTCTTACTAAAGCCAAAGTCAGAAAGCAATACCTTAAAGGGAGTCTATGAATTTCTTACACATTCATGTTCTTTAGAAATCTTCATATGGCAAACAACCCTTGATAACTGACCATTATTGCACAGATTATGGAAAATTCATGATCTTGTCATCTTTCCGAAGTGCTTCCAATAGTTAGATAATAAAAAGATTAATTTTAGATTTCTTATTTTTCACAAAAATCATATATCGTCATATACATATGTTGGCAGAGAACTAAAACAGGAGTTTATTAAATAAATTCTGAGGGCATAGTGTATTGAAAAGTGATTAAAATAGGGAAAAATAGAAAAAAATAAAGTTTAATATCTTTTTGAAATTGAATCTTCTTATATTTTAAATTAGTTTACAATTTTTGTAGCTATTGAATAATATGATTAAAGAGTAAGTATTTAAGTTTATTGTAATACTATATCTATCTATTTTATATATTATAGTATTTTATTTTATTTTAGCATAGTATAAATCTAATCAGTAAAATATAATTTATAATATCATCTCAGGTATCATTCTCTTATATTTTGAAAGTATTAACAACAAGTACATTCTCTCATCTAAACTAACACTTACTAAATGATAATAAAAATTAAGACTATACACTTTCATATAGCATAGATCTAGGATTTTCAGATTTTAGGGTATTATATAGAATATATTTACATGATATACATACATATTTGTACCTATTTATATTTTTTTCTCTAAATAACTATATAGATATATGAAGTAGCTCTATAGATTTCTTTTTAAAGCTTTCTAAACGCCAATGTGATCTTGAAGCTATAGCCAGATATCACAGTTGATTTAACATGCTTAGAGTTTACAAGGTGGAACAAGCTTCTTTATAATATTTTCATGAACATTTTCCGCTTTTTAAATTAAATATTTTAAACCTTAACTATTCATGTATTATGAGAATATAGCTTAAGTGCAGTTAAGTTTTGAGAAGAGAAATTTAGAAATAGATTGAGGACAAGAGAGAGAGACAAGTATGTATGCATGCAAGAATAGCAATATATTAAGAATAAGAAAGAAAATATCAAACAAAAAGATTGAAAGGATGTCCTTTTAAACATAATTTATAGTTAATGAAGTTAAGTTTTTTTTTTGTCTATAAAAATAATAATGTTTGAAAAGTAATTTTATGTTATTAAAAATAGAAAACCAATATTTTATTTTTAAAATATATAAACTTTTATGATTTTTTTTATAAATTTCTTTAAACAAATCGTCTTCTTCTTCGATCACAAGTTACTCGAAATAAGATATATTTGAAAAATCAAATAAAAAAAATGAAGAAAAAGGGATATAATTGACTATCATTTACAAGAAAATAAACTATGTGTCACTGACTTTATTGTCTAAAATATTTTAATAAAGTATGTATGCTGATGATTTCTGTCTTCTTATTCTTTTTCATCATTACCATCATCCCTATAATGTTATCCATTCTCTTTTTTTTTAGTTTTTCAACAATCAACACAATTATCAATGTATCTTTCTTATTTTCTTCCTCCTTCTTCTATTTCTTATTTCTTCTTATTTCTATCTCTCATTTACTATCTCTTTCTCTATTTCTTTCTACCAATATATGTAATATATCTCTCTCGTCCTCACCTTTTTGAAAAATTTTAGAAAAAAGTATTGCGGAAGAAATTCTTTGGCAGAAATCTTACATAGTATCTTCAATTCATTTTTTTTAAAATTTCATATAACAGAAGCAATATACATTGAATTGACTTATTCATATATCTATAGGTATATATGAGCTATTCTATAGATTATCCAATATTCGTTTACTTCTAGCAACTTGCGAATTAGCTGTTCACCACAAATTCATAAGTAATTCAAACAAAAGTTTTTTTTCCACCAAAAAAAGTATGCAGCTTCTGCTTTTTTGAATGGAAAATCCAATATTTTTTGAATTATATTCTACTTAGCTTTTTAATGCTTTGAAGCAACTTAGTTAACTAAGTTAAGTCGTCGATTGTGCCAATGCCATCATCTAATTTAATATTGGTGACCTAGAAATGAGATTTAATATTATCAATGATACCTATTTTATCTTTAACTATTTTTATTTTGATCTGAATCTTAGTAGAACTTCTATTTTCTATTTATCCAACTTATATAAAAATTTTGCTTTTTGAGCCATAAATTTCAAGTATTTTCATCTTTTCTTTTATAAATCTTTTCATATATTATCTACATGTATTCAAAGATTGGAAGAATAAAGAGGACAGAAAGAGGTAAAATAAAAAGAAATTTGAGAATTTATATAAATAATAGAAAATTGTCATCATATCAACAAAGGACATTAAAATTTATCAATAGATCTTTGAGCAACTTTGCCTGTTCGTGTACCCGGGCCCAATAATACCATGAAATTTCGTAAATTACCCGAAATTACGAAAAGGGTTGTCTTTTCGATGTTTTTGAATAGAAAAATTAAATAAAGTTCAGATAATTTGAAGAGGTTATTATTAAAGTTTTAAAACTTTTTTTTTCATTATTCCGTTTTCATTAGTATAATTTGTCAGAAACTGAATAAATATGAAGTAAACAAGAGAAAAGGTATTTTTCTACAAATTTTGTTCTTGCTTCAAGTATTCTAAGCACATATCCTCTTTATATTTGTCGTTGCAGGTTCAAATACCTTCTTATACAGCCCATACCAATACCTGCAAAATGCACACATTTCTTATTCCTAAAAATATTTGTGATACACCTTGTTGTACTTTGTCCTTTCACTTTTTTCTTTCTGTTTCTCTTTCTCTCTCTATATCTTTCCCTTCTTTCCTTTTTCTTTTTCATTGTTTTATCTTTCTTTTTCTTTGTCATTTTCTCATATTAAATGTCCCTCGAATAAACTTGCCATTTTACTTAATGTTTCTCAAGAACTTGATCTCTGCACTGTACAACTTAATTGAAACTTCTCATATGTTTATTATAAGTTTAATCGAATAATCCAGTAAATTAATCTTCTTGAGAGAGACTAAAAAAAGAAGAAACAATCTTTTTTTGGTATAACTTCTTTGAGTAAAAAAAAATGTTTTTTGGTCATTCTTGTTCTGATACTATCACTCTGTTTCGATGTGTTTTTCAAAATGCTTTTAAAGATATAATCGGCCATAAGGTGATGATGATGATGACACATTGATGTCCTCCTTATTCATGTTGTTGATAAAGATGGTGATCTTAATTAGCAAGTTTCAACATATTTCTAATATTTTCGAATATTATATATATTCATTTCAACTTCTTCTACGAAATTTGTGAATTTTCCTAAGTTTTAGTCAGAACATAATGTGCTCTTTTAATATAGATTTGATTTATTCTCACAGATTTGCATCATATACTTTAAATTTTCTCAGTAAAAATAGTTATGAAATCACTTAAATTGAGTATATTTAGCAAACAGTCGTCTTGATTGCTGGAAAAAAAAACATTTTCCCCAAGAAAACTAATCGAAATATCTCAAGAAGGAAAAGAGAAGGAAATAACCAAATGCTTCCTCAGCTTATCTCATGTCCTCATGTTGCTTAGAAAATATATTTCTAAAACGAGTATTGTTTTTCAGATCAGATGACAAAAGAAGACGAACATCTTCTGGAGCATTCTCAATCTTTTACTATTTTTCTCTCTTAGCCAAACAGACAAAAACTTGAAAATTTAGAATAAGAGGTGCACACATATATAAATCAGATAATTGTGTCTTTGCCATTTAGACGGGGAATTGTCCTTCTTTAAAGTTCTAACAGTTACATCATACATAACCCATAGTATAAATTTGGGTCAAAGTAATACAGAAGTATTCCAAAACTTTTATTGAAAATCAATTGTTTCTGTTGCAAGCTTCATCTGGCTCACACGTAGCAAAGTATTTATATATTATATCATATATGTAAAGGACCATATGTTTTTATAATTTTTCAATTTTAGATAATTATGATTACAAAATAAAGCTTCTGTGATATTATTCACATATATCACTTCCTGTTATTTTGAGATTGTAATCTAGGAACCTGAAATTCTCCCAATCTTTCAATTTTCAATTTACCTCTATATGTGTATATCTATATGCATATATTTGAATATATATAGATAGATGGAAATATATATATATATATATATATAATTATATATTATGTGATTGTAGTTGTAAATACTGTATATGCTCTTTTTTCTTTTTGCATCTTATTTAAAAAAAACTGTGATGTCATACTTCTAATCTAGCTCATTCCTTTCTTTCTCCCTCTCCCCCCCCCCCCTCTCTCTCTCCCTCATATATGCACTCCAAATTACTACCATAATACCATGTGTACCACAGATCAAGTTATTCCTCTTGTTGCTGCAAAAATAATAAAATAATTCTGTACTCCTATTTTCTTTAAATATTTATAAAAAATTATCACAACATAAATGCATTTGTTTATTTTTGATTTTTAATTTTTGTCAACAAATAAGAGCAATTAAAGCAAAAACTCTTGCGCGATAGGCTGTTCTGAAACTATTCGAACAAGTTTGGTTCTTCCCTATTTCATCTTTTTTTTTTAGAATATTCACAACTTTCATGTAATTTGTTCCTCCTTTCTTTCTTATTCTCTCTTTCTCTTTCTCTCTCTAATATATATATCTCTCTCTATCTCGTTCTCTCTTTCTATTTCTCTTTCTTTTCTATTATACTGTTGTTTCTCTTAGTTCTCTTCATTTCATTACACCATTATTGCTTAGTTGTCTAGAAAAAACTTATTACTAGTAAGAAAGTTCGTTAAGATCATGAAGATCTTTTATGATGGATGATCACAAATATTCAACAATAAAGAATTTTTATTAATTTCAATCTCGCTTTTGGCTTCTACGTTTTCTATCTTAGATCCAGAAAGAAAATCAATCTAACTGATACTATTTTTAATTCAATAATCTTTATTTCCTTCATTTTATTTTAACCAAACTAACATTTTTTTGTCTATATATTATGCCAATAGTTCCCTTGAGGCATTTTTCTCATTCAACTTTCTTCGTTTCTTTAAAAATGCTTCAATGATCTTCCAGTTTCAACCAAAAAGTACACAAACGAAAAACTTATATTAACTTATCCTACTATATTAAAACTCAATTTCATCAAACTTTATTTGTTATATGTTATATATCTTATACAAACCAAGTGCTTATACTAATAGCTGAGTTAGTTGATCCCTAGCAGAACCACCTATTTGCTTAATCGTTCTTTTTACGTCGCAGATGATGATGATAGGTATTTCATAAAGACATCTATTTATAAGTTTTTGCAACCATTTAGTTAATTTGAGGACAAATTTCGAAAAAAAAAACATCTGTTAAATATACTTGTACCTTATCGGTCTATCTTGAATCATCAAAAACAATATTTTGTTGGAATAAAATATACAAGGAAATAGTATTTTTATGTTGAAAAAACTGAATTTTCTTTATTTATTTGCTTTTAATTTTGAATTTTTAATTTCTACAATTTCATGTTCAATATACATATACCATGTTATGTCTAAAGAGGTTTGATTTCTAAATTTGTGTTGTAATCTGCTGAACGGACATAGAAACATATTGCCTAGATGCATATATAACTAATCGAAGTATTCTCATATTCTTTGAATTGAATTTTAACTATTTGCATATATAACCCGAAATTAGTTAAACTACTCAAAGCCCATCTGAGCTTAAACTGCTATAAATACACGTGCTATATCTCTCTGTATCTCTCTGTCTCGCTCACATTCTCAATGTTTTTTTTGAAACTTATGAGATCCTAATCCACATTTTAGGCTGGGATATGCCAATTTCTTTTATAATTTTCTTGAAGATTTTTTAATTTAGCTCAAATTCCAGACTATTGACATAAACACTTAATTCGTTCATCTCAACTAAGCCTAGCATACCGAAACCCCATGTTATGTGGGCAGATCTGCCCCTATATGAAGTTCAATTTCAGCAAAACTTTATTTTTTCTATATTATCAAATCTTACACAATATTCTAAGAATAATATTATATTTCATCAATTTTTGTTTTTATTCGAAAAAAAAATTAGAATTAAACGAAAAATGCCACTTACACACTCGAATTAGCTTTTTGCAACAATCTATCACATCTTATGGTCATCCGCTTTAATTAATAATTTTTAATATTTAAGTAATCCATTACTATTACTTTATGTAATTTTTTTGGTATACTTGTCATATTAGTTCAAACACCATCATTTCAATACTGATGGAATGAAGCAAGCAAAAAATTATTTTGAATAGTGCCATTTCGTCATTGGACAAAGCTGGTACTCACACGTAATTGATAGATCGCACGCTCGATCTGATCTTCAACATTTAAATTCATTCCATTCAAAATGATGCTGACCATTCTATGCATAAACATAAAATATAATTCTTTCTTTTCTTTTTTCTCTTCATTCTTCATTTTTGTCGCCGTCGCTGTCGTCTTCTTATTCATCTTCACATTCCCAGGCATCAAAAAGCATCAGATGATGTATCATACATCAGTACATTGTTCAAATTATATTCTCTTGTGACATATAGACATATAGTTAAAGAATGGAATTGAATGATTTTTGAAAATTATCTTCAGTATTTTCTTTTATTTGGAAACAATCTTTCTCAACTGACAACGATCTACCGTATAGTATATAAATGATTATAAGAACTACTATTAAAAAATAAATTAGAACATGTGTAGAAAGGACAATAGACAGCGTTCTATGAGAAGAGGTAGAAGAAAACAGAAAAAATGTTTTGGTTGTTCTCTACATACAAAGATTCTCGACCATTTAGAAAGCTTTTTGATGTATCTATATGTCTATCTTTCTTTTTTTTTTCTTCAATTTTTTTCAACTCAGGAAGTACATATGATTGAGTAGGATGATATGAGATCAAGAAGTATCTTTTCATATTTTGCTGATTTACTCATATAATTCCATCAAAACACAGGAAATTCGCATTTTCTTCTTCCATAGATCTTGAGTATATTCTGCATGTTCTTCGCTTTTTTCCATTTTCATTGCAAGAGCTAGTACCTTTGACTTAGGAATAAGATTGACTGCGAAGAAAAAAAAGAAAATTAGCAGTTACTATACATATGATCGATATATTTAACTATAATAACATCTATTTTACACGTAAAATATATAATAATAATATATATTAAACTAGGACTAAATAGGAGCTTTCTAATTATGCCCAACAATTACGTATATGACAAACATAAACGAATATCGTCACAGCTTTCATGCTTTATGAATCTGATACAGTGTTACTGTTGTTTCTATTCCATTATCTCAACACCATTCCCTTTTTATATATTCAAAATCCTGCTAATGCTGATATGCAGATGAACATACTGCTCATTAACTGCAGAAGAGCTGTAAGAATTAGGTGCAGAGAGCAGATAATTTGAATTAAATTTGATAGACCAACAGTGAAACTATTCAGTATTCATTTGTTCAAGCAGCTGTCTTAGTTTGTCTAACTTTTATTCTATTTGTTTATTTATTTATATCTATATATCTATATATATAGTCATATATCATAAACAGTTTTTACCATTTCCGATTTATTTTCTTCTAATTCTTGTTTTTTTTTTAAATAACTCTTCTTACTAAATTTATCTCTCATAATATTAATTGATTAATTGTTACATTAAAAACATATAATATTATAAATAATATATTAAATAGGACATTAATATAATATTATATAAAATTCTTTGTTAAAGTATGAGTTCAAATACTAATTTGGTTGATTAGCATAAAATAACTTTTTGTTCGCATGTAATAACCACTCACGTGAGTAGCGTGAGCAAGTAATTATTCATTTTGCCCATCAGCTTTAACACTGAGCGGTTGTAGTTTACAATAGTGTATGTGAGAGAGAGAGAGTATAAAAACTTTTAAAAAAGAAAGAAACAGAGTGGTATTGACAATTTAACTGAAAAAATGGGAACAAAGTATGGAGGAAAACCTACAGGACTAACGAGCAAAAAAAAAGGAATTAGATATTGATCTGCACTTCAAACTTGTTTCGTTCATTTCAATGATTTTTCCGTATTCTAAAAATAATCAAAGAAAACTATAATAAGATTATTATTTTTGTTTTGTAGATATGAGAAGCATTTCTTATTTCCAAATGAAGATGCTAACCACAACTTTTTCGAATGAGGAAGTCTTTCGACTAATGATTTCATGGTCTCTTTGAAATCCAGCTTTTGAAACCCCGAAATTTTATAATATTAAATTCAAATCTTTTCAAATAAAAGAATTAATAATTATTAACCATTCCGTCTGTTTTCAAATAAGTGTATTAGTTTTCAAAAGAAAACTTATATGTGCTCAGATCAGACAGTTTATAATAAAGACATATATAAATATACAAATTAAAAATGAAACACTCAGAAAATAAATTTTAAATAATTGATATTTAAATAATATTTAATAAATCTCTACAATATGATTTAGAAAAACTATAAGAGCATATATTCACTTTAAACCAGTGAAACAGGTTGAGTTCATTGAGAGCGACTAGGAAACACGTTAGATATTCTGCTCCAAGTCATACTTATTCTAATAATTTTAAAGTTATTTTTGAATATATGTACATATGATATGACTAAAATTCAGATAAAAAATGAATTAACTGGATGAAAATGAAGATAATGTTTAGTATAGTAAATCCAATAATACTGTATTTATACTATTTATAATCATATTATATATGTATATTTCCTTATACATATGTATATTTGTATATCAATCGACATACATAATTATATTTTTTTTTCTTCGACTCAGAAAATTGTAATGAATGGCTGATTTCAATAGATGAAAGCTGACGATTATCAGCAGATCATTCGACAATTTCCGTTTTTGAGAAGACTACCCATTAGAACTGACGACACGAACTTGAAAAGCAACAACTGAGTTATTCATAGTTATAACATCTAGTATATTTATATATAGCTTCGTCAGAATGTATTTCATTAAATTTTATCATACAGACTACTCATTCATTAGATTTTGAAATGTTCGTTCTTATTCTTTGTTTTTTTCCTTTTTTACCTCTTTTCATTTTCACTTTTCTACTACAATGTGCTTTTGCCATCCTCGGATCTCTTCTTCATAGAATGCTACATCTCTTCTTGCTAAACAAAGCTAATCATCCTAATCTGAAATAATTCAAAGAAAGAGAGCTATTGAAGAAATAATAACAATTTTTTTTCGTGACTATCCTATTAACTTAATAATATTAAGATCTTTGAAATAAGTAATTTTTGAAAAAAATAAGGTGCAATATTGAAAAAGGAGAGAAAGAGAGAAAAAATAGAAGAGAGCAAAGAGAATATGAAAAAGTAACTATGGGTGGAGCATAAAATTAGAGTTGATTTCCTTGTCAGAATCACTAACATCCATGTAATTGCTGTTGATTTAACTAAAATATAATATATCTTATACTTATATCCATATGTATGTATTATTTTCTTTTTATTCCAGCTATTTCTAAGTTTTATTTAAAATTCAAAATTATTGAGATGAAAAGTTGTGTCATTTACATGATTTCTGCAGCAATGATATTCAGTATATATTTATTTTTTTATATTTTTTTCTTCAATGTCTTCGTTTTGCAAGCAATTATTATTATAAATTCTTATTCAAAAATAATATTAAAAAAGATAATTAATTATATAAATATGTTATAATAATTTTTAAAATTTTTAATTTTTGAAAGAAACAATCGTGTTACACGTGTGACTGAAATTAAATGACGATTATATGAAATTCCACGTGAAATCTTTACGCTTATTACATTTGATCATTTGCTTTTTATATTCTTGTATACCGAAATATAAAACTCTTCTACCCTCGTTATGAAATATATGTTTCGCTGAAAAAAAAAAGATAAAGAGAAGAATAAGAGTCAAGAAAATGAGAAAAGTGCTTGATGGTGAATAGAGAAATGGGGTGGATGAGATGAAGCGAAGGATGAAGACAAGAAAGAAATTGAAAGATATAGATGGTGAATGAGAGAATCAGAGTGGTATTCAGCTAAGTCAGAGAAATTCAAACAATCAAATATCAATGGTTCTTTCATTTATTGATAATAGTAATGAGAGATTATACAAATAACTAAATATTCAATTCTGTATAATCATGTTTTCAAGTGATTGGGCAGTCACCTTTCATTATGCAGTTGAAAATAAATTACTGAAGCAGAAACTCCTTCTTGAGAATCATCTCTGAGCTTTAAAACTTGAATTGTATGGCTCAAAATTCATTTAATTTAAAAATGAGATGGAGAAATAGAAAAAGCAAAAGCAACACTATCTCATTTAAGCATATACTATGTAGATTTGATGATTGTAATGATGCTATGTTTTGATTTTGTTTCAAATGTGAAAAGAAGTAGATATCATACTGAATGTAAAAATATTAACTCTCATTGTTCAACTATAACTATACGTATAGTTAGCATTTTCATTCACAAGAACTATCTGTAAAGCCATTTTTCGTTTTCAGCCTCTTAAGCCGTAATAAGCTAGAAGGATAATGAGTTGAGCTGCAACATTGATCTATTGATGTCTATGGGTTAGTACCGCTGAGTTCAATGCAATTGGTCTCTTTCGTCAAGTTTCAGTCTATATCCTCTAACTTGTTCGAAGCCTAATTTGTAGAATAAGAGAATGAGGATGTGAAATAAGCAACTTCAGACAACCCGTCAGCTTCTGGCCAGACAAAAATTAGTGAGATTAAGGGAGAAAATAGAACTTAGGTCTCGCAAATTGTGGTCAAAGACCCGTGTCTCATAAGCAGTTTCTCGTTTTCCATTCCTCATACTCATCCCTATCTCTCAACTATTCCTCTACCTTCATCCTACTATTTCTAAGATATCTTCCATCTTGTTATCGAAATCTATCTTTCTCTTCCGCTCCCAATCTCAACTCTCAAGAAAAAGCAAGAAGACACCTTTTCGGCATTGACCAACCATTGTATCATCTTCTTTGGATTGATATTCTATTTTGGCAATATGAGGCCATCTGGAGCCCGCATAACATATTCAAAAAGCTTCAAATCTATATTCAGAAGCCTATTTATCTATCATTTTCTTTCAGTTTTCAATTTATTACTCCAGTGCAAGTATTTACATCGATGCTATACATGATTGTCCTATTCTTTCCTCATTTTTTCTTTATTTTTCCAAACTTGTCGAATCTGTTTTTAGATGATGTTTCAAATGTTCAGACAACTTTTGCTTGAATCTTTGGTTTTTTACTTATTACCTTGAGGCACTTTTTGGTCTAATTATTGATACAAACATATATTTATTCATTTGATTATACTATCATTTCTATATTATTATTCAATTTAATTTATCTACTAAACTTTTTTCTTTCTTCTATTCAACCAATTTTTAAAATCTAAATAGCTTGCCACACAAGTATAGCCATCACAAACAAAATTCAAATCAAAATAAACCGTTTGTTTAATCAAACTTCCTCATCATTTAATTAATTACAAATTTAAATCTTAATCTTTTACATGATATTAGATGAGAGATTACTATTTTTCGAAGCTGAAATGGTTGAATGCTTTTGTTGCCACAAGAAGGAATGTATTGTTTCGAATTTTAAACGATGGGGGTATTCAAATCAATAACTAAATGTTGTTGTTTTCTTTTTCATTTTTTTTGATTTTGTCTCAATTTAACTAAAAAAAAACGTCTCAACTCATAAAAATATAGATATTAGGATATATTATATGTACATATATACTTACATATGTATATTATATACATTTAACGATCGTCGGTCAGATAAACCAATGGAATGTGAAATCTCTCCAGCTTTCTCTCTCTCTCTCTCTCTCTCTCTCTCTCTCTCTCTCTCTCTCTCTCTCTCTCTTCTTTTTCTAAATCCCATTAACTATTTATCATTTATATTGTTTTCAATTCAAAAATTAATCAAGATTTAACCTCTTGTCATTCCATTCATTTATTTCCTTTCGGCATTACAAACATTCTCTTGTCTTAAATATACTTATTCTATGATTATCTATATGCTGCAGTTTGATATGTCTAGAATAGTCCACCTTTATAATCCTAAAACAAGCTAAGGCCATTTTTACCGTTGAACAACGAGAAAACAAAAGAAGTTTTCAATATTTTGTGTAAGATATTATGAAAGAAAAAGAAAAACTCTTCAAGACTTCAAAGATCACTTATGTGTCTTTTATACTTTAAAGCTTCACAAGTTCTCTCTCTCTCTCTCTCTCTCTCTCTCTCTCTCTCTCTCTCTCTCTCTGTTTCTTTTTCTTTTTTTCAGCCATCAAACGCAAGATATTATTTTTTAATTTGAAATAAAATATTATCTTAAACAGATAATAAGTAATAATTATATTTTATAGATTGATGGATAATACAACTATGCGAAACTGTACGTATCGATATTCTTCTTCTGATAGCATCACATCTATTGCTCTTTGGATTGACGTTAGTTTTCCTTTTGTTACAATCATTAAGTTTTTTGAAAAATATGTTTCTAAATAATATATTTATATAATATAAATAGATATTGTTTTGTTTTCAACAGCTTGAAATCCAATGATTTAACTTCAGCTTAATGATCATAACTTTAGGGACCATGTACGTGTATAGCAGCATTATTATCTCTTATTGGAGCATATTTTGCTGTCAGGTTTTTAAAGCGAGCCGGGCTTAATAAAGATTTAACAGCAGGTAATTACATGATTAGCTTTGTTTTTTCTTTTAATTTGTTTTGGCCTTTTGTATATACCCATATTCATCTGAACCAATAGAATATGGATAATGTGTGTAAGCGCAAATGAAAATGTTGTATTTGCAACTTGCAGCATTATTAGCAACATTATAGAACAATAAACTCAATAGAAATAAACAAGCGTGCAAAATCTAAATTTCAGCATTATTCTCCTTATGTTTGATTGATGTACTACTTATGATAACTGTTGTTTTGTTTTACTGTATAGAAGCTATTGGAGTTCTACTTACTGGAACGAATATTATGTATAAGCATCAAGCTTTTACAAGTAGTTTACATGGAGTTGCTAGCAGTATGACTACTTCTTCCGTAGGTTTTTTTCAATTTTATCTTTTCAACTATGTTCAAATATGCTTTTGAATACTCATGCATTTGTCTTTCTTCTTACCTTATTGCAATTTCCTTAAATTACATTCTCCTATTGTTCTTATAGACAATGCTTGTTATCTACATAACTTTTCTTCGTTTTATGGTGGTGATGAGGCCACTTCGCTATGCAAGACAATACTCATCGCGTGGCTTAAAGCAGGTAATTTGATGATTTTCTTTTGAAATATTTTCATATTTTATCATTTACTTATGATATACTTATACATATATGCATCAAATGTATATTCAATTATCTATTTCAGGGGTTTCAAAGTGGAAAACATCGAAAGTCGTGCTCTACTGCTCAAGAAGAGTTAGCACCACCTATGATTACAATTCGATCATATTCACGAATTTCTACTAAACATCCAATTGAAATTAAGAAATTTTTAAAGCCATATCTACTTCCAGGTAATATTTATTATTAAATATATATATATATATATATATATATAGTAATATACGTAATCTTATTTTTATTTTCAGGGCTTGTTATTCTTTTTAGTTTTGCTGTTAATATTCCAGTATATTTTGAATTTACTGTTGATAAATGCTTTGATGTTGAACAAAATGAAGAAGCATCATGTCCAGCACCAACAGTTTTTCGATCATCTGTAAGTATTCATTGCATATTCTATTACGACTTTATTGAATATATTCATTTCTTTTCTTTATAGTTCACTCGTTACAAAGCTGTTTTAATGACATTAACTCAAACAGTTGGACCCGTTGCGACTATTCTGATATTAACTTTGATGACTGAATACAGAGTTCATATCAGTTTAAAAGCTCGACGAAAGTATGTTAATTAATATTTTTATTTTAAGCTCATGAAATTCTTTCAACTTACTACTTTTAGATTGTTTGAAAGCCAACAACGAAGTCGGTCAGTTGTATTATCAGAAGAACTTAAAGAACGGGTCTCACGCACAGTAGCTATATTCATTGCAATCAAGTTTTTAATATTCAGGCAAGAATTTGAGAAAACTTATAATCTTGAAAACAACTTATATTTTGTAAATTTAGATCTATGCCGGTATTTTTTGATGTTTATGAAAATTTATATGGAATTGAATCGTTTGGAGTTTTCTTGTCTGTGTTAGTGCGAGTTTCGGATTTTATGATCGTCTTGAATTCTGCAACAAACTCTCTAGCATACTTTGGCAAAAAACGGTAATTAGTTTACTTAACTATTTACAACATGTAAAGAATTTTGTAAATAATCAAATATAAATATAATATATTTATAAAATAAAAAAATTGAAATAAGAATTTTTAATTATGATCTTACATTTCTTTTTTTTTTGTAAATTAAAGCATAAACTCAGTAAACATTTACTAATCATGATAAGCTTTTTTTAATAAATAAATTTATGAAATTCAATAAAATTGTTTTTTTCAGATGGCTGGAGAAACGTTTACGTTTCCGTCTTCTGAAGAAAGAACAAAAACGAATCCAGAAAGCTGAAGGAAGTGATCGAAGATCCAGTAGCCAAGTGAGTTCTTTTTCACATATGATATACATGTGTATATGAAATTCACCTACATGTGTAGATATACTTCCTTATTGAAATCACTTTCCCATCCTGCAGTACCTTTCTCTTCGTTAAGCAATTGCATGAAGAGCTTAATATGATGTTTCCGTTTGAAGCTGTGTGAGAGGTGCAAATTAAACTAGAAGGAAAGAATCGGTGCAAATGTGTAGGAGAAGAAATGTTGAGGACAGAGGATGTATATATACAAAGGAAGAAATTATTATTTAAGATATGATGGAGAGGGAGTTGAACGACGGAATGTCGGGTCATTTAGTTTTCTGTTTTCTATATTAGTAGAAAATATAATATATATATATATATACTATATGTATATGTAGGATTGAAAATTATAAAAACAAAAGAGATGTAGCACATGCAAGATAGAAGGCTTAAGAAGAAGGCTATTAGTATCCACTGTGCTATAGATGCCAATTAGCACAAACATAAGGAAAACGTATTTTACATTTCTCTTCCTTTTTCTTCTTTTTTTTTCGTCTTCTTGACCCTCTCCATTAACTTCACTGCTTGTCGTAACTTTTCTTTTTCTCCGTCATGTATATCCATCTAATTTCTATGTAGTTCTTCAACTTGTTTCAATTGTTTTAACTCTCGCCACTCCGGAGTTAACTTTGCTCGAGTGACATCGATATGTTCATGTATGTATGTAGAAGAAACATGAAGCAGGGATATTCTACTCTTTTTCTTTTGAACATATTCAAACAGCATGTCATGACTCGATATTGGAACATTCATTGAATGGTATACATATGTATAAATAGAGAAATATATTAAAAAAAAGAGAGAGAGAGAGATAAATTGGAGAGTGGGACATGAAAACTATACGAATCTGCTCTTTGTTAACAATATCTTCCTTTTTGATTAATTTTTCTTATTTTAACAAACATGAGTGAAAAAAATCTAAATTGCTACATGTGAATGTGAAATTATTTAAAAATAAATAACATTTTTTCAGAGTGAACGAAAGAGCACTGTAATAGCAATGAATGGAGCTTTTCGTCAAATTACGAATGGAAATGAATTCAATGGACAACTGCTGGACAAGGAGAGCTCAAACTATGTTTGAAATAGTCACGTTCAAATTATTTTCTCCTTCAGAAATTATTATTTTACAATTTTTATTTTCATCAAAAATATGATGTATGTATAGGGCAAAAAACTTTTATTTAATCTCATGAAAAGTTTATTTGAATATTTACGAGTAATTATGTTATAATAATAATAATAATAATCCAAATCTAAATATTATTATTAATAATAATAATTTCAAATCTAATCATATCATTCTATGCTTCAAAAAACTTGGAAATATAGTTTCAAACTCATATTTTTTTGATTTCTTTTCGAAATTTAAAAGAGAAAGAGAGAGAGAAACTTTTTTTGAAATTTTTTTATCTGCCACCCACCACTCTCTCTCTCTCTCTCTCTCTCTCTCTCTCTCTCTCTCTCTCTTTTTTTTATTCGGCTTCTTGTCATTATCTTCAACATTCCGTTGTATGTTCATCATATTCTGCATCAGTGATTCAATTCATTTTCAAATTTCATACTTGTCTTCTCATTCCTTGCCTGAATTTTATGAGCTGATCTCAATTATTATGTATTATAATTATTATTTTGTTTTATTAAAAATATTTTATGAAAAGAAAATTATGAAAATATTTTTTCTTTTTTTTTATTTAAAAATCGAAAATTTTCTAATTTTTCAACAAAATAAACAAACAAACACAGTGTAATATAACGCAACTGCTGCATCATAACTCAATATGATAGTTTATGATGTATCATTAGCTTAATGAGTATTTACTGAAAGTTACAATTTCTGAATTCATAAAAATACTGGAAACATGAACTGAACTTTTTTTAAAGAAAGGGAGCTTTGAAGTCTTACTTTGTGGGTTGTTTTATTAAAAATTAATAGCTTAACACGTTGTTTAAAATATGATCATGCTGGTGTACCAACTTATGCTCAATGAAATTTTTCACGGGAACTTGAACATTTCTTCATACTTAATAGGTAGGTTAGTTCTGGGCATAAGCATAAAAATTTTTTTTAGGGTCAAAATATTCAACATTTTTTCAACTTTGAAATAAAATTAAAAAATCTTTACAAGATAATAGGTAGATAGATATTACTTATATCTTGATTATACATAAATAAATTTATATATTTGTGGTAAAACATATAAAAATGAAGCTACTGTACTGTATTTTCATTGTGATGGGACTTTTTTTAAAAAAAAAGAGAAAAAACTAAGCTTTTAATAAAACAACAAAAGATTCTATATGATGAACAAAAGATACGTTTATAGATATATACATAGATGGATGTATATTAATATAATATATATATATGTTTAATCAGCAAGCGTTACAGTATATTCCACAACCAACTTTTTTCTGTAAAACAGTTGTCTTCTCACTATTACAGAATGCTTTTCCCCGGCTTTCACAGCTGAAAATGAATATAATTTTGAAAATTTCCTTTTAAAGGGTTTGAAATGTATAAAGAAATACTAGTATTTATAAAATATCTTTATAAGATAAACCTATTCTTCTTTCTCAATTGGAAAGCAGTTAGGCAATTGTGTAACAAATGATGCCAGTTACAACAACGTTATTATTCTCAAAAAAAAAAGATCTTTTTTAGCAAAAATTCAGAATAATCAATATTATAATATAATTAAGTTCAAACAATTATAAATTAACTATTAGTCTTTTTAGTCGTTTTCTTTTTCATTTCTTTAACATTAGGAAAACCAATATAATTAAACCAAATATTTCCAAAAGCTTCGGGATACAGACGTTAGAGAAGGGAGAACAGATTTTCGATAATTTTATAATTTACACTTTAGGTGCACAAAAGGTTTATTGTTGAAAGTGATTTGAAAAACATCTCAGAACTTGAAGCTTTAACTACTATTGCTGATGTAAAAGTTATACTAGTCAAATACCTAGTATATACTTTCAATCACATATCACACGAGTTCTGTGCGATGAAGATTGCACACCCACTAGAAACCTTCATATCTTCTCAGACAAACTACAAAAATTCAGAAAAAATATATTTTGAGTGTTAAAAGATGATAATGAATCTAAAAAAAATTTTAAACAAATTAAAAAATCCTGTTTAAAACGAATTTCTGAAGTCTCCGAAATTTTCATAAACTGCTTGAAATATTATTTCGTGAATTTCATGAGTTTCATCAAGAGTTCAGAAATAATTTTTTTAAAGAATGTTAAAAGTACACTAAACGTCTATTTTTTATGTGAATGGGAAAATTTGGTTGTACGTTAACCAAGTTCTCTTCATAGATATTCGGTAAGATTCAGATATTGAAGCAGAAAAACCTTAGTTATCAATTGAGCTTTATACGTAGAATCATTTTAAAATATTTTTAATGAATTAACTTCTTCCTAATCTCAAATTTTGTTATATTAAGATGAATTATTCAAATTAGTCAAAAAACACTATTTTTCCTTATAAATTTAGAAAAAATATTGAAATCAGTTAACATATATTTTGACTGAATATAAACTATATGAACTCGCAAAATTTTTGAAAATAAAAAAAATTTTTTTTTTGTAGTTTGAAGGGGTTTTCTGGGGCCTCTAACATAGGGGTGTCCCAACTATTTCGCACAGGACAGGATTCGTTGTATAGCGAAAGAGAAATTTGATATAAAATTATTATTTTCATGAAAAAATATTTCAAAAATATTTTTTTAAACAAGTCAATTGTAAAATAGTAATTTTCGGTTTTTGAATGATTTCAAAGTTGTTAGAAACGAAATGTCCTCTTATACTAAATATCATTTACCGTACTTTGTACAAAGAGAATTATTTTTCTTTTTTAATCAAAAAAAAAAGCTTTTCAATTAACAATCATCAAACGGGCACAACTTTGACTTATAGCATTATCTTTGAATTAACGTTTAAGCTATTTTGAAACGTTTAATATAAAATGAAGTTGAGAACTAAAACTTTTCAAATATCAAAAATTAAGATCGTTATTCAATTGAATAATTAAGAAATGTTATGAATAATTGATGTAAGAAACTTTAATTTCCAACTTACTCATCGAATGTGTTAACACAGTGCTCTTGGTCAAAATCTAGAAAGTTGCAGCGTGCACAGGTACGAGGACAATATAAGTTCATAATCGTTATATATTCCCGATCTGAACACAATTGAACACGAGATTTGCAATCATCTAAGATATCATCACAGTTATATTCTGAAAATTATTTGAATTATAAAGGATATGATATCTTATCTTGAAAATTTTACCTGGAGCAAGGGGTTTCTCGAAGCAGAAGCCACAGGTGTAAGCACAGTTAGCACGTGCAAACTCATATCCATTAGGATTATGACAATTCACACTTTCACATCCATCAAGAAAATCTTTGCAATCTGGTGCTTAAATGAATTACATTAAGAGTATTCTATGTATTAGTAACAATTACTTCTCTTAATGATATCAGAATCTCGACAGCATAAATCACTGACACAGGTAAAACCAGAAGGGCACTTACCGGCAAAACATTCTGAAATGAATGCCTTTTACAAGATTCTGAATGCATATACGCTTACTTGAACGTGGTTTGATTAAACAAGTGATGTTAGCAGACGTTGGAGCTGTTTGAGCTTCAACAATCATATTTAGAGATATGAAGATTATGATAGAAAGTATCATGATGTAACTGAAAATAAGTTATCATAAAGCTTATAAAGTATTTGAAATAAAATTGAATAATCAAACAGTGATACATAAAATTGAAATTATACATAGACAAACTGATTTAGAATGGTTATATCCTATATAAAGATTCACTGACTCTTTATTGTATATACAGCTTACATCTGATTCATTATTTGCTCAGATAAATGAATGGTTTTGAGGTAACAGATCATAATTGAACAACATTTGTTAAACTTATGTTGAACTTGAACTAAAAATCTAAAAAAGACTCTTATCGGTTTCAAGACTTAGGCTTAGGCTTGTGTCTAGTGTTATTAGAATCATCTTATTTGCTGCTGTTCAGCCCATCAAGAGGCCATTGAGACTCCTGGAAAAGACAAAGATGAAGAAGTTTTGATTGTATATAGCTTCAATTTGTTGTTTTCATTATTGTTTTCGTACTTTTTGTATTTGAGTCGTGACCGTGTCATGACCGATATACAAATATTATAATCATCGGGTAGTTAATAATAGAGTAGTAATAGGTATAAATCTTAGTTATATTTATAAATAAATAGTTGTTGTCTGTGTTGTATACTCTTAATAAAGTTGTTTTATAACTATTGTGTTACACAATAATAGAAATTGTACTGATATATCCTTATTGCATTAAGTAGTACTGCTTGTTTCATTCTTATCTCACCGAGAGATTCGTAACGTCTGTGAAATCACGGACACTTCAATGAGACCTGAACAACCCCGTAGAAAGACTACTTGCATAATTTAATTTAATTTAACATAATTTCATTCGTTTTGAACCGTCTTTTCTCTTTTTTTTTCTTTAATAGTATCTTTCACTTTCTGTAACAGTCTCACCATATTTCAGTTGTTCCCAGAACAAATTCCGTCAGAATTTCAAAACAAACAACACAACATCTTCAGAGGTGTTTCTGTTGTATTTCTGGACATCTGAGGGATTTATGTTCCAGGACCTACGCCAAAAACTCTTCCTTTTCTCATTCTTATAAAGTATTCATTTTTCGTCTCCTGTAACTAAATTAGAAAAAAATCCTCGTACCTGGCATTCTCAGAAGCTCACTGGCTCTCTCTTTCCTTCTCTCCTTATTTGCTGCTCGGACATGATTTAGAAATATTTAAATATCATACACCTAATACTAATTCTAATAATATAAATAATAATACTGAAAACCCCGCAGATATAGCATCTAGAGATTGCACAACACAAGAATTAATGAATTCAACTTTATGGTAGAACCGACCAACATGAATATCGAAAAAAAGACCAAACAAATTTTCCTCCTTAAAGTATTAAATATTACCACTAGAGAGTACTTTTCACCTGCCTGTTTATAACTGATATTAAAAGCTTTCGAACTAGAACACAAGCTCTTAGTTTTTTTTGCCAACAATTTTCGTCCCACATTTGAAGGATGAAGCCGAATCCTGAACATTAGTAGAAGATGCCGGTTCAACTCTGATGACGTGATATCCGGTTGTCGTTCTACGAGGTTATCAATTAAATTATATTTTCCTATGTTGTTTTTGCTTTTCGTCCTCTTGTAGCAACTCTGAAAGGTTCTTGAGCATTTTCCATACATCTTGAATCGTAATCTTTGGGATCGTCAGCAGCTCACTAATTTTCCATACGCTTAGCCCTTTATTCTTCAAGTTCAAAATACTGTTTTGCACTTCTGTGCTCCTGTGGCAGCTTTCTTGCCCCTGACCATTTTAAATTATAAAATTCAGAATTCCATAATGCAAAACAACCAAAAAAATATTATATTCAATTTTAAACCTAAATTAATTTTTTCAAATTTTTTTGTTGTTTGAAGTGGATTTTGAACCTTTCAGTTGCGGGTGTCCCAATTCGATCGAACAGGACTGTATATGGGGTGAAGCTATAGAAATTGTCAGTAGTGAACAGTATGGACATCAAAACAGATCAATTTGGGCTTAAAAAAGATACAAGAGTTGGCCAGAAACGCAGAGTCTGATGAGCCTACCAGCAGTATTAACAGGAAAAGAGAAAGGAAAAGCTCAGCTAACGAAAAACATAAGCATGAGAGAAATATAAAGGCCGGACGGAATCTAACGTTAACAAACGATATCAAGATACTGGCAACTATAGCTAAGACAAAGTGTTAACTCAGTGAGAAAAAGTGCATCAAGTGTAGAAGCTTTAACAGTGGATGATTCAACTACCCTACATGCGCATACGACCATTTCCCGCACTTAATGAAGTTTTTGGAAACGCAGGAAATTTTTTTGGAAACGCAGGGTATTTTCTTGGAATCTCAGGGTACAAAATGTAGTAAACCTATGTTGAACTTGAACAGAAAATCTGAAAAATAATTATTGACTACTACTTGGAAATCAGCAAACTTATTGTTATCGTAAAGTCCTTAGTCTATACTACAACTACAATATTTCAAATGTATGTTTAATGAATAACAAATATAAATACCATGAAATAATAAAAAGTTTATTTGAATATTTACGAGTAATTATGTTATAATAATAATAATAATAATCCAAATCTAAATATTATTATTAATAATAATAATTTCAAATCTAATCATATCATTCTATGCTTCAAAAAACTTGGAAATATAGTTTCAAACTCATATTTTTTTGATTTCTTTTCGAAATTTAAAAGAGAAAGAGAGAGAGAAACTTTTTTTGAAATTTTTTAATCTGCCACCCACCACTCTCTCTCTCTCTCTCTCTCTCTCTCTCTCTCTCTCTTTTTTTTATTCGGCTTCTTGTCATTATCTTCAACATTCCGTTGTATGTTCATCATATTCTGCATCAGTGATTCAATTCATTTTCAAATTTCATACTTGTCTTCTCATTCCTTGCCTGAATTTTATGAGCTGATCTCAATTATTATGTATTATAATTATTATTTTGTTTTATTAAAAATATTTTATGAAAAGAAAATTATGAAAATATTTTTTCTTTTTTTTTATTTAAAAATCGAAAATTTTCTAATTTTTCAACAAAATAAACAAACAGAAGTTTAACTCTTATTACCAAGCTTTAAATGTAAATTTCAAATGTAAAATATTTTAAAATTATTTGAATTATGAAGGATATGATATCTTATCTTGAACATTTTACCTGGAGCAAGGGGTTTCTCGAAGCAGAAGCCGCAGGTGTAAGCACAGTTAGCACGTTGAAAAACACTTTCCAATATTTCCAATTTAAAAATCTTAAAACGTGGTGATAAATATAAATAATTTTAAATTTTTAGTTATTTACCAAAAACTGCTTTATTTCAAAATATCGGATAAAAGTGATAATAAAGAAACCCAAATAGGCATCTGAATACTAAGATTAGGTTAAATGTAAGTTAATTGTGGAAATGTTTAACAAGGAGATTCGTGTAAATTCATTGAAATCAATCTATACTTTGCCGTATCGTCTATTATCTCAAACTATACAAGGTATATATGTGCATAATAGACAGAAGTTTATTTGAAAATCAGCTGGATGCTAAAAACAGAAAAAAAAATTTTTTTTTCAGGAATACTACACTACATGAATTTTTGTAGTTTCATTGTATGTTTTATATACAAAAATAGAATGTATCAAAAGGAAATATTATTAAAATTTGTTCAATTTTTATAGTTTTATAATCAAAAGTTGTATTAATAGATACATACCTATATGCAATATAACAAATTCGATTATTTTTATTTCAAATTTATCTTCATCTCTTTTCTACCATGTAGATTCTATATATCAGTTATCTCTCAATCTCTTCCTCTCTCTCTCTCTCTCTCTCTCTCTCTCTTCAATTTTCTCTCATCCCCTTCTATCTCTTTCTCTAATGGTTTTGAAACATTTCTGATTTTGAAATTTATGTAGTTCATATTGAATTTTTACGAATTTAACTAATAACTTTTTTTTTCATTTTACATAATTCTCAAGTAATAAGTAGAAAACTATTTTATTTTCTCAAAAGGAAATTTTTAATTATTATTTTTTATCTATATTTCGTTATTGTTATAAGTAAGTTAATTAATAAAATATTCGTTCTTCTTAAACTTCTGTCATAATTTTTGTAGAGATGTATATATTTGTCTTATTGAGCTAATCAAGATATGAAAAAAATTAATATTTCAATAAATTGAAGTGAAACGACGAAAGACAAATTGAAAGGAAGAAGAAGCGGTTGTTGTCTCATTAAGCATTGCTTTAAGCATTAACATGACCATGATCGACAACTTTTCTATCTAATTCTATTCGTTGAAGTAGTAGGGGAGTAGCATAAGATAGGAATGTTCAACTTCATTGCTAGATGAGAAGCACGAATGTATGAATTATCCCCTTATTTCTATTTAAGCTTTTACATAGTTGATATCAGTTGTCTTCTAAAAATGTTTCCATCAGAGACATCTGTATATTTATATAATTGACTTGTATGTTCTTGCTGTTTTGCTCAAGCACTGAACCAAGTACTTGATCACATCACTGATTATGCTTCAATTTATAATTTCTTTTCAATTTTGTATTTTCTATTAGAATTAAGCTATTGCTCGTAGCCTCTATACGTAGCCGTATCTCTACATCTAGATCCACTACATCATCATATAAGAAGTTTTTGTTTGTCATTTTCTATTATGACAATAGAGCAAAAAAAAAGATTTATTTGAGTAAAAACGTGTAGAAATAGTTTTTTATCCTTTTCAACAGATAAATAGCCTTAGAACAACATTGAAAGTTCTTTTTAATCCGCCTGAGGCTATATTATCAGATTTAGAACAGAAAAAAACGATGAAGGCGATGAAGAGAACGAAGACATACACCTACCTCGCTCTTCGTTTTCATTACTTTCTCCTCATTTGGAACCTTTTCTTTTCAAGTTTTTATTTCTTTTTGCCTATTTATAACGCTATATAGATTTAGCATTGAATTCGAGAACTGCGTCAGTACTTATGCGATATCAATATACAAAGCTCTCAAACACTATTTGGTAATATCATTTCTTTCGAAGATATTATTTACCTTTTAATCGTCATTACAAGAAAAAAAAATTCCAAAGATTTGTCTTCTTTATCTTTTTTTACGAAGAGTTTTCTGGGGTATCTATTCTTTGATTGAGAAATATCATATAGGCTTGAGATATTCTTTAATTTTTGCTTTACCTTACTTTTGAAAGAACTTTTTGCCAATAGTCTAGCCAAGAGCATTTCTTTCATTTCAAAGTTTTTAAATAATTATCAAAATAAGCTGATTTCACTAATGAACATGATTATAATATATTTCATAACGATAAACTCATTAAATCCCCTTTTAAAGTTCTAAATCTAATACAAAATATCTATACAGATAATCATAATTTCTTTATCAATATCTAATAAAGTTTATCACTATTTAATATAATTAAAACTAGGAATATAAGAAGAGATTTTCATCATATGGTTATAATTTATCAGAAAATTTTAATTCAAAGTATTGTAATAAATTGATAATTTCAATTGGGTTATCATTTATAAAATTATATTATAAATAGTTTTATTATAGCAAAATCTATTAATATTTCTGTCTACCTCAACATTTCTTAGTCCACCTTGTTCTCTCTCTCTCTCTCTCTCTCTCTCTCTCTCTCTCTCTCTCTCTCTCTCTCTCTCTCTCTCTCTTCCTCTTCCTCTTCCTCTCCCTTCATTTCTCTCTTAACATATGCATTTCCCTACAAGTGTTTAGAGTTTAACTTAGCTAAATACAAACAAATTTTCAACAAATTTTCAACAAATTTCTTTATTTCCGCTTTTTCTTAAGACATCTTCACTCTTAAATATGAGAAGTTTTGGTCGGATCAAAGTCGTAGAAAGCTCTTCTGCATGGCAATTGCAGTTTGATTTAAAACTCATTATGTGATTCTTCGTCTTTAGGTTATTTGACACTATATAGAGATATATAACACATAGAAATATTCTCTAGTCTTTCTACTGGATACCGACCAACGCAGGAATAGCTTTCATCGAATTTCCTGCAATAGCTTAATATGCCTTTGACGTCAATACTTTTTTATTTTCGTTTAGAACCCATTTTTATCAACTGACCGGATTCTGAACAAAATTTCAATTTTTTTTACAAAAAGAAGTTTACTATGCTGCTTTGGAAGTTTTTAAAAGTATCTACTTTTAAAAATGAGCGTTTATGTATTCAGAATTCTTTTTTTTTTGAAATTCAAAAAGGTGGAGCATAAGATAGTTTTCTCACTCCAGAGAAGAATGATTATTTGAGATTGTTGGTAATTAAATTCAAAATTGAATGGGTGGCTATGTGGATTAAAACTTGACGTCATGAGTTGTATGTCTGTGCTCCTGACGTGACCCTTGCTTATGCTAATTTGAAAGTTCCAACAGGTCAACTTCAAGCATAAGCTGATGAAGCAGCTTATTGCCGGAGGCGTAAAAAAGGGTGTTAGCAGATGTCGACAATCAAGATGTGTGCGACAGGTTTAAGACTGAAAGTAAACTCAAAAAAGCGTAACCGGAAATTAGAAAATATATAAACGAGTATTTAAAATTCTTTTTCTCTACTTATTTTTATTTTTTCATGTTTTGTGAAAAAAGAAAAAGACAAAAAATGAAAGAATGAATGAATTCAATATTCACAGATATCAGAAAATCTTTTTTTCATTGTCCTAATTAAGCTGTTGAGCACACACAGATATACAACGTTTAACTTTTTCCAATTCATTTCGTCATTTGATTATGCTCCTTAAGCATCAGCAAATGCTCACAATGCTCTATGAAATGCCGTAGATAGATGAAGACATCAATCTGCTGCACACACATGCATATACGTATCTTCGGCCGTCGGCTATCTATCCAGATGAATCCATTCAACCTGTCTCATCATGTCATATCCGCTGTTTCCATGTGATTTACATTTCTTGATAATTTCGATTAAATTCTGTGTTCCACAGTTCAACAGTATGTCCAGAAAAAAAAAGAAAATAAGAAAAGATTGGCGGGAGATATGTTATACAATGCATTCATGCAATATTACCTGTGCGATAAACTAACTGTTCTCATTGATGCTTTCAAGTGCTCTTCAACTTACTATCTTGTATCCTCATTATATAGTACATAGTACATCATTCAGTGAACAAATTCAAACACTTTTTCATTTTCATCTATTTTTTAATCTTTTTCTTTCAATCTGATCTTTCAATTAGAATTTCTTAGAAAATTTGGATTTTTTTTTGGCATAAGCACCAGATGGCATTCAGTAGCTTTCAAAACACCTAGTTAGTAGATTTCTTTTCTCTGAACTCTAAATTGTTTGAATATGATAATGTGCTAATATACTTAGAACATATTGTTACAGTTACTATAAATAATTTATTCAAAAATAAGCTTATATAAAAAATTTTTCTCTATTTCTAACTGGTTCTCTCCTTATTCCTCTCTATCTATCCATTTATCTATATCTTTTTTTGAATTAACTCATTTCTTCTTTATTTTTTTTTAATTGGCGCTTCTTTTCATTTCTATCTTAGACATGATAACACTACACTTTCAAATCAGAATATATAATATATAATATAATGGTAAATAATGCGTAAACAGGTCATTTTCCATTTTTTTTCCAAGAAAACTAAGAAAAAAAATAAAAAATTCTTGAATATATTTATTCCTCAACAACATAAATGTTTCTTTTTCCATTTTTTCTTCATCAACTTGTATCCGATTAGTTGTAATCATTTGCGCATGCTTGAAGTACGTGAACAATACTTGACGCAGTTTACGTGAAACGCATTATGAATCTAGCTCATTTGGCTCGATGTGGGCACACAGTACTGTTGTTATATTACCTCTACGTTTAAAAGCCTCCTCCCCTTTTTTCGGTTATTGCAAACCTCTCTTTCTTTTTGGATCCTCTCTCTCTCTCTTTCTTTCTCTTTCTCTCTCTCTCTCTCTCTCTCTACTTCACATTACCTCTATACAACCTTTTACTTTTTTATTGAATTCTTCTAACATACATTATTCCACAATGAAATCTTTTACTTGCTTTCTCGATCAACTCACAGAAACTTGGCTTCATGCTATTTTCGACATTAACCCAATAATCACATATATAAAGAGCATCAAACCTTCATTAAACTGTTTAAGAATTTAGCTGAGCTGTTCCTTTTGTCTATTTCTATTGACTTAAATTTCTTAATTACAATTTTGATTCCCTTTTTCTCTTTGGAAAAAAATATTAAATTAAATTAAAAGCCAATTTTCCGAACGATTAGCAGCTTCATTTCGTGTTCAGCTTCAAAATCCGAATTCTTGTCCCCTCACTCGACTTTCTTTGACCATCTTTCACTCAGTTTCTTAAATTTCTTCTCAACTTCCCGATTTCAAATGAAGATCTTTATTAACTTTTAAATATCCATTGGTTTCTAGCAAAAGCCCAAAATGTATTATGAACTTTCCTATAAAATTGTTAGTTCTCTCTCTCTCTCTCTCTCTCTCTCTCTCTCTCTCTCTCTCTCTCTCTCTCTCTCTCTCTCTCTCTCTCTCTCTCTCTCTCTCTCTCTCTCTCTCTCTCTCTCTCTCTCTCTCTCTCTCTCTCTCTCTCTCTCTCTCTCTCTCTCTCTCTCTCTCTCTCTCTCTCTCTCTCTCTCTCTCTCTCTCTCTCTCTCTCTCTCTCTCTCTCTCTCTCTCTCTCTCTCTCTCTCTCTCTTTCTCTCTCTCTCTCGCTCTCGGTCTCTCTCTCGCTCTTTCTTTCTCTTTTTTTACTTTCATTCTACGGTATAAGTCATTTCAGCCTGTCATGATATTACCTTTAGGCCGTTCAACCTGAAGAAGAAAAAATATATTTTTTGGAAAATGCTCAAAATTCTTCGTTTTTCTTGAATTCAACATTTCCACCCTCTGAGCCCCTCCTCATTTTTCTCTTCCCATCTCTCTATTTCTCTTTTTCTCTCTTAATATCCATACATAAACCTCGTTATCCTATTGCCTTTCTATCAAACCCTATTTTTCTCTATGCTCTAATTATTCATGATATTAATACGCTCTAGTGAATTATAACCTTTTAATATGAAAACTAGACGTCATTATTAGTTTATTTAAATTTTCAAATTTTATCAGTTCTCTACAACTTTGACATACTCATGAAATCAAATTTAGCTTTAGCTACCACTTTCCCAATTTAACATTTGGTAATTTTGGAAGAAATATAGACCAAAATCCACAATTCCTGTCATGCAACGATTAGCTAGAGCAATATCACTTAATATATTTAGATATAAACGCAAATTATCAGAACCAAACATCATTTGTCACTGATTCTTCTAAATATTTTTTCCGGCAAAAGTTTTTTGGATTTTTTTCTCTTCTTTTCTCTCCGCCCTCATATCAATTTTAATAATTTTTTGTCGTCTCAATAGATGATATGATGCTGAAACATATTTTGGCTATTTACATAATATAGCTTATAATATGCTTTAATTTTTCTTCAATATTTAGATACATGGAATTTTTTTTTATATTTTCTTTTGGTTCATTGCACAGATTTTTTTTTCAACCAACTATTTCTGATCATGTTTCAATCTCTTTTTGTCAGTTTAGGTCATATTCTTTTCTCTTTTTGAGTTGTTTACGGACATAAGAGCAAACTAATTCTCAACTAATTGGTCCCGAAGTGGGGCTGATCCTCCCACAGATATACTGTACTTGATTCTTTTTATACCTATCTCTTCATCTTTATATATCCAATTGTTTCTAAGCTCAAAAAAAATCAGAAAAAGTTCCCTTTGCACTTGTATATGCATAGTTACATACATTTGCACCTTTGATTTGCCTCTCTCTCTTTTCCGCTTTGTAACTCTCTTTCCCCCTCTCTCTCTCCTCTCTCTCTCTCTCCTCTCTCTCTCTCTCTCTCTCTCTCTCTCTCTCTCTCTCTCTCTCTCTCTCTCTCTCTCTTTCTCTCTCTCTCTCTTTCGTTATAACTCATTTCCATCTCTCTCTTCATAGAACTGTACCCATATTAGCCCGGATCAAATTGAGAAATCTAGAAAGAGCATTTCATTCATAATGACATTTTACAAGAAAATGTTCTTTGATTCAAAGATTTATGAGTTTTTCCATTAAATCATATGCTAAATTATAATTTACAAATTTCTTTATTCCACTGAATTTACAGATCAAATAACTACATGTAGATAATGACTATTTATATTCACCTAGGCTTTTGCTGTCACCTCGTCCTAAATGTCTTCAGATGACCCATGAGTATTTTAGAAAATTTCGTTTAGAAGACATTATGTAATAATCGTCATATTAAATGAAAAAAGTTGTAAAAATACAAAATATGATGATCTCTGATAAGAAATTTAATTGTGAATTGATTTTTATTTTTACTTATGTATATATATATTTTCCTTATATGTTATAAACATACGTAGATCACTGTTTGCTAGTGTTTCTATGATCCCACGAGATCTTCTATAACTAATTTCATATATAACTTAACTCATTTATACTCTTCACTGTTTCTATCTCTGTATAATTTACTTTTAAGAGTTTGATATCATCCAACAATGGTATTAAGAATGATTAGATGGGAAAACAAATTTTCTATGGGGATGAATCTGCTGATTGTTCTACTGCTTGGGCCATATTTTCTGTAAGCTTTTAAATAAATAAGACAATAGTATACATGTTTAAATATTTTACAACAAAATTCTTTCATTTAAAACTTAAAACAAGCTTCTATTTTTCAGAACAAACGTAGACGGAAGAAAAATGAAACCTAGGTAAGTTTCTTAGAAAAAAAAACAATTTTTTTTCGGATTTTACAAAACAAAACAATATTGTATAAAAAAATAATTAAGAATATTTCTACTATTAATTTTCTTCATTCAAACTAAAATAATGAGGTTTATCCAAATAATTTTGTAAATATGATGAGCTTTATGTTGAAAAGACATTGTAAAAGTTTGTTTATAAAAAGTAAATATATTTAATCTTTGGTATTTTTGCATACAAATTATAATTTCACAGTCTTCGACCTACTCTTTCTAGCCATCGTTCTTCGTTTTCCTACTCATCTGTATTTCTTTGGAAAATGACCTTATTTCAAAAGAAAATAAAGAAAATGAAGCAAGCAACAAAGGAAATTTAAAGCAGAAAATGATGATGAACAGTGATGCTGATGATGATGTACTATGTATTTCGTTATTGTTCATCTGTTCTGATTTACATCGTCAATATCGTCTCTATGTGTATACGATGTTGAGGGTAAAACATGAATATGGCCTTCCAGTAGAAAAGGAGAAGCTGAAGATGCAGCACAACTTGGTCCCCTTTTCTATTTCCAGCTTTTTGAGTAAAATTTTTTCGCCTCTTAACTATAAGAATTTATTCTTGCTGAAAAAGTAGAAATAGAGAAATGAAAAAAAATGAAAGAAGAATGTACAAAGAGTGAAACCATGACTAGATATGTGCGAGAAAGAGAGAGAGAGAGATGAGAGAGAGAGAGAGAAATGCATTAGATAGAAGGAGAAAAAAAGTAGAGAGAGTTAAGATTTGAGAGAGAATATTCTCTGAATAATAAGAAATATAATAAGGAAATACTTTACTAATATCAGAGTGCTCATTGAATGAATTAGAATGGACAGTCTCATGTAAAGATCTTTTGTGTGAAATCTATTTAGTCAGATTAACATCTTCACCTTCTACTGCATTTTTCATTAGATACTTTTACATTTCGTTGCAATATGCTGTTGGTCCTTTTTCTTCTTCTTCTTCTTCTCGTCGTCGTCTACTTCTTCATGCTGCTCCTGCTGCTGCTTCTTCTGCCTCTCTTCTTTTCTTCCCCATCTTATATATCCTACCAGTCACAAGCTTTAAAGCTTCATGATGAAGCCAAGCTTTGGTCATCGCAGGAGAAGAGCTCTTGCTTAAGCAACATCCAGACCACAAGGCGAGCCATCAACTGTTTTCTCGCTTCTCAACAATTTTTTTCTTTCTTTGCCCACTTTTTCGTTTGTCCTCTCATAACCTTTGCAATGACACTGAGTACTCCACTCAGCACCAGCTTTACCTGCTTCTTTCCGAAGAAGATCAAACGTTAATATCCCTCTCCATGCGTTTTTGTGCTCCTCAAAAAATCATCTTCAGCTCAAAAATGCAAAAATACGTTTTCAACTTATAGCTCCATTAGCTTTTTCACTTCTTCACAATGTGTCCTTCCAGAAAGCTAGTGTAGCTTCTAGTTTAAATATAGTCCAATGTTCAGAAATTCCCTCATGGAATCTGATATCTTCTAGTTGAAGTTTTTTTAGTCTAATGCTTAATTAGGCAAACATATCTATTTAAAGCATTTCAAGAATATTGTTCAAATCCATTATGTAGAAATGAACAAAAATTATAATTTTTTAATTATTCTAAAAAAAACTGTAATAAGTTCAAGTTTAAGTTTAAGTTTAAGTTTAAGTTTACTTATTATACGTTTTATATTTATTTTTTTAATAAATTTACATCATTTTTATATGTAAATAATATAAAAGGAAAATATTTGGTTAGAAAAATTAGATATTCCTCATGTTTGATATATCAATATGCATAGCTATTCACACATTTATTAATCAAGTATCTTTTCCTCCTTTTATATTGTTATACGTATATAGATATATTGTCATCAAAAGCCATCTTATACACCTTATATCATGTTTTCTTTCTTAATTTTTTTTATAATTCATATAAATCTTCAATTAACTAAATATATATATATATATATATATTTGAAGCTTAGATCACAATATATGCATATTGACTGTCTCCATATCTACCTCCTGTTTCTAAACATCATAGCTAATTGTATTTATTTTATAGGTTAACCTCTAAAATATACGAGAAAAGTAGAAATATTCTTTAAGCAATCAGTAATCTTTCCAAACAAAAACATATTTTAAAAGGAAAGAATAAACTGTTTTCAACTTATAATAAACTAAAAACATCTGTAAAGCTGGACAATCTTTGAAGCCGTTTCATAAGGAAACAATGAATTTTTTCAGTATAAATTACACGGGTAATATGGAATATGATATGATGAATTTCGTTCGTCAGAAAGGAGTAAGTTTGAATTCAATTTTATATTTTACTTTCATTTATAATGTTTATGCCAAAATCTTTGTATTGGATGTTAACATAACAGCTTGAGAGGTAGTGAGGAAGAGTGGACATTATTGAAAATCTACAGAGAGAACAAGAGAGAGAAACAGAGATAGTTGTGTTAATGATAATGTGTACAAGTCTTTCGATCTTTTTTTTGCATAACAATCTCAGACTGTCATTGATATTATAAGATAGAGAGAAAGCCAACATTCAATTTGCACTTTTCTATCTGTCTGCGCGTACTTATCCTTTTGTTTCATTTTGATATAAAAATCTTTTTTCTACTCTAAGAACATATAATGAATAGAATTTGGAATAACTTTTCATCATTAGCGGAGAAGCAACGAAAGACCAATAAGAACTCAGAAACTTTTAATCTTTCTCTCTATCTTTCTTTCTCTTAAGAGTTTAAAAGTCAAAATCTCTTTCCTTCTATTTCTCTCTTCCATTCTACGGAGCAGACCCGGTTAAACTCACCAGTTTGCAGCGCTTACGGATGGTTCAATTAAGGAAAAAATTCGTGAATCTGATGAGAAATTGTAATAAAACTTAATGAAAGTTAGATGAGTCTTACCGCCGAACGAAAGATGAGAGGATTCATGGTCTAGATTGTAATAGACATATCTTTTGCAATGTGATTAACCCAATCGTAAGATGAGATGTTTTAATTATGTTTTTACATGCCACAGAGGGTGGCAGAGGATGCACTTCGTTAGCTTGTTACTCTAACTAAGAATCTGATATTCGACTCCAAATCACAATGCTTTGAATTTGAGCAAAAAAGTAGCCAAACAGCACAATTGCACTAAGCCTGAAGAGCATATGTGATATGAACATTATAAATACTTCAACCTCTCGAAATGCTGTAGTAAATATGTTGAACTATCCCCCAAAATCAAGATATAATGACAGATTGCAAGAAACTAACTAATGGTATACGATTTGCAGATGCTTCATAACTGCACAATGGAACATATCTCCATTTCAAAACAATTTGATACATTTGCTACAAGATATATCTTGCCATTCTACTTTGTGTTTGGAGCCATAGGAAATGTTCTTAACCTCTGTGTTCTTCTCACAATGAATTCTGAAATGAGTGTGGTAAGTAAAACGATAGTTCAACTGAGCCGATCTGATTACAACCGTTCAAATAATCATTTATATTCAGAAAAATGAACAAAAGAATGAAAAAAAAGATTTTTTTTCTTGAATTTTTGTATTTCACGTGGGTGCACGTGACTTGGCAACAGCTATGCTAATTTTCCGCCTCATGTCACCCACATCATTAAATTTTCAAAAATTAGAATATCAAACTAGCAATTTACTTGTTCCAGTAATTTATATTAATAGATATATATAATGTCATTTTTTTTCGATTTAAGGCAAATATTCTGTTTGCTGGGGTTGCGCTAGCAGATTTAAGTCTTCTTATCACTATGACGACATCAGTAGTAGCTGCATGGCCATACTTTTACACAAAAAATACGATGAGGTAACGATATATTGTATATATAAATAGAGATAGATATAAGCTCAATTCTGATGTATATAGTTAAGGAAAAAATAATTTATTTTTCATAAAAAAAAATGATCAAAATTCGGCCTGAAATTAGTTTTTTCGTTTTCGTAATAGCTATGATTTTGCAAAAAAAAAAGAATATAATTGGAAAAAAACAGATTGCTGCGCGATAAGCACGATGATGAATATAGGATTTTTATTTCGCCAGGAAGAAAATAAAATTGAAGTATAAACTAACACAAAAAAAAAGTTTTTTTTAATTGGGGTTTATATATTTTTAAATTATATATTCAAATATTTTAGATGGTTTTTCTATCATACACATTTTTTAAATGTAATGTTAGTAAATGTTTTCTTATGTATCTCTTCATGGTTTGTGTCGGCTATTTCAATCGAAAGGTAGATTATATAACTGATAGATTTTTAAATAATTAGAATAATAATAATAATTATTATTATTATTATTTAATATACTATATAAATGTTTGTAAAATTTGAGTTTTTCTTGTAGATATCTTAGTATTCGTGACCCAATACGAATACATCGTCGTCGAAATTACAAATGGAGAGTTCATTTCATGATTATTGGAATAATAATTGGCTCTCTGGCATTAAACTGGTATCATCTTTTTGAGTATCGTTATTCATATACAAGAATATGTGGAAACAAATATTTATTTGGTCTCATTCATTCCTTAGAAGCGGTAACTCAAACACAAATTAGCAAAGCATAAACATTTCGATCGTATTTCAGCTACAGCCTCACTTTCCGGACGTTCCAACATGGCTGCTTCGACCAATTTCTATAAGTAAACTGGCTCATGTACTCACCAGAATTACAAATGATATTATTAATGATAGATATAATTTTATAGATGTTCCTGGCTGTTTTCATACCGATATCCTTAATTGCTGTTCTGAATGTGAGAATAATATACATGTTAAAGAAAAGCCGACGATTAATTGATGCCAGTCAAGACAACAACTACAGTAGAGCTGTTTATAGGTTAGCTCTTTTTTAAATATATTCTAAGCAATCATTATAAGTAGTGATAGTAGTAAGCTTTACTACACACACACGCACACACAGATACAGATTACTATTTTTTTTTTCAAATTATAAATATCCTACAAAACAATTTTTTTTACAGAAATTCTAGAAGTACGAGTACGGAAGATGCTCGACAAAGAAGGGATCGTAAAATTACTATTACGGTAGCAACTATTGTTAGTTGTTACATAATAACTCATGTAAGCATAAACTTAAAATAACTCTTCCACTATTTAAGAATTGTCTTTCTTCTTTTCTCAGAATAAAACTATTTTTTACATGCTTACAGGCTCCATCCGCAACTCCATTCATAATTGAAATTCTAAATGTTGACGGTCCAACTTGGATGAAATTCTATGGTAATACAGTTCTTACATATTGGCTATTATGTGGAAAGGTATGATAGTTGCAAAGTTAATACAGATTAAATCGAACTTGATACTCAGGTAATGAACTTTGTACTCTTCTGCTTGACATCTCGAAGCTTCCGATCACGATTACGTATCTTCTTCAAACTTCGTTGTGATAGGATTGTAAGTTCTATTTGAAATAGTTATCAATATTCACTTATTTGTGAAACGATTATAAGAAAAATCCATATTATAGAAGATACGATTCGGTTTGAAAATAGGGAAGAAGTACTCGAATGTTTCTAATTCCACGGGACGTGTCCAATCATTACGACTGTTGTCCCCGGTACGTGAAGTTTCTTTAACCAATCCAATAGCTCCGAAAGGTAATCAAGAACATATTTGACTTTATATTTCCATTTTTTATTCAAATTCATCAAATCAAAAAGTTTTACTTTATTCTGACATGCCAAATGAAACGTTTTTCAGACAAAAAAGGACGAATTCGCTCCGTATAACTATGAACCGATGACGTAAATATTCCTACATTGCGTCCTTCTTCAAAACCTCGCATGAAGCCCAGTCAAAAAGCAGCTTATTTCTTTTCGTCTTCCTTCTTTTCCATCTTGTTCATCTGACGAACATTGTTTTCTTTTTGTTTGTTTCTTTTCCGTTGACGCATATTACATGTAATTTACAGTTCTTTTCTCATATTCAGATATATTATATTATATATAAATATATATATATATATATATATATGTCTCTATGTGTCCATTTATTATCTATTTTTACTATTATTGTTCAACAACAAGCCGCCATTTAATCAAAAACAATAAGGGTTTTTAGTTTTTATTTTCTCTCCCTAATTCTATTTCTCTACCAATTTCATTATTTATTTCAAAACTACAAAATAAATTTATAATAGTTCCCTGCATAGTTTTGTATTTTTCATGTAATTATTTTTATTTCACAATGAATTTCTCTCTTTCTTTAACTCTCTCTCTCTCTATTCCTCTCTCTATATCTCTATCTCTTTCTATCTCTCTCTCTGCAACATTTGATATATATATTTTTATACAGCCTCATAGGTTTGTCGTCACATTCCATGTTCGTCAATTATTCCACCAATCATATAATCTCCTCCATTAACGATATGCATAATGTAATTCGTGGTACTGATCTCCATTCCATATCAAACGTCGTCAAACGTCGTATATTCAGCGAAAAAAAAAAGAAATGTCTATTCTTATAAACGATCATTTTATTCTTTATAAACAAAGAATTCGCATATGCTGCAACAGACGATTGATGTACTGTATTCTACCCCTCCTCCATACTTACTTTCTAATACAGCTGAGAGACCTCTATAACAGATTAATATTGCCAAATTCTTCGAAATTTCTTGTTATTATTTCAATTTCTGTAGATATTTGTCATGAAATTTACTCAACTTGTTTTTCTTAAGTATAAAAAGAAAAATAGAAAAGAAACGTAACAACATTTTATTTTGACTCGATCATGAAACATTTTGTTTGTGCAAGAGAGGGTCTTGGGGGATGAAGGGGTATGATGGCCTTAAACCGAGTTAAGATATCTAAATTATAAGATTTTGCTCGTAGTTTAGTAAATTACTCAAGATTACGAGCATATCCCATACAGTCAAATTAGTTATCTATGCATTATTTAGATGGGAAGGGTGACATCTGAAGGCAAGGAACTCGTAGATTAGGGCAGGACAAGGAAAGGTTCGGTTTGCAACGAAGAAACAGGAAACATAGTGATAATAATTAAAATATTAAAATTTCTTCTGCACAAACTCAACTAAATAATATAACTTCATACAATTAGATGTTTGAGATCAAGGAAGAGTGGTAAAATGTAAAACCTTTTGATGAGAGACCAGTCGGTTAAAACTGATACAAAAAAAACGAAAAAAAAAGAATTAGGCACACTTGTATGAAAGAATTAGCAAAGGGTGAAAAATGATGAGGCTATGTATCAAGAAGAGAGAGAAACATAAAGAGACAAAAAGAGTGAATGAATATACTGTAAATTCAGTAAAACACAACAAGAGGAGCACAAACGAGTCAAAAATACAAAAAGTAAAACTATCTAATTCAAAATTACAAAAGATGAAACAAATACCCTTGGACAAAAATACATATTGCAATTATCTAAGTCTTATTTGGTTATGAGAAGTGAAACTGGATTATATAATGTCAAATAAGACCTTGTATAACTCCATCCCAAATATAAAGGTAGAAAGAAAGTGAGAAGTAGTAAAATAAATCAAAATGAGAATATGTCATGCAAAAAAGATCTGTAGGAGTAGTATAGTATATGCAAAGTTGATCATGGATTCAAAAATATATGATTAAATACCATTTTGATAGCGTTTTCATAAAAAGAACTAATTGGACCAAACAGTTCGTAAGAGATAATTATATAATATATAGAGATAGAGACAAAACAGGGAAATACATATACAGCCAGAGGCATTCACAGAAGAACTGCACAAGAGAAAAAATTTTGAAAATAAGAGAAAATATCTTAACATGCCAAATAAATGTTGAGGAATGTAGAAGTGAAACTAGTCATGATAAAGGACTTGAGTAAAACCCGAAGACTACGTAGAAAGAGACGGATATTTACAATTGTCTCCTTCTAATAATAACGTAAAATTTTGATGACCAAATTATTATTCGAAACTTTTTGCCGAATGAGCACTACTTTGAGGAGAAGCAGAGCAACTTGTAGGGGGAGGGGTCAGCAAACCTGATGCAGCAGCTGCTTCAACGGAGCATGATGGAGATCTAGGAGGAACTGATGTGTAAGTCTAAAATACAATAAAAATAAATGCTTGTACGGCTTGATAATGCTCACCCCAACCCCCGAACTCATTAAACCTAGGTGTTTTTCATAGTCGGTGAGCTGACCCATGAAATGGAAGTTAGGAGCTATAGCAGCATTCCGTCGAAGAACTACGTCATATGCCTCTTCCAATGTACATCTTCAAAGATAAACGGTTAATAGAGCTATTTGAAAGAAATGTGTACCTCCTATTGGCCATTAAATAAGCTAAGCAGACAGTTACACTTCGTGAGATTCCGGCCAGGCAATGAACAAGACAAGCGTCACCTGAGCTCTCGGCATCATTAATAAAGTTTATGGCTTCTGAAATAGAAAATTAAAAATAAGAAAAACAATAGATGCTAGATTTACCTGGGAAAAATTGAATGAGATTATGTGAACTATTATCATCAACAGAAATACGTAAATATTTGAATCTATCGTTATCCTCCATCTCATTCGGAAGATTAGAGGTAACATTTATTATATGGTGTATTCCATAACTGCAATTCAGAATTTGATAAGCGAAAAATTAAACTCTGAACTACCTCTCTAAGAGTTCCATATTGCGGGCAGTTTCAGCATTTCCCAAATATAAGTGAGGTAAAATTTGAACAGGGAATATTTGGCGCTTATCAGCACGAGGCTCGGGTTCAATTCTCAGTGAGCTTAAAAAATCTTGTTAGAGAAGACGTTAAAGCTAATAAAAATAACTGAGCTAAAAAGAACTTACTTTAAGTTTAAACATCCAACATCACTCGCAAATCTCTCAGCACCTGTTTTGCTGTTATCACAAAATAAAGAGGGAAAAGAATTCGTCAATGACTCAATCGGCTCTTCAAAGAAAGAAAATAAAAATAGAAAGAAACAACAAATCTGTACCTTGGAGAATACCGAATAAGAATCCCTCCTTTCTCAACGCTTTTGAAAGAGCATCAGTCATAGCAGATTCAGTTCCCATCCCTAAAAATAAAAAAATCAATTTCTATTTAGTTTGAAAACTATTTTTGATCAATGCTTCACGTGGATTTATATGCGGTATTTCAATATTAGTGTTAAGCAGAGAGCAGATATGTTTTATCAGTTTTACAAATCAAAAAATGAACTGAAAGAAAAGACGCACCGGGAATAATAACTACACGAATAGACGTGCTTGTCAATCTTGAGCATACGTTAGACAAAGCTAAGGAACCATGTTGTAACCGGCGAAAGAGGACATTCGGCAACCGAACTCTGGAATAAAAAGCGTACAAGAGAGACAACAGAAAAGCAAACCTATTTGCACATTTTATAGCAGGTCCACCTAATCGACAGTCAAGTACACAAACAGAATCTGGATCTATACGAAGAATATAATCCAAATCAGCTCCTCCAACGCTTTCATCTTGTATGGAAGTTGAGGGTGCCAGAGTCGACACCATACTCAGCTTTTGATGGGACTGTAAAAAAATAAGTATAGGATTGTTTGAAAAGCCTCGTAGTCTTTAAAAAGAAATAATACGAATAAGTTGCAATAAAACAGCCTTAAAGTAAATACTGCCGTAAACGGGCATCAAGACGTGACAATGAAAATTGAGACGCAATATATTCAGTCTAATGTTATACCGTCCTCATTATTATTTTCCAGCTTTTTACAAAGTATGCTTTTCGATTTTGACTAATTAAAGTTAATAAATTTAAATAGTAATATTATAAGCTACGTTTTGATTAGAATTAAGACAACAAAGAAATATAGCTACAATTAGTGCATTTTATGAAAAAATATAAGCTTGTCAAGGAATTTCAGTATCTTTATATGTATAATAAAGATTTAGAAGCAATAAAGATAAAAAAGAAGAACCGTTTATAATTACGATAATTACGAGTAAAACTATAAAATTCTGAAGTAGATGCTTAAGTCAACCAAACATTAATTGTCTTTCTATTACATGGCACTTTCACAAATAACAGCTGCATGTATTTTTTTGTGAACAACATGTCAAAATTGACAAAAAAATGAGCTTCATCAGCAAACGGAAAAAATGATAAAAACAAAACAGAAATAAATTGTAAAGGAATGATTAAAAAGTATCTTATGCAAGTGCGCATAAAAGAATAAACGAAGCGGTAGCGGAATGTCGTGAGCGAAATGATTTCAAAAGTTAGAAGAGATAGTGTAGCAGTTCAAATCAGATCAGTGATGACAAAATATTATGAGAAAGCAAACTGATAAGCAAAATTTATTGTAGTCAAATTCAAACTGTGGCCGATGATTGTACGAGCTGATTGTAAGGCATCGTCTATCGGAAAGTTAAAAAACAGACAGATGAGAGGGGGGGGGGGGAAGCCTAGTCAGCAAGTTCAATCTACAATGTAAACATAGAGCTTGTGCTTCTCCTTCAACATCTTTTACGTTTTGATGGAGCACTGTCTCTGTGCGCCTTCCACACCCACCCACGCTACTTGCTCCTCTGGATGGCAGACCAAGTGGCGGCCGTCGAGACGAACAGAGGATAGGCAAGACGGGGGAGACGAAGATGATTGTCCTTTTATAATTTCCTTGAAAGGAAATATGAAAAGGACTTGAGAGTTCAGGAAGACGAATAAATGTTGAAGGTTGAAAATGTTGAAAAAGGGAAAGCTAGATTAAAAAAAGAGAGAGAAGTACAGAGTGTGTGAGAGGTAGAGATAGAGATAGAGATATATATATACAGAGAATGAGAGAGAGAGAGAGAAAAGAGAGAGAAGGAGAGAAAAATATAAAGCGATTGGAGGGGTTTCGGATTAAATTCAAGATCATCTTGTGAAATGTATATGATTTTGAAAATTGAAAAATAAAGGAAACAGTTGTTGGAGTGGGTGGAGGTCAACTGACGTGACCATACCTTGCTTTCATTATTGCTACATGCTGAGAGACTGAAATATGCACCGTAGACTTAAAGACGTATCTAACACTTTATTTATTATGAAAATAAGTAAATAAATAGATTGTAGCCTATTGAAAAGTACGACGTCTGTTGTCTATCTGTGTGAGTGAACGTATGTGGTTGAAAAAAATCTCTGGGTTCAGGTGCAAGCTATGTTTTAGTTGTAAAAATGCGGGTGGTAGTCTGATTATAGATGACTTTGTTTATTTAAAAGTTCAGAGAGCTTGTTCCAAATTCAGACTTTCAGTACGTTTGAGGTGAAAATATTCATATAGTTATGTGGCTATTTTAGGCATAATCCGTTTTAGTTAGTCAGGCAAGTTTTGGAAAAAAAGACTAAGATTTCAGCGAAAAAATCTTGATAATTAGTTAGCCAGCTGTTTCTTGAAAAGCGACAATTGGAAACAGATGTGGTCATGTGGTCCGTTCAATGTATTTCTCATCTTGAATTTTGAAGAAAAAGCTAGGAATAATCATACATGATCATGACTATATTACAGGAGAATACGTGTATGACCCGCTTGCTCATTAACAAATATCCAGACGTAAGAGATTAGCAGTGATCGGCAGCTTTGCTCAGACCATTGACAAGCATGAGTCGATTGTGAGAAAAAGATGATAAATCGGATATTCAATAAGTGGAGAAAGGAAGGGATATAGAGAAAGCAAGAAAGTTGAAGAAAGCGTAAGAAACAGAGAAAGAGAGAAAGAGAAAGAGAGAAAAACCAGCAATAAAAAAGTTGAGGAAGTATGATAAGAGATGAAGAAAAAAGTTACCGATTAAAGTTGCATTGTAGACGAATTATAAACAAAATTTGATAAATCACAATGGCACATAACGCGGAAAATTCATCGAAGGAAGTTGAAGTAAAAAGAAAACGTTATTTCGGAAGGAGATATTCAAACAAAATGGGTACTATATAACAAGAAAAGAAGAGAACGCACATTGTTACTAAGATTGCCTTTTGAAACAAAGTTATATTGGTTAATTTAAACATGCGTATTATGTTATGATAATAGATTAGTGAGATCACAAGTAGATTAGAGGAAAAAAACCCTATATAAGCTTTGTAATGGTTAGGCCGATGACAGATAGCTCAAGAGCTAAGTGATGAAGTGAGAGAGTGATGAAGCGAATACATAAGTATCACAAGAGTATTAGAGAGATAAAAAGAGAGAAAAAACAAAAAAAAACTTTATTATCGTACTCGGCTGTTGTGGTGGCACAACACTGCAGATAAAGCCGTTAGAAGAAATATCGTAATTAGATGTGAAAATACGAATTAAAAGAATGAAATAATGAAAATATTGTATGAAAGATGGTCAAGATAATTAGTTCAATGAATGTTAGGAAACAGTAGTAACAAGAGTAGTAGTAATGTAGCATGGAGTAGATGTCTGTGGACGGTGGCAGTAGTGTGAGGAGACAGTATTTCTATGAAAAAATATAACATGTTACCTCTAACTGCACGAAAAGAAGAGAGGTAGAGAGAAAAGGAGAAGAGGCAAGCGGAAATGCCATGACGAAGATGATGGTGGTCTAGAAAATGAGACGATATGAATGAATGAATGAATGATGAAAAAAAATAGATAGAGTAATGTATACAGAAAGAATATTTGTAAAAATGGTCGTGAATGTCGAGAGAAAAACTTTATGGGACATGGTACACACGACATACGCTACAACTTGATGATGGTCATGTATAGATGAAAGACCAAAAATGACGGAAGGAGGAAAAAGAAAAAGAAACGAGGAGAATGACATTAAGGGTTCGATCATATAAACAGAAGACAGTTAAAAGCCAGGCAAAAGGAACGATGCTAAAGTCATAAAAATTTTAGAAAGAGAAACATAAAGAGAGATAGAATGAAATGGATAGATGCCTTATACAGAGGTGCAAGAGACAAATTGGAAAGTGGAGGGGCGAGAAATGAAACCGATGTTGTGAAATTATATAGAAGACCATGATGTCAACCACCACAACGACGACTACGATGACAACGTTAACTCTGGGCGGGGTAGCTACGCAAGCGCGATGAAGGTTTGATAGGGGATGCTGCCGACTTCGGCCGACACAGAGGTGAGATAGAAGAGAAGGGGGTTCAGCTGTAAAAGGGGTAAAAGGAAAAGAAGATCTATCACTTCCTGTGCTAGGTGATAAAACAAATTTATCATTTTCTGAATAAAAACCAGTCGACTTATCGATTCAAAAAGCTAAGCCGATCACCCCCCTTCCTTCTCTCTCGCACTTCTTTTAACTCGTTAATCTCTTATTTCCTCTCTCTCTTTGTATTTCTTTCTTTCACTATCTCTCTGTCTATCTAGTAGCACGTTTGTGTCAACCCCATTTAAGGTGTTGGTTTGAACAGTGAGAGAACGGGGTAAAAACGTTATTGTTGATTGATTCTTTGAAATCTATTTCAGGTGTGATATCAATCACATATAAGAATTTTTGAAGAAATTTAAAAGAAAATGTTTAATGCTTAACTAAATAAACAACTTGAATAGTTTGATATGAACTACTACTGAAATATAGCTAAGAGTTTAATCAAATAAAAAAAAAAGTTGAAGAAATATATTAGTTTAAGCCATATTTCCTATTTGATTTACCTGAAAAGAGAAAAAGTAAATGTATTTACTTGCCAAAAGAAAACAAAAGATTATAATAAACAGGCAAGTTCATGTGAACATTATTTAAGTCTTTACTTTTTTCTGGCTATTTCTAGTAATCTCAAAGTTTTTTCGCTTCCCGATTTTTGGAAACATATTTTCAAGTTTCTTCTTTCTCTCTCTTTCTCTTTTTATTTTATTGTATCTTCCTCTGTCTCTTTTCTTTTTCTTTCTCTCGCTCATTCAAACAATTTCTATCTATGAAATACATGATGGGCTATGATTGATATGTGAGTTGTGCAGTTGACAGAGTTCAAAAGTTTGATAAAATCCAAGGTACATAATTTAAAATTTATAATTGAACATAATACAAACGAAGATAAGAGGTATAGGTGGGTGAAAAATAGATGAAAGACAATAGGTCAGACAACCACGATATCGAGCTCGTAAGAGGACGACGGCGTACCTATCTGCGTCAGGTGAGATTGAAAACTGAACAAAGAGGAGGAGCTTCATTCGAATGAAGCTTGAAACAAGAGATGAAGCAATCATACCAAGAAAAAATGTTTTTTTAACAGATTGGTTTCTTATACTAATTGAATTTCGTATCTTAAATTCATGAGAAACAAATTAAACACTAATAAAGATGCACGTTTTCAATAAAAAATCTAGAAGAATTAAAAATGAAAAGTATAATTTTATAAATTTGTTTCTCATTTAATTAGTTTTTGAAAAAAAAAAGAAATATCTGATAATGATTACAAGGAAGAGAAGAAATGCTTAGTTGATGGGAAGAAACGGAAGAAAATTTCAACTTCATATATCTTAAAAGCAAAAAATGAAAGAAAAATAATATGAAATTGATTCAACTATCATTTTTATGAACTATAAAGTCACATGTATGGTATTAATTATAAATAAACAAATATATTTTATTATCAATATTAATAGAAGTACAATATATTAAAATTTACATAAATTAATAAAAAAATAAAAGATATTTCTGATTTTTTAGTCAAATATTATTGAAAAAATACAAAAAATAATTTATTATTCTTTTCTTTTTAAGAATGAAGGAAACGGCTAACTATTTACCACATATGTGCATAGTTGAAGGATCTAGTTGCCAGAGTTCAAAATGTTCAGATAACAGCAATGAAAAAGCTTTAGTAAGATTGAGCTGAAGGATCGAGAGAACTAATTGATAATTAAGGTTACAAATAGAAATAATTAGAAATAATAAGAATAAACTTTTTTTTTCTGTATATTTAATGGCTCTATTGAAAGCAAAATTTGAACTTTGTATGCTAAACTATATAAATATATTACTTTATTACATTTCACTCTTTCTCTCTCTCTCTCTCTCTCTCTCTCTCTCTCTCGCTTTCTCTCTCTCTCTCTCTCTCTCGCTTTCTCTCTCGCTTTCTCTCTCTCTCTCTCTTAAGCTTCATTTTAATTCTTCTGTTTAACTGCCCTCGTATCTTTATATCTCTTGGTCTGAAACTAAAAACCTTCAGACATTACTACTACTTAAATTGAACATTTCATTTTTCTGGAATGAATTTTACATCAAATTTTCATGGAAACTCCAAAAAATTGAGAAAAAAAACTGAGGAAAGCATCGACAACAAATACGACTACGTGATAGAGGACGAAGAACAGAATGAAGCGGGGGCGGATGGTAGAAGTAGATGGAAGAGAGGGAGGAAGAAAGCATTGTACTAGAACGACGACGAGAGCAGACGACGAGGAGGAAGAAGAAGAAGAAGAAGAAGAAGAAGAAGAAGAAGAAGAAAAAGAAGAAGAAGAACGTGGGAGATAAGATGCCATGAAGAGATTATTTTACAAGAACTTCAATATAGCCACACTTATGTAGAACCAACTGGCTATGAGAACTTTTTTAAATAAATTTTTATCAGTTAGAAAATTAATATTAGTTTTGAGAATGTTAGCTTGAAAATACAACCGATTCGAAAAAGAAAAATAACCAAAAATAGTGATTTTTACATGAAAATCACGTGAAAAAGAAGTGCAAATACATTAACAAGAAAGAAAATATTGAAATGAACCGAAATGATTCTTAATATTATAAGTTGATGGATGAAAATCATAGGAAAGTAGGTTGAAAGATGGTTTCCGGGCAAAGAATTATTTTTCTCAGAAAGTTATTCTACTTGGGAATACATAAAATACTTGGAAGGCAATTTATATAAGAAATATTAGAGAAACAACTGTAATTTGAGAAATATTCGAAAAAGCTATTAACTTTAGTTAAAATTATGGGGAGGTGAAATAGCCTCAGGCAATCGGAGTAGTAGGAGGTAGTGAAGAGGCAGTGTTGGATGAAACCACGAGGGGGGGGGGGGTAATGAGGAGGGCAAGATCATGAATATACAACGAGATCATGTACTTAAAATTTGGTATTTCACTCAATTAGACGGAGAAATTAAGTGATAAAAAGATACACAGAAGAATAGGCAAAGAGAAGAATGAGAAAAAAGAGAGAGTGTGTGTATTAGAGAGAGAGAAAGAGAGAGAGAGAGATGAGCTAAAGAGAGTGATAGGTATTGAAAAGTTTGAAAATCAAGTTTAATAAAATCAATATTATCAGCATAATTATATAACAAATCATTGTGTTTTGAAATGTTTGATAGATCTATGAGTACTTTAGCTAATCGTTTAATTTTTATAAATCACTTGAACAAGCTTTACGAAAATAATAGAAAATAGCTGTGGGCCTTAGAGATCGAGTTGTAAAACAACATCTAATTTTACGTTAAATTGAGTTTAATATCATGTTATGTTAATATCAAATCAAAATTTATGATTTGTATTAGATATATTTAGTTATAAACAACATATATATTAAGGAGAACTAAGATCAGAGTCATGCATATTGCTAAATTGTAGTTTTCTTAGAAGAAAATTTGGCAACAGATAGGTTTGGCTGAGAAAATAGCATTCTTAGGTCGAATTTGTTTGACAAAAATAGTGCCGAGTGACGTTGAGAGCAGGTCTTCCGGATGGCATCACTAGATTCCGGAAATCGGCTTTCAACTTGAGAAATAACTATAACAGGAAGATATACAGAGAAGACGAGAAAGAAAAATGAGAGGAAGAATAAGAGTAAATGTAAGATAAGAGTAGAAGAAAAATGATGAGGAAAAAGAGAAGTAGGATAAAAGCTAAAAAGTAGAGAGGGAATAGGAATGAATAAAGAAAAAGCTAAATAGAGAGGATGTGGGAGAGAAATGGAGGCAGAAATAGAAAGAGAGAGAGAGAGTGAGAGTGAGAGAGAGAGAGAGAGAGAGAGAGAGAGAGAGAGAGAGAGAGAGAGAGAGAGAGAGAGAGAGAGAGAGAGAGAGAGAGAGAGATGAAACTATTTGTACTTACACTTGGAATAACTAATATTGCAAAATTACATTTTTTATTCCCTTCAGCCAATTTTTCAATAGAAAAATACAGAACAATTATAAAGTTCAAGTCAACATGTGTTTGTCTTTATTTGGACAGTTAAATAGGAGTTGTTTGGATTTCATGACGAGATGCCAATGAAATTCTAGATTGAACACCATAGGAGATTGTGGGTGACGACGAAAAACTTTTTTTTTTGGTTTTTTTGTCGCAATTATAGCATATTTAGTTATATCGTTATGCTTATGCATATTTTACAAACTCGAGCTCTAATAAAGCTTGTGGCTGTTTGTATACAGAGAACAGAAACGGGAAAAATATACGAAAAAGCGAATTTTTCTCTCTTTCTCTCACTCTCATTTCATTCTCGCTATGCTCTTCAGTATTAATGAGAGGAAAAAAATTTGCGGAGGTGTCAGGTAATTCTTTTCTTATATTCTTTTCTATTTTGAGGTTAAATATAATTCTGCTATTAATGAAATTATTGGCTAAAACAAGAGGTTTGTATGTATGTATGTAGCTAAATGTGATTTTAACTTGCAAATATAAGGGAATTTTAGTAAAAATATTAGAAAATTACGCATTGATGTTAAAACAGATATAGATAGAGAAGAAATGGAAAAAAAGGACAAACTTGATGCTGATGTCGTCGTCTGATTTGAACTTAGAACGTCAACCAATTTCGTTTCTGACCAACAAACTGATTGGCGTAGTCGATAAATCATCATATGAATGGTCAGAAAAAAACGGAAAAAACGACCGTGAATAGAAGAGAAAATTTAGAAAACATATATGGGAATTCAAAGAGAAAACAAAGAGAGGGAAAGAGAAAGAGAAAAAGAAAGAGAGAGAGAGAGAGAAATAGAAAAGAGAGACCATGACAATTTGGTAAAAATTCATTTGTTCAGAAGCAAGACATCTTTACTATTATATTATATTTTACTAGTATTATTTTTAGTATTTTCGCAAAGGAAATTAGTACGTTAAAACTTTGATAGTATAGTTTCGGAACAGAAACAAAGAAAAAATTTTGAGAAACGACTCGATTTCTTTTTTTTTTAATTAAAATATTAAAAAAACAATAGAATGAAGTAGAAGAGAAGAAAAAGAAACCAGCGATAGGTCTGAAAAAAAATGAGAAAAAAGAAAATAAGTTTGGTTAAAATATAATATATACAAAACTGGGATATTTTTACCTTTAAACCTGTAATTCAAGGCATATGCTGATAAGCAAAATATATTAATGTGAGCTTAGTAGAGGAAAAACACAAAAATAGCCCGCGGCATTTTGTACTACAACGAACGAGACTAAGAAAAGATGGAGGGAGAATCGTAGGGGGTAGTGGTGGGGGAAGGGAGAACGATGCACATTTTGAATTTGAAATTGGTATTTTACGAAAGAAATTTTAGCAATACTACAAATATGTGGCATCCGGCTAAGCTTATTCATTGTATGCTTTAGAACAAAGTTGGTTCTTCCACTTCATAGCCTCTCGACACGGCATTATGGCTATAGGGCTTCCCTCTTCACTCTAGATCTCCTTCAATTTCGGTCTATTTCTCTCTGTATATGGCTTTTAGATTTTCCCTCTCTCTATTCCTCATGTTGCCTTATTGGTGAGTCTTTTACTTTCTGAAGTTCTTTTAACAAAACTTTCACAACTCCAGCTGTTATTGGGTATAGTAGTTAATGTGTTGCACATTTAAGCTTTGAACCAAAAATCTAAGAGAAGTACGCAGCTATTGGCAGTACATTACGGGTTGTTCCTGAATAAGATCTGTATTGACGAAACGCGTTTTTAGGGAAAAAAAGGAGAAAATATACATATTTATATAAAGAATACTAGTACTTTGAAGACAACAAAACAACAGCTCGAAGCCAGAACGTTAATCAAAAAGGAAAATAATTGAACATATTCCAATAATACATACATAATCTTTTAGAATTTGGATGAAAGTTCATATGATGATGCTAAAACAAAAGATTCAAGATTTAAGATACATACTCGAATAAAGTAAAAGGTCCGGCTGAGGAATGACACGAATACTGAGAGGACGACAAGACAATGGGACAGGAAAAGAGTACATGAAGCATATTGAAAACTTGAAAAACAATAACTTCTACCAGATGAACGAGGTCAGATTAGGAGGTAGACTGACAGAGAGAGAGAGAGCGAGAGTCAAGCAAATCAAGACAAATTAGAAAGATATGGAAAAGTTGCGAGAAAGTAATTTGGAAAATGATGAAGGTGGAAAGTCAAGAACGACAGAATGGGATTAGGTGGAGATGAAAAATAGTGAATAAGGAGGGCAGATATCTACGTTTCATTTTTTGGAAAAGGAGACGAAAACGAAGCACAATCAACAACAGCTCGATATGAGCCAAGAACGAGAACGCCGACGACGATAGCAGAAGAGTGAAGCTGAAAGCTCAGATGATAGTAGAACAACGGGAAAAAGAAGAAGAAGCAGAAGAGAGAGATGCAAAGAAAGAAAGTGAGAGAGAGAAAGAGAGAGCAGACGGAAGATGAAGGGTGAGACAGACAGAATGAGAAATAAGAGACGAGGGCAGTCGAGAACAATATATGTATGTATATGTATATATAGAAATATATATATATATATATCAAGGAAAAGATCTTTGAGAGGAATACGAGAGTGAGGGAGTGAGTGAATGAGTGAGTGAGCGAATGTGTGAGGGAGTAAGAGTAAGGAGAATATGAGAGAGATAGGAAATAAAGCAAAAAAAAGGAGGGGTGGGCAAGTAAGGGAAGGTTGAGGTTGTCGTGGAATTTGAGAAAAAGCGTGACCAATATTGCCCTGGAGGTCAATTCCATTTATTGGCTAGAAGGGGAGGCTGACTGCAAAGTTTTAACTACCAGAAAACGAGATAATTCAAGTTGATTTTGGGGAAAAAATTGATTTGAATTTAATTCAGTTCATTTTCATTCTCCCACTATCACTTTTTAAAAAATTGATATTCTGAGCAATCTGGGCTTAAATGCATATTTCAATTAAAGTTTCAAATGAAAAAAGCCGAATGTTTGTGAAAGTGATATGAGAGGTGGATAAGAATAAGATATTTTTAAATTTTGAATGAAAACTACAAATAAAAAAAGAAGAATTTACATACATATATGTCCGAATTTCGCCGTTTTTTTCAAAAAGAATTAAAATTTTTTTTTCAAAAAAAAAAAAGAAAAAAGAAATACGAAAAAAAAGGATAAAAAGATCGTCATTATGAGATATGTGAAAGAGGACAACAACAGCAACTTAGTTAAAGAAGTCAATACAAGCTTATAACTTCACGTTTATCTTGAAGCTGGTCAATACCAACTTAGTGTGTATAGGTCCAGAAGTTATGAATAGGTTTCGGAAGCGTGGGCGCCACACACAGGAAACTCAGCGCTCAAACGAGTTTTTCTCTTTTCCATCCCGTTCAATTGTGAGATATCTCTTAAGGCATTTTTTCCCTTTTCCTGCACAATTGAAAGTTATGGAAAAACTTTCTAAGAGAAACGATGAGCATATGAAAAAGTATTTTTCTATCCAAGTGATAAGAAAGGGCATGATAGGGATTGGTGGGCGAACGTGCTTGTTAAGCTTTAGCGGCTAAAAGTCTTCCAATTTCCTTTATCAATTAATTTTTGCTCATTAGAAAAAAATAATAAAATAGATTTCTTTATGTGTGATATCATTTCTGGAAATCTTTTTTTAATCTCAAAACAATGAAGTAAAATAATGAAAATACATCATTACGATCATCAAAATTACTAAAATGGCCAAAATAATATAATTTTCAAATAAAAAAAGATAAAGATAATTCATCTGTGTGGATAATTTGATGAATATTTGCAAATTTATATTTCAATTATCTGTTAAAGTTTGAAAGAGAAAAAAAGAAATTGTTACATCATCCTTTGTTCTCTAAGTTTGAGAAGATTTTACATCTGATACTATTTCCTCTCATTCTGTCAACTTTTAAACTTTGGAACATCTTAAATTTCAACTTGGTCAACTGGAAAATGAACTTCGCCACGAAGTACATTAAGCAATTTTGAAACCCAAAATTAGCTTCTCTCTTTCACAATCTTTCTTTTTCTTTTTGCTCTTCTTCTCTCCTTCTCTGATTTTCTCACTCCTCTAAAAAATCTATAAATAGCTGTTTTACACACACACACACACATACATACACTAACTATTCACATAAAATAGTGGAAACTGTAACCAAAGCCTCTTCACGAAGCCGAAATTGAGTGAAGTATAGACATCTACATGTATGTATGTAACGCTCACTTCAGTTCATCTTGGGAACTTTCTATAATTCATTGCTACCCTACGTCGCCACCTACTACACCTACTCTTTAATTATTTTCTTTCAAGCTCATCAGCTTCTCACATTCGACATCTTCTCGTACTCTACAATTCTTAGCTTGCTTCCGGAAAAAGGAGATTTTCAGGAAAATCTGGATTAAGTGAAGATAAATAAGTTTAGTTGCATACTAAGACGATTTTTAACTGATGAAACACGTGTTATATGACGTCAAACGGAAATATTCTCATTTGGAAATTTGTTTTCGGAGTCGTAAAGTACACAAGCTTGCTGGCTTTCAAATCATATTTTCGTTATTAAACAACGGAAGAGAAAATGAAAGTTTTTAAATGAATGATGTGAAAAAGCATAGTAAATACGGATAATAAAGCTAAAGAAGTCTACTCACATCATTATTATCATAATCCAAGTGTTTCCATATTTAGTTTTTTCTTGTTCTATGAAGGTTCTGTTGTTCTTTGTTCGTAAAAAAAGAGTTAAAAATGAAATTTACTCAAATATGTAAAGTTGTTACATACATGTATGTATGTAAGGAACTTACATTTTAAATAATATTGAAGTTTAAACTTAAAAAAATAATAATTGTTGTAGAGTATTGAACATAGTTTCAAAAGAAATATGAATGAATATGAAACAAATATAATTTAATCCTTATATATGAATTTACTTACATATATTCTTCATTTATTAATTTTTTTTAAAGAGATTGATACTAATTAGGAAATAATTTTATAAATTCTATTAGTTTCTTTTTGGAAATATTTTTCACAATAACTGCAAAAATAATATTAACAAGTGATAAAATAGTTGTAGATTATTAAACATTTGATCATTAAATAAGCTGATGAAAATGAATAAAGAACAAGTTTTCCTACCAACTTGTATATTTGAACATATAATTATAATTATCTGTATATATATATATATTATATTAATCTTAAGAAATACAAAATTTAAATCAATGAAGCTTGCTTTGATCTGAAATTTTAAAAATATCCTGACAAACTATGGAGAATATTGAAAAAAATCTGATCAATTTCAAACATTAAACTTTTATTTATTAAGTAGAAATTTGAAGAAAAAAGAAATTAAGAAAATTCATAATAAAAATGAAAGAACTCTCTAACTAATTATATGTATCTACGTATAAGTTTTCCAAAGAAATTGAGAAATATTCTTTTTTTTCTCAGACTGACTTATACCTATTTTCAGATATGAAATATGATAGGTACATGCTGAATTTTGAAATTCAACATCAGTCAAGTAGTCAAGTAGTTGAAAAGCCTAAAGATTTCAGAAGAATGATCGAGGTGACGTCGTTCTTTTTTTGAAATCACTACGTTTGAATTAGAAAAAAAAGGGTCTAGTTCCCAACGGGAATCAGAATTCTCACGACTGAAAGAACTCACACAATTTAGCAGAAAATAGGAAAAAAAACGAGAATGACAGAAAGAAAAGAGAGGAGGAAAGTGAAGTGATATAGAGGGAAAACGAGACTGAGAGAATACAGGAGGGATTTGGTGAATATGAAGAAGAATTGAAGAATGAATGAAACAGATTCAAGGGGACGAGAGGCAATAGTGTGATTGGAATATCATTGATGTCTGATTCTTTAGTGATTCTACTAGTTTTTTATGTATATGAATGAGAATTTTCAATTCAAAAAAAATGGTTTTGATGTGTTTCACCTGTGCGCAAAGTTGCAGCAGAAGTGGCAGCAGTAGGAATATCAAAAGCAGCAACACAAATTTTGTGTTACAAATGACATAAAAGACCATTTGTATCCTAGAAAATGAAAGTTTCTGTTGTATTTTCTATTTTCAATATTTGCATTGGAATATATATATAATATATAAATCTTCTTAGTTAATTATCTTATATTAAAATGAGCTAAAACACAAAATATACACTCAAAAACCTTATAAAAACATTTTCTCACATTTATATTTGCTACCGAATGTCAATTTTTTCTTATTGTTATTGTAGAAAGAAAAGCAGAGAAATAATGATATAAGATAGACGGACATATGAGTTATGTGTGGGTGTATCATAATTGTTCTCAAATAAAAAGTTCAAAAAAAAAAAAACAAAAAAAAAATGTTTTATCTCGTTAATTTCTAGAAACGGAAGAGTTTTCTCTTTCTTTTTTCTCTTTTTTCTTATCATATTGCTGCTCTTATCATTAACTTTTTTTGTATTTCATCGTAGAAAGTTTCTTTAATATCAGCTGCTGTTGCTAAAACAAACGAAAACTAAAAAATCATTGAAATTTGACAAAAAAGTGAATGTGATTCAAATATATTGAAGGATAATAGATAAGAATAGATGTGATATCTTCGTGGTGTGCCAAGCAATCGTTTGAAGAATCTTATTGCTACTCGGTAATGGCTCGAAACAGAGCTCTCTGCTGCAACTTCCGGTCTATACGGGTCCACCCCCGCCTTTGCATTCCTATCTCTTTTGCGTATGCCCTCTCTCGTGACTCATTTCCCAGATTCTCATAGTCTATTTCAATCTGTCTTCTTGTCTAAGCTTTTTCTTTCTCTTCTTTCTCTTCCTTTCATACTCTTTGTTATAGATAGTATATTTATCTATGAAACAGTTTAATTTTAATTTATTCTTCATAAAAATTTTGATTTATAGAAGCATCACTAGTTCAATTTGGGGTATGAACAAAAGAAAAATTAGACTGAATCTCAAAGTGCATCAATTAAAAATAAAATTGAGCATAGCTTTAACTAGTACAAGTTATCATTAAAATTAAAAAAAAACAATGAATCTCATAAGAAAATCTATATAAATATATATTTTTTAAATAAAGAACATAATCAAGTATAAAATATTATAATGAAATATAGTTAATATAGAAATATCAGTGATTATCAAAAGTAGACACATGGGAGCAATATGCAAAAGCTACTCTCGTGTGTATTTCTGGACAGTTCAAAAACGAAAATTTCTATTCGTAAACAACGCTTCAGTTAGAGTTAAATAGAAGTCAATAAGAATAATCTGAAGTAAAGAAATAGGAAAAATGGAAAGAATATAGCATAGACACTGATTGATTGAAGTTATTTTTCTGTTTTATTTTTGTTCGTAAACGATACACAAGAATGAAAAGCAAACCTATTCTCATAAAAAGCTTACGAGTCTGAAAAATATGAAATCGGTCTTAAAAACAAAAAAAACTTAAAAAATTGGCATAGCACTGTAAGTTTCAACAGTATCACCTGTTGCAAATAGCCATTGAACAAAACATTCAAGTTTGTATGATGTTTCAACCCGCTTGACCCATATGTACATGCATGTGTGTAAGAGGTGACAATCGTTTTTTTTTGTTTGATCAACTTAGGTTTTTGCATTATTGTTGCTAAAAAATGAGAGAATTAAAACTTGATGTTGGGTTGGGGGGTGAAGTATGGCAGAGAGAGAGGTGTGGTACATGGTGTGAAGCGAAGAAGAGAGAAGACCAAATTTGGCAGTATTGATGCAAAAGATGTAAATAGATGTGAACAAGGCATTTCGCTCAATGAAAAAGACTATAATTTTCATTTTTGATTCCTTTTTTTATACATCAACGTCATCATCGGCAGCATTATCATCTTAGTTTTCATTGGTTGTGTTGCAAATATTTGGAAAGAAGAAAAATACAGAGTCAATCTCTCTCTCTCTCTCTCTCTCTCTCTCTCTCTCTCTCTCTTTCTATCTCTCTCTCTCTCTCTCTATCTCTATCAAAATAGTATAGAACTGTATTACAAGGAGGAAAAGAAAAAAAACACGTTTTAGGAGAGCCACTTACTTTCCATTTCAGTTTCAATCTGTTTTTTAAATTTTATTTTATTTTTATTTTTTGTCTTATTTCCTCTGCTTCGTTTTGCTTTAGGTCAAAATATGAAATATAATAATTGGGGTAAACGAAGAAAAGGTTACCGAAAAGAATCCATAGAATACACAGAGGTGGTTTTGTGGTAGAAGGAGTTTGAAAGTTGAAGTAAGTTGCAGGCTGTTGCCCATCTCAAGTTCGTTTAGCAATTCTTTTTTTCCAGAATATGCATTGTTCTTGGACATTTTTGCAGAAATCGTCAGACGGAAAATGTGAAATACCTAGACTTTCTTGCACAAAAGTTTAATCTCATCTTTCGGCCAGTCTGCGATACATTCTTTGACAAATGCCACCTTAGTTTGAGATTCGTGTGATTTAAAGTGCAGACACATTTTGAAAAATTGGCTCAGACTTCTGAGATTGATAGAAGAAACGGAAGACGGAAGTGATATATGATGAGATGCAAACGGATAGCACTAAAGAGAAGAAGCGAAAAGACGATATGAAAAGAGTATGATGACATCATATAGACGATGAAAAGACATATACACAGACATATAAACAGAAATCAGATGTCAAATTGTGAATTGAACAAGAAGTATCAACTGTTGAATGATGTACAGCAAGAACAACCGTTCCAACACTCTTCTTATTTTAAAATGAGTTTAAATAATCACGCGGCACATATCATCATCACAGCCGATAAAGCTTAGAAGTAAACCCCAAAAATTGATTTTAATGCTGAAAATTGGCGTGATCGTGTCATATAATTTGATAAAAATTGATACCAATTTTGACGTTAAAATATTAAATTTCAAAAATTTATTTGTATTAATAAAATAATTTTAATTTTCACAAAACATTGTCTTTAAATACGACATTGACGTCAATATCGTTTTATTGTTCAAAAGAAATTATTATATAGATAATAATGAAATGAGAGAAAGAAAAGAAAATCTAAAAAAAAATCAAAGTTTAAAATTTAATATTATATATACATATATATACATATGTCTGTTATATATATATTACATATATATATTACATATAGATAGATGTATGTATGCTATATGTAGTTGAATAGATTATATTTTAAAAAAACTTTAAAAAGATATTATTATTAAGATAATAAAAGTAAAATATACACATTTTCTTATATTAGAAATTATAGTATTCATAATGATTATGATGATGATGATGATGATGATGATGATGATGATGATGATAATGACGATGATGATGGAGATAATGTAAAACTTATAGAAAATTATAGGAATAACATCAGTATATGATGTCGAGTTGCTGCTGATACTTGCTTTGATGGCGCTAATGATATGGAAGAGAACTCACCTGCTTATTCTAGCTCAAAGTGCTGAGCATAATCACATCGTAAGCATATACTATATCATATTCTATAACAGTTTAAGAATAAGCGGGATAGAAAGAGAAAAACCAAAATGACGACTCATTTCGATTTTAAAGATACAAGCCGTAGGCGCTTTGTAGGTTGTTAGAATCTTGTTTCGATGAGATATGAAAGAACATCTACAACTACATATTAATGTGAAGATTAGATGATATAATGAACTAATTATTTACTGAAAATTTCAAGATTATTATGATTTTGAAAGAATTTATCTTCAAATTTTTTCAATAAATGTCGTTGTTTAATCAATAATTATATTTGTTAGTTGAAATTTGTATCTTGGACAGACTTACGAAGCTTGTAACTATAGAGGAAGATCAATGAGATCGTAAACTGATTGAAAATATAAAAAATCGGCGAAAAAAAAACACGAAGAAATTGAAAACAATTATAATTAAATAAACAATTTATTAAATTGAACACACAGAACAGCCAGTAAACAAGCTAATGTATGTAGTAGTAGTATGTATGTATGTATGCTTAAAGAAGTATGTAATATTAGGAAAAATAGAGATGAAATCAATAAATTAAAATGACTAGATGGCAATAACTGCTACATAACGACCATTATTTTAGGAATGTTTTTTCATCAGTATTATCATCAAAAACTGAAGTTTTTGATATTTATTATTAGAAATATTTCAAATTTTAGGTCAATGAAGCAGTGTGAGCGATAGGCAGATGCTTATAGAAGTTCTACTTCAATTTGAAGATTGTTGGAACAGCGGATTTAGGTAAAGGACACGCTTAAGTTACTGGTGTAAGTCGAGGGTGAATGGTGGATAGATGGAAGAAGGGTAGGTGGACGTGCAAGCGATTTGGTTAATTGGGAATTAAGGGAATAATGAATATCATTTAGATGTAATGCTTGAATGTGAGTATCAATAAGCAAACTGGGTATTGAGATCATATAGAAGCATAAGGAAGTTGACGTCACTGGGGACAAGCACGATGATAGATAGACCGTCGAAAGAAATTTTCTACTCAAATTGCAGCTACAACGTTACAATATGACTATATGCTAGTTGAAAAAATATTAGTGAAGGAAGAAGTATTTGTACGAATGCAATTCATACACAACGTATTCCAGATAACGTAAGTGACAGCTTGATAAGGCAGACAACTATAGAAAAGTTTTTTTCGAGACTGAACCGAGAGGATTTGTAGAAGAATGAAGATGGAGCGAGAAGAAAATGAAGATATAACGACGAGAGGGACATGAGTATTTACTGATGTTGCGGCTGAGAAACATGATGGTAAAGGGTGAGATTTCTGGTATGCTCAGATAAAAATCAGAATAAAGTTCTTTGCCTAATAACGAAACAAGAAATCTTTCTCTTTTTATAAAAAAAACAAGAAAACAGAGATATTTTGAGTTAGAAAACTGAAGAACACTCTGAATCACGAAAGTGAATGTGATACATGTTCCGTCAAATAGAAACAAAACTGTCAACAAATTTACTACTTAAGATATCAAAAATTAATTTGATTTTTTAACTTTTTTTTAAAACAATCAGGAACGCTCACATTATCATATCTACAAAAGCGAATGATGATGATCATGATAATGTGGCGGGCAGTAATAGATGGATGCTTCATCTCAATGTTTCATCCAAAATTTTAATTTTGTATTCAAAGTTATTTTCAAATTTTTTCATATGGCAACTATAACAAAACTCAATAGGAGTATACTAATAGCCTAAACAGAAATCCAGTTATTTCAAAATGGTTCTGTTTTTGGTTTAGATATTGAAATAATTTTTAAATACAAAATTGAAAATTCATGAAACGCTACTACTGCACTTCTTATGGCACGTGAATTCCGGCTTTTGTGGTAGATTCAATCAAGAATTTCTTGTAGTAAGGAAATCTTAATTCAATACTAAAAGCGACTTTAGAGACGGACTACAAGATAAAAAGAGAAAATGCAGAAATTAAGAGAGATAAAGGAAGGAGGATGAGAGAAAAGATGACTGAGAAGCAATGCTATCAGAACATATGCTCTATTTAGATTGTATCGTTGAATAATATGCAAAATAATATATATATAATATAAATTTTTTTTTTTTGAAATTTCTTTCAATCTCAGTGGTTCAGCGACATCTTGAAACTGCTCAGTTACAGGGAAATGTGGGGAAATGGGAAGAAAAACAGATGATTTGAACTGCAACTATCTACACTCGAGAGAAAATCCAAAGTTCAGCTAGCACATCTGAAAGATAGAATATATTATTTGCAAATATTTTCTTATTCTAAGAAAATTAAATTTTTCTTAAAAATTAATTTTTAAATATAGCAGTGATCATGCTTGACCACTTCTGCAGATGATAAAATATATTATTAACTCACCGTACATGATCCGGTCTTCGACTTATTGAAGCCGCATGTCAATGACTTCCCAGGACTGTGAATCCTGAAAATGGACTAAAACAATGAACATTTCTTTATCATTAAAAAAAGCTTTTGATTCTTTGAATTGATATTCAAAGTCAAAAACTGATTTTGAACAAACCTGATCATCATTATTTGGAACGAGTGAGATCTCGTGACTGCTTGCATTACTTCCATTACTGGAATCGGAAGTGTTGTGTCCATCTTCGTCTTGTCGGTGATCATGACCCCTTCTGCAGACGATAAAATACTTATAAATTTATTTTCATATTTGATATTCACCTTCTAGCGTTCATGAAAAAGTTTGCAACTGTTGTTGGATCCAAACCTAGCTGCTGACTGATAGTAAGCTGCATCTCCCTAGAGGGTCTCTTAGTCTCTTTGAATATAGCCTGAAGAGTTCTTCGCTGAATATCAGTGAACACCAAACGTGGCTTTTTTGGTACTGGTGGCTGATCGCATTGAACTTGTTGTTCTTCCTTTCTCTTACAAGCTGAAATTAAGAAATATATTAGAAATATAAAGTATTATATATTAATTTTTGGTTTTCCTTTTTGGAATTTTTTGAATAGTTATGCTAGTTGAAAATGATCTCCCCAACTAAAACCTAAAGCATTCTTTCAACGTTTCGACTAAAAATTAGAGATGATGAAATTCTATTGTTTTCCGGACATCACTGAACATCCTCAATAGCAGTGTCGAAATACATGAATCAGTCCCAACAATTCAAAATGCTTTTTCACATAAACTTCATGATTATACTGTAATTCATGTTTGTTCATCAACTCGTTAGTTTTACCATGTAAAGTGAAGAATAAATCGAAAATGAAAGCTGCTCATAGTTCGACATTGACGAAAAACGCCGGCAGAATGGCAATGACAGAAAGTCATAAAAAGCTTTCAACAGCCGGCGATTTAAGCATCTAAGCCTCTTGTGTTCAAGCCTTTTTACTTGTACAATATAAATCATGTGCATCTGTCTAGCAACTGCTATATATTCGGTATTGGTAGCCATCTGACATGTATTATTCAAGTTCCGATTAAAAAAATATTTTTGAAAAATATGACGAAATTCTGATTGAAAACTGTTTTAATTCCCAGAATTATTGTTCAAAAACAACCGAATCAGCACGATAACTCATAAGAACTGATTAGTTCACGTGGAAAGATAGAAGACACGTGAACCGCGTGGAAAACGTGAAGCAGTCAGTCATGCGCTGAGCTTATCTGTTATGCGCTGATAATAGTACCGTAATCTTTGTCAAAACAAATTTTTGAATATTTGCAAGAAGAGGAATTGAAGAATTTCACATTTTCCCTGTGACAATGTTTGGTCTTCTGAATGGTTTTTCTGTTTCTATTTCTTCTTTTTCGAACATGTGTATGTATATACTTGTATTCTAATGCTTTCTATGTACTAATTGCAAGAAAAGACTAAGAGAACCAGCAGTAGCAGAAGAGGAGAAGCCCTTCATTGCCAACCAACAGAGAAAAGGCTTCTCGCGCAAACGGAATAGCTCTCGTTTCTCTGATCCAACCATATACTGGATGAAATACTCTCGTTCAACATGCCTTGAGGAGAATGAGGACGGCAAGACTAGAATAAGGAAAAGAACGTAAGCATGGGGACAAGAGAGAGAGAAAAAGGGAAAGGAAAAGAGAGAAAAGGGGGAATGAGTAGCATTTTGGCGTCTGAATACTCTTTTCAGCTACCATATTTCTCTCAACTCGATCGATTCCCAATTTGCTTGACAGCCACAAAGCTTTTCCTACTCTTATGCACATAGTCTTGTCTTTCATTCCAACATTTTGAGTTTCAAATGCGAACTTTTACTCACAAAGTGTAAATAAGGCTAAGGCTTTGCAAGCGGATTTCGAATATTCGGATCAGTCAATACGACAGTGTGTACAGGCACCCATTCCAGAAAGGAAAAGCAAAAATTCAATAGGCTGTAGTGAGTAAAGCGTTGAGAAATTCAAGTCCACTCCAGCTTATTGAACCATTTTTGGTATCACGCTCTCACCTATTGATTACCGATAGAATTTAAGTGAAATCTTTTAAGTAATCAGTTACAGACAATACCATGAAATATAATTGGATTAAGAATATAAATAGTTAGATATTCTATAAAAAATAAAAAATAATAATTGATAGTAATAATCAATAAAATTTATCAAATATTCTGAACTATTACAAAAGTTTTTGCTTAATTACATAGTAGTCGAAGACTTTTTTTTCTCAAATTTTCATTTTTTGACCAGATTTTCAATTTTTTTCAACTTATTTATTTGCCTTTTTTCTTAAATTCTTATTCATTTATCAAAATTGATATAATCAATATCATTTATCGATTTTCAATATTTTTTGTTTTGATCAGTCTATATTCTATTGGATGGTCCCTGGTCATCCTGGCAATTCCATGGTGAAAGCGGAGAGCCACGGCGATTGAATGCAGAGAGAGGAAGAAAGTAGGAGAAGGAAGCCTCGAGACCAGTTAGCCATCTATGGGGAATTGCCAAAGGCCGTCCGACCCGTCAAAGCATCGCCTCATCCATTTCGAACTAATCAATCTTTCTCACTATCGGACCGGGCGAGACACCAGACGTCAATGTGTCTTGAGCTGTGGTCTTCAGAAGATTGCTCAAAAATGGAAAGACAAAATAGACAAACAGCGTGAAGAAGAGGAGAAATAGAAAGATCAACTGAAGGAGAAAAGAGAGTGACAGAGAGAAGAAAGGATTGAGAAGTAGGATAAGAGAGGAAAAACGAGAGATTGATTCCACAAAGAGATCATACATATATGCAGCTCGATAGGCAATTTGATAGATAATAGATATACCACCAGAAATACAACGATTAAGGTTGAAGCACCGTTAAGCTTATTCATGAGCTCTCGGCAAGTTGGTTATGTCTTGTTCATTCTCTGTGTTTCACGTCATGTTTAAGCTCACAAATTGCCAAGAAAAAACCTTATATGACTGCTGTTTGTTCAGTAGAAATTTGAAGCAGTGGCTTTCTCTTTTTTCTTCTTTAGGAACTTGAGCTTCGAAGGTGCGAGATTTGCATTGCGACCTAAAGTCAGAATGGCTGGATATATTCAGAAGAAGAGAACATGAAAATGGGATAAAAAGAAATCAGATTTTTGGTAGAAGTTTGGATAACAATGGCAATATATTGTATAAAACAGACATATGCAGATTTGAGAGATGAAAATGTGATAAATTTAGAATTCGAATTTGTCATTCAGATTACGTCATGACGAATATTTTTTAAACTTAGAGAGAGGGAGAGAAAAGCTTCATATTTCAAGTTGCAACTCTCATCTATTGTTTCATTTCTTCTTCTTCGACCATGTTCTATATCTTTAGACTTTACCCTCCCTTTGTAAGTATATGCTTTCCCTCTTTTTCTTACGCGCAAACCTCAAATCCATGTGATTATGGAGAGAAAAGAGCATTTAAGAGTTAGTAGGGTTAAGAAGAGAAGCACGGAAATATAAAGAGAGAAATAGAGAGAGAGGAACAGTGAGATTCACTAAGAGAGAATGAGAGAGAACGATATAGCTAGATAAATATAGCTAGATAGATTACGAAAGACAGAGAGATTGAGATGAGTAGAGTAGGAGAGAAATTGGAAATGTAAGAGAACATGACGGACATCTGTACAGCATTTGTCATGCTTATTGTGAGTATTCTAATTATACAGAAGATCAATAGATAACCTCTTTAGCTATCTGTCAGTCCCTCTTTCAATCTTCATTCATTTCTTTTTCTCTTTCTCTTTTCTCTCTTTCTCTGCCTCCCACTCTTCCTATCTCTTTTTATCTCTACATGTATTTCCATCTCTCTCCCTCTCTCTCTATCTCTCCCTCTCTCCTTCTTCTTGTGGTCTGTCTCATCATTCAAGCAGTATAATCTTTCTTGCCTTATATAGGATATAGTATACATTATGAAATAATATATAAATTAACGAGAATATAACTGAAAAGGGACGGCAGATAGTACCAGCTGCCCGTCAGAAAGACAGTCGACAGATGGCTGATGGTTCTTGTTTTCAAACTGTTCATCAACTGCTTAGACTTATGTTACAACCCTACTATTTGTATCGTTGTGTCCCTCGTACTATAGATAGGTTAGTAACAACACTTTCAATCTGTGAGCAATATAACTAATGAATCAAGATCAAACGTTACCGATTTGAAGAAATATATGTTAACTTGTTCAAAATTGAGTTACTTAGGAGTATATTTACATTTAAAAACTATTTTTGATTTCCAAACGTTTGAATTTTAGATAAAATGAAAGAAAAAACTTGCCAATCGTACCTGCCATACGCAGTGCTGACATTCTCTGGAACTCTGGCTCTTCAAGCCACTTGGCCATTCTTCTAAACGTTTCCCTGCCACTTTTCAACTTAGACCACGGCTTAGGGTTGCGTAAGAGATCAGACAGTGTTCCTTGTGACCTGGAATAAGTGTTTTTGATTTTATTAGCAATTGACATGTATTAGCTTTGAATCATGGAGATGGTTATAACCTTTGTTAGGAATATTCATCTCAGTTACTTATTCTTTCCCCTCACTTATAATCTCTTTCTTATTCCTATTAATCTTTTTCCTAATACTTTTGACTTTTCTTATTGTTTCTTAACAACAATGTTTCTATTTCAATCTTTAGCGTTAAAACAATATGATTTCCTATGGAAGGCAAAAGGAAGACATTAAAATGAAGCCAATTCAGTAGACATGGCCATCTACATGCTTCTCTTTCTTTATCTTGAACCATCACTGCAGTTTTTCCTTTCTTTTTCGTTTCTTTGAAAAAGGCTTTTACCCTCCTCATCTTATATCTTCATAGTTCGAGCAAATATGGAACAGATGTTCAACCTTTATGCTTTTTCTTTTTTTCCGGCTTCTCAAAGATATAACTAGAAATACAAGTCAACATCCAAGAGAATCTTCTGAAGGCTTAGCCTGTCTCCAGGCATACGACGTGGTGCTAATGTGTTTTAGAGCAATCAGAACCCGATGACGGCAGACGGACTCACACAATTTGGTAGGCGCCATTCTTCCATAATCAGGTTAGATGGTCTAACGACTACGGACGATGACAACGACGAAGATAGAACGACGGCGATAAGCACCAGGGGTGATGATGACAATGATGATGATGATGATGATGAGGCATGTACATACATGGGAGGCTTCAGAGTGTATGGCTACAACCACGATGAAAGCAAGCTGCTGTTCATACATATCTCGTTGAAATGAGTTATTACACCTCGCCTTTTTTGTGGTCATCCTAATACTATCTACATCTTTAAATAGCTTACTACTCATTTAATTTAGTCAGAAAGTAGATAGATTATACGAAGAAAAACAAAGAAAATAAATCTGTAAACAACATTGATATCCAAAATATATGATATATGAACATACTAAATATCTTTCTAACGACACATCATACATCATTTCTTTCAAAAACAATTCTCGTACTCAACAGCTCAAACATTTAAAGAATAAAAGATTTACCTGCACAAAACACGTTGAGCGAATATGGCTTGTGGGATTGAATATCTCTTGAGCTCAGCGGATATCTTTTGAGCAAGGTCCTGTAATGAAATTCTCCTTAAACTAGCCGTGAATTATGATAGTAGATACCCTGGTGTTCAATTCCTCTCCATCATCTAAATCATCCCCATCTAAGCTTCCATTAAGAAGAGGTGAATCCTTCTTCGATGACGGTGACTGATTAAGCAATCCAATATCATCTGAATCACAATCGCCATTGACATAGCCATTATAGAAACAATCTTTTTCCATCTTGGGTGATCTGCAAGTATATACAGTATAAAGCTAGAAAAATTAATTATTTCGTCAGGTTAGATGTGCTTGACTTCATTTCCTGTGTCATCGTCAGTCAAACGATTCAAACAACTCTGCATTCACATTTCAAATTGTGCATAATCGGTTAGCAATTTAGCGAAAGCAAAGTAGAACTAAAGAAAGGGAGAACAAATTATTTGTACTTTGTCTCAAGAAATACTTTTCCAAAAAAAGTGAGAAATATCTTACAACGGGAAGAATAATGTTGTTTATTGCTCAATGAAAACTGAACTTACCGTAATTCTAAGCTATTATACGATGGCCCATAGCTAGCTGGAGAGAATGGATTATCAGAGCTATGTGATTGAGGATCATTTTGACCTGAAATTCATGAAAATAAAGCTAATTTGGGCCTCATGTTGTTTTCTCGAAGCAGAATTCAAGGATTGATGCGTTAGTAATGATGATGTTTCTCTTATTTCCTCATTAACTGCTATATTCTTCAGAATATATTTCATTCATCAACATGAGACAAGACTTCGTTTCTGCTTATAGCATGAACAATCAAATGAATAACTCTCCGTTGAGTCCCCCTTTTAGCATTTCCGTCATCTCCTTATTTGCCAAACTGGGAAGGAGGGTTAACTGACAGAAGGAAGACGAGAAGTCGAAACTGAGTATGAGAACGAGATAGATAGTAGTAATAAAAGAGAGAGATAGAGAGAGAGAGAGAGAGATAGAGAGAAAGAAACAGAGAAAGAAGAGTCTTCTGCAGGTTCAAGCCGAAATACTGACTGACGGAAAAGGAAAAGAAACTGGAGACGACACTATTTACAGATATTCATTCAGTGTATGTGAGAATAATAGAATCATATAATTTTCATTCACTGATGATTCATTTGAATTGTCATTTTCAATTTTTTTTTTTGAAAAAAAAGGATGAAACATCATGTATCTTATGCTGTTTTATGTTCTTCATTCACTCCCTTCTTTCTTTCTTTTTTTCTTTTCTGACCTCCCCTATGATATAATTACAAAGCTTGAAAGAAGATGATGAGCGGCGAAGCAGTATCCAACGTTTTTTAAGAAAAAAATGCAGAAACCAATCCCTAACTCTTTTCTTTATTGCCAAAACGATTTTAAGAATTGAAGTAAGGACAACTTGTATTATTCCTTGTCTTTAAGATTGTTTTTATAATATAAATACAGTAGTATTCTAACTATTCATACTTCTTCTACTGATTCTAGTAGTAGTAGTAGTAGTTATTCTTGTTAAACCTGTATTTGCAGAAACACTATAGCATGAAAGCTGAAGCAATATTCCATTGGTAGTGGGAATATATGGAATACGAGTAGCAACATGTATATGATGATCAAGTGAATTGTTCAGAAAATATTGAAATTGAAAAGAGAACGAAGTGCATATTAGGATTGAAAAATTATAATAAATGAGAGAATATGAAAGATGTTTTGATAGCTTTTGTTAAAAAAGGAAAATTAAGCAAAAAATTATCAAATAAAATGAAATCCATACCTCCAGGTGAATCCGGATCATCCTCAGCCTTGAGATCATACTCATACTTGATATTAGCTGGATTATAAGAGTTATATGTTGATTGATTTGATGGTTGGAAGAAATAACTGAAATAAAAAAAATGTAAAAAGATATTCATTTACTATATATACTATATGTACATTATATGGATATTGATTGACTTTAATATATTTGATGGTTATTTTTGTTTATCAGACAGATAGTAATTAAGACTTACTTGCTGTCTTGCGATCTCGAATCTCGACCAGGTGAGATACTAGAACGTCGGTACTTGTCGGAACCACCGTTCGAAGTAACAGTTGAGATAGGGGGTAAGGGTTGCAAAGGCTGAATAGCCGTCAAAGTTGCATAGTTGTTTGAGAAACTGGAAAATTTGAGATTTTCAAAAAAAGCTTTATATAACCTAAGTTTTAAGCTTTAAGCTTATTATAAGGGGAGCAGCGGCTTAAACAGAAAGGAAAAAATAGTCCTTTTATTTTTTTTGAAAGCATTTTTTGACTGCACATACAGCAGACACATAGACAGGCACACGGATATACACACAAATTACACGTTAAAACAGCCACATATATGGTGAGAACAGGATAGAACTTAAAGCTTGAAGCGTTAGCTATGCTATTTATAGCATGAAAAGTATACGGAAATTAACAGAAAGGATAAATAATCAGATGAAATTATATTAGATACCTGTACAATTGAGAATACATATCCTTTATAAGCTTAAACAGTTTTACAATGAACTGGAAGCCTGTTTTATGCTTCTCTCCGGAAATATCTGATGTTAGCTCTGAACCACAAAGATAGAGCTTTACGCAGTCAACGGATTTTAGTTTTAGAAATAGACAGTTGTAAAAGAAGAAGATAAAGGAGAACGGAAGACTGAAGCTTCGAGAATAAAAAAAAGCTAGATAGAGTTAGTTGAGCACGTCGTAGTATCCGCCCGAAAGAAAAAAAGAAAGGGAGGGGAGGCACTGAACGTTTTGGGTGGTCTGCAGCTAGTTTGAGCTTTGACACAATCAGATCCAGAATTGGCTAGTTGACTGACTGACTGATTCAGATTGTCAATTTGCTAACTGGGCTCAGCGACGATTTGAAATGAAATGAGAAATAGATTTAGAAAACTAAAAACAGAAGAATTAGAATAGCGTCGAATTTTTTTGAGCACAGAAGTTTGAAGTTGAGAAGTGCCTTTTGGTTTTATTTTCGTTTCTATGAGCTGAATCAACCCTTTTTAGGCGTTTTTCTTGCGAAATGATGGGCTGTTCTTGATGGGGTGGAGTTAGGGAGATGGCTATGAGGAAAGAAGATGAAGAGAATGTAGACAAGCATAAAGGGTGGGTGGCTACTGGTCTACTAAAGAGTATAGAGAGAGAAAGAAGGAGAATGAGGAAGAGAGAATGAAAAGAAAAAGGGTCAGTTCAAGGCAATGGCAAAACGGCATGAAAAGAGGGAGAAAGAATGGAATGAGAAATAGGAACAAGCAATGCTTGAGATAGTTGTCAGAAATTATCTCGCAGATTGTCCGTTATTTCATAGAAAGCCTGTCTAGATAAAAAATATATGAATGATAGCTTCTCGTCAATGTTTCAAAAGAAGCAAAAGGAGAGGTGTAAGAGAAAAAGATGTAAAAGAGATTAGAAAAGGAGAAAAGAAGAAAAGGAAAAATGTGTTTTTTTTTGGCTTATTCCTCTTTCCTTGATGCTACCAATCAAGCATCTGAATCAGGAAGACGAATCAAAGCACATCGGACTGATAATGATGTTGAAATATGGATGAAGCATCTGATGTCAGTAGATAGAGGGCAATATAGGCAATGAAAAAGAAAAAAAGAAAAAATAGAGAGAAGATAGAGAGATAGAGAGAGCATTCAAAAGACATTTTCACACAAATTCAACGTGGATATGTGACCATCAGTATACATGAATATGCTACAAATAGTTTTCCGAATCATCATGATGCTATATATATACAGTTAAATGTTTGTATGGCTGAAGGTTTATGATTTATTTAAGAAATAGATTTTTGATTTTGTGGGGGAAAAAGACTCAGAACAACAATTGTTTGACTAGTTTTCAATTTTTAGTATTTAAATTAATTAGTCTTCTAATTTCCTAGCTTGTCTGCATAAAATGACCGGAAAGGCTGTGTGGGTCTTGGAACTTGATGTTTCTCCTTCTCTTTTTATTCTTTTCTTACTCATTCGCTTCCCTCTCTCTCTCTCTCTCTCTCTCTCTCTCTCCTTCTCTCCATCCTTGTCTCTCTCTCACATATGCACATGTATATATACAGGGTTTTGTGGCCTTGTCTCTTCATGCTTAGCTCACTCGAATTAAAGACAGAGCTGAACGAAACAAACGATCTCCCTGATGAGATGAAGAAGGCGATGTCTTCTGTCTTTGCAGCTTTTTGAATAGATCATGATCATATCTCGAAAGCATCTGCACTTAAAGCCATACTATTTTTGTCTCAGGAGGCTAATATGTATTCGTTCACTCTCACTTTCAACATATTTTTTGATGACAAACTAAATATATTTTGAATATCGTAATGATAAGAAAAAGAATAAGAACATGATGATGAGGATAATGACATTGATAATAGAAATTGACGTGAATGATGTAGAAAAACATAATGATCATCAGAATATTTAATCGTTTAACAAAGAAATATTTATATAAACGATTATATATATATATGCTCGTATATCATAATAATATTATATTATTATATTCAAATGTGTTCGAATATATAGAAAAATCATTGATAGAAAAAGATTTTTTTGATACAAAAGGCAAAAATATGAATCATAGTGGCTAGAGAGACCGTCGCAAAAAAATTAGCACTCTCAGAATAGATAGATTGTTCGTAATACTTTTTTCTTCTTCTTGTATTTTGATTATTCTCACCCATATACACATATCTTTATCTTTATATGTATATATTTATGAGAAAACGAGAGTTTGAATGGGTGAGAGAAGTGAGAGGGAGAGAGAGAAAGAGAGTGAGAAAGAGAGTGAGAGAGAGAAGAGAAGTGGTAGTTGGTAGATGGCAGGGAAAAACGAGAATAAGGATGGAAGTCAGATTGATGGTCCGAGAATCCCATAAATGGCTAGGTCTTCTAATAATTTCCTTGTTCTCCTCTCTTTTCTATTTCAAGAGCTATTTATTTTGTCTTATTCTCTTTCTGAGTCTGTCTCTCTCTCTTTCTCTCTTAATCTATCCTTTTCATTCATTTGACTCAATACAAGATTAGCATATTCTTACAGAAATCTGTTCGTCTTCTTTATCTTATTAATTAATTATCTAATTTCTAATTAGATGATCATTTTGAATGAAAAACAAAGAAAATGAGATCTTTTGCTCATTTCACTCACAAGGTGGTTCCCATATTTCAGACTTTGGCTATTTAGAAAACAACCTTCGGTTGGAGCTCGTGCCACCCTCTGACTACGGCTGTTGAGTTGAAAACTTTTATCTTTCTCTCTCTCTCTCTCTCTCTCTCTTTCTCTCTCTCTCTCTCTTTTCTCTCTCTCTTGTCTACATACGGTGAAAAATGACCAAAAAAAGGAAAAGAATTCGAGCAGAATGATAATCTTCAGGTTTTCTTCAACAGCTTGTGCAACTTCAAGTCCAGGTTTTTTGTTTGTTTCTTTGACATTAGACGGAATAGAGGTAGTTTGAGTAACTGAATGAATGGTGTTCTGGATGTCGGTGGTTGACTGGTTGGCAGGAAACATACTGCTGCTACGATGCTTCAAGGCATGGTTAAACATGCTATAGCTGTTGGTTTCAATTGATGAAGACGACAGTCGTTGCTCTTCGTCGTCAGTCGTCATAAGAATAGTTTTTACATGCACTTTCAATGTAGAGATGACTCGTAAACGTTGAAATTTAAAATGAAAAATGAGTTATATGGCTCATAAATCGATTAAATATAAAGTTTTTTTCTGATGAAAATAGACAAACAAATGAGCAAAAAAAAGGTAAATTTGTCTCTTTCAAATATGTACTTTGACATTTTGAAATTAGAGGAAGAGTCAAGGAAAATTTGCAAAGGATTGTTGAAGAAACGTTTTGCTATGTATGCATGCGTGTAAAAAGAGCCAAGATCACAGATTGCAGCTCAACTTCATTCAGGTTTTGCAAAATTTCAAATAATGCTCTAACTTGTTTCATCGTATGATTTTCAAGAAACTATACTAATTAGCTAAATATTCGTTTTAAGCTTTCAATTTGTCCTTTCTATATTTATAAATAGGAACGAAACATAGGTGAGCAAAAGCTGTGAATATAACAGGATTTTCAAAAGCTGTTAGTTCAGAAAGCCGTTTCCTAAGCAACAAGGTATGTTATGGTCAACGACTTCATAAGCTATTCACGTCACGTACAAATGATTCTTTTTTCTTTTTTACAAAATATATATATATATATTCTATTTAATAATAAATATATTAATTGGATTTTAATTGAAAATACTCATTGACTAAAAACATTTTTTTAAATATAAAAATTTTAAAAATGATAAGAAATATACTTCAAAAATCAAATTTATATCAGTTTAAGCCTTTCACTGCTAAACTTAAGATTGAAAACAGCCGGTAGTCTAGCACTACAGCACCTTTTCATAGTTTATTGAACCAAAAAAAAACAGTTATATGTGCACGAAATTGACGTTCAGATCGTGATTATCTGTCTACTACATGTATATTTCATCAAACTAGCTTTATGAATTGGAGTAGCTACAAGGTTAAACTGTCTGGCCTATCTCTTGATCAGAGCGTATTTCCATAATTGGTCTTGACCAACACGCCAGCATCCGTCTACTTTCTCTGTGTTCCGTCTAGGGGCCACAGGCAGGCTTGGTCGTATGGCCCCGAATGACATATGGTTCCTCAAGCGGCAAGCACCGGTCGGCCATGGCACACATGCACACAGCAGCCCTCACAAGCCACGAGTGAACGAGAATGTTTAAGAGCGATGAGGAGTAGAATCATCATCCTACATACACACGAGAGCATAGATGGCTTTAGATTGAGGTAAAGTAGTCAGATATTCCGGATTTGAAATAATTTTTGTGAAAATGAAAAAAGAAAAACGTCATTTTTCAAAGGAAATTGTGGCATCAACATGCGAGACAGTGACTTATCGGCAGGATTTAAACAATTTTTGTTTTAAATGTTTAATAGAAATAAGTTGTTTTAGCAAAGTGAAAAGCTTCTAAAATTCCAAATATACATGAATGTATATATCTGTAGCTATATTTCTCACTAATTCATGATCAGAAAAGTATCTTATGAAATAGGAAATGTAAACAACATATACATATAGCTAGGATCTATCTTAAGTCATGATTGGATGAATGCTGATTTTTGATTTTAAATTTGGTGAACATATAGAAAAAAACTAATTTTCCTGTTAGATTGAGCTTGAGAGAAACTGGGAAATATGGATTTTAAACTGTTTAAGCTTCAATATATTTCTACTTTTAGAAGTTATATCGTTAGGTTAGCATCACAAGACACACGTTACATGAACAACCACAATAGCACAATCTACATTTCTTATATATCATACATATATGATATATAAGGAAGAAAGTTAAAAGATGTCGAGATAGATAGGGTGAATCAGAAAAAAGTTATTCTTTGCAAAATTGTGAAAATGGGCAAAACTGTTCAGCAGCAGAAGATTTGAAATATAATTCATTCTTCTTTGCAAGCTTTAGGTAGAGATCCAACAACAACAAATACAGCAAAAACGTCAATTTAAGTAGCGATAGATAGAGAATATAACTTGTGACTTACCCGTAAATGGTGGCAGCGTGTGGACTACCACGGTGATGTGTTCCACGGCCTCCAGATCCGTTAGGTCCTGCATACTCCAAGAACTCTACATCGACATTGTGAGGACTTGAGCTACCGTGTGGACTGGTCTGTGCTGGATGTGGGCTCGATAAACGACGTCCTAGATGGTGTAACGGACTGCTTAACGCTGCGCTAAGAAGAGGATCCGCAGCCAGCGACGGACCAGCGCCACCGCTCTCCAAGGCCTCCATGGCTATCTGTGAGCTCTTCGTGGCTTGCGGCCTGACTGACGACCAAGCTATAAGAGAGATTGGACACTGCTAGCAGACGGAGACGACGACGGCGATTAAAGGGGGAGGAGGACTGCCTAGCAAGCTGGCTCAAAAAGGGTGAACGAGATTGAAGAGAATGAGAGAGAGTTAGAGAAAAAGAGTAAGTGAGAATGAAAGGCGTGGTAATGGAGGTTGGGCAAGAGACAAGACTAGAGGAGAACAGACTCAACTAGGCCAAGCCAAGGCCGAGCTGGTGGCAGTTGAGGGGCTGGACACTACAGCGTGTAAAGGAGAGAGACAGAAAAGGAGAGAGAAAGATAGAGAATTTGCACACAATGCTTTTGAAGGAGCCGTGACCACACGCTACTGAAGACAGCGACGCCCAATGAACTAAACAAGAATAAGAAGGGTGAAGGAGAGAAAGCTGAAATGATTGCGCCAGAACTAAGCGGATGTACAACTTCATAGAGAAAGGCAGGAGTAAGAGGTAGAACATAAGAGTACATGAGAGAGTGTAGAGCACAATAAAGAGAGAAAGAAGCTATGGAGATATAGAGCTTGGAAGAGGAGAAGTTGCCATACGCGTGAAAAGGGAAAAAGGAAAGATGAGAAGAAAAATTGTACAGAAAAATAGGTAAGAGTTTATGAGAGAAAATAATGGAAGGCAATAAGAGCAGGAGATTAGAAGACGAATGTTGGAGGAACAAGAAAGCGGGTAATAGAAAGAGAAAGAATGAGATTAAGATAGAGAGCGATTGGAAGAGTGTGATGAAGTATTGTAACTGAATAAAAACCTGGACAGGGAGCACAGACAAACTAAAAAAGAAGAAAAACATAGAGAAAGGACGGCATGCTCCTCATCGTCGTTGGAAAGCGCGCGGCGCAACCGCTTCGCGTGCTCATTCTCCCTTCTCAGACAGGCTTGAAAGGGAATGCTGGAAAAGGATAGAGAAGTAGGAAGTATATAGATAAAAAAAGGGAAAGATGGAGAGTCAAGTCATTATCATAACAGTTAAATCTAAAGTGCAAAAACAAGGCCGGTTTCAGATGTTCACATAAGTTTTGAGCTCTTAGTTCTGATGCTCTCGGATATCTGAATTCAACATTCCAAAGTACATTAACTTAGGTTCTCTAGTATATTTACAGTTATAACTGATGAACTATGACTTTCATATACTCAAATCATTACTTTGCACTTAGCCTCCTAAAAAATTGAAAATAATACTATTCAGGTAGCAGCTTATTGGTGAACAATCTCTTATTTCTGCTTTTATTCTTGCTAAGCTTTTATGTTGAATAGATAAAGAAAAGAGAAGGAAGGAGGGAAAGAGAGAAATAGAAGGGGGGAGTTGGAAAAAGGGAATGAGAAAGAAAGAAAGGCAGACAGAATGAGAGAGAGAGGGGAAGAGGTTGCTGGATAGAAAGGAAGCTTAGTGGCTGGTCAGATGTGTTGTTCACCGCGGTGTCTGATACTAAAGTAATTGAGGGTTCAGATTCAAGAACTATTAACATATTATTCGTATAAACAAATTAAAATATAAATTATTATTATTATTATTCAATATAAATATACATTATGTGATTATTATCATATAATTGTAAGAATTATTATAAATTTATACAGTTTCTAAATAAAGTTTATAAGAGAAAAATTGTCTTTAAATTCAAAATTTCCTATTTTATAAGATTATAAATTTATAAATCCACAACAACTTCTTTTAAATATCAAAGTTTTGAACTGATTCTCATCACTAATTTTATATTTAAGAATTACTTTCATTTATCTTCAAGATTTATACCTTTTTCTTAATTTTTAAAATATCTAATTGAAAATCAGATTTTGTTTCTGCCATATATGACTGTCAACTAATTCCATCTCTTTTTCTATTCGACACTTCACTTATTCAAGAGTCATACAAGATTTTTTAGTTTTATTCTTTTCTCCTCCATCTCTTTTTCTATCTCTTATTCCCTCTCCATCACCCTCTATATCATATTCTCTCTCTTAACCATTTTCTCTCATATCTACCATGATCAGACAAAGCTACGCCTTAGACCAGTAATCATCCCAAGCACAGTGGGATTTTCAAGTGGCAAAATGGACAGATGGTACAGTGCACACAAAGCACACATGTACGGAGCATTCAAAACATAGAAAACGGCTCAAAAAATATCATTATCCTCATAGAAAATAACAACAAAATTGAGATTCCAATAATTTTCATAAAGAATTGTCTGAGTGTAATTTCTAATTTCTGCACGAAAGACAAGAAATGATAGATGAGAAACGTGAATAATGCAGAAACATACATATCATTATTTCCACCAAAAAAGAAATAATCAAACATCATTCTAAGGAATTATTAAAAAAATTAACTATTCAATATTCTATTATTTAAATTTATAATAACTCAACTGTTTTTAAACCAACAAAAAATAATAAATAGTAAGTATAGTACATATAGTTAATGAGCAGAATGACTATTGACTAACCATTTGTTCATAATTGGCACTTGGTCATCATCATCTATTTTCTCTATATTATTATATAATTTATATTTACTAATATCTATAATAATCACATAAAATATTTTTTTATACAAACTATTCAAAAATAATTTTTTTTGGAAATAACTTAGATTGCTCATTTATCTAAAGAAATCGTATGTAATACTTGTTTATATTCCTGAGTTTAACCCAAAGAATTGTTAATATTTTAAAACTTAATAAGCTTAATTAATAAAAATAAAATAAATTTATTTCTCTAAAAACGAATAAAAATATTTTGAATCAATGTTTTGGAAAATAACAGTAAAATGATAATGATGTACCCGGAATGTCATAGAAGAGAATAATGGTTTTGAGATGTGTGAGCCAGGAAAGTTTTAAGGCAAAGCTTAAATACTAAATCAAGTTCTAGAAGAAATGAACAAAGTAGGCAAAAAATATTTCAAATTATTGCGTGAATTTGAGATGATTTTCATGATTTCTCTATAAATTTTCAAAAAGCTACGCAAAATATTAGCAGTATAATGCAAGATATGGCACTTTGTGTCTCCAATCTGTTGGATGTCCTCGCATATTCCAGCCAAGAAGTTGTAACTCTGCCTATAAAATCATTATCATCATCGGAATGGATAACTTGTTTAGCTTACCGAATTTGCGGTGAATACATCTTCATCTGATAATTCAGGTACTGTATGAAGATTGATTTGACCATCACAAGACGTCGTAGAGTGATCCTTCTAAACATTTTCATTAAGTTGGTCAAGTTTTCTATTATTGATCTTTGCACGGTCAAGTAGAAGTGTTTTGATGTGAGTGACCGGATGAATCAAAAATTAATTTAAGATGAAGCATATGACGCTTACCATTGTACACTTCATAGAACAAGCAAGACGTCTTCCCTCTTCTAGAATAGAAACAAAAATTCGAACTCCATTTTTATGAAGAGTTGGGTTTGGTGCCTAGAAAATGAAAAAAGGTTGATTTTTATATTTTTCTGCTGAAAACATTCGTACTTTGATGTATAAAATATTTGGATCATATGCAGATAAAGCAATCCGAACAGGTTGATTCCAAATTGGAGCAACATTGCTTTCAACTTCTACCTAAGAATATCTTGGTTTAGATTTAGTATTATTTAATTTTTATATTATAAATCTTATTCTTTGTTTCTTTTTAACTCAAAACATTTATTGAATACATTCTATTTACCTCTAATCCTTGATGATCTTTTCGATGAAACGCGACACGTAGCCAGACACTTTCGTCTAATGATGGCAATTCTTTAGTTCTTTCAGCTAATGCCGATATCATAGCTGATGTTACCATCTAAAAATTTGAAAAAGAAAGAAAAATAAAATATATTTCTCATGTTGTAATAGTTAGTCTAATGATATTAATGATCAGAGATCATACCTTTCTTGAACATGCAAAGACCATATATGGAGCTGCTACAACAATGTCTCGAGGATGAACGGATAAATCAACATCCAAATATCTAAGATATTATTTTTATTTATGAATATGTTTTAATTAATAAATTATTTACTTTCGAGAATTAAATGAATGAGTATAAGCTATAGGAGAAGAAGATTCCGATCGATACCCAATCAGCAAAGTTGGCTGACAAACCTGAATATTAGAATTGTTTAAAAGCATTTTCTTCATAGTTGTAAGCTTAATTCATCAAAATTGATGAAAATATGTTTAATATACCTGATGACGTTCAACAGTACTGTTATAACAATAGGATTGACAATATCTTCCATCCTGATCACGAGCTTCAAGCTGAACTTCTTGAACCATGCCAGCTTTAGGCTTTGGTAACGGTAAATACATAGTTCCCTGAATTCATTAATAAAAATAATAAAACGTTTATTAGAAAGTATTGACAAGTAGAAACTTACAGAAATTTCAGGAAATGATACTTTATCATCTTGAAATACAGTTCGATTTGTTCTTGTTTGTAAATTAAAAATAGTAATTTGAGCATTACTCGATTGAATTCCTATAATTAATTTTATATTTTATTATAAATTATAAAAAACATTATAATACCATTTCCATCTTTATCAATTAAAAATGTTTTCGTCCATACAGAATCTAATGGAGATACAGGTGTCTGTTCTGTTGTTCGTAATTTCATAGAATTACGTAAACGAGGTGGTATCATACATATTCCCTTTAATATTGTTTTTATTAAATTAACTAATGATTAATGATAATACTTGCTGACAAACGGAGTTAAAACAGATAGGTTGACCTTCATATCCAGTGCAATTACCTCCTAACACAACCTGAAATCGTTTTGTGTGACAGTGACTTGGAGAGTTAACGAATCATACTTTACTTCGACAACGCCATCTAGAAACATCACACCAATAGTAGGGTGAATCACAATTTTCTCGGTCAGGAGTACAATGACGAACTTTCTCGTATTCATACCTTAATAATCAATAATTAATTTAATTTGATAACAATGATTTGAAGAAATAATCATTTTGAAAGTAAAAGTTATATCTGATTAAACTTCATCAGATGTAACTTACCATTCATCTGTATAACGATTACTTAAACCATCTCGATTTTGAATTCTAAATGGTTTCATTTGAACATCAAATGAATGCAATTGATTACAAACATCCTAAAAAGAAAAAAAATATAATTAATTCAAGAAAAATTATTACTTTAGCCCATTGAGTTTCTCTTTCAGTTCTAGTTTGTTGTTTTTGTCGAAATTGCTCCCATAAATAGTCAATAAAAGCATGATGCATATAAAACATTGGATCATTTGGACTAACTCTAAAGTTGAAAATATTTTCAAATTCTATAAGCATTTACGAAAGTTTTATACAAACCTTATAACAAACATGAATCCACCAACCCATACATGGCTTAATCCGTGAATACTTTCAAAGGTTTTATCGTGACAGAATGTTAAATCTCTTGAAAAAAAAAGTTGTAAAAGGTGAAAAAAAATAAAATATTGAATGAAAACGAATTACTTGAAGTGTTTCCGCGATGTAATCCAATCTGCATCTGTTGGAGTCATCAAACGATCCTGAGGTCGTCCACCGGTTGATCTGCAATTTTAGGATTATGTTCAAATAAAAACGAGAATTAACAAATAAAAACACCTGTACAGCTTTTTTACTGGTATTTGGCTTAAGGGCATAAATACGTTAGTGTCCCAATCCTTGAAAGGTCCGGTTTTCACGTAGCCATTACCATTACCAAGAAGTTCATCCGTAAATAGGACGGTGTCAGAAGAATCTGGTAAACCTGAACAGTTGTATGTTTCATACAATACTTCTAGAAGCTCATCTAACCTTCGTCGAGAGTTGAATCCCAATAAGGCAGACTGACTGATGGATTTTCCTGTTGCAATGCAATTTCAAATTGCCTTAAAAATTCTCGATGCCAAGGTAGAAAAGCGGCTCCCCAATGAGCACCTAATAAATGACATTATAGTTTTATAATGTTTAAGCTTTCTAATAAGATGTTTTGATAAACTTCTGGTTTTTAATCTTTTACTGAGCTATAACTATTATGTTGATGAAGTTTTTCTTAACATATTGATTGGATAATCACAAGAATATCGTTCATTTCATCACCAAATTCAGTTTTCCGGATTCTCAAAGAAACACATGTTCATCAGCAACGTCATGTTCAGACAACGCTATTCTGACTCATCATTCTACTGTTTGAATCCATAATCGTTTTCTCCAAACTAGTTGTTGAACATAATCATCCCATCTTCGTCATCAGAATGATTATCAAAGAAAAAACATCAAAACTGACGAGGTAACATCTATTTCCTTAAGCAATTTCTAGGTTGCTATTCAATCCCTCACTCTCCCCAGTTATTGCATTTACCGAGTTTCTCTTTTTTCCTTTCACTTTTACAATTTGAAAAGGAACAAACATGTATATTACCTGGCGCACTATCTGGATAGTGAACAAGAGTATGAAGATCCCAAGCAGTTATATTATCAATCATCCGCATCTTCAGAGCATTCATTGCACCAACCAGAGCATCACGTTCAGATTTGCTCAACATTCGAATCTCTTTACGTATGGACTTATCAGTTGCTCGTTTCTGAAATTCGATTAGAAATAACATATTTGATCATCATGGATGACATATATCATTTTATTTCTTGTTTTAAGAAATTCCATAACTCATTTTTTTAAATTTTCATCCGAAAAAACGTGAAAAACTTACACGCCGTCGTGCTTCCTTGACACAATTAGTTCGCGTACATTTTTCAATGCTAGACAAATAGCTACGCTGTCTATCTTGAAAAATAATTTTTAACGCAAAATTATAAAAATTTCAAGAACTTACGTGATGTTGATTCCCAAGTTTTGAGGTTAGAATCACGTTCCTTCAACCAATGTTTACGATGATCACATACGAAATCCATTTGTTGAGCTGTGAGAAATCCATTGTCAGGCGGCCGATTGCAATCGTCATTCTGATGAGCTTCAGAATCAGATGAGGAATGCAGAAAGGATTCGGAATATTTAGTAAATAGTAATAACAAAAACAAATAATTGACGACCATTATGACATTTGCGAGAAATAATACCTAATGTCTAGAAGAAATAGTTTTCTTGAGAACTCTGAATAGAAGAATATATAGTAGATGATTGAAATATAAAACTTTTAAAAAGAAATTATGACAAATATAACGACAATAAGCTATTTAGCTGTAGATATACGAAGAAATAGATACATGCTATTGAACAAAGCAGCTTCAATCTTCAATTAAAAAAAAAGGAGTTGTGTGGGGCTTGTCTATGAATGGACAAGAACAGAACATCTGCAAATGAGAATCAGGACGATGTTCATCTTGAAAAAAGGTGAAATGAGATACATAGAATCATGATTTGGCAAGGTTATCGCTTTGAAAACAGAAAAGGGATAAGAGAGAGACAGACAGAGAGAGAGAGAGAGAGAGAGAGAGACTGTGTATATATATATATATAAAGAATTTGGGTAAAGCAGGCTGTTAATAGAAAGTAGAAGTGTGAGATGAAATACAGAGAATGAATAGAGAAAATTGAAAACGACCTTAAAGATTAGCAAAAGTTCAAAAGATGTTTCAAAAATATAGTATAAACCTAAAAAAATGTTAAATTTGAATATATGAAGTGTCGAAGAAGACGACAAAAAAAAGAAATAATAAACTCGTAAAACTTATTGATATGACATTTATCATATAATCATACATGTGGGTTTTACACGGCCGTCTCACCATCACCAATGTCATTCTTTAGATTCAGAATGCCCATGGAGAAAAGGACAATACCGACGACTGAGTGATAATGTGAAATGCCAATACCAACATCATCATCGTATATAATCGGTTTACACGAGAAAAGGAAAAAGGACAACGACAAAGAGGAAAGGATGGTTGATGATGATCAAGCCATTGCTAAACAGCTTTCAAGACTATTCAAGGAGAATCGAACAATGTACCTATCGGCCAATAAATGTCTGTAACTATATGATATATACTATATGTATATTCATGGATGTAATAGGAAAAACGAGAGGTAAGAAATTAGGCGGAAGAAACATCACTTTCTCTCTTCTTGTTTCTTATTAACAGGCTAATTTTGGACTTTTTTTTTACTTTGATCAGAAATGGGTGCGGTTCGTTGTAACTGTTTGTCGTTGTCGGTGTCGTTGTCATAGTCGACCACCACTCGTCGTTGTCGTCGTCGTTTGAGCCGATATCAGACAACGTTATGGGTGGAGTACGTAGACAACTGTTACGTCGCCGGAGGCTACACAAGCCGAACAAGATTACGAAATGAAATCATTTCGTCCACACCTATACTGTGCTTTCATCAACCGCCATCGTCGGCACTGCTTGTGTGATGGACAAGAAGATCATGATCTACCTCATGGAAGACAAGAAGAAAAGCATAAACAACATAAATCATAAGATACATGTTATAAACATATGTCAAATACATTTAATAAAGAGGATATCAACATGGACAAACACAAAAAAATGAAAAAGTTGGTAACGTTGCTGAATGACAATGAAGCCTGTTTATCAACAGTATGTCATATGGATCGCGAAGGTCACCCTACAAACATCACAGAGAAAAAGGAAATCACCCAAGAATTACAAAAATGTTCGAATGAGACACATGTATTGTATTGGAAATGCTGATTGAAAATGGGTTTTATTTTTCAAATTTCAATCTTGTCCATCATTCCATTCTTACAATTTCTCCTCCCACCTTCAGACCATCAGAAGTTAACGAGAAAGAGGAGGCGTGATTGGTAGTGTATGCATGCATGCATGAATGCTACTGCGTTATGACAAGGTACATTGGAGAAACATGACACATCAATGCATGCCAAGAACAAATCTGAATTCATTTCCGTAATTGTTTTCTGATGGAAAAAACGAATCCCGTCTTCATTTGCTTTCTTCCACTTGTCCTGTCTTTCACAACTCCCTATCGAGAATTTCCTCCATTTCGTTTTTCCTTTGCCTTTTTCGAAACGAGTTCTAGGCATTCCAGCTGTATATGGTGGACACTGACTTCCATAAACGTAAAAAAACGTTAACACGAATCTTGTGATTGAATTTGACGGCTTTTTTAAGCGAAAAATCAAAATATTTTTCTATAATACAATCATTTATACATGTAATACATGTATAAATGATCTTCATTTTTACATATATTGACGTTCAAAGTTCACGTCATTCACGTAAAAGTAATTAGGTCATTTATCTGTTACGAGAAAGCATGAATGGTTGTTCTGTTGTATTTGTTAATTTTTAAAAGTTACATCATTCACCTATATGTACGTTTATATGTTTTTATACATTTAAGTGAATAATTAATTAAAAATATAAGAATATTAGTAAGGTTTAATTAATTATATAAATTTAAATATTAAAGATATATTAATATATAAATGATTCTTTTGTAATAAAAATTTATATATTAATTTCATTTTTTTTATCATTTTTACTTCTAATATAATATAATAATAAGTAATTAATAAACAAATAGTATTGTTGTTACTGAAACTTGTCATTAAAAACAGGCTATCTATACATACCATTTTATTTCATTAATATATAAATAATAAAAACCATATAATTTGTATTATTACATGTATATTGTAAAAATTTAAATTTATAATAGTATTATATATTATAATATATTTTAATCTTAAAAAAGTTATAATTAATTATTTTCTACTAAAATATCAAACATCTGCAAAAAATATATGGGGAATACCCCCCCCCCTTTCATCTTCACCCCTCATGTTATATAAGAAGATGATAAGTTAAAGTATTAACAGATCAGCTTTTTTTCATTACGTCTGTTCTTTTTATGTATTCTAATAGTCATTAAGAAAAAAAACCTGCTTATTTGATGTTAAGGCCATGCAAAATCCAGTAAATCCAATCATACTTTGACCATAGAGTGTCAGAAAATGGTTTTAATCAATCTTGCTTTTTCATCTTCTATAAGCTTCAAGTTGAAAATACAGATATATGTATATGTATTATATATATTTATATTTATTTATATAATATATAAATACATTATATATTAACTTAAACTAGTAGATAACTAGCAGAATCAATGGATATATCAAAACAAGTATTTGATAAATTGCAGTAATATTCTTTGGATTTCATCTCGTTTTTTAATTTTTCAATCAAAATGTTTGTTGAAATGACATGAAATTGAATGGACAAGTTAGTAAATATGCCCTAAATCTTTCATTTTTGAGCTCTTCCGGCGTTTTTTCCAAAGCACATCATGTAGTTACATACGTGCACATGATGATGAATGTCCAAAAAGCTAAATATAGATACGAGAAAGCTTGTTCATGAGATATATGCAGTTTGGAAAGAGCAAACATAAAGTATAATCTGCAAAAGCATAGATAGTCTTAATTATATTATTTTTTTATATTTTTTAAAATTAAAATTGTTAAAAAAAGGAAATAAAAATAAATATATATTCATTATTAATTTGATTATTATCTAGAATAGTTAATAGACGGCTTTGTACATCTTAGAAGAAAAAAATAATTGAAAAATCAAAACTCAGATCAGATTTGAACTACTGTCATTCCGAATTTAAAAAATTTAATTTCAAAATAAAACAATAAACTAAAACTTTTTTCATAATATAATAATAAAAAAGTTTGTAATAATTATAATAATGTCAATAAAACCATATAATTCAAACATCATTCGTAAACGGAAATGATTGAGATATTAGCTTTTTTAACATTGATGAAGCTTGTTCAAAAATTTGCAAAGGATTACATGAAAAGTTGTAGATTTAAAACAAATAACTCAAATTAATATAAAAGGATTGAGAGATGATAGATCCTCACTTTATACTCACAATCCGAAATGAAAACTTTCATTTCCGGTGGATTTTTGTTCCTCATATTTAACATATATCAGGTATTTACTTATATTTTCTAAATGAGTTTTGAATTGTAACTAATATTTTAGGTTGAAGCATGTTGCAGAGAAGGTGGTTTATGGTCTGAATGGACAGGTAACGAAGTAAGCGATTGCCCTGAAACATGTGGAGGTATTTGAGTGCATGTGATTGTTTATTTAAATTATTTTAAATATTTCAGCATTTGGAACATATAAGAGAACTAGAATTTGTTTATCCGAAGATAATGAATGTCCATGCATGTAATTATCAATATTTATTATAATCTATAGGATAAAATATATTTTTTGTAGAGGAGAAGATGAAGAAGAAGCTGTATGTGATCGTACTCCATGCAATTATCCAAGAATGTTAACCTGTGCAACAGGATTCTCTCTTGGATTATACAATCAGAAACCAGCATGTATTAAGCCGGTATGTTTTTTAAAATTGATTTCAAAGAAACAACAAAATTACAGAATGAAGTAGCACCTGTAGCTGTTGTTGCTCCATCTCTATGCTCTGAGTGTTGTCCAGATAACGGTGAAAATGCTCAAATTAGTAAAATATTCTTAATGTATTATCTGTAGGTATTTGGAGTGAGTGGGTAGGTCAGGGTATCTGCAGTGCAACATGTGGATCATGTGGAGTTCTAACTCGAACAAGAAAATGCTTATCCGAGTCATACAACTGTCCTTGTGTGTAAGTGTTTACTACAAAAAAATTATTGACAACATATTCTGTATTAAGCGGACCAACTGAAGACAAATTTCCATGCAACAGTAAGGCTTGTGTTAACACAACTCAGATCTGTTGTGATGGATTTGGTTTACAATATAGCGAAAAGAGTGGAGTTTACGAATGCTTAGCAGTAACACCTGTGATAGAGAAACAAATCAAAGTTTCTGGTTGCTGTGATCCAGGTTTTCGCTACTAGAGATTTGCGTAGATTCATAGAAAATATGATTGCAGAAGGTCTCGGTTTATGGAATAGCTGGAGTGAGTGGTCATTGTGCTCAGCCAGTTGTGGAATGTGTGGTATCCGTGTACGATCCAGAACTTGTGCCAGTCAAATGCATGGATGTGCTTGCGTGTATGTATCTTATCAAAGTCGTTTGCATAAGCTGATTAACCGGCTATTTCGCTTTCAGTGGTGAAAATAAGGAGCAGAAGCTGTGCGGATCTAGTCAGTGTCAGTCCGGTGATACATGCTGTACACCAGCTACTGCTGCTTTTGGCTTTGATGGATCAAAGATCTGTACCTTGAAGCCAGAAGCTCTCCCTATACCAACAACAACACCAACTAGTATAACTACAAAGGCCATAATAGGCAGTTGGTCAGCATGGGTAGAAGTTGCTGGAGCGACATGCAGCGACACTTGCGGATCTTGTGGGAAAATAGCAGCTAAAAGAACTTGTCTTCCTGCAGGAGCTACATGCAGGTATGTTTCAACAGCTTAAAACATACAACAATTGGGAAGAAGCCAAGAAACTGAATTTATTATTTCAGTGGGTCATCTTCCGGAACCATTATATGTGCTACACAAGTTTGTGCCTTCCCCCGACCAACATGCTGTTCAGGCTTCAAAAAGTCTTTCAACGAAATAGTTCGAGCATTTATCTGTGTTTTGGACAATGTGCAAACAAATTAAGGAAAATCAAACAGTAGTTCGAATCTCGTGTATTTTTTTTTGAAAAAATGAGTGAAAACTCTGATAACAATGTGTTTTCTTTCGAAAAAAAATAGCGTTAATGACATCACTACACAAGTATTTTAATAAATCGTTGATGTTCTTATAATTATTATTTATTATTATAAATATGAATACAATTAAATAAATATATACAAAACAAAAATAAAATTAATTAAAAACATTGAATAAAGAATATTCAGTTAATTTTGATTTTAATTATGTATATTATCCGATATTTTAATAAAATACTGGAAATTTAACCATTTCTGTTGGATAACATTCTTCTGTTACACAGATATGTTTATCAGGACAGAGTTCATTAACACATGGACCAATAGCAGTTGATCCTTCGATTTTACGATCTAAATGATTGTGTTTTTTGATGTTTTTGATCAAATATTATAGAATTTCATTCAAAAGTTGTAATAATATTCGTTAAAGAAGATATTTTACCTGGAGGACGGATGCACTCATTTTCATGGCAACTATGGTTTTCAGGACATTTATTGTCGATACATGGGCCAACACGAAGCACTGAAAGATGATTTATTTGTTAAAAAATAATTATGAATTACACAAAAAAATTTTTAATAAACTATCAAAATCTCACTCTTTTTCATATCAGGACGGCAAGTTAAGTTCTCACAAAAAAATGCTTCAGGACATTTTCCGGCAATGCATGGTCCTATTGCCAGCATATTCTTATAATCTAGAGTATATCTATTAGAAGCATAAAATTATTGTATACTTACATAAATCTGGCTTGATTCCATATGATCGTATAGATTGAATAAAGATTAGAACGAACCAAACGAACCACAGCTTGAGCATTCTTGAAATGACCACGACGAAGTTGAGCTGAGGTGGGCTGAACAGAGATAGGCGAACATATTTTCGATTCTTATTTACTCTAACATCTCGTCATTTATTTGTTAGTCACATAGTGGCTATTTCAGGATTTAAGAAAAAAATATTGTTTAAGAATTAGTTTGAATTTGAAATGCTGCAGCGACTAATCTCCTATAATAAAACATTACAGGATGTCACGAGACTGACTGTAGCAACATCTCTTCATTTCTAAAGCACATAGCACATCAGCTCACACCCACATAACACATCAGATGATCATTTTCAATACTGACCTGTAGCCCACACAAAAAATTTATCTTAAAGTTCACAGAGAATTGGCTTTTGGTATGTGAGTCATTCATTTCTTCTTGTTCCGGAACTATACTTAATATATTTTCCCTTCTACTTTTGGGAATTTCAATGGAAAGAGAGATTAAAAGAGAATAAAATAGATGGAGAGAAAGAGAATTAGTAAAGATTGGAATTCAATCATCCATATCCGATAACTTTTACTTTTATTTTACTATAGGAAGTATGCTAAAGTAGGTAAGATAATTGACATATTTTCGGCTTTAATTACAAATAGAAAAGATATTTTTATACTTATCTTAACTATTCACATCACATTTATTTATACATTAATGTTTATTTTATAACTTTATATTTTCTTTCATCTTACTCTCATTTTATTTATTAATTTAGTTTTATTTAAGCCGACATTATCTTAACTATTTGTAATATACATGACATTCATACAAAGTATTCAATTAAACATCTGAATTTGAATATATAAAAAGAGATTTTTATGTATTTTCATATTTTATAAAAAGGTAAAACAATTCAGAGAGAAAGAGAGAGAAATTAGAGAAAATAATGAATAGAACTGTTATATTCTGAGTCATTCATTGCGAGGGGGAAATTGCTTCCTAAACCATCCGATGAGATACTTTTTCTATTTTGTTATCATTTTGTTTAATTTAACAAGACAAATACACAAAAAAATACATTCTTTATTCTCTTCATTTGTTCTAAGAAATGAGATGATTCGTTTGTATTACATCAATAGCCTTTTTAATATCCACTAGCTTGTACAGAAGACTGCACAGAAGCAGTATTTTGTTGGACAGCATCAGCTGGTTGTTCAGCCATGTTATTCTGAATGGGCTGAGCTCCTCCTCCAACTGGTGTTACCTGCTCATCTCCATATTGATTGTTACGCTTACGTCTGTAAACATATCAGATGTATTTGTTATTATGAAGTGGGTTTTGAATAAGAAGATGTTGAACTAGATTCGTACCTGTATCCACTATGCGATACATCAGCATGGCTCATTGGAGATTGTTGAACAGCTTCTGGTGATTGCTCAACAGCATTACTGAAAATCATGAGTGTGAAATATAAATTTGAAACCAGCAAAAAAACAAAATGTAGCAAATAGTCTATGTAATTTCTTACTCGACGTAAGTCTGAGCTCCGCCACCAGCTGGAACAACTAACTCGTCTCCGTAAGCATTTCGTCGACGACGACGATATCCACTGGCAACACTCTTAGCACTAGATCCTGCAGTCTGACTAACGGAGCCACTGTCTTGTTCGGGAGCGGTGTTAGCTTGAAGGTCAGAAGCACCACCTACCTCAGGAACAACTTGTTCATCTCCATAGCTATTTGAGCTTTTAGCTTTAAAGAGAATTATATAATATATAAATATATATTAAGAAAAGTTATACCTTCTAATAATATAACAAATAGTAAAGAAATAGTGATTGAATACAAAAACTTCATGTTTAACTAGAGTTATAAAGAAAGGATTTTTGAAAATATCATACAAACATTTCGTTTTATATACTGAAATGATGAAGAAGAAGTGGAACCAGTTCTTCTAAGGTTAATAAGACCTCAACAAGCGTCACACCTGTAAATGAGGTACGGAACAATCGTTAAGTACTGTTGGTGGTTAATTTGTTTTTTTTTTCTCTCTTTCACTCATCATTCATTCTATTCTAACCATTATTATTATTATTATTATATTTATAGTTACTATTATTATTGTTAGTTCAGTTCGACAATCTAATAGTACATTACTTCATCTTTACCTTCTTTACATGCCGCATTCACTTCCTCGTTCTCGTTCTTTCCGCTCTCTTCATCACACATCTCTTCTATCTTCTCTAACCTCTCCTCAAACACTAAACGAAATAAATATAAAAATAATATTATGATGATGATGATGTCATCTAATTTTGCATACCTGCTTCCGCTGAGGAAAAAGCTGCTTCAACTATCGGGTTTATGCGTCATCATATAACAATAACAAAAAAAAAACATCAAATTCTCTATATTTTCCTCATGTCCTTGTATTAACAACAAGTTAAAAATAAATAAAAAAACTTTTTGTTTTCTTTCTGTCAATTCATAAGAAATGAATTTAAAACAACAAAACTAATATCATCATGATGATTATCACAGTGTATTATCATACATAATACAATCAAACTTTAATAATTTATATATTAAAGTTCATTGTTATTTGCATATTTAGCAGAATTTTCTATTCTTTAGCATATTTTTCATTTTCCTACAAACTTATCAATCATTTTAAAAAACAATGAAGACCTAATAGTTAAGCTACGAACCAGTAGACGGTTTTTCTTTTGTATATCGCGCTGCAATTCCTGTTCTTTTTCTCATTCAACGGTCATATATAAGGATATATAAGACAAAATAAGATCAGTATCATCGCAGCAATGCGCTCCTTTTATTATATACTTCTTCTGCTATTGAGTACATTAGTTCTAGTTGAATCAAGAGCTTGTAAGTTTTATATTATAGCTTATTGCATACGTACAGACAACTATATGTTATGAAATTTAAAGATATTCTACTGTTTTTGAAATTCTTTCATGTTCTTCTTCGTCGTTTTTTTCAAAAATCAAAAACATCAATTCACTTTTTATCATTTCAATTACTATTAATTAATTCACTTTCTTCAATTCGGGTTTATCACACCACTACTTTATTCTTTGAAAAAAATTAGAACAAACTACTTCAACGGATTATGCTGTGGCATCTCATTTTTTGTTTTTTATAGTGTTCAAAAGACAAGCAGAAGAAGAAGGAGATGTTGCCGTTGAAGGAGAGGAAGGAGGTGGTACAGGACCAACATCTGTAGCTCCGGAAGAGGAAGAACCAACTGAAGGAGAAGGCGAAGGCGAAGGAGAAGATGATGTTACTACACCCGCTCCCGTAACCGATGAGGCTCCAGTAACTGATGAAGCTCCAGTAACTGATGAAGCTCCAGTAACTGATGAAGCTCCAGTAACTGACGAATCTCCAGTTACTGACGAATCTCCAGTAACTGATGAAGCTCCAGTAACTGATGAAGCTCCAGTAACTGACGAAGCACCCGTCACTGATGAAGCACCAGTCACTGATGAAACTCCAGTAACTAAGAGTTATGTCGACGAGCCAATTGCTCCTAAAGGAGATGTTGGATACGAAGCCGTCAAAGAAGATAACCAAGCCGAAATTGACCAATATGCTAACGCCAACATCAAGGTTGTTCCATCCGGATACAGAAGTCGTGTGAGAGCCAAACGTGAGTACAACGACGAGGAAATCACCCCCGCTCCAGCAACTGATGGATACGAGCCACCCGTCGAAGTCACCGAAGCCCCAGTTGACCAAGGATACGGAGAGACTCAACCACCAAGCGTTACCTCTGGATACAGAGCCAAGCGTGAGTACAACGACGAGGAAATCACCCCAGCCCCAGTCACTGATGGATACGAGCCAGCCGTCGAAATTACCGAAGCTCCAGTTGAGCAAGGATATGGAGAAACTCAACCACCAAGTGTCACCTCTGGATACAGAGCCAAGCGTGAGTACAACGACGAGGAAATCACCCCAGCTCCAGTCACTGATGGATACGAGCCAGCCGTCGAAATTACCGAAGCCCCAGTTGAGCAAGGATATGGAGAGACTCAACCACCAAGTGTCACCTCTGGATACAGAGCCAAGCGTGAGTACAACGACGAGGAAATCACCCCAGCTCCAGTCACTGATGGATACGAGCCAGCCGTCGAAATTACCGAAGCCCCAGTTGAGCAAGGATACGGAGAAACTCAACCACCAAGCGTAACCTCTGGATACAGAGCCAAGCGCGAGTACAACGACGAGGAAATCACCCCAGCTCCAGTCACTGATGGATACGAGCCAGCCGTCGAAATTACCGAGGCCCCAGTTGAGCAAGGATATGGAGAGACTCAACCACCAAGTGTCACCTCTGGATACAGAGCCAAGCGTGAGTACAACGACGAGGAAATCACCCCAGCTCCAGTCACTGATGGATACGAGCCAGCCGTCGAAATTACCGAAGCCCCAGTTGAGCAAGGATACGGAGAGACTCAACCACCAAGCGTTACTTCTGGATATAGAGCCAAGCGTGAGTACAACGACGAAGAAATCACCCCAGCTCCAGTCACTGATGGATACGAGCCAGCCGTCGAAATTACCGAAGCTCCAGTAGAGCAAGGATACGGAGAAACTCAACCACCAAGCGTTACTTCTGGATACAGAGCCAAGCGTGAGTACAACGACGAGGAAATCACCCCAGCTCCAGTCACTGATGGATACGAGCCAGCCGTCGAAATTACCGAAGCCCCAGTTGAACAAGGATACGGAGAAACTCAACCACCAAGTGTCACCTCTGGATACAGAGCCAAGCGTGAGTACAACGACGAGGAGATTACACCAGTCGCTGTTACCGATAGATATGAGCCAGAAGTTGAAATCACCGAAGCTCCAGTTGAGCAAGGATACGGAGAAACTCAACCACCAAGTGTAACCTCTGGATACAGAGCCAAGCGTGAGTACAACGACGAGGAAATCACCCCTGCTCCAGTCACTGATGGATACGAGCCAGCCGTCGAAATTACCGAAGCCCCAGTTGAGCAAGGATACGGAGAAACTCAACCACCAAGCGTCACCTCTGGATACAGAGCCAAGCGTGAGTACAACGACGAGGAAATCACCCCAGCTCCAGTCACTGATGGATACGAGCCAGCCGTCGAAATTACCGAAGCCCCAGTTGAGCAAGGATACGGAGAAACTCAACCACCAAGCGTTACTTCTGGATACAGAGCCAAGCGTGAGTACAACGACGAGGAAATCACCCCAGCTCCAGTCACTGATGGATACGAGCCAGCCGTCGAAATTACCGAAGCCCCAGTTGAGCAAGGATACGGAGAAACTCAACCACCAAGTGTCACCTCTGGATACAGAGCCAAGCGTGAGTACAACGACGAGGAAATCACCCCAGCTCCAGTCACTGATGGATACGAGCCAGCCGTCGAAATTACCGAAGCCCCAGTTGAGCAAGGATACGGAGAAACTCAACCACCAAGCGTAACCTCTGGATACAGAGCCAAGCGTGAGTACAACGACGAGGAAATCACTCCAGCTCCAGTCACTGATGGATACGAGCCAGCCGTCGAAATTACCGAAGCCCCAGTTGAGCAAGGATACGGAGAAACTCAACCACCAAGCGTTACTTCTGGATACAGAGCCAAGCGTGAGTACAACGACGAGGAAATCACCCCAGCCCCAGTCACTGATGGATACGAGCCAGCCGTTGAAATTACCGAAGCCCCAGTTGAGCAAGGATACGGAGAAACTCAACCACCAAGCGTAACCTCTGGATACAGAGCCAAGCGTGAGTACAACGACGAGGAAATCACCCCAGCCCCAGTCACTGATGGATACGAGCCAGCCGTCGAAATTACCGAAGCTCCAGTTGAGCAAGGATACGGAGAGACTCAACCACCAAGCGTTACTTCTGGATACAGAGCCAAGCGTGAGTACAACGACGAGGAAATCACCCCAGCTCCAGTCACTGATGGATACGAGCCAGCCGTCGAAATTACCGAAGCCCCAGTTGAGCAAGGATACGGAGAAACTCAACCACCAAGCGTAACCTCTGGATACAGAGCCAAGCGTGAGTACAACGACGAGGAAATCACTCCAGCTCCAGTCACTGATGGATACGAGCCAGCCGTCGAAATTACCGAAGCCCCAGTTGAGCAAGGATACGGAGAAACTCAACCACCAAGTGTCACCTCTGGATACAGAGCCAAGCGTGAGTACAACGACGAGGAAATCACCCCAGCTCCAGTCACTGATGGATACGAGCCAGCCGTCGAAATTACCGAAGCCCCAGTTGAGCAAGGATACGGAGAAACTCAACCACCAAGCGTAACCTCTGGATACAGAGCCAAGCGTGAGTACAACGACGAGGAAATCACCCCAGCTCCAGTCACTGATGGATACGAGCCAGCCGTCGAAATTACCGAAGCCCCAGTTGAACAAGGATATGGAGAGACTCAACCACCAAGTGTCACCTCTGGATACAGAGCCAAGCGTGAGTACAACGACGAGGAAATCACCCCAGCTCCAGTCACTGATGGATATGAGCCAGCCGTCGAAATTACCGAGGCCCCAGTTGAGCAAGGATATGGAGAGACTCAACCACCAAGTGTCACCTCTGGATACAGAGCCAAGCGTGAGTACAACGACGAGGAAATCACCCCAGCTCCAGTCACTGATGGATACGAGCCAGCCGTCGAAATTACCGAAGCCCCAGTTGAGCAAGGATACGGAGAAACTCAACCACCAAGTGTCACCTCTGGATACAGAGCCAAGCGTGAGTACAACGATGAGGAAATCACCCCTGAGCCAGAAACTGGTGGATACGATCCAGCCGTCGAAATTACCGAAGCCCCAGTTGAGCAAGGATACGGAGAAACTCAACCACCAAGCGTTACCTCTGGATACAGAGCCAAGAGAAACAGCTATGGAGATGAGCAAGTCACTCCTGGTCCAGATGAGGGTTACGAAACTGAGGCTCCCGTCGAAATTACCGAAGCCCCGGTCGACCAAGGTTACGGAGAGACTCAACCACCAAGTGTCACCTCCGGATATTAGATAGTAATTTATTCTTAATTTAATTTAATTTAATTTAAATAAATATTTTCTCTCAAGTTGTGTTTCTTTTATTAAAAACTGCATATGTTCCAATAATTCAATGAAAAATCAATTAATTTGTGAAATTTTTATTATTATGCTTTGAGCTTACGCATTACGAAAAACCTGATTAGTATTGAGATACGCTGACGCTGTTCAAATTAGCTTCTGTATCCTGAGTCGACGACTGGAGCTTCGGTCTCGGCAACTGGTTCTGGTTCTGGAGCTGGAGCTGGGTTACATCCTGTGACAACTGGAGCAGCGGTTGGAGCTGGAGTCTCTTGTACGACAACAACTGGAGCTTCCTCTACAGGAACAGATTCGGTGACTGGAGCTACTGGTTCTGGAGCTGGGGTGACTTGTTCATCTCCGTAAGCGTTTCTCTTGGCTCTGTATCCGGATTCGACAACTGGGGCTTCGGTGGCAACTGGAGCTGGGGCAACGTTGCAGTCTGGAACTGGAACTGGAGCAGCGGTTGGAGCTGGGGTCTCTTGTACGACAACAACTGGGGCTTCCTCTACTGGAACAGATTCGGTGACTGGAGCAACTGGTTCTGGAGCTGGGGTGACTTGTTCATCTCCGTAAGCGTTTCTCTTGGCTCTGTATCCAGATTCGACAACTGGGGCTTCGGTGGCAACTGGAGCTGGGGCAACGTTGCAGTCTGGAACTGGAACTGGAGCGGCGGTTGGAGCTGGAGTCTCTTGTACGACAACAACTGGGGCTTCCTCTACTGGAACAGATTCGGTGACTGGAGCAACTGGTTCTGGAGCTGGGGTGACTTGTTCATCTCCGTAAGCGTTTCTCTTGGCTCTGTATCCGGATTCGACAACAGGGGCTTCGGTGGCAACTGGAGCTGGGGCAACGTTGCAGTCTGGAACTGGAACTGGAGCAGCGGTTGGAGCTGGGGTCTCTTGTTCGACAACAACTGGGGCTTCCTCTACTGGAACAGATTCGGTGACTGGAGCAACTGGTTCTGGAGCTGGGGTGACTTGTTCATCTCCGTAAGCGTTTCTCTTGGCTCTGTATCCAGATTCGACAACTGGAGCTTCGGTGGCAACTGGAGCTGGGGCGACGTTGCAGTCTGGAACTGGAACTGGAGCAGCAGTTGGAGCTGGGGTCTCTTGTTCGACAACAACTGGGGCTTCCTCTACTGGAACAGATTCGGTGACTGGAGCAACTGGTTCTGGAGCTGGAGTGACTTGTTCATCTCCGTAAGCGTTTCTCTTGGCTCTGTATCCAGATTCGACAACTGGGGCTTCGGTGGCAACTGGAGCTGGGGCGACGTTGCAGTCTGGAACTGGAACTGGAGCAGCGGTTGGAGCTGGGGTCTCTTGTTCGACAACAACTGGGGCTTCCTCTACTGGAACAGATTCGGTGACTGGAGCAACTGGTTCTGGAGCTGGGGTGACTTGTTCATCTCCGTAAGCGTTTCTCTTGGCTCTGTATCCGGATTCGACAACTGGGGCTTCGGTGGCAACTGGAGCTGGGGCAACGTTGCAGTCTGGAACTGGAACTGGAGCAGCGGTTGGAGCTGGGGTCTCTTGTACGACAACAACTGGGGCTTCCTCTACTGGAACAGATTCGGTGACTGGAGCAACTGGCTCTGGAGCTGGGGTGACTTGTTCATCTCCGTAAGCGTTTCTCTTGGCTCTGTATCCGGATTCGACCACTGGGGCTTCGGTGGCAACTGGAGCTGGGGCAACGTTGCAGTCTGGAACTGGAACTGGAGCAGCGGTTGGAGCTGGGGTCTCTTGTACGACAACAACTGGGGCTTCCTCTACTGGAACAGATTCGGTGACTGGAGCAACTGGCTCTGGAGCTGGGGTGACTTGTTCATCTCCGTAAGCGTTTCTCTTAGCTCTGTATCCTGAGTCGACAACTGGAGCCTCGGTGGCAACTGGTTCTGGAGCTGGAACTGGGTTACATCCAGGGACAACTGGAACTGGAGCGGCGGTTGGAGCTGGAGTCTCTTGTACGACAACAACTGGGGCTTCTTCTACTGGAACAGATTCGGTGACTGGAGCAACTGGCTCTGGAGCTGGGGTGACTTGTTCATCTCCGTAAGCGTTTCTCTTGGCTCTGTATCCAGATTCGACAACTGGAGCTTCGGTGGCAACTGGAGCTGGGGCGACGTTGCAGTCTGGAACTGGAACTGGAGCAGCGGTTGGAGCTGGAGTCTCTTGTACGACAACAACTGGAGCTTCCTCTACTGGAACAGATTCGGTGACTGGAGCTACTGGCTCTGGAGCTGGGGTGACTTGTTCATCTCCGTAAGCGTTTCTCTTGGCTCTGTATCCAGATTCGACTACTGGGGCTTCGGTGGCCACAGGTTCTGGAGCTGGAGCTGGGTTACATCCAGTGGCTACTGGAACTGGAGCATCAGTTGGTGCTGGAGTTTCTTGCACGACAACAACTGGTGATTCCTCAACTGGCACTTCTTCAGCTGTTACTGGAACTGGTTCTGGAGCTGGAGTAACTACCTCATCTCCATAAGCATTTCTCTTCACAACTATAATAACATAAAACTAAAAATGAAACGAAGAAAATAGACAAATAGTACCGTATCTTCCGCTAACTAAAGCGGTCAAAGCGAGAAGAATGAAGATGCCTCGCATGTTTGCTGCCGAGTATGTTTCAATACTGTCCGCCCCAGCCTTTTATATCGCACTATTCCGACCTTTGAATAAGACAAACCGGAATGACTGTGAACGGTTCCCTGATGCTTACTTTGTAACAATCAGCGAAAAAGTTATTTCGGTTCTGTGACGTTATGAAATATGAAGATGTAAGTACATGAGAGATGAACGATAGGATTCAGCATTTAGGTTCTAGGTGACGTTATTGCTTAGCTTGGTCACTTGAAGATTTTATGATATGGCTTTCTCTCGTTTTTTTTTCTGTTATTTCATCCATGTCTATCATGTTTTGCAATATTTCAACATGTCATCTTGATGTCGCAAAATATATTGAGTGATAATATAATATGCTTTTCTACAATTTGCATATCTTGAATGAAAAATTTATTTTGTTTTCCTGCATAAGGACATCAATACTTATCGGCAAGTAAAGGATATTCACATACGTAATTGATCTTCTTGCTAGCTTGTCGTAATCCCCAGTATCCGAAAATCACTTGTTTATTGTCTTCATATTCTACATTTGTATACAAAACACCACCAGAATTGCCAGTTATATTTCTTGTATCATTTTCAAGTCCTATAATCATGAAAAGTAGAATCGTCTTTCATATAGTTTATATATCATTACCTTCGATGTTAGGCCTCCATCTTGTATATTCCATTTGATAATCTCCTCTTGCTGCGATTGAAGACGTTAGTTCCCACTTAGATTGATCGTTGGAATAATGAATTGAAGTCCATATAATACCGAGAGGTGTGGGATTATTAGGTAATTGTTTAGCAGCCAAACCTACAACCATTTGTATTGATTTACATAAATTCTCTTTTCTTTTTGACTTACTAGCAACGAATTTGTTATCGCCATCGCTAAAGATTTCAGCTAAGTGACCGTGATAGGTTGCGCATGATTCTTCTGCATTCTTTTGAGACAATTCATGTGAAAACGCTTTGAAGCAAGATTTTCCATATATGGCCCAAGTATTATCTGGACATCTCATAGCCTTTTGATCTGCCTTATTATCTTTAAATAGACCAAATATGTGATGAAAACTCTTAGTTATCTTTAGCACTAACGAAATTCACAAGCTCTTCCAGCAGATTGTTCTTCCCCTCCTACAAGAATAGCTGTCGTAGCAGTAGCATATTTAACATTTGGCTGAAATAGAAATAGTTTTTTCCCAAAAAATGTTCTGTGCTATTTGTAATTTAATTGATTGCTGAAATGCATTTTTTAGCAAAAAAATCATTTTCGCAGTAATAAGAGTAAGAAACTATCAAATCAACTTCTCTCTTCATCTTTTTTTAAAGTTTTTTTGTTACCTTTAAACCAAATTGTCCTATATATTCTTGCACTTCTTCGTTTTTAGTCATGCCATGTCCTCCATGATTTAACAATTTTCCTTTACGACCAAATAAGTTCAAAAGTAGGCAGTTTCCTACTTTATTCTAAAATAAGATCTCGTTTCTTTTTTTAGTATAATTGTTTTGAATTTTTTAATAAATAAACAGAAGAATTATATGTTTGTTTATAAAAGCACAAGTCTATACATCTGCAGGCCATCGACGTCACAGCTATCATATCATAATGATCTAACATCATTATCAACACTGTGACCTCATAGAAATATCTATGTCAAAACGTCACGCGATAAAATATATTTTTGTCTTTAAAAAAATTAAATGATCTGAATCAAAATAAAATCATATATGAACTGTTTTGAAGATTAGTTTAAGGAAAAAAATGGACAATTCATTACTTCCATGAATACTACACAATGATCGTTTACTACAGCACTATGATATTGCAAACCCCAGCATCGCTGTTGAAATTCCAAATCTGAATAAGAAAAAGGTTAAATGTATTTCTTTTGTCTTCATCTTTAAATCTCTCTCTCACTCTTGCTCTCCCTTGCTCTCTGTATCTCTCTCTCTCTCTCTCTCTATCTCTCTCTCTCTCTCTCTCTCTCTCTCTCTCTCTCTCTCTTTGTCTTCCTTTCTTATTTGTGCCTCTATAATTTTCTGATTTTACCCCTTTCTATCTCTTTCTCTTGTTTTTTTCTCAACCTCTCTTATTCCCATCACAATTCGTGTTTCTTTCTGCTTCTCCGTCTGGATGGGCATCTAAAAAAATGATGAAAGCCCTCAAGGACACACCACCCATGGCTTATTAGGGTTCCAGTAGCACCTCAAGAAAAATTAAAATCTCTCTCATAATGCAATTCTCTCTCAACTTTTTCTAAATTCATCATTGTACCTCTTTTCTCTCGTCTTTGTTAAGAATCGTTTTTATTTATTTATTCCATTTCATGTTTCCTTTCTGTCTTTTCGCACTAACTATCCATTTAGGGCAAGAGAAGTAAATGAAATGACAAAAAATTGAAAACCGCTTAATAGTTCTCCTAGACTGAAACTCTCAATTGTGCGCTGTAAATTGACAGCAAACCAAAAAAAATTTGTTTAAGTCTATGTATGAATACATGTTATTTTTGTGAAAATAAAAGCTTTTTTCTCAATAAAATATTCTCTTCATACATGTTGATTCCTGATCTTCCACTAACATCTACACCTTTTTTGGTCAGAATCTAATGATTTTCAATGAATTCTTTGTCAAAAATCTCAATCATCTTGCCTGCTTTCATACAGTGTGAATGAAGAAAAAAATGGGTTTTAAACAATTAAATGAGAAGAAGACAATTTCATCTCTTTTATTTTCTCTAAATAGGCACTTAGGGAGAAATATGTTTAATCATTTTGAGAACCTTTCTACCAAAAAAAAGAGATTTTTATCTGTTAATTTTTTTGAAAATTCGAAAAATATACCTCGTCTTGGAAGAATGGCATCATCTGGATATGTGATCGAGGAGAAAGCAAATGGTAGCCAATAGTTGATCACTACTAATATGGATGAAACTTTTATCCAAATCATTAGAGTATCTCGTGTTGGTGTTTTTGTTGTTGCTGTTGTTGTTAATTGTGTATAGTACAACTACCAAAAGAGTAACAGCACAGCAGCACTAGAAGTGTAGCAATCCGATGGGATTACGTCGAATGAAACACATTTTCTCAACGATAATTTTTATTTCTCTGGGAAATTTGCTCATGCCATTAAACACGTATATCATATAATAAATAAAGTAGTTTATTCAATACATGACTATACATATATCATTCACACAAATAAATTAGAGATCATCAATATTCAATATAATACATTACCATTATAATGTGATCATTAACAAATTATTTCACAAACAAATGGTGAAAATGAAGCAAATATGGATGGGGAGGGCGAAAGAAAAATGAAGGCATAAATGAGAAGATGAAAGGAAAAGTTAGGCTTTTTCTTCCTCACTGCTTTCTCTCTTTTTCATCTGGATCCGTTCGGCATATACCTGTCTTGCGCATAGCTGCTACCATCTCGTTGCCTGATTCTTTCGGAATCAGTTTGAATAGGGGATGTCGTCGTAACATCTTCTTGAACTCAGATTCATCTCCCACAATTCCAATTATAGTTAAACGTGCTGAAAGTATTACACATAAGTTGTTATTTTCTTCGAGATAGTTTTCTTTATGAGACTTCTCTCGTTTTTGATCTTTGATTAAGTTAAGTGAGAACACAAAGGGCAATAACCGGGCTGGCAAGGGAAGCCTATCGAGGGACGGTGAAGATGTGAAGAGAAGAGAGAATTAGAGGGACAGAGAGTGAGAGAGGGAAATAGAGAGAGGGAGGGAGGATAGAGAGGGAAGAAGGACGAGAGAGAGAGAGAAAGAGAGAGAAATAGAGAGTGAGAGAGAGAGAGAGAAAGAGAGAGAAAAAAGTACCTAAGAGAAAGAAAGATAAGGTTTTGGAAAGATGTAGGAACATAGCCAAGACTATTTCAGCGACTTAAGTTAAACTTCACAGTCTGCTCTCCGTATTAACACTTCTGGCCATGACAATGACCCCAAAGAGATAAGCTATTGTTGTTACGTCATTTGAAATGATTTGATTTTTTTTGTTATAAGCAAGTTCAGATTGGGTTCGAAAACAGATCACGCCCATTAAAGGTATGAAATGTTCAATGATTTCACATATAAGGAGAAAAAAATTTTGTGACTGATGGCCGAATGGTGGTTTATTATATGTAGCAGAATGAATTGCATATTATTTGATTTTGTGGATCATTTTAATTCGTACGAAAAACATCTCGCATTGACATACTCATGTCACAGCCAATTTCTCAGCTAGACAGGTCATGAAAAATAGCAAATTGAATTACTGTTTCAAATAAAACGCTTTCTAATATAATTCAAATAAGGTTGGCTGACCTTGCAATTCAATTTAACAGCCTATATTCTTGGAATACGTCATTCACCGAACTACAAGGGATGGTCGAAGTTCGACCTCGAGAAGCTATTCCAAACTTTTCAGATCACAGGTATAAATTTTAGGGTCACATCAACACAAATTTTAAAAATACGTAATCAAGGATCGGGTTGATACGAATCAAATTAGTAAAAGAGAAAATGATAAATCATACTTATATCGTCAATTGGTATTCCTAGCTCTGAATAATTTTTTTCTGATAAATCTATGTCATAAGCACAACCAACAATCATCTTGTTATTGATTTCAATATCATCTAACAGCCTTAAACAGTTAATATGTGTATAAGTTCTTAAAACTTTGATTTTCTTTTTTTTTGTTGCCATCCTTTCCCAAGAAGGAAGTTACAAGTTGATTACGTAAGGAACCTACTTCTGCCTGCATTCTTCATAGTTCAAATTGCTAAAATCGGCTGCTTTTCCCATATATGATAGAGTTGTCTATAAGAACAAAAAAATCTCAAATTAACTTCCTCGGTTTTCAGTTGTTCATTCAGAAACAAAAAAAACGGAACGAAGGTCTATACAACTTTCCAAATACTTACGGAACATCCATAGATAGCGGGAAGTGGAAACAGAGTGTAATGTCTGCTGTTCCGTATTCCATGTACCTTCAGATCATCATCTTCTTTCTTGCTCTAGATATACAGGTGATATAAGGAAAATGCAAGTTCGTGCAAACATACAAGCTCCAGGAGATCTGTAGTTACTTTGGAATGGGTGTTACCCTTTTCAGGAGTATAATCATGAACTGATGTGGCTTGATTGAAAAACGGCCGCAAGCCTGACTTTTCCAAGTCATCTTCAAAAAAAATGCTTATATAATTAAAAAAAACTTTAATACTAAAACATATATTAAATAAAATGAAATATAAATTCTTACTTTTCAGTCCTTCATAAAAATATGTTAATGGATAAATAGTTACATCATCACTTTGCTCAATGATAGGCTCCGACATGCATCGTATTGAAACTTTTAAACCATGACAATCTCGTGTACGAAATTGTTGACAAATTGTCAAAATTGTGCACGACTCACAATCTCGGATAAAAACGCTGCAACGAATTAGTATAAAGCCTATTTTCTTTTTCATCCGGTTTGTCTATGTTCTTTATTTATTATTTTTGAAACATGCTCAACTCTGTTGCTTCTTGAAACTGATTGCAGTGAAAATAAACAACAGCTTCTGGTTTAGCTATTGATATCAGTTTGTGAACACAATGAACGACATGTGAGAATCTTACAAGTTACGTTAATGAATTTTTGCGCTGAATGTTCTATTTGCTGACAGGAATTTTCGTCTTATAACAATCATCAAGATGACGAAAGTTTAATGGCTAACCTTATTATTTTATTTAATTCTTCCTCTCTCTCTCTCTCTCTCCCAGAAACTAGTATACGTTACAAGAAAAAAGTAGTATTATAAGAAATGAGGGAACCACAAAATTCTAAGAAAACAGTTTTCTTTCACACACGGTATACATAAATTTGTTTTGATATTGTCGAAATAATCCAAAAAGAAAAGAAAACGCGTAAATGTTTATAAATATAAGAATGATGAGGATATTATAATGATGATAATGTTCTATTAAATTTAACTAATATACTCATTAAATTATTCTCATTAAAAATATGTTACTTATCTAAATCATAATCATTTATGTAATATATTTTATTTCTATTTTTTCATTTGAATGAGAATTTTACTTTTTTTTCATGTAGAGGTTTGAAATTGCACAAAAGGGCATATTTTAATTGTATGATATATCATAATGATTGAAGCAATTATTATGAATTTTTAAAATAGAATATTTCGGACTTACCTCCCGGTACAAGGACCAAGAATAATTAAACAATCTCGACAATCATCTATATTAATGGAAGCTGTGTGGCCCAGTATAATAATTGTACTTTCCTAAAACAGAAAAAAAATATTTTGGGTAAAAGTTTTTTTCAGTTATAATATATACTTATGGAAAATGATATATATATATAATTTTAATTCTGTTATCATATTCTGCTATTAATACAAATAATCACCTTGCAATTTTCAATCACTGCGGGGTCTCCATTAAAATCTTTCCTCAGCTCTGTACCATTGGCAACGTCTTTCAAAATTAGATTAGCAACATTGGAAGGTTCGCGTTTATCCCTGTAAATATCATGATGATCTCATGAATTAAAAATATTGATATCTAATGCATATAATATATTACGGAAGATGTTTATGGAGAATGTACAAAGGAAAACGTACCAAGAGAACTGAGTTTCCTGCGTATGACTCGAGTTTTCTTTGACTTTATACTGATCTTCCCGTTTGGGACGTCTGGGCTTATGAACACAGCATATCCAAGGCATACTGATGAAAAGTTATGTCTTGAGCCTCGACTAACAGCCTTATTGCAGGTGTAGCAATGGCTTAATCGTCTGCTCAAGGCTTTTCTCGAATGAAACTGTTGCCATGGAAACATTGCCGTCGTCCCTCCCTCCACATGGCTACGTGAATTCTCTTCACAGCAGGATAAATAATCCTAATACGAAGAATATTTCTGGTTATTGATAACTTTCAGTATCTTCGCGAAATGCGAATTAGGAACAAAAGATGAAAAGCTGAAAAAAATGTTCATGAGGTGATGATTATAAGATGTATAGAAACAAAAAACAACAACGTATATATATATATATATATGCAAATATATAAAATATATGCTATATAAATATATATTTTTTACCAGATATAGGATTATTTGAACTGCCAATTTCTAATTCAACTTTAAAATGTCAAAAAAAAAGCAAATAAACATCAGAAAACTACGATGCTACAAGTATTTTCAGGAAAAACAGCGGACACTGCCAAATCACACCCATTCGTGCGTCAGACCGAAAAATCCGTGTTATATCTAGATTTGTTTGAATTTTTCATAACTTTGCCAGACAAAGTTTCCTGTCTCTTAAAGATGTCTATTGTTAGCGGCTTTCTATGAAAACAACTAGAACTCCAAACGAACTTTTTCCAAAATACAAACTGCATCCAAATTCCACAAACAACGGAGTAAAGTTTGTGCATTCACCAGAAATATTCATAAATAAAAAACGAAATTGAAAAAACAATCTCTTTATATTATTCCCACTTCAACAACCAATTAACATCAACAAAAATCGCTAGTATCCCTTTCATCAGTTAGCATTCCATTCCAATTTTTTAAAAAAAAATATTATACAAGATATAAAAAACGATTTTGAAATTTAGGTTATATACAAGTGAGAGAAAATACTAGAGATCTATTCAGTCTTTGGACAGTCACGGGAGATATGTCCAGTTTCCTGGCAATTGTAACAGCGCTTGGCATCAACAGATCCAGTCTCGCTGCACTCACGGGAGATATGTCCAGACTTTCCGCAATTGTAACAACGTCTACCATTTCCTCCACCTGCTCCTCTGTCTCCTAAACAGTACACAGTTAAAATCAAATATTATCAAAAAAGCTAACCGTAGTTGCCACCGCGTCCACCACCAGATGGGCATTCTCTGGCAAAATGTCCAGTTCCCTTGCATTGATAGCACTCAACATCAGAGTTTCCTCCTCTACGATAAGATTGACGTCCTCCTTGATCTTGAGGGCATTCACGGGAGAAATGTCCAGTCTCACCACAGGAGTAGCAGGCTGTAAAATAATTTATAGATTGTCATCCCAGAATAATCTCCCCTAATCGCGCACTTCGTCACCTCCGGCACCAACAAAACACATTATACAAATAAAATCTAATTTTTTGGAGGAAGCGAGAAGAATTACCTAAGAAGCGCTCAACAACCCAAAACACCACCAACATCGTCCTCCTCCTCCTCCTCCTCCTCTGCGTTCGTCCTGATAGTTGGGACAGTTACGGGAAATGTGTCCAACGGTTTGGCATTTGTAGCATTCAACGTCAGACATGGTTAACCTGAAAATAATTGCGATAGACAAATTACGAACAATAATATTATAATTTTAGTTAAAAATACAAGATATACTATACAGAATTAATTCTTATAATTATTATATACCCAAAAATATAGTTGAGACCTCGTGAGTTTGTCTCTGATGTGCATGTTATTACGGTATGTCACCGCATTTTCAAAATAGTCATCGTTTAGCATTGGAGCGAGTTAAATTGTCGTTAGAGCATTACACTAAACCTTTATTGTTAAATGCAACCAATAAACCATTGTGGCACTGATAATATTGTTTTATTTTTTCTTCATTATCATTCTTATAAATATGTGTATTTAATATTTTTTTATATAAATAAATGTTTATTGCTCATTAAGCTATGGATACTATGCATGATGAGAAAAGAGAGGCTATTCCAGCCCTTGGATATTATCCACATGAACCAATTAGTACTGGTGTAAGTAATTACTAAAGAAATTTTATTCGAATTTAAAATCAGCATCTTATTGTTTTAGACAACTCTTATTGCTATGGAATATGACGGTGGAGTAGTTGTTGGAACTGATTCCAGAACTAGTGCTGGGTTAGTTAATGTCACTGTTTTACATATTCAATTT